>OX419762.1:36394971-37055941 GCA_948567375.1 Lunularia cruciata | reverse complement strand
TTCATGTTCGTACATCCTGAGAAATCTTTCCAACTTGAATTTTGTACAAACAGAATTAGTGCGTCGTTTATCATGGACGTGGAAGTTAGGATAACCAATCTGGAGCAAAATCAGAGATGTTCATCTCGTACATCCTGAGAAACCTTTCCAACTTGAATTTTGTACAAACAGAATTAGTGCGTCGTTTATCATGGACGTGGAAACTAGGATAACCAATCTGGACCAAAATTTCGCAAATAGTGCGTGAAGGGGATCAAGTTCTGTGCGTCACAGGAAATAAGATCACGCTTATGGTCAGTTCGTCGTTTATCATGGGCTGGAGGTTAGGAGAATCAAACCGGACCAAAATCTCGAAGATAGCTCATGAAGTCGAGTTCTGTGTGAGACGGGAAAATACGATCAAGCTTATGGTTCGTAAATAGGATCGACTTCCGTTCCCGTGTAAGGTGCTTTCTCAAGCCTCTATCGATTTCGTTTCCTGCTCACACATCCTCCGTTTTGAGCCAGCGGACATCTACTTGGTCTCTTTATTGATATGACCTGGCAAATCTGATTCTTGGTTTACTTATAAGGCGGCTCCGTCTGGCAAGGAGGCGAGCAATTGACTTGGCTCAGCTGTTCCGCAAACCTCTGGATGGATTGACCATGAAATTCACTTTGAATTGCTGGCTAAGCCTATCCCCCACCAGAGGACACCCGAAGGCCTTTTCCTTTGAGTATTTGTACATATTCGGACCTGAAAGTTTCTCCTTGCGTGCCTGTCCATACATTAAACCGCTCAACCATCGTCACACCCCGACTGTACTTGTCTATTTACCGTCATTGATACATTACCCACGTTCGCACCATTGTCAGTCCTTCAGTCTCGAATTTTCCAAGTACTAGAAGGCTCTCAGTTCGGAAGTTCCGGTACTGTAGGCTGGAAGTAGAGTTCAAGGTTTTCCCGGTTCAACGAATGATGCGATTGTGCCCAGTGCATGATGACCAGCGACCCCGGATATCAAATAAACCCATACACCGGACGAGAAATGGGATTCAATCCAAGTACCTTTTCTGGAAAACGAGAAACAGATTAAAAGAAATGATCTCCTAGTGGCATGCCCCTAGTCCAGTCCTCTATCAAATAATACAACATTTCAAGCCAGCAGCACGACGTGCGCGACTGCGGGATGATCGCCGATACGAGCTATCGCATAAACCCAAATGAGCACTAAATTATGGCACGGGCTCTAGAACCTCAATCCTGACTTTAAATGCGCTTAGGGAGAGATTCTTTTTCATTTTTTACTTAATATTCAAACATTTTAATTGAAGATATATGTCTTCTACTCAATATATATTGCATTTGGTAATGTTCGAAATCATTTTGAATATATTCTGAATTGAAACCCGGTCTGTTCCATAGCCTTCCTTCTTCCACCATCGTAATATACTTTTCTCGCCTCGTGGCTAAAATCAAATGTAAAATCTATTCTTATCAATTTAATATCCGGTACGAAGGTCACCGAAACTCTCGCGGGGTGCGAGACCAACAAGTCAGCTTGCTGTCTCGGTTCCGCCCGTGTAAACTTGGTCTTGCCTTACTTCCTTGGCGGCGCAAGCTATCCTCTCCTGCGAAGGGAGACCCAACGCAAACAAACCAGCATTCCAATAAAACTGTAGAGAATTACCGCTCCGTGTATTGGGCTTCACACTCGTACGCTCGCTTCGTTTGCAGAGTCCGTTAAGCGCCTCTCCCGTTTGTGAAACCTTAAATGTATCCGGTCATTTCCATCATGCTGCTGGCTGCATAAGAGAAATTGGTCGACAACTTTGCAAATATTTCTATCGGTACAAATCCATCTCCTTTAGTGTCCATGTAGCATCATGGCTTTCAAAATAGTCTGTTGTGCAAAGGTCCGAACTTAACCAACGTTCAGAGCCGAGGATTTGATTAGGAGATATTTAATTTCTTCTTTCTTCCTCGACCTATTGTTCATTGTTCATAAGATCAAGTGATATTTTTCTCCCACGGATGTCGGCCAACAGCTTGCTGTCTCGGCCTTGAGGTTTGACCAATTTACTGCGGCATTACTGACCCTTTCTTTACAGAAGAGAGACCGACATAAGCAAACAGCATCTCTGCTCCAGGCACTTACCAAAACAGAGGACGTTAGTACTCAGCAAAACTCCAAACCAGCTGGAATCTCCGGACACAGCATAGCCTTCATAGCTTGAAGAATAAACCATCTTCCAAAATCAAGCGGTGAAAGATTTTGGCTGTTATTGAAGCGTAGTGTAGATGCCTGGCTAGTCTTCCAAATTGTGACCAGTAACGTAGAAATGTACATGAATTTCCTGGTCCTGTACTAGTGTGTTCACTACCTGTATCATCATGTGGCGTTGCCACATGTGAGTCAGTTTTACACACCGAGCACTTATTCCTATAGACTACGCAGACGATCCTATCCCGTCTTGAAGGAACAAATCTTTCGTTGACAATGAACTTCGTCCGTAGTTCCACTGAAAGCATGCACTGTATATCTCAAGACCGAGATCGAACGGAGTGATTGCGTAAGGATGGCACCACGCAGTCATTGATGAAGTTGCCTGGCCATTAATGCCATAGATGAAGTCCTTCGTATTATTCGTCTAGAAATTAAGATACCCAAGAAGTCTTCTGGTAAAGCAGCAACCGTGTGTTCAGCACAAAGCGAACTATTCTTTCGCCTTTTACTAAAGAATATCGTGCGCGGGAAACAGAAACGATTTAAACCAATTTTTGGGAACGCTCCTTCAAGGGACATCCCCAGTGAAGCCCAAGAAGTATTTGCCAATCACGACGAAGATTGAGCCGAAGATGCTGCTAGCAGAAAATCGTACCTGCCCAAGGAGAGACTTGCTGCAAATTGTCTTACGGGTGTGAGTGAAGATGAATATCTCAATACTACTCACTGCGATATTCACTCCCCGGTGAATCACGAAAATTCTGTGCAATATTTTCCTCAAGTTGAATTGTGCGCAGGCAAATCAGGCCTTCGTTTATAATGGTGATGGAGGTTAGGACAATCGAACAGGACCAAATCTTGTAAACAGCTCCTGAAGGGGATCAAGTTCTGTGCGTGACAGGAAATAAGATCAAGCTTATTGTGGACGTTCTTATAATTTTCTTTCTCAAGCCTCCATCCGTTTCAGTTGCTGCTCACGCATCCTTCGATTTGAGCCAGCGGACATCGACTTGGTCTCTTATTGACATAACCTGGCCTGCCTGATTCTATAGATGTTGGCTGAGCTGTCTCGCAGACCTCTAAACGCATCGACACTCAATTTCACTTTGAATCGCTTGGCCAATCTTTCCCTCTCATATCACGTCCGAAAGTCTTTTCCTTTCGAGAAACTTTGACACATTCGAGCTCAAGTTTCTTCTTGAATGCCTTGTGGATAACCTCTCAGCGTCATGTCACGCCCAGACTCTACTTGGCTTACCTGCGGTCAATCTCCCTGATCGTGATCATGATAATGAGAATTCTGGTGATCTTTTCGGGATATTAGATACCGGGGTTGACACTCAGCCAGGTCTACGAAGCTTGGCTTCAATCAGCAGCAAAGGTCTTTTCGACGACCTTGACTACCCGCTTGTACAACCGGAAATGATTCCACAACCATCAGAAGCTGGCAGTAAATTGCAAACTAGTGACAATTCTCAATCGTTATGTCAGTTTCATAATCAAGGGAAACCTGACGTCCAAGTGCCTCTAAGATATCAGCCCATTTCTAACCTTTGTGGAAGTAGGTCTGATCGCCTCGAAAAATATCCTCCTGGTTCTAGTCTGTCTGGAAGTACCACTGATATCAAGCAAGACCATTCTTCTAGTTCTAGTATTTCTAGAAGTATCCCTGATCGCTTCCGGAGACAATTTTCAATTTCTAGTCAGTCTGCAAGTACTACTGGTCCCATTCAGAAACAACCTTCAAGCTCTGGTCCACCTAGAAACACTTTCGACCGCCTTAAGAAAGAATCTTCACTATTTAGTTTATCTGAAAGTCCTGACCTAAATCTTGAATCTCCAGTACGATTGGAAGCTTACCGAATCACAATCAGGAACGGTTCCTTGGTTCCAGTTTGTCTGGAAGTACTGCGGATGGTACGCCAAAGCAAGCTTCTGGTTCACAGCTGCCAAGTATAGCTGACCGCAAGACCATGACACTGTTACAATGAAAACAAAGACAGGAGACATTGACGCGAAAGAAACGAATGATGCACCACACTGCTAGAAAACACAGTCCCAGGACCTCTCGCAATAGCACATCATAGACCCCATTAAGCGAATAATCAAAAGACAAGAGGAAATAACGTGGTTCACTTCCTGTCCCGGAAGCTACCTCCACGGCTGAAACAGGCTCCCATGCCTTCGACCTCTTTATTACTATATATATATATATATATATATATATATATATATATATATATATATATATATATATATATATATATATATATATATATAAACAAACAAACAAACAAACAGGGATAGTTCCTCGTCAGTCACCCGACTTCCTGAATATTGACGACTGAATATCTAGTTCACTTTAATACTTTGCCATAGTAACAACTGAATATATCTAGACAAGGGCGGTCTCGCCTCGCATGAAACAACACAACAAGGTGTTTCATCAGTCACGTTTGCTCTTGATTGTGATAGTCTTTAATAATCAGTCAATTGTCATAGTATGCAATAATCAATCAAGTCACGGATTACAAGCCAAACGCAACACACAAGCCAGCCTCGAGTACTTGCTAGCAGCAGGTATTAGCCACACGGTACATTCAACTGTAAACTTCTCGGATGTTTCTGATTCATGGTCCAGTTCCGAAACCGATAGCGATGGGAACAATTCCAGTCGGGAGAAACTAGACGCTTTGAAATTTCAAGGAATCAGTTATTTCCACAGGAAGCTTCGGATTGACCAACGGGAGAGATACTTCTCCAAAAGGTAATGGAGGAGAAAGAAGCACCTCAATTTACTCGTCAGTTGATAGATCATCTTCAGTGGAGGATATATTCGTGCTCCACGTTCCAGAGAAAGAACAAAGAGGCCCTACCAGCTCCGATCAGTCTTTGGATTTTTCTTCTACTTCCTGTCCCTCAAGGTCTTTTCTCAACGTGATATCTACTGTAACATTTCTGTTGTATTCTACATGTCGTTAGGAAAAAGACCATCATTGAAAGGTTCAGAAATGAAGGTCGTTTTAGGAAAAACATATTTTGGTAATTCTGGTCCCCACTTGGACTTATGTCTTTCGGAGCCTGAAAAAACAGAGAGTCTGTCGTTCAATGCAGTGTCCAACACAAGCGAGATTCACAAGTCGTCTGCCTCGTGAAGCCCATCAACGTAGACCAAGTCTAGTCTACAAGTTTTCCTGCTTTGAGAAAATTGTCTAGTCTTCAATTCCAGAACATTCACTCCTTGTTCCAGTTCCGTTCATCCACATGATATACAGCAGCAGCCTAATGTCTCCTACCTGCTTTATAATTCAGCCTTGACTGAATACTTGAGATTTGTTTTACTTCGTCCCATCTTTCATCTTCTAGTGAGCATGAACGTGCGGTAGTTTCCCTGCCGACTTCCTGAGCTTCCCTAAGTTCGTTCCCTCTGTGTCCTCACCACATGCGGGCCAGAAAGGTCTGTTTCAGGTGCGCAGGTCATGGAGATGCCAGCTAATCGATCTGTCAAGAGCCAGAGTCCTCAACAGCAGCCTATCAAATCGAAGTCGCCAGCAGGAGAACAAACGGTGATTGCAGAGAATACAATTAGAACAGATGGCAAGTTGCTTAGTTCCAGTGTCCTGGATATTAGCGCTGGACTGCCATGGGTACTGACGTTTTCTTCTTCTATATTATTCGTTTTACAAGATCTCTCTTCTCGTTTTTCAGGTAATATAGCTCTTTTATTGGTGGATAGGGTTGTGACTAAAATTCAGTTTCTGCAGATGATGGAAAGCTTGTGCACACCACTTCGTATCGGCCCTTAGCCCACCCTAGGTGCAAGTTCTTACGTCTAGCTCTACAAAATCCACCACGATCCACAAAATCCACCACGAATGAACCGCCTCCAAGGAATCTTTCACGTAATTTCTTGTCAGGTAATGAATTGCATGCTCCTGTGACGGACTGGGCTAATTTTCACCTCTCTTTCCATGAAGATGACGGCGAGGAAGATCTCTTTGGTATCGAATTTCCGAAGAAGCCGAGTTTCTTCATTTAATTGCTCAACGTGTCCCTTGAGCGCGATTAATTTCCATGTGAAGAATGTTACTGAAGTATCAAAGACAACCTGAAAGTACACACTGTATACTCCATGAAACTACATCCCAGGACCCGCAGTCCTCATAAATCAATTAACTCCAACACGATGACTTAAATTTAATGATCCATCCTTCTTGTTATTTTACGCGGTTGCCTTTCTCTTACTTAATCCAATGCAAATGATTATTGACTTCACAGAAAATAATATTGGACTTTGCAGACATGAAATATTGAGATGAATGGAATCGGTAATTGCGGGATAAGAAGAAATATTTAGAATGTAGATTTTGGAGCTGAGGAAGTCATTGTAGATACAGGTATATCTCCTTACACAAGTAGATTGTATATAGAGATTGTATTTATAAATTAACTGGTGTTCTTTTATAGCAGATTAAAACTAAAATTGCTAGTCAAGGATAAACAGACCTTACTGCATTATGAGCGAAGGGGACTCAATTTGGTATGTGAATTTATCAATTTCCTAAATTTTATTTATTTATCTAAATCAAATGTGTGTAATCTATAATCTCTACGAGAGCTGTATCTCAAATTTTGGCGATAATGACTTAAATCTCGTAGCCTTTTGCTTATATCTATAATTGAAACCCCTTATTACACACGCCAGGGTCATGGAAGGTACATGTCCAATCGAGAAAGATGCCCAAGTTCTAATTAGCGAGTACTGCTGTATAGTATGCCGAGAGTACTGTACAATATGACCAGAGAGGCACTCTCTTCCCTAAGTACCGCCTCGTAAGCCAAGAAGAAATGGCGACCAAGGAGGATAACCAGAATGATAGGAAGTCAGCAGTACAAAGAAAAGACAGAGGCAAACTGGGGCTAAGCCCTAATAGTACCCTTGCAAGCCTAGAAGGAAATAAACAGGAAACGAAACAGAATAGCAAATCTAACAAGCAACACTTTGACCGGAATATGCTATCGTGACTGATCCTCTCAATCGAACCCAAACACAACGTCGATAATTATAATAATATTTTATTCTCTGGTATTCTCACATTTTGTGAACGTATTGCAGTGCTGTACATATAGTGTAGGTCAAGGTACTATAGTATGAGTATTATGCTGTCAAGGGATCACAGTTGTACAGGTCTAGGAAACGTTTGTTCTTACATAACATCCGAAGATAAAATTCAGAAATAATTAGTCTGGAAACCTTGATTAAACAAGGATTTCCCGACCAGGTGTTTATCGCTCATATGTTGTACACTCTTCTTGCCAGGAAATCTCTTAATGACCTCGGTGTATCTTCCTGACATGACACGAGATGGTAAAATCATATTGAGAATATATACAGTATATAATACAGTACGATATCTCTGAATGATCTAATTTGACATCGACTAAGGGACTTTCTTTATAGCTCTAACTTATAGGACTTCTGCACAGTTCTTTGAGAGCCTCATTCTTACTAAACTACATAGTGGAGTTGAATTTATTTTATTTTTATCAAGATGTACAATTATTTAACAATCACGTTTTACATACTAGATACAAACGCAATTTCATGCTCTCTTCATGTTCTTTTGTTACGTGGTGATCAAGAAGTAAATTTCAAAATACAAAGTGTCATTTTCCAACCATGGATATGGTTTAATACTTCTTGAATCTCCACCGTTAGCAACTCAACCAAATATGATATATTAGCAAACCAATTAAAATAGAACAAGTAGATAACAGTCTCAAGAAGTGTATCTGTATTCCCACGTTTCATTATCTCCTGTACTTCAATCCCTTTCCTTTCACTCTTTGAATATTTTCTCCCGCCCTCAAGCTTACTAGACCCATTACTAATGGTGACACCGTCACCAAGAAATCCTTGTACTTTGGCTTGACCTCCATCTCACCGTAGGGATGCATTCCACTACATTATGGACTGTACTTTATACACAACAGTGTATAGTACTATGGCATGTACATCTTACGGTCTCTTTAGTTGTGGAAGTGTCTTGCATACTACATGTGTACAGTGTATCCAATATCTGTGCGACGCGTCTCTACAAATGACCCCGAAGTTTACCAGTAGAACTGTCCCGGAGGTTTGCGAATTACCGAGGCATTGAGACTTCACAGTTCCACCCTATCACATACTGTTGAGGCAAATCTATCACATTGTTCTGTTTAGGCAAATCATCCGAGAAGGACGCTTACAACTCTTGGTCGCATGGAGGGTGCTGAACGCATACTCTCCTGAACACTTGAGGCCATGATGTACGTTATTGTCAGAACTTCTAGAGATCGGGGATTCTTGAGCATCTCTGCCTGCGGTACCATGCCCGTAAGATTGTCCCGTTTGTTAGAAAATACAGTCCCAAGGACCTCTCTCAATAGCACATCATAAGTTCCATTAAATATAAATCAAAGGATTAACAGGAAATAACGTGGTTCACTCCGTGTCCTGGAAGCTACCTCCACGGCTGAAACAGGCTCACACCATCCTTCGAACCTTTATTTCCATTGCACATATGTATATATATACAAACACAGGGATAGTTCCTCAGTCATCCGTCTAAACTCCTGAATATAGACCTGCGTGACTTCATGAGTATTGACCACTCAAGATATCTAGTCACTTTAATACTCAACCTTAGAAGTGACTGATTGTATATCTAAACAAGTGATTGCACATCATCGGATGATACAATAAAGAGTTTCCAGTCATCAGTCAAGTTTTGCTCTTGCTCTTGATCAGGCAAGTCACTTATAGCAAGCCAAACATAACACCGTTTGGAGAACTCACAAAACCTTGACAGTTGAAGTTACTACTGACAGGTGCAAATTCTTCAGGCACTTGCATGTGATTCCAGTTCTATTCATTTCTTGTGTTCATAAGAAAGAACTAAGCGACAATACTTCTACCACAGTATTGCACCAATATTTCTACTATACATGTTCTTATTCGGTGCTTTGTCCGGATCCACAAGCTACTTGACGAAATGGGTGAATGTCAATCTCGAGCAACAAAATTGTGAATTCCGATATCAGATTCAGATTTATGGTTCAGTTCTAATATGACAGATTTTTCAGTTCTCTTTTGACGAGAGGTCAAACTAAGCGACAATAGCAGTTCGCTCACGGAATCGAAGACCATGATATCTGGTAGGTAACATCTCTGGCATGCAATTAACATGCATGGTAACATGGATTGTGATGCTAGGAATGCAGATTAGTTCCTCGTGAAACTCACTGCTATGTGGTCTTCCCTTCGAATCACAGAAGTCCTTCACGTAAATCTTGAGTAATCTTTTCTACTTGGCAGGTCAGTTCCTCGAAGTGCTCACTGCTATGTGGACGTCCCTATGAATCAGAGATGTTCATCTCGTCCATCCTGAAAAATCTTTCCAACTTGAATTTTGTACAAACAGAATTAGTGCGTCGTTTATCATGGACGTGGAAGTTAGGATAACCAATCTGGACCAAAATCTCGCAAAGAGTTCGTGAAGGGGATCAAGTTCTGTGAGTCACAGGAAATAAGATCACGCTTATGGTCAGTGCGTCGTTTATCATGGGCTGGACGTTAGGAGAATCAAACCGGACCAAAATTTCGAAGATAGCTCATGAAGTCGAGTTCTGTGTGAGACGGGAAATACGATCAAGCTTATGTTCGTAAATAGGATCGACTTCCGTTCCCGTGTAAGGTGCTTTCTCAAGCCTCCATCAATTTCGTTTCCTGCTCACACATCCTCCGTTTTGAGCCAGCGGACATCTACTTGGTCTCTTTATTGATATGACCTGGCAAATCTGATTCTTGGTTTACTTGTAAGGCGGCTCCGTCTGGCAAGGAGGCGAGCAATTGACTTGGCTCAGCTGTTTCGCAAACCTCTGGACGCATTGACCATGAAGTTCACTTTGAATTGCTGGCTAAGACTATCCCCCACCAGAGGACACCCGAAGGCCTTTTCCTTTGAGTATTTGTACATATTCGGACCTGAAAGTTCTCCTTGCGTGCCTGCCCATACATAAAACCGCTCAACTTCATCGTCACATCCAGACTGTACTTGTCTATTTACCATCATTGATACATTACGCACGTTCGCACCATTGTCAGTCCTTCCGTCTCGAATTTTCCAAGTACTAGAAGGCTCTCAGTTCGGAAGTTCCGGTACTGTAGGCTGGAAGTAGAGTTCAAGGTTATTCCGGTTCAACGAATGATGCGATTGTGCGCAGTGCATGCCGACCAGCGACGCGGAAATCAAATACACCCATACACCGGACGAGAAATGGGATTCAATCCAAGTACCTTTTCTGGAACGAGAAACAGATTAAAAGAGAAGATCTCTTAGTGGCATGCCCCTAGTCCAGTGCTCTATCAAATAATACAACACTTAAAGCCGGCAGCACGACATTTGCGACTGCGGGATGATTGCCGATACGAGCTGTCATATAAACCCGAATGAGCACTAAATTAGGGCATGGGCTCTAGAACCTCGATCCTGAATTTAAATGCGTTTAAGGAGAGATTTTTTTTCCATTTTTTATTAATATTCAAAAATAAATTAAAAAATAAATATATATGATTGAATATATCTAGAGGAAGGATTGTACCGCACTGCATATTTCATCGACCACGTTTGCTCTTGATTGCCATAATATTCAATAATCAGTCAAGTCACTGGAGTGTGGGTTATGTTTGGCTTGTCATCAGTGACTTGACTGATGACAAGCCAAACATAACCAACACGCCAGCCTCGAGTCCTTGCTAACAGCAGGTATTAGCCCAACGGTACATTCAACTGTAAACTTGTTCGGATGTTTCTGATTCATGGTCCAGTTCCGAAACCGATGGTGATGGGAACAATTCCAGTCGCGAGAAACTAGACGCTTTGAGATTTCAAGGAGTCAGTAATTTCCACAGGAAGCTTCGGAGTGACCAATACTTCTCCAGAGGCAATGGAGGAGAAAGCAGCACCTCAATTTACTCGTCAGTTGATTGATCATCTTCAGTGGAGGATATATTCGTGCTCCACGTTCCAGAGAGAGAACAGAGAGTCCCTACCCGTTCCGATCAGTCTTCGTAGTTTTCTTCTACTTCCAGTCCTTCAAAGTGTTTTCTCAACTTGATATCTACTGTAACATTTCTCTTGTATTCTATATGTCGTTAGGACAAAGACCATAATTAAAGGTTCAGAATAATGGTCGTTTTAGGGGAAAAATGTTTTGGTAATTCTGGTTCCCACTGGGATTTATGTCTTTCGGAGCCTGAAGAAACAGAGAATCTGTCGCTCAATGCAGTGTCCAACACAAGCGAGATTCACTAGTCGTCTGCCTCGTGAAGCCCATCACCGGAGACCAAGTCTAGCCTATCCAGTTTTCCTGCTTTGAGAAAATTCTCTAGTTTTCAATTCCAGAACATTTTCTCCTTGTTCCAGTCCATATGATATACAGCAGCAGGCTAATGTCTCCTGCCTGCTTTATAATTCAGCCTTGACTGCAATACTTGAGATTTGTTTTACTTCGTCCCATCTTTCATCTCCTAGAGAGCATGAACGTGCGGTGGTTTCCCTGCTGAGCATCCCTGAGTTCGTTCGCTCTGTGTCCTCGCGACATGCGGGCCAGAAAGGTCTGTTTCAGGTGTGCAGGTCATGAAGATGCCAGATAATCGATCTGTCAAGAGCCAGAGTCCTCAACAGCAGCCTATCAAATCGAAGTTGCCAGCAGGGGAACAAACGGTAATTGCAGAGAATACAAGTAGAACAGATTGTAAGTTGCTTAGTTCCAGTGTCCTGGATGTTAGCGCTGGACTGCCATGGGTACTGATGTTTCTTCTCCTATATTATTCTTTTTACAAGAACTCTCTTCTCGTTTTTCAGGTAATATAGCTCTTTTATTGGTGGATAGGGTTGTGACTAAAATTCAGTTTCTGCAGATGATGGAAAGCTAGTGCACACCACTTCGTGTCGGCCCTGAGCCCACCCTAGGTGCAAGTTTTACGTCTACCTGAAGCAAATCCACTACGATCAAATGAACCGTCCCCAAGGAATCTTTCTAGTAATTTCTTGTCAGGTAATGAATTGAATGCTCCTGTGACGGAAGTCTGAGTACTGGACTAACTTTCACCTCTTTCCCATGAAGATGACGGCGAGGAAGATCTCTTTGGTTCCGAATTTCCGAAGAATCCGAGTTTGTTCACTTAAGTGCTTAACGTCTCCCTTGAGCGCGATCGAATTTCCACGTAAAGAATGTTACTGATGTATCAAAGACAACCTGAAAGTATACACTGTATATTCCATGAAACTACATCCCAGGACCCGCAGTCCTCATATAATAATCAACTCCAACACGATGACTTCAATGTAATGATCCATCCTAATTGTTATTTAACGAGGTTTCCTTTCTCTTACTTAATCCAATGCAAATGATTATTGACTTCCCAGAAATGAACATTGGACTTTGCAGACATGAAATATTGAGATGAATGGAATCGGTAATTGCGGGATAAGAAGAAATATTTAGAAAGTAGATTTTGGAGCTCATGAAGTCATTGTAGATACACGTATATCAACTAATACAAGTAAATTTTTTTAGATTTATTGTATTTATAATTTATAATTTATTGTTTTATAGCAAATTAAAATTGCTAGTCAAGGATAAACAGGTCTGGTTGCATTATGACCGAAGGGGACTCAATTTGGTATGTGAATTTATCAATTTCCTAAATTTTATTTATCTAAATCAAATGTGTGTACTATAATCTCTACGAGAGCTGTGTCTCAAATTTTGGCGATAATGACTTAAATCTGGTAGCCTTTTGCTAATATCTATAATTGAAACTCCTATTGCATACGCCACGGTCATGGAAGGTACATGTCTAATCGAGAAAGATGTCAAAGTCCTAATTAGCGAGTACTGCTGTATAGTATGCCGAGAGTAAAAGTACTGTACAATATGACCAGAGAGGCACTCTCTTCAATAAGTTCCGCCTCGTGAGCCAAGAAGAAATGGCGACCAAGCAGGATAACAAGAATGTAGGAAGGCAGCAGTACAAAGAAAGACAGAGGCAAACTGGGGCTAAGCCCTAATCGTACCCTTGCAAGCCAAGAAGGAAATAAACAGGAAACGAAACAGAGTACCAAATCTAACAAGCAACACTTTGACCGGAATATGCTATCGTGACGGATCCGAGAAGGAAATAAACAGGAAATGAAACAGAATACCATATGTAACAAGCAACACTTTGACGGGAATATGCTATCGTGACTGATCCTCTCAATCGAACCCAAACACAACGTCGATAATTATAATTATATTTTATTCTCTGGTATTTCCACATTTTGTGAACCACATTTTGTAGCGCTGTATATATAGTGTAGGTCAAGGTACTTTAGTATGAGTATTATGCTGTCAAGGGATGACAGTCGTGCAGGTCTAGGAAACGTATGTTCTTACATAACATCTGAAGATAAAATTCAGAAATAATCAGTCTCGAAACCTTGATTAAACAAGGATTTCCCGACCAGGTGTTTATTGCTGATATGTTGTACACTCTTCTTGCCAGGAAGTCTATTAATGAACCTCGGTGTATCTTCATGACATGACACGAGATCGTAAAATCATATTGAGAATGGAGTACGATGTCTCCAACGATCTAACTTGACATCGACTAAGGGACTTTTCTTTTTAGCTCAAACTTATAGGAGGACTTCTGCACAGTTCTTTGAGAGCCTCATTTTTACTAAACTACGCAGTGGAGTTGAATTTCTTTTATTTTTATCAAGGATGTACAATTATTTAACAATCACGTTTTACATACTAGATACAAACGCAATTTCATGTTCTGTTCATGTTCTTTTGTTACGTGGTGATCAAGAAGTAAATTTCAAAATACAAAGTGTCATTTTCCAACCATGGATATGGTTTAATACTTCTTGAATCTCCACCGTTAGCAACTCAACCAAATATGATATATTAGCAAACCAATTAAAATATAACTAGTAGATAACAGTCCCAAGAAGTGTCTCCGTATTCCCACGTTTCATTATCTCCTGTACTTCAATCCCTTTCCTTGCACTCTTTGAATATTTTCTCCCGCCCTCCAAGGTTACTAGACCCATCGCTATTGGTGACACCGGCACAAAGAAATCCTTGAACTGTGGCTTCACCTCCATCTCACGATAGGGATGCATTCCTCTACATTATGGACTTTATACACAACAGTATATAGGACTGTGCTATGTACATCTTACGGTCTCTCTAGTTGTGGAAGTGTCTTGTATACT
Organism: Lunularia cruciata; assembly: GCA_948567375.1. Taxonomy (NCBI): domain Eukaryota; kingdom Viridiplantae; phylum Streptophyta; class Marchantiopsida; order Lunulariales; family Lunulariaceae; genus Lunularia; species Lunularia cruciata. Next base: position 37,041,420 of record OX419762.1, on the reverse strand, counting down.
ACATGTGTATAGTGTATCCACTATCTGTACGACCCGTCTCTACAAATGTCCCTGAAGTTTACCAGTAGAACTGTCCCGGAGGTTTGCGAATTACTGAGGCATCGAGACTTCACAGTTCCACCCTATCACATACTGTTGAGGCAAATCTATCGCATTGTTCTGTTTAGGCAAATCATCCGAGAAGGACGCTTACAACCCTTGGTCGCATGGAGGGTGCTCAACGCATACTCTCCTGAACACTTGAGGCCCCTGATGTACGTTATTGTCGGATGTTCTGGAGATCGAGGGTTCTTGAGCATATCTGCCTGCGGTGCCACGCCAAGAAGATTGTCCCGTTTAGAGTACTCACAAAACCTTGACAGTTGAACTTACTACTGACAGGTGCATGTCCTTCAAACACTTGCTTGTGATTCCAGTTCTATTCATTTCGTGCGTTCATAAGAAAGAACTAAGCGACGATACTTCTAACACAGGATTGCATTGCATTAATATTTCTACTACACATGTTCTTATTCGGTGCTTTGTCCGGATTCACAACCTTCTTGACGAAATGGGTGAATGTCAATCTCGAGCAACAAAACTCTGAATTTCGATATCAGATTCAGATTTGTGATTCAGTTCTAATATGACAGATTTTTCAGTAGTCTTTTGACGAGAGATCAAATTAAGCGACAAAAGGAGTTCGCCCATGGAATCGAAGACCATGATAAATCTGGTGGGTGACATCTGGCATACAATACCAGTCCAGATTATACCTGTACATTAATTCAACAGTGTTTCATGCCATTATTCTGCTCGAAAGTAAACTTTGGAAAAGTATGAAAGAACGTTATCATGCCTATGCTTACAAGTGCGTCGGTTGATATAATCCAGTTGGAAGTACGTGTCATTGAAGAAAGGTATCTGAATCTACTGGAGGGAACATCAAAGCTATCGTGTATTAGAAGGATTGCGGGAGTAAATATCACATCGGGTTCTGTTGCAGGTGATATGCACTCCTGGGACCCCTCCAGCTCGGCTCTAATTTAGATTGAAATTCCTGTTCCTTGCCGGTACCTGCTCGTCTTCGGATCGTTTCTTCATTAAAAATAAACCAAGCCTCGTGACTAAATCATCGCCTGTCTTCTACTGGAATAGGACTCCTTGACATCACCTACAAGCAGTTAGCATTTGCATCTCTTGATATCTCATTAGGGGAGCTGGTTCTGATCCTTGTTGCTTCCGGTGTAGCCATAGATATTCCTAAGGCTTGGAGCAGACATCAATTCATGCCGAATTGGTGTTCAATCCCATATCTACAGCCAGTCACGCCCAAACCTTTCTAATTTCCAACTTCATAAATTTACTTGGGCAATCTATAGTAGAACAATCACATTATATGATATTTCTTTGGATATTCCAGTTGTGTTTTAGATATTCCAGCTATGTTTTAGATCTTTATAATCTTAAATTCCATAATCACATTAAGTGATATTTCTTTGAAATTCCAGTTGTATATAGACCGGTACTATATTCATAGCTAGGATATCTTAGTTGCAGTAGGGTAGATTTTTCATATAGCCTCTATTGGAGTTAGCTCCATTTTACTTTTTTCTCTCTCTTGTATGGGCTTGATGGGGTCTTCCCATCTTTCATTTTATTCTACTCGGTTGCTTTTTGTCGAAATATTTACAATAATATGTAGAATCTATTCGCTTTCTGTGCTTGCTTTTGTACTGCAATTTACGCATAATTTATCCATCAAATATGGAGCATTTTCTTCACGAGCTAGTACGAAGGATAACTAGATAGACCAGAATTCCAACCGGAGACTTCGCGTTCTCTTCTTGCTTCTTCCGCACAATTGGATAAATGCATTTTTTTTTCTTTGAGGATCCGAAAATAGGATTTCCGGTCTGTTAGCTCTTCCCGCACAGCATCTTCTAAAACGAACTTCGATCCTCAATATATGCAGGGAGGTGTGGATTGCATGAACTTAGATCATACTCAAAGTAGGAAATGAAAATGCCGGTAAAAATGGATGCCAAAGCTCTGATGGACAAGAGGAGAAGCATCTGGATCAAGAGAAAACGGAAGAGGTGGTTCTCTCTATTGACGACGCGATATGGGGAACCGGTAGTAGTAAAGTACAAATGGAACTATACGAAAAAGCACCCGTGGATTTTGTCAGAGCTATACAATGGTCACCTTCAAGTGGGGTAACCTTAAAAGTGAAAGTCTTTGCCATCCCTTACGGTACGTTCTAGCAGTTGTCGGTGAAGGAAACAACAAGTCCGAATGGAATCGTTATCCTCCTTAGGGTTTCCTGGGATTCGTTAAAGTCAGGTTGAGTGTGAATATTTATTGATAGTTTACAAGAGGGAAACCGGTAAGCGTTAAAGTAAAAGAATAAATATATATACGAAAAATAAAAATTTTAAAACGATGAAAAGTATTTTCTAGTTTTAATACATATATAAAATCTTATTTTTTATGTTTTTTGGGAACCTGATAATATTTTTCATTGCTTTGAAATTTTTACTTTTCGTATGCTTAAACATGAAATGGCTAGATGTCAAAAATAAAATATGTTAAACGTAAATGAAAAGTAAACTAGTATTGAATATTGAAATGAATTAACACAAGGTAATTGACATGTAGCTAATACTGTGTCTGATCAGAGGATAATATATTTGTGTGTGCAGAAGAATCTGGACTACGAGGGGCGTCTTCATCTTGTCCCCCACATCGTAGGAACAATGAGTTTGCCTGTGACACTCACTGTGGTCTTGCATTTTCTTACGTTCACTGTCGTCATAGTCGTTCATCAACCTGCAAGCAAGTTTGTGAACTTTTTAATCCTAAACCTAGGTTCGTGACAGTTGCATTGCGGATAGGACCCTGCTGATTTTGGGTTGATCCACCTGACATGTTGGAATTTTACATACTTGCAGATCTGAGGGAAAACGTTCAGTAGTTGACGGTTTTGAGATAGACAGCGACACTGAGAGTGAGGGAGCCGATATTGCCGTGGAACTGATTCGTACTTGTAGACGCCTTCTAGACGCTCCCAGAAGGCGAAGGCGAAGGCTTAGGCTTGTGTACAACGGGTTCTATATTCCATTATTCAGTATGTCATTCAGTATGTCATTGATACGTTTCTCTGGGCATTTTCGACGAAGGACAGCGATGTTGTGGTTTGGAAGCTTTCCTGTGGGTTCATTTTCATGCAGTGTGTGTCTTACATATTTCAATTACGCCTTTGACTTTCCACCATATCTAGACGCATTGTGCCAGGCCTCTGGATCCTGTCCCTTGTGGTGATAGTGGTAATGTTTCAAGTGATATTTTCCAGTGTTGTGGATGTACTTACAGCCTGTTTACTGACAGATGATGGCAACTCCTCTATGCCAACTGAAGATATGGATGGACGAGATCGTGATATCGACAATCTTCTTTCAAATGTGGCAAAAGATAACTTTTACGGTTCTGTCGAAACATTCTCATTTCTGTTCTACATATCACCTGAACTATACTTTTCGCATGAGAATCTTTTGGTCACAGGTCATATCAATCTAATTTGTATGAGCAGCGTGGAAGCGTGTTTTAAGACTCTTCTCTTCGCATACTGCGTGCCTTACCGTCTGGAACCTCCTAGTATGCGCAATTCGGTCAAGAGCACCGTCCTTTCTATGAGGGGTGACATAACCTTGGAAGTTACTCTACGTTGTGGTGAAGTGCTTTGCTACATCATTTTAGTAGTCAAATATTTTTGGTCTTTACGCAAAGAAAAAGCTGTCTTAGTTGATTCTATGCAGTGTAGCCGAAGGTAAGAATCATGTGTTGTGTGTAAATGGTGTTAGTTTTTTAACAAAAGCCGTGTCAAGTAGAGGTCATTCTAGAGTCTATTTTGGGTAGTCGCATGGAGTATCATCAAATCATGCTGCGTAAAGTTCACTGACAGGACCATATCAAGGAGGATAGATAATGAAGGTCATGATCCTCGTAGTGGCACATCCTTGGTTACAGAGGCAGGCCCTAGTAGCAACAGGCATCTGACAGTTCCTCAAGACGGTGCAGTACAATCTTCAGCTGTTCCAGTAGGTGTTAGCTCTTGATTGTCATTGCAGCCAAAGCCTGTAATCCTATCTCTCCATACCCCTTTGTCTTGTCCGGTCAAACCTTTTAGAACCTTCTGTGTAACGACGTTCAACTTGTAACTATGGATGCGACTCGAATTGCTTCGTATATACATCTGGAAAGAGTCACTAACATACGACAGGTCAAGAAAATTCTTTGTCTTTCCTTCCCTTATGAATGGCTGGGGGGTGGCGTTTAAAGTCACAAAAGTCATTGGGAAATATATTTTCATTTCATTCACCTACCTTGTCATCTGATTGACATTCACATCGTAGACTCGTTGACCTTCGTGCAGGATGAGCAACCGCAACGGGGTACAACGGAGGGGCTTTGGAGACATCCTTTTATGCTGATAGTTCAAGGTTCTTTGAACAAAGACGCTACGTTAAGCAACTCGGCAACGAATGCGGACGCAGAATACAGTGGTCTTGCGAACGCCCCATTCATTTCTGGAGGATCGCTTGACGATGACGAGGATGATACAGTTTCCATAAATGCAGACATTTCAACTGTGCGTGACGACAGTAACAGAGAACCGACTACTCTGGAAGGTTCAAAGACAACCAACTGTCACTGCTACTGAGCAACGGAAAGTAGAACCTCACATCTCAGGTATCCAGGTCTCCCAAAAGATGCTTACGTCGACTTCTGTAAGGCAATCCTCGAATGTGGATGTGCGTACTATGTTTCAAGGCTTAGGAGGAGGAAAGCACTGTAGTAGACATTCTAGATTCGTCATCGATACTGGGAGCTGCAGGTGACATATCAACCAAATAGAGTTTGTCTAACGCCTCAAGGGGTAAGCCATCCTTGAACGTGCGGTGGTTCCTATCCAGATTTGTGGAGGTCTGATCGTCCATAGTGACGATGGTGATGATCAGGATTCTTTTCGGAATATCAGATGCCGGGTTGACATCCAGCCGGGCTTCAATCAGCAGCAAAGATCTTTTCGTCGACCTTGACGACCCGCTTGTACAACCGGAACTGATTCCGCAACCATCAGGAGCTGCCAATAAATTGAAAACTCGTGACAATACTTCTCCATTGTTACATCAGATATGAATAATCAAGGGAAATCCGTCCAAGTGACTTCAAGATCTCAGCGTATTTCTAACCTTCTTGTAATTTTTTCCTGGTTCTAGTATGTCTGGAAGTATCCCTGACCGCTTCCAGACACAATTTTCAATGTCTAGTTAATCTCCAAGTACTATGGGTCGCACTCAGAAACCTTCAACCACTGGTCCGTACATGAGTACTTTCGACCTCTAGAAAGAATTTTCACTATCTAGTTTATCCGAAAGTCCTGAATTTTCTTTTCCAGTACGATTGGAAGCTTACTGGAAAGCAATCAGAGACTGTTCACTGGTTCCAGTTTGTCTGAAAGTACTGCAGATGGTATGCCAAAGTAAGCTTCTGGCTCACAGCTACCAAGTATAGCTGAGCGCAAGACCATGGACACTGTTACATGGAAACAAAGACGGGACATGTTGACGGGAAAGAAAAGAATGATGCGCCACACGCCAGCCTCGAGTCCTAAGTAGCAGCAGGTAGTAGACCAAAGGTATATTCAACTGTAAACTTCTCGGATAATCTGATTATTGGTCCAGTTCGAAACCGATGGTGAAAGGGGACAATCCCATTCGGGAGAAACTAGATGCATGGAAATCTTTCAAGGAATCAATAATTTCCACAAAGAGCTTCGAAGCGACTAACGGGAGAGATACTTCTCCAGAGATAATGGAGGAGAAAACAGCACCTAAATTTACTCGTCAGCTTGATAGATCACCTTCAGCGGAGGATACATTCATGCTCCACGTTGCAGGAGTACAGAGAAGCCCCACGAGCTCCAATCAGTCTCTGGATTTCTTTTCCTACTTCCAGTCATTCAATGGTTTCCCTGAACTTGATATCTACTGTAGTATTTCTCTTGTATTCGTTATGTCGTTAGGACAACGACCATCATGAGAGGTTAAGAAATGAAGGTTTTCACAGAAAATAAGCATTTTAGTAGATCTAGTTCCCATTGGGATTTGTGTCTTTCAGAACCTGACGAAAGTGCCGTGTCGTTCAATCCAGTGTCTAGCACAAGCAAGACTCACCTGTCGTCTGCCTCGTAAAGCCAATCAACGTAGACCAGTTCTGGCCTATCCGATTTTCGTGCTTTGAAATTCCAGAACATTTACGCCTTGTTCCAGTTTCGTCCATCCACATGATATACAGCAGCAGCTTAATGTCTCTGCGTTCTTTATAGTTCAACCTCGACTGCGATAGTTGAGATTTGTTTTACTTCGTCCCATCTTTCATCTCCTAGTGAACATGAATATGCGGTAGTTTCCCTGCCAACTTCATGAACTGCACTGATTTCATTTACTCTGTGTACTCTCCACATGCAGTCCAGAAAGGTCTGTTTCAGGTGCGCAGATCATGGAGATGCCAGATAATCGATCTGTCAAGAGCCAGAGTCCTGAACAGCAGCCTAAAAGATTCGAAGCCTACAGCAGGAAAACAAACGGTGATTGCAGAGAATACAAGTAATGCAGATGGTAAGTCGCATAGTTCTAGTGTCCTGAATGTTAGCGCTGGACTGCCATGGGTACTGATGTTTTCTTCTTCTATATCATTCGTTTTTACAGGAATTCTTTTCTTTATAGCTCTTTTGTTGGTGGAGAGGGTTGTGATTAAAAATCAGTTTCTGTTTTTACAGGAATTCTTTTCTTTATGGCTCTTTTGTTGGTGGAGAGGGTTGTGATTAAAAATCAGTTTCTGCAGATGAAGGAAAGCTAGTGCGCACACACCCCTCCCCCCAGCCTCCTCACCCGCAGGGCTCCTACACCTACTGATACTTTAAAGACTACACAAAGTCTCCTGTACAAAATCCACCACCACCATCAAATGAACTGCCTCCGACGAAGTCCTCACATAATGCCTGGCAGGGAGTGATTTGAATACTCCTGTGAAGGATGTTGGGTGCCTGACTACTGGACGAACTTTCACCTCTCTTTTCTCTTTTCGATGAAGATGACGGTGAGGAAGATCTCTTTCGTGCCGAATTTCCAAACAAGCCGAGCTCTTCACTTAAATACTCAACGCCCCCTTTAAGCGCGATCGAATTTCCACATGAAGAATGCAATGCAGTATGAAAGCCAATTCAAAACATTCATGCATTCATGTATTAGTTCCAATGGATGATACATTCATTAATATTTTAAAATATTTTGAAAGATATAAACTAAGTAAGCATATAGAAATGTAAAATATAAGATTATATCTCGTAAAAATTAGATTACAATGTTAGATTATTTACTAGAAAATTAATGTGAATAAGTAACAAATGATAAGATTTTATATAATAGACTATGTCTTTGATTTCGTACTCTTTTATCGGGAAGCTCGGTCTTAGGGGATTACCTACAGTAATTACTACTATAAGTACTAAAATAGTACTAAAATATATCAAAGTGAGCCAAAATTAATCTTATGGTCAAAATTTTATAAGTGTATACGTAATGAGGTGATAAGAAGAGTCTTTTTAATCACCTCCACAATGATAAAAGGTTTGATGAAATTATATGAAAGGATTCACATCTTTCTTAACATGACAAAAATTCATAATCAATATATAAATATTTCAAGTTAACATAAGATGAATCATGCACTTTTGTAAATAATATTAACAGTTGGCCTACAAAATCTAGCAAGATAAAATAAAAGGAATCATGTCCTTTTGTAGATATGTGGATTTACATTTTCTACTTACAAAATATAACAATGTACTAATTTTAGGAATTTGGAATAACAAGATAAATATAAAAGGCATAGAAATCAACTATGGTAAAAGTGCAGTGTCTTTAAAAAAAGTTATTACGGATATTTTTAAGAAGATAGAGAAAATTTTAATTATACTTTTAGTAATATATCAAATGAGACAAATCCATTTCACAAGCATTTGCTTGGCTTGAGGGACCGATTCTTATCATAAAAATTCAAATTATATCACGTTTAAAATATGAACAATGAAATAATGATTGATTAATGTAGGTTGGTTGGTACTTTGGATACGTTTGTGAATATCCCTAGTATGCGTTGGATATCCATATCATGAATCTATTGAATGTAGAGGCATCTCAAAACTCCATGTTGAAAAATTTCATGTTATACTGATCTGTTTGTCACATTATCATATAATTTATAAATTTAATGATATTACAGATAACCATTCTATTCTTTTTGTTTCAGTAGACCTAACCTAGATACATTCTAGGAGGTTTGGAAAAGGCATTTATGAAAATGCAAGTGAAATTCTATATCGATATTCTACTAATTTTTGACTAATTTTTACCATTAAATAGTTTACATAAACTATAATGGGGTACGTAGTGAGGTGAACTATGAATTTTTGGGTATTCAGTTCAATTTTATGGTATATTTCACAGTCTACCTTATTTATTTTTATTCTTGTAAAATTTATTAACTAAAATTTACCTTATTATAATTAATGTAAATTATTTTATAGGTATCGACTGAGGGGATTTATAAATTTGAGGGTTTTTAGTTCATTTTTATTCAGTTGATTTTGTCACTGATAGTGTTCCGCTATTATACATACTATCGTGATTTCTGGCAAAATTTTTATAACCAATTTTACTGTTTTATCCAAATCAAATGTGTGTAATCTCTACGAGCTGACTCGCAAATTATGACGCCAATGACTTAAAACACCATATCATTTTTCTAAAATCTATGATTGAAACCCCCTTTTACATTAGCTACCGTCATTGGGAGGTACATGTTTTATCCTAGTTTGACTTGGATGAGGAAATTGCACTCTCCTTTCTCTCTCTATATATATCCCAAAAAAGAGAGTACAAAGTACTTCTCTCCCTTTTCGTTCTGGTTATTATTTATATAAAGTACCAAAAAACACGAAAAGAAAAGAAAAACGAAAACGCGCAAGGTCCCGAAGGCCCTAAGTAAGAGCAAGCCAAGAAGAAAATAAACCAAAGAGTGCAACAGAACACTAGATCTGACTAGTAGCACTTTGACCGGAATATGATGCCCTATTGTTGACTTATCCTTTCAATCCATTCAAATACGATGATGAGTTATAATATATTTTATTCTCTAATAGTCTCACATCTTGTGCACGTATTGTACTGTGCATGTTGTACATGTCAAGGTACTGTAGCATTAGTATTGTGCTGTCAAGGAATCATAGTTACAGGTCTAAGAAACGTATGTTCTAACATAACTATACCATCAAAAGATAAAATCCATTACCTATTCAGCTTGAGACCTTGATTAAACAAGGACTTCTGGACTAGGTGTTTCTCGCTCGATCTTGGTGGATATGTTGTACACTCTTCTTGCCAAGAAGTTTTACTAATGAACCGTGTATCTTCATGACATGACACGAGATGGTAAAATTATATTGAGATTAGTACACGATGTGTCTCGATGATCTAATTTGACATCGACTAAGGAACTTTAGTTCCTTGAGAGTCTCATTTATTATAAAACTACATACTGGAGTTGAATTTCTTTTATTCTTTTAAAGATGCCCAACTATTGAACAATAACGTTCTACATACTAGATACAATCGCAATTCATGTTCTCTTTATGTTCTTTTCTTATGAAATGATTAACAACTAAATGTAAGAATACAAGGTTTCATTTTCCAAAAATTGATATGGTTTGAAATTTTTTGAATTTCCTCAAGAAGCCCATTAGCGTGCAACTCAATCGAATATGATATATTAGCATACCAAGTCAAAATATAATAAGTCTCAAGAAGGGTCTCCCTATTCCCACTTTTGATTCCTCTCCTGTACTTCAATCCCTTTTCTTCCACGCTTGAATATTTCCTCCCATCCTCCAAGCTTACTAGACTCATAACTATTGCTAACACCGGCACCACGAAACCTTGTACTGTGGCTTGTCTCCACATCCGAGTCTACCGACGGTTGGGATGCCCTGCGGTTGTGGATTTTAAATAGGAAAATAGTGTGTAGCTCGGTCCCATGTACATTGGACAGTTCCTCTAGCTGTGGAACTGTTCCATATTGCACATGTGATCGAGAACCGTGCCTAATTCCGATTTCCTTACCTCGTAAGCTAGTCTAAATAAAGCGCTCTCCCTCCGGTCGACTGCTACGCATCTCTTCCGTAAAAGCGGTCCAATCGTAAAGCCCACTACGTTTGGCTCTCAGAGACTTAAGGGCCGCCGTGGGCGAAGCGCAGGGGAGTTCGCCGTTTTGAATACGAGGTTAATGCTCGTCACATTTACTATGTTCGATATGCGGACGGGTTTATCGTCGGGGTCCACGGAGATTCGGGGTTCGTTCACCTCTTGTCTGAACGATCGTGGTTTGTAGCACTAGGCGAGGTATTGATCAGTTACATGAATCCACTTTTCACTCCAGTTTGCTTTTTAGTCTAATTTATTGAATGCACAAGAAATAAAACTATAAGCCCTCGATTCGCTATGCTCACTGACATTGCGAATCAAGGCCCCTTGGCCGTGGTGAACTCTTTACCCAGGGGCAAGGGAATGACGACTGGTAAATGAAATCCTAAGATAACAGTTTTGCTGCTCAATTGCGGGGCCTTCCCGTGTGCACTCTTATAATATCATCAATTTCCAGTTTCGTTCTTCCGGTGGTCCCTTAACTACCTATTTTTGTCCAAACTGTCCGTACACTCCAAGTGAAAGGACGAGTTTAGAGTTCAAGCCCGCTTACTTCAATATCCAGCACCTAATGGAAACATACACCAGGGACATTAAGAACTCGTTACGGAATAAAAGGAACTAATGTTCTTTTTCCAGAAAACGTAGTTTGATGACTTCTTCTACGGTCACCAACTTCCTTACTCACAACCAAAGCAAACTAATAGAAGTGAGAAAGCTTACTGGGATGATACGCGCCTTCCAAGCATTAGCCATTTTGATTAATCTGGCTTCACATTTGTCAAGGACCCCCAACCTCTATCCGGCTGGTCGAGTCCCGGTGCTCTACGGACTCGACCAGCCGATAACCCATGAGAGCCATTGACTCACAAGTGGAAGCTTGGCAACAGTATGTGAGTGGGAATATTTCTCTATGACTTTACCCACGCCACCCCTGTTGCTGAGCGTCGCTGATCGCGTTCTTAGTACTAGCGGAACGAAAAGTTATGGCTGCAGGAACTGGCCCGATGGGATGCAAGGAGCTCCGGGACGGGCTACCCTCGGTGCAGATCCCGTTGAAACGGTAAGTGGAGCCGAGTCTCATACGCCTGGAGAGAATCTTGGTCTGATGTTGACCAGGAACCACAAGTGCGACATTATCCATGCTATAATCACCGGGTCAAGCGGCGCCGGCCGACGTGTTTTCCAGAGTCTATCCTTTGAGGTGACACGGCTTGCTTCTCCTGACGTCCTGTCCAAATCCCAAAAATAGTAGAAAAATAGTAGAAAAATAGTAGAAAATAGTTGGACGATATCAGCATACGAACACTAGGTTCCCGAACCAATCCCAGTTGGCTTTCGTATTCATTCCAGAAACAAATTTGATACCCATTTTATCACAGTCTCAAGAAAGATATGGTACAAAACACCGATACTAAAGAAAACACACTAAAAACATAATAGATGGGAAAACCATCGACCCATACAAGGGTGAGACAAAAATAAAAGAGAAATAAGACAGGATAAATTTTCAATAGTATCGATAGGAGAAGTCTGCCTGATTATATTTAAAATATTATATTTATGTAAATTATAAGGTCTATAAATTATTGAAATATAAAAATCATCTAATATGCTAATTTTTCTATAGATGGCACTAATTATTGCACTCTGTTTCACAATAGACGCCCGCTATTTAAAATATGTTATTGCTATACACTATCTAAAATATGCTATCACGATTATAGATGAACTTTTGCTTTTTGAGCTATCTTCTACCCGAATTGCGTTACTCTGCATTACCATAGAGCCACTCGAAAGGAACGATACTGGTGTAACCAACTAGAATACTGGGTCTCCTTTACATGTTGGAAATACCTCACTATGAATTCGGGGTTGTGCGGGTCTCACGTTCAGAATCCCCGGGTCCCGTGGATTCAGGACAATTGAACTAACAAGAACCCGACTGCAGTGGCACAGGATCTTGTGACCGTCATGGTTTCCTCCTGATAGGTCAGCGCTCTGAACGCCTTCGCCACTTGGATCCAAACGATTTTAAAGGATGCGGTGGGGTTAGCATCCAAACCGCCTGCCCGAAGAATATGTCACATGGCAACGGAAGATAGAAGCTTAAGGCACGTCGAGGTCGAACCACTTAAGAGAGTGTAGAAAAGTCTATACTTTCCCGGCTACGCGTCTTATAACTCAACGCGCGTCCAAATCGAAAGCAGAATATTCAGCAGAATGCAACTTCTACTTTGGCAATGCTAGGTGGTGTAATTCTTTCTTGGGAATCAATGCAACTACTACTTTAGCCATGTTAGGTGGTGTAATTCTTTAGTTGGCATATGAGACACACAATGTGTACCCTCTAGATCATATTAGATAGGTCTTTGATCACTTGATTATCAAGTCACACAATGCGGACCCTCTAATTCATATTAGATAGGTCTTTGATCACTTGATTATCAAGTCACACAATGCGGACCCTCTAATTCATATTAGATAGGTCTTTGATCACTTGATTATCAAGTTATATTTTATGCGATTGGAAGTCAAAGTGTCAAAATGTAGAGCATAGTCTCCTTAAGGTACATCTTTCCACCTTTAGCTTCCATATGGGTATGTCTCATCTAAAGATGGATTACATGTTCTTGGAATACAAGTAGAATCCAAGGATTTTGTCACAAGTTTCTTAGACTTTGTCTTTGCAAATAATATTTTCCATGTGGATGACTTTCCTCTACTAGGAGATCTAGAGGTGACATTTTGTATACTCTCCTCTAGTATTGTCCGTAGATTGACTTATCTTCTCCACAGGATTCACCTTCCCTTGACTTGGCTGTCATGTATGAGAGCTTTTGATATGAGGATTATGAGAGTCTTTGGTGATATCATTGGACCAAGGACATTTGGGGTGTGATCGGGGATTTGGCATGCATGTAGACAGACATCTCTACCAATTTCATGAGGAGGAGTAGGTCTATTATAGATGGAGGAGACAACACCTATAGCATTGTTGGGTAGTTGGGTAGTTGTGCTCTCTTTGCACCTCTACATTTTCTCTCATTTTTGTTGACAGGTCAATTTTAGAGACATATATGGCCAAGGTGGAGGAAGAATCTTTTTCTCTCCAAGTGTTATTGCGGGCATATGAGAGATGGTCTATCCCCACAAGCATAGGAGGACAATCCATCCTTTACTTCACTATCGTTAGGTTGGACCATAGTCATGGAATCTTCCTTGATGGAAAGATAATGTCATCATATGCTATATTCTCTCTTAGTGGATTTGTCCTTTCCTCGAGCCACTGGAGCATGTCTTTACTCTTGCTTCTGCAAGGGTGCAGGCTTTTGGATCTTAGCTTGACATGCATTAGGGCATGCATTCAGCCTTATAGCAACCACCTTCTCTACAACTATGAGGTTCCCCCTCGGTTAAGTCCACCTATTTGCATCTTTGTTATTCACTTGTAAGTGTGATTTTACACTAGATGCAACAGTGTTAGTTTCCACATGACACGGTGTCCTTTTGGAGGACAGAGGATAGCTACCCATGATACATAAGTATCTAAATGAATTCTGGATTTACATTTGGAAATGAAAAAATATTATAAATATTTGTATTTAAAATAAAATATTCATATTAAATTAAATTTTATAGTAAAGAAATCTAACAAGAATAATAAATATATGGTTTTAAGCACAATGAAAGTGCATTAGGCTAAGTGATGAAAGTCTTAGATAGTGAGAAAATAGAAATAAGGTATTTCTGAAGATTTGAACGTTTAGGGTACACGCAAAGAAAGCAATGAAAAAGACTTGATAAACTAATGAAAGTATGGTTTGAAGCATAAAAAGATGTTCTTAGCTCAATCACTTGGAATAAACAAGTGGAAAAGGGAATCTGGAAAGAGGAAAACATAGGGAAATTAATAAGAGAATATAATGAATAAGAAAATAGAGATTCCACATTAAATATATTATATTAAATATTAAATGTCTATGAATTTTAGAATCACACTTCAAAGTGAAAGAAATTTTAGATTCAAAAGATAAAATAACAGAGGTGGTATCCCAAAAATCCTACTTTAGAATGAAGAAATAGAAAAATGGTTGATAGAATTTCCTTTGCTATCCTGTGCGCACCACAACTTATCACAAATTAGCTCATAAAATTATTATAGATGCCGGTACTTATAGAGAATGAAGTAATTAGAACAGAGCAATAGAACAATTGACAGAAAGGTAGAATGCAAAGCTTGGCAGATAAAATACACAGATAAAGCTGCTAAGCTTTATCTGTAAAGACACGTCATTTGTTTAGTCCACTACAATAACACGTCCATCCAACGACTTTTCTGTGTTTCTGCAATCGCGAGGGAACTGTACAAATGCTCTGAAAGTCGTCGAGGGACCGAGCCCACCAGTTGACTGTATTCACCTCTCTCCTCTCATATTTTTTCGTTCAGATGTATGTGCACAATGATAGAGTAAGAGTTGCAATGCTGTGATTTGGAATGAAAATTCAGAGAAAATAAAAGAGTGGCTTGCCATTCCATACTCTCGTGGAACATTGAGGTCAATGGCGTACCTAGTGGAGATATCGGGGATTTAAAATATCTCTCTACTTGCGACACGAGGAGGTTGTTTCGGCTCGAGTCCTAATGAAACATCGACCGTACGCGCAGTTCTTAGTACCCTGTCCCTTCAGCGGGTAGTCGGCTTGTATATTGCCTTGTTACAACCCACTTGGAAATAGCGTAGTCATATCATCTTCCATGTATATTCCAATACGTGTCACAGAACACAAGGAAAATTTGATGATTGATAGCATATTCATGCTACATACTTCACCTGAAGGTTATACCTACCACTATTGGAGTTGGATGAAAGAATTTCTCCCATTTAGAAGAAGAGTGGAGAGTTAGTAACTTTTGCAACTGCTGAATGCAGAAACATAAGTCGATTCTCTGTACATCGTGTTTTATGATAGTAGAGAACCTGTTAGCAGACTTATTTGAGGAAGTAAGTTTAACAATAAATGCTTGAGGAAGCAAGTTCAAGTTGTCACTGTGGTGTCAGCAGCTGAGTACACCAGACGTACTGCAGGATGAGCTTGAACAGGAAGGTGTAGTACATCGCATGTTCACTAAAGTACTTCAATGCTCAACGGTCCCCTGACCGCGATCGAATTTCCACGTGAAGAATGTCACTGAAGTATAAAAGACAACTCGAAAGTATGCATTGTATATTCTATGAAACTACATCCCAAGATCCGCATAGGCACTCCTTAGAAATCAATCAACTCCAACACGATGACTTAACCCAAGATCTTTGAGATTAGACCTTGTTTCAACATGACACCCCCTTAAAGATTGAAGTAAAATTCCTTTGCCACTGCTCAGGTTTGAACATGAGATCACTCAAGCGTAGATGACGTCTTGAGTCGTAGGGAAAGAGAATTGTTGGGGCTTGGCTGTACTGCGAAGTAAATAATCATGACTTCCAGGACGGGACTTAAAAGAGCAGCACACTTCAGACTTGCAGAGAGAAATGTGGTGGCTGGGAAAAGCAGTATCAAGGAAAGATTACACTTGTGGTTCTAATTTTAACTGTGCAAGCATTTTTATAAGCGATGCTTATAATTCTGCATTACCTCTGTGAATACATTTCAAATTCTAACTTTAGTTGGATATTGTCTAGCTCTATACGGATGCGGGAGTATATGGCTTTAATTGAATCTGGCCACTCTAGCCTTGTCAAACACCATCTTTTCCGATTCAAAACAAAATTTTGAGTAGCGTTTGTTTCGTAGATGTTCTTGATGGCACTTCTCATCATGAGAATTTGGGTTTTGTGAACTATCCTAGCTTGCTTCATAGTAGTGTAATATGAAATTGGAACAAGTCAAACTAGAATAATGTTCAACCCAATGGGTGCTGATCATAGTATTGAATCCGCATCATCCCCAATTTCATAAAGAAGGATGATATTTTACTTCCCTGTAATTGTTTCATATCAGTGTATAGTTAGATTGAGACTTGTAACTACCAATATTTTACTTCCTTACAATACAAACTATACGGATAGTAGATAAATATATTGCAAATTTTTATAAGATTTCATGGAACAAAATCCACAAAAGATGCTTCCGTTTCCACTTCCATACAGGTAGAACTAATACCTGTTGAAAATTCAGCGTGATTGTAATAAAATATATTAGATTAGGAACAACATACATTGTGGGGATCTAATGAAAACATCCAGTGGGGGACTCTATGAGTTGGGGTCGAATAGCATTGGAGAATCATATAGTTGGAAAATCAAACCCTTTGTATTGTTTCCTGTCGCAGGGTTTCATCTTGAAAAGATAACATACCTTTCCATTAGACTCGACTTGTTTAAAGTGTATGCAAAATCACAAATTAAAATCAAGATTTCCCTTTTGTTCCTGGTGCATAATTTACATCTGAAAAATCTTGGAAAACAGTGAAATACTCTGTGAACATGATTATTTAAGGTACAAAGTTAGATCAATCAATGACGGACACTAATAATGCCCCGGGGGAGTATCTTGTATATAAGATTTGTACTTATTTTTAGGTAGTTATGCTAATTAAACTAGGCGACGAGGGGCTACCTCCTCCGTTCTTACGGCGACGAAATAAATATTCATGATCATGTTCGTGCTTTTTCTTTTTCATGGCAAACGAACTAATTTACTTTATGTTCCTGACTCCAAAACTTAGACTATCGGGAATTATATATATTTATAAAAGTAGCACCCTAGACGCAAGGGGAAAGGAATAACAAAGCACATGTAAGTGCTAAAAGGAAAAGAAGCACGTATGGTCTGCGTTGGTATCCTATTTTGGATGCCCCCATCCATTTACATCGATGAGGAAATTTTTATTATAATTTAAAAATAAAATTTGGATCTGAGAACGTTTTTTCCTTTATAACTATTATTACTCTCTTCTGGCAATCGTAATGTAATTGTTATGATGCATATGTTTGTCAATGAATTACATTGATATGTTATTGTTAAGATATATAAGTATCTCAATGGATTGTGGACGTATATTTTGGAAATCAAGAAAATATGATGAATATTTGTATTTAAAACAAAAGAGCCAGATTAGATCAAAGTTTCTAATAAAGGAATCTAAAAAATATATATATATATGGTTTTAAGCACAATGAATTTAGGAGGCTCAGTAATAAAAAGACTTAGAGAATTAAAAAACGTTCTTGTTCCATAAAGTCCTTTTTTGCTTTCTTTCTTAGTATGAAAAGTATGGTTTCAAGCATATAAAGTTGAGTCCGTAACATGAAATTGGAAAAACAACTGGAAAAGGGAATCTGGAAAAAAACATTGGAAAATTAATAAGAGAATATAATGAATAAGAAAAATAGAGAGTCCATATTAGGTATATATTTATTAAATTTCTATGAAATTTAGAATTACACTTCAAAGTGAATGAAATTTTAGATTTAAAAGATAAAATAACAGAGGTGGTATCCCAAAATCCTACTTTAGAATGAAGAAATAGAAAATGATTAATAGATTTTCCTGTCCTCTTTGCTATCGTGTGCGCGCCACAACTTACAATAAACTAGTTCATAAAATTAGTGTAGATGCCGTACTTATAGTGAATGAAATAATTAGAACAGAGCAATAGAACAACTGACAGAAAGGTTGAATGCAAAGCTTGGCAGATAAAATACACAGATAAAGCTGCTAAGCATTATCTGTAAACACACATCATTTGCTTAATCCACTACAATAACACGTGCATCCAACGACTTTTCTGTGTTTGCGATGCAACTGTACAAATGCCCTTCAAGTCGTCGAAGGACCGAGCTCACCAGCTGACTTTGTTCACCTGTCTCCTCTCATAATTTTTCGGTCAGGGGTATGTGCACAATGATGGAGTCAGAGTTGCAATTTGGTGATTTGGAATGAGATTTCAGAGAGAATAAAAGAGTGGCTTGCCACTCCATACTCTATCATGGAACGTTGAAGGTCAATGGCGTACCTAGTGGAGATATCGGGGATTGAAAATATCTCTCTACATGCGGAACGAGGGAGATTGTTTCGGCTCGAGTCCTCATGAACATCGACCGTACGCGTAGTACTTATTACCCTGACAGGTGCAATGTCCGTGAGGTATTCTACAGTTGTCTACCATCACCAGTTCAATACCTCAAGTTTACAATTTAAACCTTGACAAATGTTCTTCTTCATGAAACACCGTTGCTAGGCCAGGATTACATCTGTGTAACTTCAGATTCTTCTTATTCTAGGCTTTGTAGAGGTGAAGCAACGTATTTGATCAAGTGGGCTACTGACGGTATTGGACACAAAGTCAGAATATTAAATAATAGCACCTGAATTTCATGGTTCTGTGTAGGTGCTTAATTCAGGACCGCTGGATTGTTTTATTTTGCTAGACCAAATTTTGGCAATTCAAGGGAGTCATGTTCATATTTTAAAATTATGCAGGCGCATCGCCATATCATCCAGTTAGAATACGCGATCTAAGATCAGAGAGAGCATCGGTTCAGCGAAAGGAAAAATCAAAGATATTAAGTAGAAAGGAAATAGCTCAAGCAAAAGATCTGATTCACAACTGGTACAGGTAATATGGAAATCCGGAACTCCTCGAGCACCTATACTCTTTCTGTTACCTGCTCGTTCCGAGTTTGTTTCTTCATAAAAAATAAACCACGTCTCGGGCGTAAATCAGTGCCTGTCTTGTGGTGGAATAGAACTCTCTTGAGGTCACCTACAGTCCATTAGGAGAGTTCGTTACGATCTTTTTATCATCCAGCTGCAGCCACAGGATATTCCTAAATATTGAAGCAAGCATCAGTTCAAGGCGAATCAATTATCTCCCTTTCCCTTCGTGATCATTCCCATATCCACGTCAAGCCAGGTAAACATCTCCCAAATCTTTGCTCAGTTTATATATGTCTACCATAAAAAAGAATCCATTCGCTTCTCTGGCTTTCGATTGTTAAATTGACTCATAAGTTGCTCTTTAAGGTGGAGAATTCTCTTAAAAATTAGTACGAAGGATATCTGCTTGGATTCGACACTTAACCGGCGTTTCTGTATTCTCTTCTGAGATTTCTTTCATTTTTTGTTGTTTGAGGATTCCAAACTGAATTTGGTCTGTTGGCCCCTCCCTCTTCGCATCTTCTCAAATGACCTACGAGTTTCAATTTATGACAGGAAGGTGTGGATTGGGTAAACTTGGATCGAACTCAAACTCCGAAGTTCAAATGGCGGTAATCCAGGAAGCCAAAACTCTGAAGGACATTCTTTCGACCGCAGGCAATGCAGTTATGACAGCACGGAGAAACTACATTCGGTCTTCTGATGATTTGGCAGCTTGTGATCTCAAGGCGAATGAGTTTGAGGAGAACAGAACACGATGGCAGCAACTAGTTAAGAAGTATCCTCTTCCTCTCAATAGTCAAGTGCAATCTCGACTGAAGAAAGCTGTTGATGTGTTCGAGAAACTGGCTAGCGAGGTTAAGAAAACAAAGGAGAAGACTTGTTGCTGTATGGTCTGCTATAGAGTGACCTCTCCGGACCGGATAGCTCTGAGTCTGAACGAGGTGAATGAAGTACTCGCCAGTATTTTGAAGTGTTAGAAAATACAGTCCCAAGGGACCTCTCGCAATAGCACATCATAAGGCCCATTAAACATAATCAGAGGACTAACAGGAAATAACGTGGTTCACTCCCTGTCCCAGAAGCTACCTCCACGGCTGAAACAGGCTCACACCAGCCTTCGACCCTTTATTTATTTTTTTCACATATGTATATATATACAAACACAGGGATAGTCACTCTGTCACTGTCTAAACTCCTGAATATAGACCTGCGTGACTTCATGAGTATTGACCACTCAAGATATCTAGTCACTTTAATACTCAACCTTAGAAGTGACTGAATATATATCCGCATGATATTGTAAGGAGTTTCCATCAGTCAAGTTTTGCTCTTGCTCTTGATCAGGCAAGTCATTTATAGCAAGCCCAACATAACATGAAGGACATGAGGGATAGTGATGAGGCAGAGGGACTTGCAGAGAAACAAGCTGATAAGGTCAGAGCACCATTCGACTTTATGGACGACGAGAAGTATGTGCCAATTCACAAGACTGCCGAAGATATCAAAGCATGTTTGGAGAAGGACCATTCTTCTCACAACATGATCTTGCTATTCGGTGAATCTGGCCAGGGGAAGTCGTCCATGGCTAAATACATCGCCTTGATGTATGATAAAAAATCAACTGGAGATCCTCCGCCATCAGGAAGTCCATCCACCGGATTCCGTGATGGAATAGTTTTTCTTCGATGTGGGAAGAATGCAGATTCCAGATCTTTGCTAGTTTCAATGGGGAAGAAGCTGGGTTATGGAATGAGTGCATGTGATCGGTCGGAAGATCTTCTAAAACAGAAAGACGAGGATGGCCTCAACCAAAAGGGACGAATCGATGTAGAAGGTTTGCGGGGGATTCTCATCAAAAGATTTGAACTCCTCAGCAGCTTGTTGATAATTCTTGACGATGTTTGGGAACAACGGGTGTTACAGGATATGGTAATACCGGTGCCCTTGGGGACAAGAGTCAAGTATATAATCACCACTCAAAACAAGTCATTGTGGAGAGACAGACTGGACTGCATTGAGATTGGAATGCCAAGCAAAGAAGAGGCGAGAGAAATCTTAGCCAACCATATGGGATTATCAGAGTCCAACCTGTTGGAATTCCCATCTGAAGTAAAGGTATATTACTTCTAAACATCAATGGTGTCAGTTCAACTCCGTTTTGAAACTTATTATATTCTCATCCTGTCGGGTGGATTTCATGTTACTGTGAATATATCGTGTTCTGTTCCTGTTATAGCGGAGGGAATGCACAAGCCATTACAAGAAGGCCTAGATAACGGATTAGAAATAGTATATGAAATCGTGGCAGTGTAGACAGTTTGATTTGATCAGTCTATGCGGTTTGATTTGATCAGTCTATTGCGGTTTGATTTGATTAGTCTATTGCGATTATTGATTATCTTGTTTCTGAACTCATTAATTTGGCCTTTGTAGTTTACTTTGACAGAATAGAGGAAACCGATCCGGATGTTAATTCCAGGTCAGGAACGTGTAGTCTTCTTGATCTCCAAGTTTACAATACACAACAGAATATTTTGCGCAACTAGCATCACAAGCAAAGCTAGTTCCTGATCTTTCACTGTTAATTTGTTTCTGATAAATTCTGTTACAGGGGGAAGTTGACTCGTTGCTCCAGGATGTCCATCACCATCCGCTTGTTCTAGCGAATTTGGCCACTGTGATTCCAGTCAGGAATTCCAACGTTCTGCCAACATGGAAGAACTTGAGGAAAGAGTTGATAGATGTTCTGACTAGTGTAGATGCAAAAACCATGAATCTAGACCAACTTGCTTTAGCGAGGCTTACGAGCTCAGTGTGTTAGCATCGTTGACAATGGCGTTTGATCAGTTCACACCGCAAGCCCAGACACTGCGACACTGTTTAGCAATGTTCTCCGCGGAAGGAGTCAATGAAATCGTTCTGAAACTTTGGTTTAAGGCCCAAACTGGAAGATACAGTGAATAGTCATTCAATCTTTCCTCTGGAGATCTTAAAGAATGTTCTTTTATCACGGTTGCTACCACGGAAGTTTCAGGGAGAAAATAACTTTGGACGCGATGGTCAATGCACGATCTCCGGCATCAACTTATTTGGGAGATGAAATCGGGAGACATCCAAAGAGTGCTTCAGAAGCGTACTGAAGGACACTAACAAAGCGCAGGATCCAAAGCAAAGGCCACTGATTGCGACACGGAGAAGAAGTTGAGTACTGCCTTGTGTTTTCTTTATGGCAATTCAGACTGCAGCAAACACGCACAGAGCAAGTTGGACCTCCACGTGGATGTACTGTCCAGTTCCAAGGTGAACTGGCTCCGAACTGCGAAGAAAGATTTCATCAAATCTTTCACGAAGCTTCTGTATCCAGGGTACCCTGACTGTGAGATGGAGTGGCAGACGAATGCACACGCGATTGCAAGAACGGTCAGCTGATATATGAATGCTATCCATGTTTCTTAATTCTCATTTCCTTTGTTGCCACATTGACAACTGAGCGCTCATTGTCACTCACAAGCATTCATGCAATGTCTCAAGTTTAAGTTACAAACATCTTGCCATACTATGAGAAAGATCTGTGTACAGAACAAATCTTAATATCCCATCTATATTCCTAGTGGAATGTAGATTAAGGATTAATTCTCACAGATGTGTTTGTGTATCTATATTGCCATAGGTAATTCTCCAATACTTGGAGACTGGAAATTTCGCCGACCTTGTCGGAGAAGTCTCGCGGCTGCTGGAAACACCAGAGACGGCTTTGGCTACATTGGCTTTGTTGTCAAGTTTCTGCAGTGGCCTTGGGGCAACATTCTCCTGAAAGATGATGTAGGTATGGCACAGTCACTTCTTTGGATGCTGTGGATAGTGGCAACCAAGGAAACAGGTTCCCAAATAATGTGGAGGGCGAAACTTGCATCTACTCCAGGTTTGAGCGAAATTCTTCTGAGTTTTCTGGATATTCGTTCCATCGTCCATAGCGATCTTCATTGGGAGTCTTCTGAGGCTTTCCTTGCGATCGCATGTCAAGATAACGAAATTAAAGCGAGGACCATCTTGCTTCCCGATGTCTAGGAGATTGTAGTTGGTCTCTTAGGAGAGATTCACTCGCCGTTGCATGAGAACGCAGCCCACATATTGGAGGAGTTGGCATGGACAGCAGATAGTTCCGAGAAAATTGTGTCCCATCCTGGAGCTCTGGATGGACTGTCGAGACTCCTAGGATCTGTAAACCTGGTAAAGTATGTGCAGCACTACGGGATTTAGCACAACTTGCCCGCATGTTACCAAACAGAGGACTTCTTGTCTCGTGTTGGGGACTACTACAACGCCTGGTTCACAAGGATGCGCATCTTGATGTTTTGAGAGATGTGGCGACAGCTGTGCTCAGTGAAAGAGTGGGAACCACAAACAGGGTACTACTGGTGGAGACCATAGAGCAGTATGAGAAGCTGCTATCGTCTAATGTGCCGGAGAATACTCGAGCAGAGGCAATGACAACTTTGTGCATCTTTGCGTCTACAGAGCCAACGCGTGAATTGGTTGTGAGCCATCCACAACTTCTGGAGCACATGCTAGAAGGTCTCCGAGAAGGGAGGATTACTTCCGTCTCGAAGGCTGTTTGTGAAGCCATGCAAATCGTCATCACAGATAGCAAAAAGATGGAAGATGACCGGAAAAGAAAACTCATGGTTGAGTTAGTGCACAGATTTCTACAATTGACGCAATCTGAGAACTCAAAAGTGCAACGGGAAGCAGAGGGTGCTCTAAAACTTCTAGCCTCTGCTCATCAGTTGTACCTTGTCATGGTTACAGATCCAAATACTATAATTGGACTATTTTTGGATTCGGTACAAGAAAATAGAAAGCATTCTGTCATAGAGACTCTAGGGAAGATCGTCTCTCTGTTCCTCGGGACATCAAGACAGTATGAACAAAAAAAGAGATCTCAAAAGATGTGCAAGGTAGGATTTGGACAACCTTTGTTGGGTTCTTAGAAGATGATACGAATCCAAAAATGCAGAAAGCTGTCCTTCAAGCCTTGGTTTACCTTACAAATAAACAAGAGGTGTATAGTGTCTTCGTTGGAGAAGCCAAAAAAATACTAGACCTTCTTGTGAGCGTTCTAAATAGAATACCAGAGCAATCGCATCTTGTCCCTGGAGCATGGCTAATTCGAAACTGTTTGGAGAGAGAAGGAGAAACGGATGCTGAGAAGACTCAAAGATTGTCTTTCATGCGAAGATTTATGCAGAGCTACGTTGCATTGCTAGCAAATGGGAAAGGAGTGGATTTGCAAGCACAAGCAGCCCTTGCAATTGGAATCCTTTCCATGGGGAAAGAGAACCGTGAACTCATTGTGACGTTCCCAGGATCTCTGGAGTCACTTGTAGCGCTCTTGACCAAAGAGAATGCGACACCGTCTGTCATAAAGCTCGTTGGTGATGCAGTTCAACTTATCGATGAGAACGGAACAAAGGCGCAAAGCGTGGACGGCATTGTCTCTAATTTCAAAGCTAAAATCTTTAAAAGATACGAGTGTTTGCTGGCAGATGATGTAACGGAAGAAGTGCAGCGCGAGTCAGCAAGGGCGTTAGCACACCTCCTCTATTCTGAAACGAATCGCCAATTGTTCACTAGTGTTTGCTCGGAGGGCCGCGACAATCTCATCCGAGTTTTCAACAGACTCGCCGAACCAGGCTTTACAGGTGAGAGTCTTTGCCCTCCCATACGGTACGTTCTAGCAGTTGTCGGCGAAGAAAACAACAAGTTCAACTGGAATCGTTATCCTCCTTAGGGTTTATAGGGTTTCGTTAAGGTCTTAACAGTTGTTCGGCGGGTTATTGAGTGGTATTTCCGTTTTCCCTGGAATCAACCCGCTGGCAAGTTTAGGTCAGGTCGAGCGTGCATTATATTTTGATTGTTTGCAAGGGGAAAACTGATAAGCAAAACTTTAAAATATATATCTGTGATTAGACTATACCTCTCACAGTTTGAGACTTTACTTTTCTTTTAATTAAATGACATACTATGGTTAGGGCATGAAAACAGATGAAAAAAAAACGGAAGTCGAGTGTGGCGGAGCTTACTGCCCATAGAGCACTTGTAAATGTAGAATCAAATATTTGCAACCCAAATGAAAAGTAAATTAGAATTGAAATACCAGAATTATTCATAATTTAACTTTGGAGAACTTTTAACGGCGACGTTCCAATACATGCCAAAAGACATGAAACTCCTTGATCTTATTGAAATTCGGAATGAAACAAAAAAATTAAACTCATATTCGTTTTCTCACCTCCAAAATTTAGAATTCGTTCATTATCTGCAGGGCATTTTGAGAGCAGTCTTTCTAAGGTAATGTATATTCATTCAGCCCGCTGCAAATCGAGCCATAGAGGGATCCCACGTGTACCTGGCTGATGTTTGTCGTCTCTCATGTTTTGCTCGCAGGGACAGAGCTTTCGCGAGAGCCCAACTTGGGAACAAAGCCGGGGCTTTGGAGGTTCTCAACTGTTCCATTGAGATCGACAGAGAGGATGGGGGCAATTGGCAAGAGAGGGGCATCTTGAAGAGAATCATGGGTGACTATGACGGAGCGCTGTCGGATTTGAATGAGGGTTTGAAATTTGACTACGAGGACTACGAAATACTGAAGCATCGTAGTTATGTTAAGTTTGTCATGGGAGATGAACATGGAGCCCGGTTTGATGCAGAGCATGCCCTCTTGATAAAACATCTAGGTATCTACAGATATCAACCGAGATATGCAAGCCATTCATATTTCGGGAGTATGTTGGTAACCTTTTTAGAATTTGATCTTCGGTAAGATTACCGTACATGCACCAGGCCAGGTATTATTCCGCTTTCCTCTTTGCATATTTGGTAAAAGAATGTGACCTGGGACTGAGTTGCAGTGTTGTCCTTAAGACACTTGAATCATGTCTAGAATCGTTAATGAGATAAGCTGACTCTATGTAGGTTGTTGGTACTTGAGTCTGTAATTTAATTCAGATTCGGGAGAAACATCTTGTTCAATTGCAGATGTTCAGATGTTACATTACATATGGATTTCGTTATTTAGTTTTTTTTCTTCTCTTTTCCAGATAATTCATTAAGCGGACTTTGTATAACAAACTTTATATGGCTATAGTTTTTGGTTAAACGCATATCAGAAAATATCAGCCAATCTCCATTTTCTGCAATGAATTGACAGGTTAGTGCACCTTTATTTGTGTAGATATGATAGTCCTGCTTGGAGCGCTTGGCAACTGTCACTTGTCAACCCTCATGCCTCAAATCATGTAAGTTACAGCTGCACTAATTAGATACTTCTGGATTTATGTTATGCATTGAGTAAAAAACGCATCATGCCATTTTTGTTGAGATTGGTATTGGTCAATAAAAGGCATATTTTAGATTTCCTAAATTCAGCTTAATTTTTTACATCGCGAAGCAAAAGCAAGCTCTTCCTTGACGACAATTCTTGTCACAATACAGAAATAATCTATTGTCATAAATAATATATCATAAGAATATATTTGAAATGGAAAGGTTAGATGTATAGTACGCATATCTTTGGCCTAAAACTCCGTAATAACCTTCAGATAGCGAGGACATGACAGCTCTAGGAGGCTCGGTACATTCTATAAAAGAAAAGGTGTAGATCTGTCATTACCCATCAATCTTTATATCGGATACCTTTGATATATAGGTCTTTTTCCGGGTCGTTATACACAATTATCTCACAAAAGGATGAAATATGTATGAAGGCTCTCCTTGGTTTGAGTGACTGTTGATATTGATGGAGAAGACTATACTCACTATTTTGGTTGGGTACATATGACGCAAGTAATGGTGATCTTTGAGGCTGGTAGACAGTCGCTGGAAGACTTCTTGTGCCAAGATTCACTCCAACATACACACAGGTAAAGCTCTTCTATAGGCTCCAGTTTCTCAAGCAAGCAATGTGGTCTAAGATTTACAGAAATATGGTACGTAGCACCGTTTTTTGGATCTATGTGGGTGAACATATTCTTGAAAAAATGAATTGAGCTTCGGCTAGCTTTCAAGGACTTTATGCGAATTTTCAACTCTTCCATTCTTCTTCGTATTCTATACTTTTTGTAAGTTGGTATAGATCATGTTTTCAGGTACTAAACTCATAGGAGCATTGAGAGTAATCGGTTATGGTTGTCGGTATAGACTAATGCAGCTATTTTTTCAAAGCAAGAAATAATCGTTTTCTCAATGTTTGTTCTTGGCAGTTAAGCAACCCCGTCTCGATTGTGCAAAGCCGGCGTTATAATCAATTTTCAAATTGATTCTGTTGTTTAAATTTAATGCCAAAACTACTCTTATGTTAGCCTATGTGTATATTGACAAGCAGTCAAGCTACTCTTTTCAAGTCTTGTGGGTAGAGAAGTGAGATACAGGAAATGCGGTGTATCAAACATCACAATTCATTTCAGAAATAAAAGATTGGTTTTACAACGATCACTGGTCAATGGGTGTGCAATAACAGTGATGATTATCAGGACTACTTACAAAATTGTTGGACTTGCATCACATAAACTAACATAAACCGAAAACTTACAATTCTGTCAAATAAGATTTTGTTTTTGAAGTTACTGTTTGCTAGTAAAATATAATACATGTTTTTGAGTTTCATCTCTTAATCTCTTTTTATTTCATAAATTTTTATTTGTGATATTTCAATTTGTTCTTCCTGATAATAACCATAAATTCCGTTTCTTTAGGTCATTTTAAGCTTATTACAACCCTAGATCATGATGGCCTCAATAATCTTACTTCAGCTAGAATTGATATCTATATCAAGATCACTTCGAATTTTCTCTTTCCCAAGCAATTCCTTTCTTTTCTACGATTTCATTATTCAATTCGAGAAGTAGGCAGTTCTCTTTTCGACGGTCTAGGATTTCACGATCTTCAGTTGCTGCGGGTTTTGAGCATCTTCAGGACTTCCCTCTCTCGTTTTGACGCATGGTTCGTGCATCTTCAGGACATCGAGTTTTATGAAAACCAATCTTAACCCAAGCTTGACATGGATTTAGTCAGCCCGTGCTGGCAATGAACTTTCTTGGTAGATAGGTATTCATTGTTATGTAGGGATAAACTCAAAATAGATTATTATAAACTAAAAAGAATCTAACTTGGGTAAAGGACCTGGTCAGAACGAGTCCCGTCCCGACGTGCGCGGAGATGCCTGAGGCAGTCCCTCATTCGATGCCAACTAGGATGCATTAAGTGCTACGTTGGTCTATCTCAAATTTCAAGAAGTCTAGTTTACTGAAGTGACCTTGTACGGAGGGAGGATCTGAAGCAGACCCGCATCAGCTACCGACTATTTTCTTTTCCTCATGAAATATCATCATGTTTAGGGAATATATTTCAAAGTGACTTTGACAAAATTCATGTTTTGAAAATAGACTAGAACTAAATTTTCTTCGGTTTTATTTTCCCTTTTGTTTCAATATTATAGTGGATCATTCACTGGTGAAGTTTAAAGATTTTCACTTTTGTTTCAATATTATAGTGGATCATTCACTGGTGAAGTTTAAAGAATATACGTTTATATTTTTGTTCTGTATTTTACACTTGTCAAAAATATATTTATCTACCATCAAAAGAGACGACTCCCAGAGGCCATTTTATATGAGAACTCACGTAATGAGCTCCAAGATAAACTTCCAAAAAATTGTGGTTGCTAATATAACTCCATATTGCTAATACAACTCCCAGAGGCCATGTTATGTGAGAACTCACATAATGAGCTCTAAGATAAACTTCAAAAGCTTGGGGTTGCTAATACCACTCCATTATTCAGATTTACATAAGGACTTGAAGATTGTTAGAAAGAACTGTCACATTTTAAGGATGATCCTATGTCTATTTTCCGATTAGATTAAGTCTTGACTTGATCTCGTGTACATTGATTACTATTAAGTTAATTTTTTGGATAATAGTTTAGAGTTATTCACAAGCATACTCGAAATTTCAGAAAATCTCGAACACGAACGAAAAGCTAAACCAAAATGCTAATCGTAATCATGCAACAACTCGTAAATGACGAACCGTCTCTTGAAAGAAACAAAAATTCCGAGTTGTTCATAGCAAAATGTTAGAAGTACGTCATTCCTACAAAATCTTGCGAAATGCCATGTCATGATGTTACTTGTTACTGACACATGATGACTGAACATTGTTCCAGTAAACATGAAGCGCATCCACAGGCTACAGTTTGTGGGATGGACAGAGTCAACTCCGTAAACAATTTCGGTTTTCCGCCGTCTTTTGGGAATTAAATACAGGCACCGTGGATTTGATAGACAAGGAGTAGACGAATTCACACACAAAAGCCCTATCATCCGGTCATATGTATCTCTCTCCCTACATCCGGATCTGCTGTACTGTATGATTCTCTAATGTCTACAACAGGACCTCTTGAGCGAGTTATTGGTGCAAACGAAAGTGCGAGGCAAATCCACTTCGTCCACATGATTCCTAGAAATCCTCTAACTTCCGTGCGTGCCTCCGAACTTCACCAGCTTAATTTTGGCACAACGGGACTGTCCAGAGAACAGCGAACAGGGAATCATCTTAGAGCCGGAATCATTTCAGGCTGATGGGTGTAATCACAGTCGCGATTGATGAGTTGGATATCTGTCCAGATTATCCACGGTGATTTGGATCTGTCCAGATTTTTGTCGAATTCCAAACTTCTTTGTCGTTAATAGTTTGCTCCAAATTCCGGCGGGTATTGAAAGTTATCCTACTTTTCCACTGACAAAGTAATGTGCCGTCACAGTACGGGGATCGATTTCGAGCTAGCACCCTGAATTAGTGGAAGGGAAGACGAAGGCTATCCTTTGGGGTGGCGTTAGTGCAATGCAAATGATGAAGACTTTTGCTGGTGACCGGCAGTTTTCCCTGCAATCCTTTCGCTCGGTTTGCCAAGATGGCTTCTATCGATCTAGCAAAGCTAAAGCGATTATCCACCTGTGCATCTCGTCGTACGGTCCGATTTACGCAGGTACAATTTGAAACTACGTCCTGTTCAAGTCACCGTACATTTGGGTCACAGACATACAAATAATTGTTTGTATAAGAAGAGTATAATTTTCATTAGATGGAGTGTTGAACTGGCTGGAGGCTTCTTCACTGGAGTTAGTTCGTGGCTTTACTCGGAACTTAGACGACCTTGAGACTCTATATGCTACAGGAAGGTGTGTATTGGTGGTGTACATTCAGATTGCGAAGTTGAAACCGGTGCAAATACGTGGCAATACCGGAAGTCGACGCTCTGCTGGAAAGGTTGTCGAGGGCCGGGAATGCAGTGATGAAAATACGAAATAACTCCAACCAGTCTTCTAGTGGCTTGACAGAGTTACCTCTCAACGTGATGGAGTTTGAGTGAACAAAAAACATTAAGTAGAGTAGAATTATCCTCTTCCTCTGAAAGTCCAGTGAAATATTGATTAAGGATAACTGTGGATCCTTTCCACGAGTTGGTTAGTAAAGTTGAGAAGACGAAGCAGAAGAACTGTTGCCAAATGTTGTGGTATAAAGTGGCATCTCCGGAGCTCATAGTCCGAACGAGGTAATGAAGCATTTCCAAATATTCTCAAGGACATGAAGGATAGTCACGAGGCAATGAAAATTGCAGAGGAAGCTACCGATCAGAATCAGAAGGCCATTCTACTTCCAGCCCGAAAAAGAAGTACGGGGCAATCATGGATATTGTCCCAAGAGATCAAAGCGTGTATTTAGAAGGACAATTCTTCGTTCACTACATGAAGGATGTGGCGAAGTCAAGTTATCTTTACCTAAATATATCACTTTCATGTATTCTAAAGAATCACCCAACAACATTCATTGGGAATTCTTTTCCTCCGGTGCGAGGTTCGAGAGGAAACGCAGATCGAACTTCAATGTTAATTTCATCGGGGAAGAAGGTGTGCAATGAAACGGTAGCATATGAACGGTCAAACGATCTTAAGAACCAAGAAGTAGCCACTAGTTGCAATCAACAAAGAAGAGTCGGTGTGGAGAGTTTGCGGGAGATTCTCATGAAAACATTTGAACTACTCACCAGCGTACTGATAATTGTTGATGGTGTCTCGAGACAGCGGTGATACAGGACCTGCTCATACCAGTGCTTGGAAGGACGGAAGTGAGGTACTTGATCAACCCCAGGACGTTTCACTGTGGAGAGACGGAGGGGATTGCGGTTGGAAAGCCGAGCAAAGAATCAGCGTGACCAATTCTCTCTGGGCGTATGGCGATATCAGAATAAAAGGATTTTCGAGTTCCCATCTGAAATCAAGTATCCAGGTCTCCAAAAAACAAATGCCTTGGTCGACTTCTGTAAGGCAATCCTCGAGTGTGGCTGTAGGTACTATGTTTCAAGGCTTAGAGACCAAAGCACCTCAGAAGCTATACATCCCAATTTCTTCATCGGTTCAGGGAGTTGCAGATGACACATCAACCAAATCGAGTTTGTCTAACCACTCAAAGGGACAGTGGATGTCCCATCTTGATTCGTGGATGTCTTTGCAGCAACCATGTGTTCACCACAGAGCGAAGTATTCTTTCACCTTTTACTAAAGAATATCGTGTGAAGGACAAAAAACGGTTTATTACAATCTTTGGAGCACCCCGGGGCTTTTTAACTCGTTTAACAAAAACTCGTGGAGGTTAAAACTCTCCAACGAGTTTTAACATGTTGATACCCCGGGAGGGGTATCAACAACGAGTTAAAAAAGCCCCGGGGTGCTCCAAAGATTGTGATCAACCGTTATTGTGTCCTTCACACGATATTCTTTAGTAAAAGGTGAAAGAATAGTTCGCTCTGTGGTGAACACATGGTTGCTGCAAAGACATCCACGAATCAAGATGGGACATCCAATGTCCCTTTGAGCGGTTAGATAAACTCGATTTGGTTGATGTGTCATCTGCAACTCTCTGAACCGATGAAGAAATTGGGATGTATAGCTTCTGAGGTGCTTTGGTCTCTAAGCCTTGAAACATAGTACCTACAGCCACATTCGAAGATTGCCTTACAGAAGTCGACCTAGGCATTTGTTTTTTTGGAGCCTGGATACTTGATGTCAGATGGGAACCTGAAATCTTTTTACTCTGATATCGCCATACGCCCAGAGAGAATTGGTCACGCCGCTTTTCTGCTCGGCTTTCCAACCGCAATCCCCTCCGTCTCTCCACAGTGAAACGTCCTGGGGTTGATCAAATACCTCACTTCCGTGCTTCCAGGCACTGGTATGAGCAGGTCCTGTATCACCGTTGTCTCGAGACACCATCAACAATTATCAGTACGCTGGTGAGTAGTTCAAATGTTTTCATGAGAATCTCCCGCAAACTCTCCACACCGACTCTTCACCGATATCAATAACGAGTTAAAAAGCATCTGCCGACCACTAAATACATTGAGTGGACGATACACCTAACAGACAATAACACTTCCCAACATGGACATGTCCTGGATAGAGTCTGTTCATATGGAGTGAATGTAGGCCAGTTTCCCATAGTACTCATAGCTATGTTGACTTCCCCATGAATCACTGAAATCAAATCCTGAGTAATCTCTTCAACTTGGATTGTGTAGACAGAATCAGTGCGTCGTGACCTGGAGGTGTTGATAGTCGAACTGAACGACATCTCGACCAAACAGGTCATGAAGGGGATCACGTTCTGTGCGTGACAGGAAATAAAATCAAGTGTATGTTTCTAAAGCAACATCGACTTTCGTTCTCGTGTAATGTGATTTCTCAAAGGTTCCATCAGTTTCCATTTCTGATCACACATCCTCCCTTGTTTATTTGTTCTTTGAGACATTCTTCATTTTGAGCCAGCGGACACCACTGCCAGTCCTTCAGTCTCCATTCTGTCAACTACTAGAACGCGTTCAGATCGAGAGTGTCGCTACTGTAGGCTGGAAGTAGAGTTCCACGAAATTGCGATCACGAATGAAGTGACTGTGCGCTGTGCATGATGAACGGCTACCCGGAAAGCAAATAGACCCATACACCGGACAAGAAACGGGATTCAATCCAAGTTTCATAGTCCTCCCAACTTCACGGTCGAAGCATACCTTTCTCGGCTTTTTGGCTAAGATCAAGTGTAGTATCTGTTCTTATCAGTTCAATACCTGGTGCGAGGGTCATAGACACTCACGATATTAGTCTAGTTTATTTCACGGGTGCGGGGCCAACGGGGCAGCTTGCTGTCTCGGTTCCGCCAGTGTCGCCTTGGTCTTGCACTACCTCCAGGGCAGGCGCAGTCCATCCTCTCCTGCAAGGGAAGACCCAACGGCAAGCAAAGCAGCATTGCAATGAAATTCTACAGGATTAAAGCTCCATGGCTTGACTTTCACATATTTCTGTCGCTTCGTTTTCAGCGCACAGCACAGCACAGCCTTCATAGCTTGAAGAATAAACCGTCTACCGGAACCAATGCGTGAAACATTTTGCCAGCTAGTGAAGCCTCGTGTAGATGCCTGGCGAGTCCTCCGAATTCCGTCCAGTAACGTAGCACGGTGGATGAATTTCCATACATATAGCAAATATACACTACACTACACATTTACGTTCTGCATTAGTATGGTATGAATGCAGATTAGTTCCTTGTGGTACTTACTGCTATGTGGACTTCACTTCGAATTACAGAAGTCCATCACGTAAATCTTGAGTAATCTTTTCAACTTGGCAGATCAGTTCCTCGAAGTACTGCTATGTGGACTTCCCGATCAATCAGAGATGTTCATCTCGTACATCCTGAGAAATCTTTCTAACTTGGATATTTTACAAACAGAATTAGTGCGTCGTTTATCATGGACGTGGAAGTTAGTATAACCAAACTGGACCAAAATCTCGCAAATAGTTCGTGAAGGGGATCAAGTTCTGTGCGTCACAGGAAATAAGATTACGCTTAGGGTCAGTGCGTCGTTTATCATGGGCTGGAGGTTAGGAGAATCAAACCGGACCAAAATCTCGAAGATAGCTCAGGAAGTCGAGTTCTGTGTGAGACAGGAAATAGGATCAAGCTTATGGTTCGTAAACAGGATCGGCTTCCATTCCCGTGTAAGGTGCTTTCTCAAGCCTCCATCAATTTCGTTTCCTGCTCACACATCCTCCGTTTTGAGCCAGCGGCCATCTACTTGGTCTCTTTATTGATATGATCTGGCGAATCTGATTCTTGGTTTATTTATACGGCGGCTCCGTCTGGCAAGGAAGCGAGCAATTGACTTGGCTAACTTGTTTCGCAAGCCTCTGGACGCATTGACCATGAAGTTCACTTTGTATCGCTGGCTAAGCCTATCCCCCACCAGAGCACACCTGAAAGTTTCTCCTTACGTGCCTTTCCATACATTAAGCCGGTCAACTTCTTCGTCACACCCCAACTGTACTTGTCTATTTACCATCATTGATAGATTACCCACGTTTCGCACCATAGTCAGTCCTTCCGTCTCGATTTTGTCAACTACCAGAAGGCTCTCAGTTCGGAAATTCCGCTACTGTAGGCTGGAAGTAGAGTTCAGCGTTATTCCGGTTCAACGATGATGCGATTGTGCGCAGTGCATGATGACCAGCAACCCGGATCAAATAGACCTATACACCAGACGAGAAATGGGATTCAATCCGAGTACCTTTTCTGGAAAAGGAGAAACAGATTAAAAGGAAAGATGTGTTAAAGCCGGCGGCACGATACGAGCTGGCAGATATCCCAGAATGAGCAATAAATTATCGCACGGGCTCTAGAACCTCAATCCTGATTTTCATTTCGATACTAGTGGTGCGTAGCCCTATTCTTCTTCGTCTCACTACACTTTCACGTCTATACTATTGAGGCCGCCTAGGCCCATTCTACTTTGATTGTCTCTATCTTGGACGGTTTGATTAATGGAGTTTCATTCTCCGAGTGTTCTATTAGGTCGGTTTTCTATCCTTCTTGTGTCCTATTAGGTCAACTTTTGAAAATAAAAAAATTATTTAAAATACCTTTAGAGAGAATATTTTTTCATTTTTAACTTTGTATTCAAATATTTTAAATGAATATCTTTTTATTGAATATATACTGCATTTGGTAATGTTCTAAATCATTTTCAACCTTCCTTCAGCATTTAGATTTCGGCATATAGCGGAGGATCTATCGCATCCCAAAACTAGTATACTCTATTTTTTACCGTTGGGAGATTTAGGGTAAGGGATAGATGTGAAAGGAAAGATCTATATTTTCTAAATATTTTGCTATATAGTATTCCATAACTAGTATTAGTCTATTTTTCCCATGGACCAACTTTGAGGGACACCGTCGGGAGATTTCAGGAGAGGGATAGATGTGAAAGGAAAGATCTATATTTAGTAAATGCTCTCTCCTATATAGTATTCCAGACCTAGTATTAGTCTATTTTTCCCATGGGGTAACTTTGAGGGAGTGAAAAGAAAGATTTATATTTTCTAAATGCTCTCCAGTATATAGTACTAGAGTGAATAATAGATTCCATTCGTTTTTTAATTTCTATTCCATTGGAACCTAGATGGAAGACTATGGAGAATTAATTCGAAAATTTCAAGGATTTTTAAATTTTAGAGTGATCAATATAGATCAAGAGAGATGGGTTTTGAATTTTCATTTCTAATTTCTTGGTTTTCATAACTAAATTCTATGGGAATTTAGTTTCAAAATTATGGAGATAAAATTTGAAAGTTATGAAAATTTATACATTTTAGGGTTTGGAGAGATTATATTTTCTTATGTGAGTTTAGATGTGAAAACTTATGGTTTTGTAGGTATAGAAAGATATGGAAAGGTGCATCATGTGTTACTATCATGATATGGAGAGGCGCATCATTTGTTATATCGTTATTCTCGTGCTAGCCATGGCTACACCTCTCCATGTGAGGCTCGAGATACACTATGCACAATGTGTCACCGACATTTTATCTCACAAGGGATAAAGATCCATGTGGGAAGGATGCACAAAGATTATGATTGGACCACTTGGGATGCTCACATGAGGCAAGCAACCAACTCTACTAGAGTGACACTCGGGATTATGCACGCTTCTTCTATCCTTTCATTGACCATTCAATCAAGTTGACGGAGTGGTTAGCTTTTGAGGCGGGTTGCATTTTGGGGTATTGGAGACTAGTTTCTCATGTACACGTCTATTCCATAGGTTACCCCGCACATTCATGATGAGACTAGATAGGCTTTTTGCCTACCATTTTATTGTTTGGCATGTGATCCCTTTGATGAATTAGCATGGTTTTTATTCCTCTTTGTAAAAGACCAAAACCAAGGAGAGAAATAGGAGAATGGAAACTCACATTGGGACACTTGAATGAGGGAAAGCTTCGAATGCCTAGCATGAACTTTGGCTTTGGTATTTAAAGATAGTATACAAGACCCTTGAAGCTTCTCAAGAAGCTTCCTTGAACCGCTTTCTTGGAATGCAAGCCAAGTTAACCATAAAGCTTCTCAAGAAGCTTCTTTCTAGAAGTAGTCTATTTGGCATGCAAGCTAAGCTAGTTAGAAGCTTCTAGAAGCTTCCTCCTAGAAGTTACCTGGTTAGGGTGCAAGTTAACTAGTTGGGAAGCTTTCCAAGAAGCTTCTTAGATGCTTCTTGAATATTCTAGGCTATTTTTTTTTATTCTCTACTTTGTAAGCCTGACTAACTTTGTCGCTAAATTCCATATTGTTACATATTCCCCCGCCGCTAGTTGGTGATGTCCTCATCGCCAGTGAAGCTTTGAATTCCTTGATGGCCGTCTGTGCATTATGGAGGTGAGAAAGAGGTTCCCATGTGGCATCATGAAGTGGATACCTTTTCCAAAGAACCTTGTACTCCATATGTTGGCAACGGCCTCGTTGAATATGACAACGTGCAAAGATACTATCAACTTTGTACTCCTCATGATCATTGATATGGATAGAAAGAAGGGGAGGTTGGACTCGAGAGGAAAAGGAAGAAGGGTTAGGAACAAAGGGTTTCAACTTGGAAACATGAAAGATAGGATGGATATGCATGTGGCAAGGCAAGTCGATAAGCAACAAGAGAGATAATGTGGGTGATATCAAAGGGTCTTATCCAATTAGGGGCAAGTTTACTAACTTGGGTATCAAGTGGGAGAGGGAAGTTACTAGAGGATAGCATGACTTTATCACCGACTTCAAAGGTGAGAGCACGACAATGGTGGTACGCATATTGTTTTTGGCAATTTTGAGCAACAAGGAGGTGAGACTTGGCTTGTTGGAGAGATTAAGATATAGTGGTCAAGAATATAGAAGTATGAGGAACCTCAGAGGGAGGGGGAACAAGAAGAGAATCTGGAACAAGCTGATCTTGGCTTAAATTGAGAAAGAATGGAGAAAATCTGGTGCTTGCTAGTTTGGAATTGTTGTAGGCAAATTCTACAACTGCAAGACATTCATCCTAGTTGGTATGGTGGACATTGACAAAGGCCCGCAACATATCCTCCAATGTATGAGTTGCACGTTCTGTTTGTCCATCAATTTGAGGATGATAGGCCATGGACAAAGCAAGCATGGTGTCGAGTATCTGGAAGAGTGCTTGCCAAAACTTCTAGGTAAATCGAGTATCACGTTCAGAGATGAGTACACGTGGCATCCCATGATGCTTAAAGACATTGTCAAAGTAGATTTGCACTAAGGTTGGAGCATCCACGTTATCACAGGTTGGTGCCAAGTGGATTTACTTACTAAGCTTATCCACAAACACCACGATTGCGGTGTGTCCTTGTTTTGTCTTTGGCAAGGATGTGATGAGATCCAAGCTCACATGCTCCCAGCAAGCGGATGGAATGGCGAGTGGTTGAAGGAGTCCACTCGGCTTCTGGTTGCTAGTCTTGTTACGTTTGCAACTCTCACATGATCGGACAAAGTCTCAAACATCTCGTGTCATGTTGGGCAACCACCATTGGCGTTGGAAGGTGCCTAAGGTCTTATCCACTCCCATGTGACCAGCTATTGGTAAATCATGGGCTTCTTGAAGGCGCACAAGTCAAAGATCACCTTTGGCTGGAACATAAATCTGGTCTGCATGGAATAAAAGGCCTTCCTTGAAGGAGAAGGTGTTGTACTCCTTGTTGCACGTTATCAAAAGATCATGTACCATTTGGAAGAAGGGATCTTGTTGTAGAGCTGATTAAAACTCATTATGGACCTTAGGGTCAATGGGTACCGTTGTAATTGCCGCCGTGATGAGAGGAAGAGCCTTCAAATCAGTTCATCATGATAGAGCATCAAGGATGATATGGAACCGACCTGGTTTGTACTCAAGTTTGATGTCAAAAAATTGGAGTTGCTCTCTGCATTGATGATGTAAACTCTTTATGTGCTCCAAGTGTAGGGTCTGCAAGAATGGCTTGTGATCAGTTCGCATGATCACTTGTTTCCCCAAAAGATAATGCCTCCATACCTTGGTGGTATATACCATTGCAAGTTGTTCCTGATCTCAAGCAAAATAATTTCTTTTAGCTGTATTTAGTCGGCAAGACACAAAGGCAATAGGATATCCATTTGGAAATTCTTGTTGCAACACAACTCCAATTGCAAAGTTAGAAGCATCAAAATCAATCACACAAGGTAGTTGAGGATCATATGGTTGAAGAATGGGTCTTGAAGACACCATATGCTTTAACTTTTGAAATGCTTTTGCAAAAGGTAGTCTCTTGCATGTCCTTTCCTTCAATAGGAATTTTCCAATAGCCGCTACAAAGATCCAGTTTGGAAAAGTAACGTGCTCCACTTAGTTGATCAAGCAGGTCATTGATCCGAGGCAAGGAATATGCATTCTTCACGGTTTGCTTATTGAGCCCACGGTAATCAATATAGAAATAAAGTCCTCCATCCTTCTTTGGAACAAATAGTACTGGTGCTCCCCAAGGAGAGGTTCTATATCGTATGAAATCCTTCTCCAACAACTCTATAAGTGTTGTTTGCAACTCCTCCAATTCCTTTGGTGAGAGCAGATAGATTGGTCTACTCACTAGAGTACTCCTTGACAATAACTCTATCTTGAAGGGCATACGTTGATCGAAGTGTAATCCCTTTGGCAGATCATCCGGAAACACATCTGCAAACTCATGAACTATCCAATCAACCATTGCTTGATGAGGCTCTTGGCCCTCCTCAAATTGTTCTTGTGCAATCGACTTGATCCACACCGTGAATACAAACTTATCTTCCTCCAAAGTTTGCTCTATGGCTGCTTCATCAACAAACTTCCCTTCCATGGACTCATCTATCTTCCAAGCTTACTCCATGGTTGCCTTCTTAGCAAACTTTTCATCTTGGGACTGACTATTTCTAGGTGTCTTACTGAGAGGTGCTAGACAACCTAATTGGAAATTCCTACCTTGGTATTGTACTTGAATTTGTCGTCGGGTCCAATCAAATTGAACTTTATGACGTTCAAGCCAAGGTAGACCCAGAATGATATCATAGTGTAGAGGTGCCACTACAAACCTCATACACTCCAAATACTCTTTCCTAATCTTGAAAGTAACAGGATGTGAGGTGCGGAATATAGAACCCTTTCTACCATCCACCATCATCAAATTACTTCCAAACACTGGCTTGATAGGAATACCCAATTCCTTTGCTACTTGCATAGACATGTAATTCTCTAAATTTCCAAAATCTACCAAAATCCTACAACCCCAATTAGATATTGTACCTTGCAAGTGAAGCAAACTTGCATAGGTCGAGCCTTCAATCCCATTGGAATTAATCAAGCTCCCAATAGGCGGCTTGAAATCTCCTACTGGGATTCTTCGTTTCCCTGATCATTTTGTTCCACAAACTCCATCTGGGCAACTTATCGAGGTCACCCATTCCTAAATGGACATTTAGCAATGCAACATCCAACATGGCGACAATAAAAGCAATCTCCATTTTGTCATAATCTTTCTCTATCTGATGTGCCAAGTGGTCTTCATTGGATAGCATCAATCTCCATTGCTATTGGTTCTTCCACTCGTGTGTAGTGTATTGGTAGGCTTTGTGTAGGTCGAGGTTGAGACCAAGTTGTCGCAACCAAAGAATCAAAACGCTCAGCCAATTGCATAGCTTCTTTTACGTTTTGTGGCTCATGCATGGTCATCTCTAATTTGGTTTATGATTTCAATCCTCACACAAATCAATCCTGAACTTCACCTTCTTGGATATCTAGAATTTGCATGATAATGTTCTGAAATTGTGTGATGTAGCTTTTAACTAAGCCAATCTGCCTCAACTCCAGCTATTTATCTCGTGTGGCTCGAGTGGCATTTATTGTTTGAAATCGACCAAGTATTGCATCTTTGAATTCTATCCATGTCAAAATTGGTGTAACAAGTTTTTGTTCAACTCTTTCTACTCGGAATCGCCACCAAAGTTTTGTCATGCTATCCAATTTGCTAGAAGCCAAGAGAATTTATTTCCGCTCCTCTTGAAGATTGGTAGCTTCAAAGTAACGTTTGCAGTCAAACACAAAATTCTCCATTTTGCTTAGAAGATTCTTGTCTTCAAACACCTTGGGTTTTGGAAATTAAGTGCGATCTTCTCCATCTCAAACTGGTGTCCTGTCTATCTGTTCTCCTCGTTGTTGGTCTCGTTCATCCAACAATCGAGTAAGATGTTCGATTTCTTATTGCATTGTAAGGATAACATCCAGTATTGCCGCCATCGCTACTATTCTATTCCACTACCCTCAATTTATCAAATTGATTAACACATAGATTCAACAATCCACCGTTCTCCATAAGTTACAACTGGAAGTATCAAGGGTTCCTCAGACACAATGATCATATGTCAAAAATCCTACCCAAAGCGCGAGGTGATGAATTGTGTGAAATGATACTTTGGTAATATCTGGACATGAAAATCCCAATGGTTTGATAAAAGTGGATTTGGTTGTCCGTAAATTCCATCCATCCCATTCATGCTTTGATACCAATGTAAAAGACCAAAATCGAGGAGATAAATAGGAGAATGGGACTCACATTGGGACACTTGAATGAGGGAAAGCTCCGAATGCCTAGCATGAGCTTCGGCTTTGGTATTTGTAGGTAGTATACAAGATCCTTGAAGCTTCTCAAGAAGTTTCCTTGAGCCGCTTTCTTGGAGTGCAAGCCAAGTTAACCAGGAAGCTTCTCAAGAAGCTTCCTTCTAGAAGCCGTCTACTTGGCATGCAAGCTAAGCTAGTTAGAAGCTTCTAGAAGCTACTTGCTTAGGGCACAAGTTAACTAGTTGGGAAGTTTCCCAAGAAGCTTCTTAGATGCTTCTAGAATATTCTAGGTTATTTTTTTTTATTCTCTACTTTGTAAGCCCGACTAACTTTGTCGCTAAATTCCATAT
Source organism: Lunularia cruciata (assembly GCA_948567375.1). Classification (NCBI taxonomy): domain Eukaryota; kingdom Viridiplantae; phylum Streptophyta; class Marchantiopsida; order Lunulariales; family Lunulariaceae; genus Lunularia; species Lunularia cruciata. The sequence goes on along the minus strand of OX419762.1, from coordinate 37,000,057 downwards.
TGTTACACTCTTACTCCCTTGATGGTGTCTTTATTATGCTTGAGAGGAACGTGCGGGGCATAGAGAAATGGCTGGTAGATTTTGTCTACTTTGAGCATGGGATTGGGCGGCCCTTCAGGAGGAGTTTTTTAGGGCTACACGCTTTAAGAGATAGGTCTTGCCACAAGATACCACAGAGTCCACTTGATTACAATGATGTTGTACATTGGGTCAAGCGGGAAAGTTTAGTAGAGTAGCACTACCTTTTTTTATGGCTAGTCTTGCTAATGAAAATATCTCTTCCCTACGCTTACTACATCCTATGGATGTAGAGGGACTATCACAAAGGTCTTAGATTATCAGCTTGAGCAACCTTTATGTCTTGATAGGTCACTTTTTTGCACAATCATTATGCATTGCCCCTCGCCTTTCCTCAAGAGGGCTGTTAGGTATGGTTTATGAGCACCTTAGAGATTACTTTCAGGTAGATGATCCTTCTAGTGGTTTTATTGAGTTGTTTAAGTTGGTTGCAATAGTAGCGACATGAGGCATTCTTATGTCCGTTAGCCAAGTGTTAGATGCTAGTCGACTTTTCACAATGGAGAAGGACACGAGGAGCATTAGACCAATTGCTATTCAAGAGATCTTTTTGTGTTTAGTTAGTCGTACCATAGTCACAACACCGTTCTCACTTTTGATAGCACCTTACTCCACATCATTTTGGAGTACCTATACATGGAGGGTGTGAGGCTATATCCTTAGGCAATAGGGCACTCTTAAATATCCATCCGGAGTGAATCATACTACAAGTGGATGTTGAAAATGCTTTTAATGGTGTCTCACATGCATCTATCTTTAGAGAGCTTAAGGAGATTGGAGGATCCTTGGCGAGTCTTATTCCTTTTGTGTGTGCCTTTTATGGCTCTCTTGCATCCCTTTACTATGAGCATGGTTGTTCACAAGAAAGAGTCACCATCTTGGAGTCAGTTGTTGGTACATGTAAGGGAGATCCTTTAAGGGGACACTTATTTGCCATTGCTCACTTTAAAGTTCTCCTTTCTACTACTTTAGCCATGCCAGGTTGTATATTTCCCTCCTTGGTAGATGATACATACATTGTGGGCCATGTAGATCAGATTAGGCAGGCCTTTGATCACTTGACTACCAAGCTACATCTAGTAGGCTTGAGAGTCAAAGTGTCAAAGTGCAGGGCATTGTCCCTTTTAGGTATCTCTCCCCACCTTGAGCTTCTAGAGGGATTACATGTACTTAGAGTGCAGATAGGATCCAAGGATTTTGTCACACACTTCTTAGACGCTGCCCTTGTAGAGGATGTTCCCCATGTGGATGACCTTCCATTACTAGGAGATCCGTAGGTGGCATTTGCATACTCTCCTTTAGTATTTCTCATCAACCAACATACATCATATGCATAATTCCCCACTCTTCATCCTTCCCATCACATTCGAGTGCCTTTGATAGGAGGATTATGGGAGTCTTTGGTGATATTATTGGACTAAGCACTTTTGAGTGTGTGACATTGGATATATATGGCATATAGATAGATGGATTTGCCAATCTCATGTGGAGAGGTTTGGCTTGCTATTTATGGAGGAGATGACACTTATAGTGTCTTTTGGATAGTTGTGCTCTCTTGGCACCCTTACTTTCTTTTTGTTTTGTGGTTGTTGATAGGTTGGTTTTGGAGACTTATATGGCAGAGGTGGAGGAGGGATCCTATTCTCTCCAAATGTTAATGTGACATACAAGAGATAGTCTTTCCTCATGGGCATGAGAGGACTTTCCATCTTTTGCTTCACTATCGTCAGATTGGACTAGAGGTTTATAGTCTTTCTTGATAGAGTGACAGTGTGAGCATACGTTACATTCTCTTTTAGTTGACTTGGCCATTCCTCAGGCTACTAGAGCACATCTTTGCTCTTGCTCTGGCAAGGATGTAGGCTCTTGGATCTTAGCTTGACCATGCATTAGGGCTTTCCAACTCGCACCAATTCCTTTCTCTACAATGATGAGGTTTTGCTTAGGTTTGGTCCACCCATCTGCATCTTCATTACTCACGCATAAGTGTGGTTCTACACTAGATGCAACAACAGTCCATATGACACTGTGTCTTTTTGGAAGATAGAGGATAGCTACCCATGATGCTAGTAGGGACATAGTGTTTGCTATGGCACGAGAGAGTGTATACTTGGCTTGGAGGAAGCATTCATATGCTCTGCAAACAACATGTGTTAGGGCAGATTTATACTTGGTCCGAGATGATCAAGTGATAGTAGTGGATGTCATGGTTATGGACCTTACGCAGGGTACAATTTTGGAGGGAGTGACTACACATCCCTCTAGATGGGCGGCAAGTGCAATAGCAGGTTGTAAGGTCTCCAAGTATAGGGGCATGCAACAAGGTCACCTCTTTGTTCCTCTAGCCTTGGAATTATATAGAGTGGTGGATACGGTGTTCTACACATTTGTGAGGGAGTGCGCAGAACTTATCATGTTAGGCGTCAGAGGGTACCACTCTCACTCTCATACTTCAGGGGTACCATTCTCACTCTCATACTCCGTAACATATTTTAGGTAATGTGTGTTCATTGCTCTATAGAGTACAATGACGGATGCAACCCATAGGAGAGTAATCAAACTAGATGATGTTTCTTTGGATGTTCCCATGGTTTGTAGACCATACTACTTGCATAGCTCACATATCCTTGGTATGTCTTAAGATATATAAGCTATGCAAGTAGTATAGCTCATATATCTTAGGTGCAATAGTGCAGATTTCTCTTATGGACTCTATTGGGGCCTAGCCCCGTTTTACCTTTATCGTGTCTCCCTTGTAAGGCTTAATCGTGTTCTCTACGTAGTCGCCTTTTTCTCTTCCACCATCATACTATAGTTTTCTCGCCTTCGGGCTAAACTCAAATGTAGAATCTATTCTTACCTATTTAATATTTGGTACGAGCACCGAACCTCTCATCGGGTGCGAGACCAACAAGTCAGCTTGCTGTCTCGGTTCCGCCCGTGTAACCTTGGTCTTGCATTACTTCATTTGCGGCCCAGCCCCTCCCCCCTGCGAAGGGAGACCCAACGCAAAGAAACCAGCATTCCAATCAAACTGTAGAGAATTACAGCTCCGTGTATTGGGCCTCACCCTCGTACGCTTGCTTCGTTTTGCAGAGTACGTTGTGAAACATGTATCCGGTCATCTCCATCATGCTGCTGGCTGCATAAGAGAAGTTGGTCGACAGTTTTGCAAATGTTTCTATCGGTACAAATCCATCTCCTTTGGTGTTCCTGTAGCATCATGGCTTTCAAAGTAGTCTGTCGTGCAAAGGTCCGAACTTGAACCAACGTTAAGGGCCGAGGCTTTAATCAGGAGATATTTAATATTTCTTCCTCGACCTCTGTTCATTGTTCATAAGATCAAGTGATATTTTTTCTCCCACGGATGCAAGACCAACAGCTTGCTGTCTCGGCCTCAAGGTTTGACCAATTTACTGCAGCATTACTGCCCCTCCCTTTACAGAATAGAGACTGACGTAAGCAAAGAATCTCTGCTCCAGTCTCTTACCAAAACAAAGGACGTTAGTACAGCAAACTCCAAACCAGCTGGAATCTCCGGACACAGAATAGCCTTCATAGCTTGAAGAATAAACCATCTTCCGAATCAAGGGGTGAAAGATTTTGCCTGTTATTGAAGCTTAGAGTAGATGCCTGGCTAGTCGTCCAAATTCTAACCAGTAATGTAGAAAGGTAAATGAATTTCCTGGTCCTGTACTAGTGTGTTCACTACCTGTATCATCATGTGGCGCTGCCACATGTGAGTCAGTTTTACACCCCGACCACTTATTACTATAGACTACGCTGACGATCCTATCTCGTCTTGAAGGAACAAATCTTTCGTTGGCACTGAACTTCGTCCGTGGTATGTAGTTCCACTGTATATCTCAAGACCGAGATCGAATGGAGTGATTGCGTTAGGATGGTCCACACTAACACGCAGTCATTGATGAAGTTGCCTGGCCATTAAACCCATAGATGAAGTTCTTCGTATTATTCTTCTAGAAATTAAGATACCCAAGAAGTTTGCTGGGAAAGCAGCAACCGTGTTTTCAGCACAAAGAGAACTATTCTTTCGCCTTTTACTAAAGAATATCGTGCGCGGGACACACAAACGATTTACACCAATCTTTGGAACGCTCTTTAAAGGGGCATCACCAGTGAAATTCAAGAAGTATTTGTCAGTACCGACGAAGATTGAGCCGAAGATGCTGCTAGCAGAAAATCGTACCTGCCCAAGGAGAGACTTCTGGAAATGGTCTTATGGGTGTGACTGCAGATGAATATCTCAATACTACTCACTGCGATATTCACTCCCCGCTGAATCAGGATAATTCTGAGTAATACCTTCCTCAAGTTGAAGTGTGCACAGACAAATCAGGGCGTCGTTTATAATGAGGTGGAGGTTAGGATAATCTAACAGGACCAAATCTTCTAAACAGCTCCTGAAGGGGATCAACTTCTGTGCGTGACAGGAAATAAGATCAAGCTTTTGGTGGACGTTCGTATAATTTGCTTTCTCAAGCCTCCATCCGTTTCAGTTGCTGCTCACACATCCTTCGATTTGAGCCAGCGGACATCTACTTGGTCTCTTTTTGACATAACCTTACCTGCCTGATTCTATAGAGTTTTAGCTGAGCTGTCTCGCAGACCTCTAAACGCATTGACACTCAATTCCACTATGAATCGCTCGGCCAAACTTTCACTCTCATAACACGTTCGAAAGTCTTTCCTTTCGAGAAACTTTGACACATTCGAGCTTAAGTTTCTTCTTTAATGCCTTGTGGATAACCGCTCAACATCATGTCACGCCCAGACTCTGCTGACTTACCTGCGGCCTCTCTCCCTGATCGTGGATGATAATGAGAAAATGGTGATCTTTACGGCATATTAGATACCGGGGTTGACACTCAGCCAGGTCTTCGAAGCTGGGCGTCAATCAGCAGCAAAAAGTCTTTTCGACGACCTTGACGACCCGCTTGCACAACCGGAACTGAATCCACAAACATCAGAGCTGCCAGTAAATTGCAAGCTAGTGACAATTCTCGATTTTTACGTCAGTTTCATAATCAAGGGAAATCTGACGTCCAAGTGCCTCTAAGATATCAGCCCATTTCTAACCTTTCTGGAAGTAGGTCTGATCGCCTCGAGAAATATCTTCCTGGTTCTACTCTGTCTGGAAGTACCATTGATATCAAGCAAGACATTCTTCTAGTTCTAGTATTCTAGGAAGTATCCCTGATCGCTTCCGAGCACAATTTTCAATTTCTAGTCAGTCTGCAAGTACTACTGGTCCCATTCAGAAACAACCTTCAAGCTCTGGTCCATCTAGAAATACTTTCGACCGCCTTAAGAAAGAATCTTCACTATCTAGTTTATCTTAAAGTCCTGACCCAAATCTTCATTCTCTAGCACGATTGGAAGCTTACCGAATCGCAATCAGGAACTGTTCCTTGGTTCCAGTTTGTCTGGAAGTACTGCAGATGGTATGCCAAAGCAAGCTTCTGGTTCACAGCCGCGAAATATAGCTGACCACAAGACCATGGACACTGTTACAATCAAAACAGAGACAGGAGACATTGACGCGAAAGAAAGGAATGATGCGCCACACGCCAGCCTCGAGTCCTTGCTAGCAGCAGGTATTAGACCAACGGTACATTCAACTGTAAACTTCTCGGATGATTCTGATTCATGATCCAGTTCCGAAACCGATGGTGATGGGAACAATTCCAGTCGGGAGAAACTAGACGCTTTTGTTTTTTTAAACTAGACGCAAGGAACCAGTAATTTCCACAGAAAGCTTCGGAGTAACCAACGGAAGAGATACTTCTCCAGAGGTAATGGAGGAGAAAGCAGCAGCTCAATTTACTCGTCAGTTGATAGATCATCTTCAGTGGAGGATATATTCGTGCTCCACGTTCCAGAGAAAGAACAGAGGGACCCTACCAGCTCCCATCAGTCTTTGGATTTTTCTTCTACTTCCAGTCCTTCAAGGTTTTTTCTCAACTTGATATCTACTGTAACATTTCTCTTGTATTCTATATGTCGCTAGGACAAAAACCATCATGAAAGGTTCAGAAATGAAGGTCGTTTTAGGGAAAAAATAATTTGGTAGTTCTGGTCCCCACTGGGACTTATGTCTTACGGAGCCTGAAAAAACCAGAGAGTCTGTCGTTCAATGCAGTGTCCAACACAAGCGAGATTCACCAGTCGTCTGCGTCGTGAAGCCCATCAACCTAGACCAACTCTAGCTTATCCAGTATTCCTGCTTTGAGAAAATTGTCTAGTTTTCAATTCCAGAACATTCACTCCTTGTTCTAGTTCCGTTCATCCACATGATGTACAGCAGCAGCCTAATGTCTCCTGCCTGCTTTATAATTCAACGTCTCCCTGAGCGCGATCCAATTTCCACGTGAAGAATGTTACTGAAGTATCAAAGAGAATTTGAAAGTATACAGTGTATATTCTGTGAAAGTATATCACAAGACCTGCTGTCCTCATAAATCAATCAACTCCAACACGATGACTTAAATTTAATGATCCATCCTTCTTGTTATTCTACGCGGTTGTCTCTCTCTTACTTAATCCAATGATAATGATTATTGCCTTACCAGAATGAATATTGGACTTTGCAGACATGAAATATTGAGATGAATGGAATCGCTAATTGCAGGATCATAACAAATATTTAAAAAGTAGATTTGGAGTTGAGGAAGTCATTGTAGATACAGGTATATATAATATACAAGTAGATTTTATATGGATATTTTATTTATACATTAGTTGGTTTTTTTTTTTACAGCAATTAAATTAAAATTGCCAGTCAAGGATAAACAGATCTGGTTGTATTGTGACCGAAGTGGATTCAATTTGGCATGTGAATTTATCAGTTTCCTAAATTTTATTTATTTATTTTATGTTAAATAACATGTGTGTAATCTATAATCTCTACGAGAGCTCTCTCAAATTTTGCGATGATGGAGTAAATCTAGTAGACTTTTGCTAATATATATAATTGAAACCCCTTAATGCATAGGGACGGTCATGGAAGGTACATGTCCAAAGGAGAAAGATGCCAAAGTCCTAATTAGCGAGTACTGCTGTATAGTATGCTGAGAGTACTGTACAATATGACCAGAGAGGCACTCTCTTCCCTAAGTACCGCCTCGTAAGCCAAGAAGAAATGGCGACCAAGCAGGATAACAAGAATGATAAAAAGTAAAGCAGTACAAGAAAAAGACATAGAGGCAAAATAGGGATAAGCCCTAATAGTACCCTTGCAAGCCAAGAAGGAAATAAACAGGGAACGAAACAGAATACCAGATCTAACAAGCAACACTTTGACCGGAATATGCTATCGTGACTGATCCAAGAAGGAAATAAACAGGAAATGGAATACCAGATCCAACAAGCAACACTTTGACCGGAATATGGTATCGTGACTGATCCTCTCGATCGAGTCCAAACACAACGACGATAATTATAATTCTATTTTATTCTCTGGTATTCCCGCATTTTGTGAACGTATTGTAGTGCTGTACATGTATGGTAGTGTAGGTCAAGGTACAGTAGTACGAGTATTATGCTGTCAAAGGATCATACTTGTACAGATCTAGGAAACGTATGTTCTTACATAACATCCGAAGATAAAATTAATAAATAATCAGTCTCGAAACCTGGATTAAACAAGATTTCTCGACCAGGTGTTTATTGCTGATATGTTGTACACTCTTCTTGCCAGGAAGTCTCTTAATGAACCCCGGTGTATCTTCCTGATATGACACGAGATGGTAAAATCATGTTGAGAACAGAGTACGATGCCTCTCAATAATCTAATTTGACATCGACCAAGGGACTTTTCTGTTTAGCTCTAACTTATAAGAAGACTTCTGCACAGTTCTTTGAGAGCCTCATTTATTAGTAAACTACATTGTGTAGTTGAATTTCTTTTATTTTTATCAAGCTGTACGTAAGGGCACGTTTTACATACAAGATACAATCGCTATTCATGTTCTCTCCATATTTTTTGTTACGTGGTGATCAACAAGTAAATTTAAAATACAACGTTTTATTTTCAAACCAAGGATATGGTTCAATACTTCTTGAATCTCCACGGTTAGCGTGCAACTCAACCAAATATGCTATATTAGCAAACCAATTAAAATAAACAAGAGATAACAGTCTCAAGAAGTGTCTCCGTATTCCCACGTTTCATTCCTCTCCTGTACTTCAATCCTTTTCTTTCACGCTTTGAATATTTTCTCCCGTCCTCCAAGCTTACTAGACCCATCACTATCGGTGAGACCGGCACCAAGAAATCCTTGTTCTGTAGCTTGACCCCCAGCTCACGAGAGGAATACACTCCACTACATTATGGACTGTGCTTTATACACGTCCATAGTACTATGCCATGTACATCTTACGGTCTCTCGGTAGTTGTGGAAGTGTCTTGTATATTAAATGTGTACAGTGTATCCAATGTCTGTGCGACTCGTCTCTACAAATGTCCCCGAAGGTTACCAGTAGAACTGTCCCGGTGGTCTGCGAATTATTGAGGCATACAGACTTGGAAGTTCCACCCTATCACATACGGTTGAGGCAAACCTGTCACATTGTTCTGTTTAGGCAAATCATCCGAGAAGGACGTTCACAACCCTTGGTCGCATGGAGGGTGTTCATACTCTCCTGAACACTTGAGGCCAATGATGTACGTTATTGTCGGAACTTCTGGAGATCGAGGATTCTTGAGCATATCTGCCTGCGGTGCCACGCCAAGAAGATTGTCCCGTTTAGAGTACTCACAAAACCTTGACACCTGAACTTACTACTGACAGGTGCATGTCCTTCAGGTACTTGCTTGTGATTTCAATTCTATTCATTTCTTGTGTTCATAAGAAAGAACTAAGCGACGATGCTTCTACCACAGGATTGCGCTAATATTTCTACTATACATGTTCTTATTCAGTGCTTTGCCCGGCTCCAGTTGTCCGGATCCACAACCTACTTGACGAATGGGTGAATGTCAATCTTGAGCAAAAGAACTGTAAATTCCGATATCAGATTCAGATTCATGGTTCAGTTCTAATACGACAGAGTTTTTCAGTAGTCCTTTGACGAGAGGTCAAATTAAGCGACAATAGGAGTTCACCCACGGAATCGAAGACCATGATAAATCTGGTAGGTGACATCTCTGGCATGCAATACCATTCCAGATTATACCTGTAAATTGATTCAACAGTGTTTCATGTCATGATTCTGCTTGAAAGTAAACTTTGGAAAGGTATGAAAGAACGTAATCATGCCTCTGTTTACAAGTGTGTCGGTTGCTATAATCCAGTTGGAAGTACGTGTCATTGAAGAAAGGTATCTGAATCAACTGGAGGGAACATCAAAGCTATCGTGTATTAGAAGGAGATAGCGGAAGCAAATATCACATCAGATTCTGTTGCAGTTGATATGCACTCCTGGGACCCCTCCAGCTCGGCTCTAGTTTAGATTGAAATTCCTGCCTTCCGGTACCTGCTCGTATTCGGATCGTTTCTTCATTAGAAATAAACCAAGCCTCGTGACTAAATCATCGCCTGTCTTCTACAGGAATAGGACTCCTTGACATCACCTACAAGCACTTAGGAGCGATTCGCATCTCTTGATATCTCATCAGGGGAGCTGGTTCTGATCCTTTGTTGCTTCCGGTGTAACCATAGATATTCCAAAGGCTTGTACAATCAATCTACCGCCAGCCACGTACAAACCTTCCTAATCTTCGTTCAAAATACATAAGTTTTACAGTAATATATAGAATCTATTTGCTTTCTGTGTTATACAAGTACTGCAAATTTACTCATAATTTATCCGTCAATATGGAGCATTCTCTTCACGGGCTAGTACGAAGGATATCTAATTAGACCAGAATTTCAACCGGCGCCTTCGCGTTCTCTTCTTGCTCCCTTCTGGACAATTGGGTCAATGCATTTTTTTCCTTTGAGGGTTCGAAAATAGGATTTCCGGTCTGTTAGCTCCTCCCTTACAGCATCTTCTAAAACGACCTTCGATCCTCAATCTATGCAGGGAGGTGTGGATTGCGTGAACTTAGATCATACTGAGTACTAAAAGAAAATGTCGATAAAAAAGGATGCGAAAGCTCTGATGGACAAGAAGAGATGCATCTGGACTAAGAGAAAACGGAAGAGATGGATCTCTCTGTTGACGACGCGATATGGAGAAGCGGTAGTAGTAAAGTGCACATGGAACTATACGAAAAAGCACCAGTGGATTTTGACAGAGCTACACAATCGTCACCTTCAAGTGAGGTAACCTTCAAAGGTGAGAGTCTTTGCCATCCCATATGATACGTTCTAGAAGTTGTCGGCGAAGAAAACAACAAGTCCAAATGGAATCGTTGTCCTCCTAGGGTTTCCTGGGTTTCGTGTAAGTCAGGTTGAGCGTGGATTATATTGTGACTGTTTACTAGAGGAAAGACGGTAAGAAAGACATGAATAAAGCAAAATTCGATGGAATAGGAGCTAATTGCCCGAGAGCACCAAAAATATAGAATCAAATATGTTAAACCTACATGAAAAGTAGATTAGTATTGAATTCAGAAATTATTCATAATTTAACTGCGGACCAATCTTTGAAGGCTACAGTCTTTAATGTGCTAAAAGACTTGAAACTCGTTGATCTTTTATTGTGACTCGGATATAAACAACACAACTAAACTCATAAATTTGTTTTCTCACCTCCAAAAATAAAACTCTTGCATTATCTGCAGATTAATTGAGAGCAATCTAATGTAATGTCAATAATGGTAATTTCAACCCGCTGAAATCGAGTCATACGGGGATCTCACGTTTAGCTGGCTTCATGGCTGAGTTCTGATGTTTGTTGTCTCTCATGTTTTGCCCACAAGCACAAAGCTTTGGCGAGAGCTCAACTAGGGATCACAGCCGGAGCTTTGGAGGATCTGAACCGTTCCATTAAGATCGACAGCGAGGACGGGAACCATTGACAAGAGAGGGCCATGTTGAAGAGAATTTTGGGTGACTATGACGGAGCGCTGTCGGATTTGGATGAGAGGTTGAAATTTGACTACGACGATTACGGAAACACTGAAGCACCGTAGTTACGTTAAGTTTCTCATGAGACATGAACATGGAGTCCGGTTAGATGCAGAACATGCCTGGTCAAAACATCTGGTCTCTACAGATATAAACCGAAATATGCAAACGATTCATATTTCGGGAGTATGTCGGTGACCTTTCTAGAATTTGATCTTCGGTAGGAATAATGTTGTAATTCAGCACCTGAATTATGTCTGGAATGGTTCTTGAGATAACTGAACTATCTGTAGGTTGTGGTTGACTATGTACTTTAACGTAGATTCGGAACAACCCTTATTCGATTAAACTGCAGATGTTTAGTTGCTACATTACGTACCCACTGTGGTATGGGTTTCCTTGTGTAGGTGTTCCTCTTCTTCTTTTCGAGATAATCATTAAGCGAACGTATAACAAACTTTAAATAGCTGTAGTATTTGGTTATGTGCATTCCAGAAAATATCATCCAATCTCTAATTTTTGCAAGAAAATTAGTTATGTCAAGCTTTTCAGTTTTTGATAGAAACCACTCCTAGAAGAAGAAAATCTTACAAATTAGACACATTTCAGAAATATGTTAACTAAAATCCAGGTTCAGTACAGTTGTTGTCAAGTTTCTGCGTTGGCCTTGGGGCATTACTCCCCTGAAAGATGATGTAAGTATGGCAAAGTCACTTCTGTCCATGCTGTGGCTAGTGGCAACCAAGGATTCAGGTTCCCAAATAATGTGGAGGGCGAAACTTGCATCTACTCCAGGTTTGAGCGAAATTCTTCTGAGTTTTCTGGATGTTCGTTCCATCATCCATAGCGATCTTCATTGGTGGTCTTCTCGGACTTTCCTTGCGATCGCATGTCAAGATAACGAAATTAAAGCGAGGGCCATCTTGCTTCCCGATGTATTGGAGGTTGTAGTTGGCATGTTAGGAGAGACTCACTCTTGGTTGCATGACAACGCAGCTCACATATTGGAGGAGTTGGCATGGACAGCAGATAGTTCTGCGAAAATTGTTTCCCATCCTCGATCTCGGGATGGACTGTTGAGACTCCTAGGATGTGATGAACCTAGTAAAGTATGTGCAGCACTACGAGCTTTAGCACAACTTGCCTGCATGTTACCAAACAGAGCGCTTCTTGCCTCGTGTTGGGAACTACTACCAAGCCTAGTTCACCAGGATGCCCATGTTAATGTTCTGAGAGATGTGGCGACCACTGTGCTCAGCGAAGGAGTGGGAACCACAAACAGTGCACGACTGCCGGAGATCATAAAGCAGTATGAGAAGCTCCTACTGGATAATGTGCCCGAGAATACTCGGGCAGAGGCAATGACAACTTTGTTCATCTTTGCGTCTACAGAGCCAACGCGTGAATTGGTTGTGAGCCATCCACAACTTCTGGAGCACATGCTAGAAGGTCTCCGAGAAGGGGGAGTTACTTCTGTCTCGAAGGCTGTTTGTGAAGCCATGCAAATTGTCATCACCGATAGCAAAAAGATGGATAATGAGCGGAAAGGAAGACTCATGGTTGAGTTAGTGCACAAACACAGAAGTGCAACGGGAAGCTGGGGGTGCTCTAAAACTTCCAGCCTCTGCTCATCAATTGTACGATGTCATGGTTCCAGATGCAAATACTATAATTGGACTATTTTTGGATTCTGTACAAGAAAGTAGAAATCTTTCTATAGTAGAGACTTTAGGGAAGATCTCTCTGTTCCTCGGGACATCAAGAGAGTATGAACAAAAACAAAAGATCTCAAAACATGTTCAAGGCAGGATTTGGATAACCTTTGTTGGGTTCGTAGAAGATGATACGAATCCAGAAATGCAGAAAGCTGCCCTTCAAGCCTTGGTTTACTCTACAAATAAACAAGAGGTTAACAGAGTCTTCGTTGGAGAAGGCAAAAGAATACTAGACCCCGTCTTGTGAGCGTTCTAAATAGAACATCAGCGCATCGCATATTGTCCCTGTAGCATGGCTAATTCGAAATTGTTTGGAGAGAGAAGGAGAAACGGATGCTCAGAAGACTCAAAGATTGTCTTTCATGCCAAGATTTATGCAGAGCTGCGTTGCATTGCTAGCAAATGGGAAAGGAGCTGATTTGCAAGCACAAGCAGCCCTTGCAATTTGCAAACACAAGCAGCCCTTGCAATTGGAATCCTTTCCATGGGGACAGAGAACCGTGAACTCATTGTGACGTTCCCAGGAACTCTGGATTCCCTTGTAGCGCTCTTGACCAAAGAGAATGCGACACCGTCTGTCGCGAAGTGCGTTGGTGATGCAGTTCAACTTATGGATGAGAACGGAACAAAGGCGCAGAGCGTGGACGGCATTGTCTCTGATTTCAAAATTAAAATCTTTAAAAGATACCAGCAATTGTTGGAGGACGATGTACCGGAAGAAGTGCAACGCATGTCAACAACTGCGTTAGCAGAACTCCTCGATACTGAAACGAATCGCCAGTTGTTCACTAGTGTCTGCTCGTAGGGCCGCGACAATCTCATCCGAGTTTTCATTAGACTCGCCGGACGCGTGCCTGGAGCGGTAGGTTCCGGGTGATGCAGTGCTTGACGTCTGTTGACCGAGAGAGAGCGGACGATATGCATCTCTGTAGTGCTGACACGATATGGGGAAGAGGTTTCAGTAAAATGCACATGAAACTACATGAAAAAGCACTCGCGGATTTAGACAGAGCTATCCAATTTTCACCTTCTTCGGACGAGCTTTACAGGTGAGAGTCTTTGCCCTCCCACACGGTACGTTCTAGCAGTTGTCGGCGAAGAAAACAACAAGTCCGACTGGAATCGTAATCCTCCTTAGGATTTTTTGGGTTTCGTAAAGGTCTTAACAGTTGTTTCGCGGGTTATTCAGTGGTATTTCCGTTATCACTGGAATCAACCCGCTGGCAAGTTTAGGTCAGGTCGGGAGTGCATTATATTGTGATTGTTTACAAGACGAAAACCGATAAGCAAAACTTTAAAATCTAATTCTTGGAATAGATTATGCTACTCACAGTGAGACTTTACCCTTTTTTTCATTAAAATGACATAGCATGGTTAGGACATGAAAACATATGAAAATAAACGGAAGACGAGTGTGGTGGAGCTTAGTGCCCGTACAGCACTTGCAAATGTAGAATCAAATATTTGTAACCCAACTGAAAAGTAAATTAGAATTTAAATACGGAAATTATTCATAATTTAACTTTGGATAACTTTTTTACGACGATATTCCCATAAATGCTAAAAGACATGAAACTCGTTGATCTTTTATTGAAATACGGAATGAAACAAAACAATTAAACTTACTTTCGTTTTCTCACCTCCAAAATTTAGATTCGTTCATTATCTGCAGGTTATTTTGAGAGCAGTCTGTCAAAGGTAATGTATATTCATTCAGCCCGCTGCAGATCGAGGCATAGAGGGATCCCACGTGTACCTGGCTGATGTTTATCGTCTCTCATGTTTTGCTCGCAGCAAGGGAGCTTTCGCAAGAGTCCAACTTGGGAACAAAGCCGGGGCTTTGGAGGATCTGAACCGTTCCATTGAGATCAACAGAAAGGATGGGGACCATTGGCAAGAGAGGGGCATTTTGAAGAGAATCATGAGTGACTATGACGGAGCGTTGTCGGATTTGAATGAGAGTTTGAACTTTGACTACGACGACTACGAAAGACTTAAGCACCGTAGTTACGTCAAGTTTCTCATGGGAGATGAACATGGAGCCCGGTTTGATGCAGAATATGCCCTTATGGTAAAACATCTAGGTCTCTACAGATATCAACCGAAATATGCAATTGAACCATATTTCGGGGGTATGTCGGTGACAGTTTTAGAATTTGACCTTCGGTAGGATTCTAGTACATGCACCAAGCCAGGTATTATTCCATTTTCCTCTTTGAATATTTGGTAAAAGGATGTGACCCTTGACTTGGGACTAATTTGCAGTGTTGTACTTGAAACACCTGAATCATGTCTAGAATTGTTATTGAGATAAGCTGACTGTATGGAGGTTGCTGGTTGTGCAGTATGTAATTTAATGTAGATTATGGAGACACATCTTATTCAATTAAAGTGCAGATGTTTACTTGTTAAATTTCGTACCCACTGTAATGTGGATTTCCATGTTAGTTTTTCTTCTTCTCCTTTTGCGAGATTATTCATTCAGCGGATGTATAACAAACTTTATATGGCTATGGTGTATGGTTAAACGTATTCCAGAAAATATTATGTAATCTCCAATTTCTGCCATGAAATTGACGGGTTAGTGAACCTATATTTGTGTAGATATGATAGTTCTGCTTGGAGCGCTTGGCAACTGTCACTTGTTAATCTTCATGCCTCAACACATGTAAGCTACAGCTGCACTAAGCAACAAATCCAAATGACGCATTAGATACTTCTGGATTTATGTTATGCATTGAGTAAAACTTGCATCATCCCATTTTGTTGAGATTGGTGTTGGTCAATAAAAGGCATTATTTAGATTTCGTAAATACAGCGTAATTTTTAACATTGTGAAGCAAAACGCAAGCTCTTCCTTGATGACAATTCTTGTCATTGTACAGAAATAATCTGCTCTACGAATGTATTCGAAATGGAAAGGTTAGATGCATAGTACGCATATCTTTAGCCTAAAATTCCGCAATAGCCTTCAGATGGGGAAGACATGACAGCTCTAGGAGGCTAGGTACATTCTATAAAAGAAAAGGCGTAGATCTCTGTCATTACCCTTCAATCTTTATATTGGATACCTTCGGTAAATAGATCTTTTTCCGCGTCCTTATACACAATTATCTCACAAAAGGATGAAATATGTATGAGGGCTCTCCTTGGTTTGCGTGTCGGTTGATACCAGTGGAGAGGACTATACTCACTAATTTGGTTGGGTACATATGACGCAAGTAATGGTGATCTTTGAGGCTGGTAGGCAGTCGCTGGAAGACTTCTTGTGCTCTCCTATAGGCTCCAGTTCCTCAAGCAAGCAATGTGGTCTAAGAGTTACAGAAATATGGGACGTTGCACCGCTTTGGGGATTTATGTGGGTGAACAAAATGTATTGAGCTTCGGCTAGCTTTCAAGGGCTTTATGCGAATTTTCAACTCTTCTATACTTCTTTGTATTATATACTTTTTGTAAGTTGGTATAGATCATGTTTACGGGTACTAAACTCATATGACCATTGAGAGAAATCGGTTATGGTTGTCAGTATAGTCGTAATATAGCTATTCTTTCAAAGCAAGTAATAGTCGTTTTCGTCAATGTTTGTTTTTGGCAGTTAAGCAAACTCGTCTCGATTGTGCAAAGCGGGCGTGATAATCAATTTTCAAATTGATTCTGGTGTATAAATTTAAAGCCAAAACTAGTCTCATGTTAGCATGTGTGTATATTGACAGGCAGTGAAGCTACTCTTTTTAAGTCTTGTGGGTAGAGAAGGGAGATACAGGACATGTGGTGTATCAAACATCACAATTCAATTCTGAAATAAAGGATTGGTTTACAGCGATCAATGATCAATGGGTGTGCAATAACAATGATGATTATCAGGACTACTTACAGAATCGTTGGACTTGCATCACATAAACTAACATAAACCGAAAAATTACAGGTCGGTCAAATAAGATTTTGTTTTTGACGTTACTGTTTGCTAGTACAATGTAATACAAGTTTTTGAATTTCATCTCTAATCTCTTATTATTTCCTAGATTTGTATTTCTGATATTTCAATTTCTTCTTCCTCGATAATAACCACAAATTTCTTTTATTTAGGTCATTTTAAGGTTATTACAACTCTAGATCATGATGGCCTCAATAATCTTACTTCAGCTAGAATCAATATCTATATCAAGATCACTTCGATTTTGGTCTTTCCCAAGGAATTCCTTTCTTTCTACGATTTCGTTATCCAATTCGAGAACTGGGCTGTTTCATTTCGGCGGTTTAAGATTTCACGATCTTCAGTTGCTGCGGGTTTTGAGCATCTTCAGGACTTCCCTCTCTCGTTTTGATGCATGGTTCGAGCATCTTCAGGACTTCGAGTTTTATGAAAACCAATCTCAACCCAAGCTTGACATGGAATTTACTCACCCCGTGCTGGCAATGAACTTTCTGGGTCGATAAACATTCATTGTTAACTCAAAAACTCTAAGAAGATTATTATAAATGATAAAGAATCTAATTTGCCTAAAGGACCTGGTCAGAAGGAGTCCCTTCCCGCCGTGCGCGGAGACGTCTGAAGCAGTCCCTCATTCGATGCCAACTAGGACGTATTAAGTGCCACGTTGGTCTATCTCAAATTTGAAGAAGTCTAGTTTACTGAAGTGACCTTGTCAGGAGGGAGGGTCTGAAGCAGTCCCGCATTCGCTACCAACAAGGACAATCAACTGCCACGTTGTTCCATATCAAGTTATGAAGTTATCAAATTAGTCCACCTCAAAGCTGCCAGCTATGACAAACCACTGTCACGTTGATACACGTCAAACTTTGGAGTATTGTTAGTCTTTCCCATCCTTCATTTTTCCCATCCTTCATTTTTCCTACGCGGTCGCCTTTTTTCTTGTTAGTCTTTCTGCGGACTTAGGGTGCCGCTAAGTCTAAGTGCCAAAATTGAGATACTGTTAAGTCCATCTATGTGCAAACGTGCTCCGTCTTTTTCAACTATGTGGTTAAGATGAGACCGCCTTTTCTTTATCACCCGACCTTTATGGAATCAGTGGAATCGGTATATTGTCTTTTCCTTTGAAATATTCATCATATTTAGGGAATATATTTCAACGTGACTTTAAAAAAATTCATGATTTGAGAATAGATTAAAATTAAATATTCTCAAGTTTTAATTTTCACCTTTGTTTCGAAATTATAGTGGATCATTCACTGGTGAACTTAAAAAAATATATATTTAAACGTTTATTCTGTACTTCACACCTGTAAAAATATATTTATCTACCATCAAAAGAGACGACTCCCAAAGGCCATGTTATATGAGAACTCACATAATGAGCTCTACGATAAAGTTCAAAAATGTTGAACTTGCTAATACAACACCATTATTTATTGGTTGTTGCATAAGGAATCACGGCGATCACGATTCACATGGAAAGAAATAGCGCATATATTGTATGCACGTTATCTTTATCATTGGCACAATAGCTCAGAATATATGTCCTACAAAATCTGGCTTTTTGCTGGTTCTGGATCTATTTTCGCTGAGTTCTGCGAGCATCTTTGGTTTTTGTTTGTTATGATTGACCCCAAATGATCAATTGAATTGATAAAAATGACAAAGAAATGTAGTATGTGAATGGAGACTAAATTCCCTAGCGTACAATATTGATTAAAATAGTCCTTTCTAGACGGAGAGTTATCTTAGTCTTTATCAACTGTAACTAAAGAACAGGTAACTCAAGAAAGTAATCACACTATCCTTTTAGATGATTCACTAGGTATACAGCATAAACCAAAGCCTTTACGAAGACATCGATTGTCAGAGAATTGCAAAGCTGAGAAAACAGCAATACTAAGTCCGATTGGGGAAGAGTTCAGGTCTGATTCTTTCTTTAGATTTACATAAGGACTTGAAGATTGTTAGAAAGAGCTGTCACCTTTTTAAGGATGATCCACACTCTATTTTCCAAGTAGATTAAGTCTTGACTTGTAAAGACCGTGGATATAAAAGAAGCTGGAGTACCATGAGAAATGTCAATGCTTCAAATCACATGGCAACTCTTTATTTGTAAATCCAAAATCTCACATACATTACTTACTAGTAAGTTAAATTTTGGATAATGGTTTAGAGTTATTCACGGGCATAATTGAAATTTCAGAAAATCTTCAACACAAACAAATTAATAACATAATCAAAAAGCTACTTGTAATCATGCAACAACTCGTAAATAACAAACCGTCTCTTGAGTTTAAAGTAACAAAATTCCGAACCGTTCATAGCAAAATATTGAAGTACGTCATTCCGACAAAATCTTGCGAAATGCCATGACATGATGTTACTGACAAATGATGACTGAACATTGTTCCAGTAAACAGAAGCGCATCCACAGGCTACAGTTTGTAGGATGGACAGAGCTGACTCTGTAAACAATCTCGGTTTTCTGCCGTGTTTTGCGAATTAAGTACAGGCCAGTACACAACGCACCGTGGATTGATAGACAAGTAGTGGACGAATTCATACACAAAAGCGTCCTGTGATCCGGTCATATGTATCTCTCTCCCTACATCCAGATCTGCTGTACAGTATGATTCTCTAATGTCTACTACAACAGGACCTCTTGAGCGAGTTATTGGGTACAAACGAAAGTGCGAGGCAAATCCACTTTGTCCACATGCTTCGTAGAAGTCCTCTAACTTCCGTGCGGGCCTCCGAACTTCACCAGCTTAATTTTGGCACAATGGACTGTCCAGAGAACAGCGAAAAGGGAATCATCTTCGAGCTAGATTCATTTCAGGCTGATGGGTGTAATCATAGTCGCAATTGATGAGTTGGAATGCGAGTTCAGGAAAGATGCAGCATCGGCTTGGGTGCTTGTATCGTTTGGTGGACACTTGATTGAGGTTAATGAACTCATGATGGAGCCACTGAAGCTAGAGGATTCCTGCAGATTTATGTCTGCGAGCCAACACGAAAGGGGTTCGCTTCAAGTCATCACGACAGACAGTCAGTCCGACTCACTTTCTTCACAGGAACATGGTTTTTGAGCAACTTGACCGCCCTCACCAGTGAGAACCAATCTCATGTGGAAATGGTAAATGCGACAAGAGCATTGAGTCATTGTCCTCTCCTGTAATCTGTTTTCAGGGAGAATGTGGAGAGAGTAGAGCGAATCGCCGGCGAAAACTTCAGAATAACGAGGTAATGAAGCATTTGCAAATATTCTCAAGGACATGAAGGATAGTCACAAGGCGAAGAAAATTGCAGAGGAAGGTACCGATGAGATCAGCAGGCCATTCGACTTTCATCCCGAAAAGAAGTACGTGGTGATCATGAATATTGTCCCAAAAGATCAAAGTGTGTATTTAGAAGGACAATTCTTCTATCACTACATGGAGGATCTGGTGAAGTGAAGTTATCTTGACCTAAATATATAACTTTGATATATTATAATGAATCATCCAACACCATTCATGATGGAATTCTTTTCCACCGGTGCGAGAGAAAACGCAGATCGAACTTCAATTTTAATTTCATTGAGGAAGAAGTTGAGCAATGAAATGGGATCGTATGAACGGTCAAACGATCTTAAGAACCAAGAAGTAGCCACTAGTTTCAATCAACAAAGAAGAGTCGATGTGGAGAGTTCATGGGAGATTCTCATGGAAACATTTGAACTACTCACCAGCGCACTGATAATTGTTGATGGTGTCTCGAGACAACGGTGATACAGGACCTGCTCATACCAGTGCTTGCAAGTACGGAAGTGAGGTATTTAATCACCCCCAGGACGTTTCACTGTGGAGCGACGGAGTGGATTGCACAGCGGTTGGAAAGCCAAGCAAAGAAGCGGTGTAACCAATTCTCTCTAGGCGTATGGGGATATCAAAGTCAAACGATTTTGAGTTACCATCTGAGATCAAGTATCCAGGTCTCCAAAACGAATGCCTAGGTCGACTTCTGTAAAGCAATCCTCGAATGTGGCTGTAGGTACTATGTTTCAAGGCTTAGAGAGGAAAGCGCCTCAGGAGCTAGCCATCCCAATTTCTCCATCCGTACAGGGAGTCCCAGGTGACACATCAACCAAATCGAGTTTATCTAACCGCTGGAAGGGACAGTGTATGTCCCATCTTGATTCGTGGATGTCTTTGCAGCAACCATGTGTTCGCCACATAGCGAACTATTCTTTCGCCTTTTACTAAAGAATAACGTGTGAAGGACACACGAACGGTTTATGACAAGCTTTGGAACCCCCTCCCGGGGCATCAACGAGTTAAAAAAGCATCTACCGACCACTAAGTACATGGAGTCGACAATACACCTAACAGATGATAACACTTCCCAACATGCACACGTCCTGGATAGAGTC
This sequence comes from Lunularia cruciata, assembly GCA_948567375.1. Lineage (NCBI taxonomy): Eukaryota > Viridiplantae > Streptophyta > Marchantiopsida > Lunulariales > Lunulariaceae > Lunularia > Lunularia cruciata. Next base: position 36,978,880 of record OX419762.1, on the reverse strand, counting down.
TGTTCATATGGAGTGAGTGTAGGCCAGTTTCTCACAGTGCTTATAGTTATGACTTCCCCATGAATCACTGAAATCAAAATCCTGAGTAATCTCTTCAACTTGGATTGTGTAGACAGAATCAATGCGTCGTGACCTGGAGCTGTTGATAATCGAACGGGACGTGATAATCAAAAATAGGTCATGAAGGGGATCATGTTCTGTGCGTGACAGGAAATAAGATCACACGTATGTTTCTAAAGCAACATCGACTATCGTTCTCGTGTAATGTGATTTCTCAAAGCTTCCATCAATTTCAATTCCTGATCACACATCCTCCCTTGTCTAATTGTTTCTTTCAGACATTCTTTATTTTGGGCCAGCGGACATCTACTTGGTCTCTGTATTGATATGACCTAGCCTGTATGATTCTGGGTACGTTCGGCTGAGCTGCTCTGTAAACTCTGGTCGCATTGAAATTGAATTGCTCGTTGGGCCTATCCCACTCCATAGCGCGTTTAAAAGTCCTTTCTTTTCAGTAGATTTTGACACATTCGATCCTCAACGTTTTTTTCTTGAGTTCCTATCCATACATTAAACTCGTCACATCCCGACTGTACTCGTCCTACCTACAGCCTATTTACCACCGTTGATACATCACCACATTCGCACCACTGCCAGTCCTTCCGTCTCGATTCTGTAAACTACTAGAACGAGTTCAGATCGAAAGTGTCGCTACTGTACTCCGGAAGTAGAGTTCCACGAAATTGCGATTACAAATGACGTGACTGTGTGTTGTGCATGATGAACAGCGACCCGCAAAGCAGATAGACCCATACACCGGACAAGAAACGGGATTCAATTCAAGTTTCATAGTCCTCACAACTTCAGGATCGAAGTATACCTTTCTCGGTCTTTTGGCTAAAATCAAGTGTAGTATCTGTTCTTATCAGTTTAATATCTGGTACGAGGGTCATCGACCCTCACAATATTCATCTAATTTCTTTCACGGGTGCGGGGCCAACGGGGCAGCTTGCTGTCTCGGTTCCGCCAGTGTCGCCTTGGTTTTGCACTACCTCCAGGGCAGCGCAGCCCATCCTTTCCTGCAAGGGGAGACCCAACGCAAGCAAAGCAGCATTGCAATGAAATTCTACAGAATTAAAGCTCCATAGCTTGGCTTTCACATATTTCTGTCGCTTCGTTTCCAGAGCACAGCACAGCACAGCACAGCCTTCATAGCTTGAAGAATAAACCATCTTCCGGAACAAAGGCGTGAAAGAATTAGCCAGATAGCGAAGCCTTGTGTAGGTGCCTGGCGTGTCCTCCAAATTCTGACCAGTAACGTAGAACGGTGGATGAATCTCCTGGTACCGTAGTAGCGTATTCACTGCATGGATCATTATGTGACGTTGCTATATAAGAACCAGTTTTACATCTAAACAAATGATCTCACACCCTACACATAATCCTATCTCCAGCTCTTGGAGGAACACATCTTGTTGCTGAAAATGACCTTGGTAGTACCGTGCCTTGTAGTCCTGCATAAAGCATGCACTGTATATCTCGAAACTAGTTCGAATGACGTGATTCACTTTAGACAGTCTGCACTAAACAGAATCCATTGGCGAAGGTGCTCTGGCCATTAAACCCATAGATACAGAACTTGCAGTATATCCGCTTGAAACTAAGATACCCCGAAACTTGATCAAGGTAGCAACAACTGTGTGTCCAGCTCCTAGCGAACTATTCTTTCGCCTTTTACTAATGTATACCGTTCGCGGGGGACATACAAGCGGTTTAAACATATCTTTGGAAAGCTCCTTCACGGGGCCTCACCAGCGGAATGCAATCTGCCTACACATATACGTTCTGCACAGGGTCCATTCATATGGTATGAATGCTAATCAGTTCTCGTGGTACTCACTGCTATGTGGACTTCCCGTCGAATCACAGAGGTTCATCATGTAAATCTTGAGTAATCTTTTCAACTTGGATTTCAGATCAGTTCCTCGAAGTACTCACTGCTATGTGGACTTCCCGATGAATCACAGATGTTCATCTCGCAAATCCTGAGAAATCCTCTCCAACTTGGATTTTCTACAAACTTGGATTTTGTATCTTTGTATGTAAAATGGGGTCCATATGCTGTAAAATTTTACCAGGAAATCAATCCCATCCACTGAATTAATTAAGGTAGAAATATATATAACAAACAATTCTCAAGAAATGGAAATTTCTCGAATTTGTCGATTTGCAGTAGGATTAGTTTCGCCCCTTCTTCGAATTCTGCAACCTGGTGAGAACTCTTCTGCCCCTTGTCAATCCAACAAAGGATGGGTGTGTTTTAAATTAAGTAATCTTGGAGAGAGTAGAGAGTAAAATATCTCTTAGATTACTTAGTAATTTTAACAAAGGATGGGTGTGTTTTAAATTAAGTAATCTTGGAGAGAGTAGAGAGTAAAATATCTCCTAGATTACTTAGTAATTTTAAGAAACGTGCATTGATCTTTAGAGAGTGTTCTGGTAATTTGAATAGGGTCTCACTTGCATATGTCCAAATTACCAAACTCTCTAGCTTTAATAGAGAGCTAAGGGAGGCATGTATATTCTTGGTAGTCTTATTATTGACATGTAATTTTTTTTGGCTCTCCTTCTTCGCATTTGGAGGAGTCACCTTCTTAGAATGTGTTATTGGTACAAGGTAGGGAGATATTTTAGGGAGACTTTTATTTGAAATGGCTAATTTTAGAGCTCTCTTGTTTACTACTTTGGCCATGCTAGTTTATGTAGTTCCATTATTGGCATATGATACACACATAGTGAGCCTTTTACATCAGATTAGGCAAGCCTTTGACCACTTGACCACCAAGCTTCATCTTGTAACCTTGAGAACTTCAAAGTATAGAGCATTGTCCCTTCAAAAGTATCCTGCACCACCTTGAGCTTCCAGAAGGGTGTATCACATCTATAGATGAACTATGTATTCCTAGAGTCCCAATTGGATATGAGGATTTTGTCACATGCTTCTTAGACATATCCCTTGAAGAAGATATTCTCCATATTTCTTAGACATATCCCTTGAAGAAGATATTCTCCATATGGAAGACCTTTCTCTACAAAGAGATCCATGGGTAACATTTGGTATACTCTCCTCTAGTATTGCCCATTGATCTACTTACTTGCTTTACTAGGTTCCCTCTTCTTGGACCTTCTTATCACTTTGGAGAACTTTTGATAGGAAGATTATGGGAGTCTTTAGTGATATCATTGCACTAGGGACATTTGAATGTGTGATAGTAGATATGAAACATAGACAAACATCTATCCATATCTCATGTGGAAGAGTAGGCCTACAATCTATGGAGGAAACAACACCTATAGCATTTCTGGGTAGTTGAGCTCTTTCTGCACCCCTATTTTTCTCCTATTTTATGGTTGTTGATAGGCTAGACTTGGAGATATATGGTATTGAGGTGGAGGAGAGATCCATTTCTCTCTAGGTGTTATTGTGTAGATGAGAGAAAATTTATCCCCACGTGCTCAACAAGACCTTCTATCTTTTGCTTCCTTACCTTCTGATTGGCCTAAAGGCTTGTAGTTTCCTTTGATGGAGTTATAGTTTCAACATACGTTACAATCTCTCTTAGTTGAACTTTGGATTCTCCACTCATTGCTTAGCATTATCTTGTAGAGGGAATATGTCTATTGGAGTTATTTGGTGTGATTAGCACTAGACTAGCTATGGTATTATAGGCACGTATACGAGTACAAAGGTACTTGTATGTGGAGAGAGATGAGACTGCAAGGCGGGTCTCTTTACATCATGTGGCCCACTTGGCCTATTGGTATCTTGAGCTATAACCTATGTCAAAAGTCAAGGGTTACCAATAGAAATTTTCTTGTTGGGGATGTAGGATTTGGAGAGACATGGTCCCATTCACTTGGTGATCTTTAGATGGCCATATTAGGTAGATATTTGGGTCGCCATGATCCCCATTCTAGTGTGTTTTGGGAGATGCTACATATACTATGATGTTCCTAGGTTCATCAATCCATTTCTCCAAACTATATTTTGGAGAACATTTCTTTGATGCGGGATTCTCATACCTAAGTGGTAGCAAGTACACATTAGGTCCATTTGTGGATATGACATGCGGTGTTGTTAGATGTAATTAGAGTGAGATCATGGGCTCTTTTTCTTCATATTTTATGGATGAACCTCTTACCTAGAGAAGTTTTATGCTGTGCTTATGATGGGATTTAGCAACTAGACCACCTTACTATTGATGATATTTTGGATGTTGGGCGCTAGTCTTACATGGTGGTAATGGTTGATAGTTCACCTATGGCAGAGGTGAACCTTGTTGGACAACTTAGAGCCACTTTACCCACACTTATGAGTTTCTTAGGCTACCATGCTTTTTGAGAAGGAGGTTGTGGACTTGTTTGGGACTCACAATTACACCAATTGCTGCAACCCAACTTCAATGAGAGGGAGCAAGCAATGTATAATTATTATTGTTGTTACAATAGTGTCAAAGGTATCCAAGTGTCAGGTCTTAGGTCAGGCTATGGAGCTGAATTTTTTGACCTAGATTGTGAGCCGTGGCTTGGTACAACAACATAGGATGTGTTTGATAAGCATCACCACTTTAACACTTGTGAGCTTTGTGCCTATCAAGACAATTCAGGCATATGCTGGAGGTGATGGACCAAGTGGGTAGGGTATTTTTGTGAGACTATTAGTGGCTACTAGTGGGTGTGGTCTACTTGCATAACACCCTTGGTCTACTTGGGATGCAACTAGAGGAAAAATGGAGCTTATAGCTAGATCAAATGGATTTTTCTACATTGAGTTTGTGAACGCTTATGGTTGGGAGCATGACATTACTTATCCCAAAAGCCCAATGTAGTAGCTAATCAGTATCTCTTCCACTCTTATATCAATTATAAAGGATATTTGGGTGCTAGACATTGGACGCAAGCTTACAAGAGGAGAAAGACTGAATGTTGAGGAGGTTCTTGAGGAGCCACACAAGTTGTTTTGCCTTCAATATCAAGGATCTTGGTGCTTTGAAAAGACTTGGTATTCAAATTTAGCTTACTAGTGATACATTAGTTTTTTAATATCCCTATAGATATAGTGATATGGAGAGGGTATTGATTTAGAGCCAAAGTAGAGACCTTTTTGGGGTTGGTTTGGTGGAGATTTCAGATGGAGAGTACCATTCAACTACATTGATGCCAGCCAAGAAGGATATGCATAATAATTACACAAATAGGCAAATGGTTAATAAGATTACTATCCTATCAACCAATGTACTAGAGCCAATTGGTATGCCATGCCTACATCAAAGGAGATCTTTGATGCAATTAGGCATGAAAAGGTCTTCAATAATTGAAATCTTCAAGCAAGATCTCATCAATCACTGATCAAGGAGGAGGATAAGTACCAGATAAAAGTTTTGGGCTATTGATCTTCAAAGAAAGGATGTATTATATCAATGGAAGTTCTTACCATTTGGGTTTAAGAACACTCCTACAAGTTCTAAAGGGTCATGGATGGGATCTTAGTAGGATTGAATTTTGCTCAATGCTATATTGATGATATTTTGGTTTAAAGCACTATGGTGGAGGAGCATTAGAGACATTTGTTGGAGGTGCTTGAGAGGTTGAAATCTCAAGGACTCAAATTACATATTGGGAAGTGTAGATTCTTTTGTGAGCAGTTGAGTATTTGGGTCACACTATCTACCTTGGAGGACTTGGTGTTCAATAGACCAAGGTGGAGGCTATTGCATGTATTCCTTGGCCTATGGATGTGAGCAAAGTGCAAGTATTCCTTGGGTTAGTAAACTTCTATTCCTGATATGGTAGAGGATTCAATGTCATTGCCAAGGCCTTGATGAAGCTAACCAAGCTTACACAAGAGTGGTGTTGGGGAGATGAGCAAGGGAGAGCTTTTATAGAGCTCAAGAAGAGCTTGAAATTTGCCCCTATTTATAGAAGATCAATGAAAGGAAGACCATTATGGGTTCACATTGATTGGAGTATGTTGTGGCTTGGAGTAGTGCTCACCCAACATGATGATGAGGAGAAGGAGTTTATGGTTACCTATGCTAGTTGCCCCAACAATTCAATAGAGGTGAATTATAGTTCATATGAGGGAGAGTAGTATGGGTATTAGCACATCTCTAATGTTATCTAGTTGGTAACCCTCTCACTCTCATCATTGATCATCAATGACTAAAGTGGTTGATGTAGTCCGACAAGCTTTCAAGGAAGCTTGCAAGATGAAATCTGCTTTTACAAGAGTATGATTTCATGATTATTCATAGGCTTGGAGTGGTGAATCATGATGAAGATGGGTTGAGTAGAAACTCATGTCTCAGCCAATAGGATCAGACAAGAGTATGTTAACATGGTGAGACAAATGAGGAGATGGTGTCAGATTGGCATGCATATCCTTTGAGGCTTTGGTGGTATCTATCTCAATGCATATAGGAAGACTTATTGAGGTCATAGATCCAAAGGGTAGAGATATTGGTTTAGTTTAGTGAGATATTCATGATGATGTCTTAGTGATAGATTATCTTTGCATTGGTGTGATGAGTGGCACAATTGCTGCCAAGGAGAGAGATCATGTTCTTCAATGGGCCAAAGAGTTTAGATTTAGAGGGCAAACACCTTCTTTGTATATGGGAGGATAGTAGAGTGCAATTTGTACCACTTCCATCTTAAAGACCATAGTTGGTATGTCATACTCATGAGGAGCTAAGACATTTTGGAGTAAAGGACAATTAAAGCTTGCTCTAGAGTCATTATTGGTCGTACAGTGTAAACTAATTGACAGTAGTTTGTTACCAGATGTGTGGTTTGTGACCAAGTTATAGTATCATTTAATGCTCCTATACCATAGTTACAACCATTACCTATCATGGGATTGGGCTACCATTGGAGTCTGGACTTTGCTTTACCGTTGATTGTGAGATATCATTGGTATGTTTTGGTTATGGTGGAGCACTTCTCCAAGTAGATTGAGTTGGTGGTACTTCTTGACAAGTCCAATGAAGGGATGGCTTACTCATTATTTGATTGGATTCTTAGTCATTTTGGTGCACCATTTGAGGTTTTGAATGATTAGGGTACAAAGTTCTTGGTGGAATTTCCGATCTTGTGTGACAAGGCCTTGATTGATCATCATACTATCTCCCAAGATCACCCTAAAGCAAATGGTTTAGGAGAGAGAGTGGTTCAGATAGTGAGGAGAGGATTGCGTAAAGATGGTTTGTAGAGAGGCCACTTGGGAGATTGGGCTCTCCAATTACCTTGGTTGGCAATGGGCTATTGCTTTAGTCAAGAAGTGTCATTAGCATCCTTCTCACTTTACTTTCTACTCTATGGATGAGATCCAAATTAATCTACAACTATCTATCAAGATGGGATTGTAGTTTTGGACTTGGATGATCCAGACATATGGGTGAGCACATGTTCTCAAAAGGTAGAGATCTTTTGGAGAGTGATTTCAATGGTCTTTGAAAACTTAGTGATTGCTTAGCATAGGGATACCTTACACTATGCTTCTATTTAAGAAGGAGGTTATAGACCCTTGATGCATTGATTTTACCCAATTGACTATGTATATCTACAACAGATTGCACTAATGGCACTTGATGTTACTATAGGCCACACTATCTTGAGAGTACACAAGGTTTCTCCTTTTGGATTCCTTGTGCTGAAAAGATGTGGTGGTGTTGTTTGGAAGGATCATGTGTACAATTTTACACCATGCCACATCCCAAAAATTGATGGCTCTATGGACCTAGGCTTGTATGTGAAGGCTTGTGGTGTATGTTATGTGGCTCTTTTAGTGGAGCTACTATTATGTTGGTGTGAGAAGTTGTTCAAGAAGATGGCCTATGGCTTGTGTGACCTCTCCTCTCATGATGATTCCTCAAGGATAGTGGTTATGTACTAGATGTATTTGATCTATAGTTAGTTCATCCTTTATGTGATATAGATTGCAAACAGACAAGTAATGATAGAGCTTGATAGCACACAGCCTCTTAAACTTTGCCCACCATAGCATATACCATATACTTGGAGTATATTGCTATTTGGAGTTACATGGACCTAATTGCCAACCAAGGGAACGATCATGGCCCTTTAGAGTTCATCTATGATTTATGTGTGAGTTGTGCCCTTATAGTATATGATGTTGACAATGATATATATATATATATATATATATATATATATATATATAGTTGTCACAATATTTGTAATGCCAAAGCAAGGTTGCTCAAACGCTATAGTAGTAGTGTTGCTCAAAAAATAGAGTAGTAGTAGATCATTTCTCTGATGTTGAGTCTTCAAGTTCTTGGCTATGGTGGATAGAGGCTAGCGAGCATTAACAAGAGTCTCTTAGCTAGAGTGGGTGTGACTTAATTGTGAGTAGTGTCAGATTGTTGATAGAGTGTTGAGTGAAGGATTGAGTACATATCTGGTTTGAGGGTGATTTGAGTAGAAGAAATAATTGATTATTGCGGCACTTTGCAGCTTATGTATGACTTATATGTGATTTTTGCTTCTATTGTGTATGATGTTGAAAATAATGTATATTTTGTAGCGATGTATATATGCATGACATGGACTCCATGTATGATGTAGTTTTGGAAAGAGTAATTACTGATCCTCCTAGATGGGAAGCAAGTAGAGCATTAAAAGGCAACGTCTCCAAGTATAGGATATGTAGCAAGGTCACCTCTTGTTCCGCTAGCAAGGGAGTTATATGGAATGATGGATATTGCATTAGACACATTTGTCAAGGAGTGCACAAGATCAAATCAAGTTAGGCATCAAGGGGTACCATTCTCATTCTCGTACTCCATAGCATATTTTGTGCAACATGTGCTCTACCAAGAGTAGTGGCTGGTGCAAGCCATAGAAGAATAATCACACTAGGTAATGCTTCTTTAGATGAAATAACAACTTGCATAGCTTGGATATCTTAGGTGAAATATGGCAGATTTCTCATACCAATACTTTGGGGCTTAGCCTCATTTTACCCCTTATGTCTCATCCTTGTATGGCTTGATTTGGTCTTCCCATCCTTCTTGGTATTGTATGTGGTCTAGATTCCAATTTTATTATTAAAAAAACTAAATTAATAATTCATTTAAATATAAACATATTTTATCCAACTATAAAGACTTGTTCTAGTTGTTTGAAATTAATTCCTATTGCTACAATCTATGTTGCTTGTCCTAGAAATTTTGTGCATAGTATATCTTATGTTGAAAGTTTTATAAGTTGGGTTGCTTAAATATCTTAGCACCATTAAGATCATATGTTCTTACTTTATCTACATTTTTTGCTTGAAAGAAGATCTAAAGTTATGTTTTTTTTATTCTAAGTTTGGTCCCATGTTGTACCCATAATTTTTGTGGTGCATACCTCTTGCAAAAGTTGTAATTTTGTTTTGTCTTCCTTTTTTAATAAGATAGGTTAAGTCATTTTCATGAAGAAGCTCCTTGTATGGGTGTTCTTTGGATTTTATATTTTTGTATATGAAGAAGACATCCATAAAGAGAAGTATAATACAAAGAAATAAGCACAAAGAAGTCAAGTATAAAGACAAATCAAAATCAAAGAAGAAAAGCATAAAGAAAAATTTTGAGCAAAATTTCTTTGAAATTGAACACCATACCCCAATTTGAATGTCACCTAGATAAAGAATTGCTAGGAGTGATTTACTCTAGGGCAAACATCTCATGTTCTTGCTTTGGAATTGGGTTCACATGCCATCATTCATGAAATGAGGAATAGGACTGAGAGAGAAATTGGGACCTTCAAGTTGGGGAGAAGAGAATTGGAAGATAATTCTAGGAGGTGACATATGTCTCTCCGGAGCAATGACCTTGGACACTAAGTTTGGAGATATGGGAGAAGAATTTAATGTGAAGATTGTTGAATCCTTTGCAGAGAAGCATTCCACTAGTAACACTTGGAGGGTTGCAACTTACAAGGATACTACTTGATGGTTTATAGTTTAGTTGATAATGAAATTGTATTGCCTAAAGCAAACCACCTACCTGACCATAAACTAGATGATCCTTTCTGAGTAGGTATACCAAGGAGAACTTGCAAATTTGGTCTGCATGTTCTATTGGTAGGCCTGGTCCATGATCAATGAATTTGAGGAGGATAGAGGAGCCATCCACCTCACCCCATTTGCAAATTCACTTCTATATGGGGTTGAATTTTCTTAGGGAAGATGAGTGGAAGAGATTCAGTAGTCACTTCCATTTGGAAGAGTCTTTAGAACTCAGCCAAAAGGATTAGGAACAATCAAGAAACATCAAGATGCAGATGCAAAGGTTTCCAAGTCAAGAAATTTGTGGAGATGAAGGAAGTAGTAGTATCTATGATCCCAAAAAAACAACCTTCATCAAGAAAAACACCAATGAAGGCACCCAAGAAAGTAAGGAAGAATCCCCAAGTGATGTATCTTTCTTTGGGTGAAGAGGAAGAAGAAGCAAAAGAAGAAGTGGAGGAGCTCATTGTACAGGAGATAGAGATTGAGTACGGAGAAGAAGGAGAAGATTATGTGGATATGGAATCAGCACCACATGAAGAAGCACCAACTAAAGAAGAAGAGATTGGGGTTGAAGATATAAAGACCAAGAATAAATTTGGCCCAAGAACCTGGAAATTCAGCCCAATTAGAGCCAAATAATGAAGATCAAGGAGAAGAGAAAGATTGAGTAGATGTAGGAGGCAAAGTAGAGGAGGTTCCAACAATAGCATACCATGAAGATGAAGATGGTAATCACTAAAGTCCTAGCCCCACCTATAGTTGATGGAGCATATTTCATTGTCAATTTTGTGGGACCTCCATTAAGGTTCTTGTAGATGATCTTGCACTTGTACCAAGAAGAATGGCCAGATGCAATAGATTATGCTTTCTTGGTCAAAAGATTGCATACAAATAGGTATGCATTGAAGGTGAAAATGGAAACAAGACATGGAGAAGGTAAGGAATTTATAAGGAAGAATGTAGGAAGGGGAATGTGCTAGTGTAGGAGAACCACAAGATTAAGAGATAGAATAACTTGCGAGTTGCTAAGCAAAAGACCTTTATAAAAGACACCCAAAGACTGCAAGGAGAATTCAGAAAGGAAGAGAAAGATAAGCAATAAGAAGACAAAGAAGAGTTATAAAAAGAAGGATATAGGGGGTGCAAGCATCAAAGATGAGTTGGAGAGTAAAAAAGGGAAGTAAGTCACTTTGGAATTGTAGATGGCCAAGTACAAAAAGGAAACAACACTTCAAATTGAGGCCCTGAAAGAAAAACTAAAGAAGGGAAAGAGGAGAGTGCAGGAGATTGGCAGAAGATCATTCAAGAAGTTACCACCAAAGTCAGTGCCCTACTTACCAATTCCAAAGAGAAGAAGATGAAAGTTATTAAATAGTTAGAAGATCTTCACAAGCAGATCATTGCCCTCAAGGAAGAAGCAGCCATAGGAAGGGTGACCAAAGCTAAAATTCACAAGCTGAAGTTGTTGTAGGCTGAAAATCTAAGTGCTCAGGTCTATGAACACCCAAAGATGGAGTGGTCATCCCTGAAATTCAAGGAGCATATACATAGAAAATTCCAAGAAACTGGTGGTGTTATAGTATTAAATATCTCAAATTACAAGGACAGAACTGAAATACTCCTTAGAAAAGCTAGAGGCAAAGGTAGTTCTTTGTAGTGTTCTGCCAAAGAGCCTTCAAAAAATCAAGATTCTTTGTAGTTATGAAATATCTTAATGGTTGTATGATCTTTGGAGTAGGATAAATATGTCTCAAGATGTAAAAGTAGAGTTTTGTTGGAGAGGAGTTAACACTTTCCCAAGACACATGTTTGTGAGTTATCAATGTACAGATAAGTAAGGCAGCATAAGCCAAGGATGATGAAAATCTTCAATATAAAATATGGACGTAGGGAAGTGATCTTTGTGGATCTTTGCACTTCCTCAACCATAAATTAATTTTATTTATGAATAAGATATACTACTTAAGGCTTTTTTTTAACTATAAATATTCATTCAGTCCTTTGAACATAAATAAAGCAAAAGGGTCAAAATCCCTCTGTTGCTTTTGCTTAAATTCCAAGTATTGGTTATATGCCTTTGTTGAGTGACTATGAGCAATCTTTGTAGTATGAACCTAAGTGATTCAATGTGCATGATTACTGGTTCTTGTGGCTAGGGTTCTCAGATCTTTGGTAGTTCTGACAGAGTAAAGCAATGTCTTGATGGGTCTTAAGTGAGTTGTAGTGCTGAAAGAACCAGAGAAGCAAAGACAAAGAATAATAGCCAATGTGAAGTACCTTTAGCTTCATGACTTTTGGGAAGAGTAGAACATGTTCTTTATAGTTGATGTCTTTGTAGGAGAAGCAACCCTTTGGAGTTGGCTTAATCATAATCTTCAAGAAATATTTGAAATGTATCTTAAGTGAAAGTGACTTTTAGGTTGTCTCTTTGCCATAGTGCACCACATGGGGTGACACTACCCTCTTTTTGGAGTGTTTCTTGCCCAAGAGGGTAGTGTCAATAAATAACAGTGTCAAATAGGCAACAATAAGGAACTATAATAGAGATTTTTCTTCAAACCTAGCCATTTCCAAAGCATTTCCAAACCTTGTGTAAAAATACATTCCTTGCTATTATATGTTAATTAGATGACACTAGGTTGCATACTTTTCCTTTTGTATTTTATGTGCATATTTCACACATGAATGATTTAAACCACTTTTAGCAATTTTGGAATAGTCCCTTGGAAATTTACCAAAACTACACTCTAAACAACTATTAGTATAGAATATGCAATAATATACTATTTAATTGTAGTATCTAATGTTTAGAAGGATATCCTACAAATCCCAATGTCAATGCAACATGCTATAGCTCTTGGTAGATATGTTCACAATGGCAATGGAGAGTGTATAGCACAGGGTTTAAATATTAAAAAAAACTAATGCATGATTTAACATATATTTTACAAATTAAATCATTGTTACAACTTGATTCAGTGTTGGAAATGAAGTGGAGAGAGCAAATAAAGAAGGCAGCAAAATTTCCTCTTTCTTTGCTCAAAAAGGATTTCCCAAGGCATGGGATTACTAGATAGTTCACCCTTGCTTTTAGCACAAAGACCAATAACTAATAAAGAAAGTTTAGTAGGAAAGGTTACTATAAATAAATTTTCAAGTGGTATGTAATAACAAGCACATGATAATTCATTTTGCAAAATTTAAGGATGAAAATATTCTTTGAATGTTATTTGTTAATTTTGGGACTTAATTCTATTGAAAAGAGTTTTACTTATATGCCAAAATGCCAAGATTCTAACATCACATATTTGAAGAACCTCTAATTTGGACAGTGTTAATTTGCAAAGGAATATGCCACTATTTTGATACCAATAAATATCTTATCAAGGACTCATGATATGCTTCTTGGGAGAATCCAATATTGACGTATAATAATATAGTTGGTAAGAACAGGTTGTTCTCATGAGGATACAGTTTAGAAATGGCTAGAACTGCAAAGAAAGTGTCACATTGTTATGGTTCATCTATTATTACATCTCCAACCTCTTGGGCAGGAATTATTCCCAGAAGATTGTAATGCCACCCACGATGGTGCACCATAGAACACTAAAACAACCATATCACTTCCATAAAAGATATACTACTAGTGGTGCTCTTGAAGGTGATGGTTTAGTTTATTTTGATGGTTGACAACCCAAAGGTCTTTCACTTGTACCTATGTTATGCATGCTATAGTGCTTATGAGAACATTCTACCCTTGCCATAAGGCATTCCCACCACTATAATTTAGGTTCATTACACACTATATATTTTGCTATATGTAGTACTTTCAATACTCACAGCTCTCATGATTGCTTAATGCATCACCTCAATTCTTCAGAACCCCTAGGGATCCAACACCCTAGCCTTGTTCCAACACTTGCATTATTACTTTGATTTCCTCACCATTACTCAATCCAGCAATCAAAAAAGATACACAACACTAACATTGACACACTAAGGATTGTAGAGATCCTCATGCATCTTCAGCAAGCCAGAACCCAATTTTCATCACACACAAGCAAGTAGATTGAACATACACAAATTGGACAAAAAGGTGTGATTTGGAATCCCATGATTGAACCTATATTATGTCAGGGTGATTCCTCTTATACCTTCTACTAAAAAAAGATGGGACCATTCAAAATTGTGCAATACCATAGTTCCATGATTAACTTTAAACCAATTAACATTAACCCTAATGTATGTACCTTATTGTTCAAATTAAATTTTGTGATGGCATGACCTACAAGAGACACTTTATTGTACACTCTACATGTCATATGACTCTAGCAGGCATTATGACATGGTCTTGATGACATGGCACTACAAAAGTGTTCTATTATTCATCATTCCTATCATGCAAATGGTCTATACAAATGTTGTGACTCAAGAGTGGTACCACTCCAATGATGATCTGACCCCAATGATGCTTGACTCCAATGGTCATGACTTGCTTTATATATATATATATATTTATAGTTGATACAATTGGCCCTATTGCACTAATATGCTTTTACTTTTACACCTTTAAATTAACTCATTGACATGTTTGTTATACCACTCAAGTTCTTTGTGGCTATTGGCCAAGATATTCTTGAACTTGGTATTGGTATGCTTCCTCAATTGGTCAGCCAACTTGGTGTATTGCTTGTTTGAATATACTTTTGCCTCCAAAACCTATCATGATGAGCCTGAATCAAAACCAACATTTTCACTTATGTCTTCAGTAGATTCATGGCATCCTCCCAATAGTAAGAACCCTCATCCAAGGTTTCTTAGATGGATTGCAGTGCCATCTCTACTTCTTGCCTGACCTGCACACAAAGGTTTTGTTTTTCTTCTTTTTGATTGTTGATCATCATGGTCAATTCCTCAAATGGGCATTTGAGCCTTCTCACTATTAGTGTTGTGTGGATGTTTGTCCACTGCATCCTAGGAGGAGAATCTTTAGTTCTAATTTAACAAACGCTGCCTTGTCATCTTGGGCACTTAGCTGCTCCTTGTGCTTCTTGTTCATCTCCTAAGCACAATGCTTGGACCTCCTCCTGATGGTTAATTACTTTGTGTCCACTTGTGAAATCCACTATTGCGATCCAGCCATCTCTACCTTCATGATGGCAATTTCATTCTCCTTGGTGCTTGAACCAAGTTTCTCCTCTTGTACCACCTTGTAATTTACAAATGCTTGCTCCCACTAGGACGCACCTATCTTAAGCATCATGACCTCAGCCTTGGTATTCTGCAACTTATTTTTGCATTTCCCCAGTTGTGCATCACTATCCCTCTTCCAGACCTTGAAGTCCTTCCAAAGGGAATTATACTCCTCCCTCTTGCTTTCCAACTTAGCATATTTAGCAATGAGTGCAATCTCCGACTCGTGGATCTTGGATGCAATGGTGTTCAATATCCTTTCTCTACTTCCAGCTCCTTCCATTTCTTGGTTTTTCTAGACCTGGTTATATTGATGAACTCTCTCCTCAATTATTGTAAGTTGCTCCCTAAGCTACATGAGCTCTTGTGTGTCTCCTACCTCAAACTTTGCTCCTAATACTGCAATGTACTTGAACTGCAGTGAGTTGAGCCTCCAGCCGTGCAATACTAGCCTATGCCTTGGCCAACTCTATCGTTGCTCCCAAATTTTCCCAAATGGTGTTCTAAATGTGATAGTGTAGATACTCTATCAACCTCTTGTAGTTTGTCACCCCAAAGTATATCTCTTTGTAAGAAAGAAGCAATTCTTCCATGGCCTTCAACACCAATCCCAACACATGAACAACCCACACCAACAATGGTGTGCAGTTAAGCATGGGCATGTCCTCCTGAACTTGGTCCCAAAGAAATTTCCTCTTCTTGTGGGACTTGTGCTTCTCCCAACTATTCCCCATCTTCTTGGATTTGAACAAGGCCTTGAATTTCTTCATCTTGTCTTTTTTTTCCTCAAGGCCTCTTTGTGATGCCTCACCTCTTCCCAAAGTGCACCTTTTTCTTTCAACTTGCTTAGCTTAACCAAGAAGAATGTAGAAATAGTTGGTCAGCATGCAAGAAGGGAGGTTTATGATTGATTACCTTCCACCCCACGGAGACTGCACCTTCAAGGGGAAAGATGATGTGGAAGGAGTGTGCAATGGAAGAACTAGCAGTAGTAGATCCAGATAAAGAGCACATAGCATGGCTCTTCAATGAAGAAGAAAGTAAGAAAACCTTTGGCAAAGGAACTCTTCACATTGAAAAGAGACCTTCATCTAGAAAAAGCTATTTGTCCTAGAAGATCCTTTGCCTAAAAGTTCACAAGTAAATGTGGCACCAACAGATCAAGAACTGCAATTTATGACCATTTGATTTATGACCACTTAGATGTGCAAAAAATGACTGGTCATTAAAGTGCACACTTACCAAAAGTTTGTAATTTTTGGGTAGTCACCTTAAATGTCCACATTGTGTTTAGATCTTTTTCACATTTTTGGAGTTAACAAGAGCAAGACTTGTTAGGCTTTCCTCACACTTGGTGGGAAGTTTTATCACTTAGATATTTGAATTGTGAGAGTGTGTGCTTGTGCAAGGAGAAATGGGAAGTGGAGAGATGAAGTGAGAATGATAAGAGGATCAAAGGAAAAAGAAGTAGCTGTACCTAAAGGGCCAAGGAAGATGAGAAGAGCACCTAGGTTTATGATTAAGGCCCCAAGATTAATTAATGTGCCTTGTAATCTAGACAGGAATTAGTCCATAGGAAGAAATTAGAGTTCTTGTTGTGGAATTGGAAATTAAGTGACCATGCTATGTTGCATGAAATTAAAGACAATCTGAATTCAAGGATGTAGAAACTGAGAGGAAATCTTTTCACCTGGACCAAAGAGCCTTGGAAAAGAGTGTTGGGGCCTAGAAATCCTCTCCCAAATGGCATACTCTAGATAGCACTTGGACTCACTTTGACTTTACTCTTCAAGCCAAATTCAAGCCATGTTTAGTGATAGTAAGAACAATAATGGTTGGTCTGTTCTTGGTATTAAGGATCTTGCAAGTAGGATCTTAGTTGAGTCAGTCATGAAGTTGTTCAAATCTAAACAAACAACTTATCTGAACAATAGTTAGGCGATCTTCTTTGAGTATCAAGGAAAA
This sequence comes from Lunularia cruciata, assembly GCA_948567375.1. Classification (NCBI taxonomy): domain Eukaryota; kingdom Viridiplantae; phylum Streptophyta; class Marchantiopsida; order Lunulariales; family Lunulariaceae; genus Lunularia; species Lunularia cruciata. The sequence goes on along the minus strand of OX419762.1, from coordinate 36,961,647 downwards.
CCTCTAAATTGGGCAGCAATGTTCTGGGCAAGGGCAAGGGAGCTTGTGGGAACTATGAATGAGGAAGGAAGAGTGACTTTCATGTCTGCCTTCATTGTCCATTTCTACTTGGGGATGGATTTACTTACCCTAGAGGAGAAAAGGATTATGCGGACCATTTCTTCTCCATAGGACACTTGCACAAGCCTAAAGAAAGAGCATTAATGGTGCAAAAATATGCTAAGGCAGATGTGGAATTCACACACTCTAGGAAGTACATGGAGGTGAAAGAAGCTTACAATAATTTGGGCTTCAAGAAGCAGCAACTACAGGATATTGCCACGGAGCTTGTGATCAGGTTACAACTTCTGGCTCCTTCTAGGCCAAAGGAAAAAGCCACCAAGAGGACAAGGAAGATTCTTGTGGAAGAAGAAGTGGAGGACAAAGCTGGCACAGCGCTAACCAAAACCAGATCCTACACCTACAGCCAATGAGCAATGGTTCACCAAGATCATAATTTCCATATACAAGGATCTGATTGAAGACCAAGGTGGCAAAGTACAGTCCATCCCAGCCCAAACCCCTCCAATGACAAAGGAAAATTTTCAAGGAAATGAATGTCCACTCTTGGGAGGTATCATGAAGATGCCAAGCCTTCTAGTCCCAAAAACAATGTGGCAGAGTGTTTGGGTCTGTTTTCACCCTGAGGAGAAGTGGAACAAAGGGAAGAAGGCATCATGTGGGTGGAAGAAATGAAAATGTGAGCTCTTGTCGGGACAAGGAAGGACATCAGGATGAAGCATCCAAGATAGAGGTACCTGCAGTAGTAGTAAAGGTGTCTGAGCAGAAAGAAGACACTATCTTTGTCAAGATAGAGAAAGAGAAGAGTCAACTTTTGGCCTCATGCAAACTACCTCTTGATCCTTCTTCAGTTTCTTCACCAATTGAACAAAATAATTCAGCTTGGCCTACTGATTTATAAACATGCACCTTATTTCCAAGCCCCATACTTAGAAGCATCAATGGAAAGACATTAGCTCTATCTCCAAATATAATATTCATTCTATCAAAATGAAGACATAGATGTTTCAGTTTGTCCTCTCTAGTTCTACACCCTTGTTTCAACTCTTTTTGAGGAGACCTTCCCTTCTGCATTTTTCTTTCTACTCCCTATTAGATGTGTATGACTTTGTATAGTTTCCTTTCTTCTGTACAATTTCTCTCCTATTATCAATTCAAGAAAACTCTTCCATGCTTCATGAGATGTGTTGCCATATAATTAAATGTGATATTATTTTGAAGCGGCTTTTTGTAAGTACTCTCATGAATTTGATTGAAATGCTTAAATTCATCCACATAATCTAAAATTTAAGCATAATAATAAATATTATCCTAAATCTATAATCCTCCCTTTTCACTTTACACCCCACCAAAATTTTGGATGACACCATACTCGGATGCTAATGAAATCAATCATTTTATGGTGGAATGGAAGTGGGATGAGGAGAAAGAATGACTGCAAGAATTGGATGAACAAGACAAGGAGAGCAAATAGGAGCACAAAGAATGACAATGGAATCAGAGGAGAGCAAAAAATTTCTTTAATTTTAAGCATTTCAACAATGACGCATCACAAAAAGCTTAGTGTACAAAAGTTAATTTACAATTGATGTGAATGATAAAATTGAATTAAGAAAAGGAAATAAATGTGTTTGATATGAACACTAGACCTTAAAATCTCAAAGTTAACATGCATCAACCATAAACTAACTTCCAAATTTATTGCTTTTCAATCTTCAAAACTGAACTAATGCTACCACTGCCAATTAAAATGTTGGAATTTAAAAATATATATTATTATGCTTCAATTTATTACAATTTTCATTTTTTTTAACATTTATATATATATATATATATATTTTTACATGATAACGCTATTCATAAAAATTGGAAAAAATTTGAAAATTAGGAAATTCATTATAAAATGGATTTCGGAACCATATGTAAATCTGAGACATTCAAATAATAGACGATGAATCATTGCTCGTTATCAAAAGAAGTCAAAGTCATTCGTTGTTTTAGTTATTCAATTGTGAAAATAAGGACATTGACTACAAAACCTGGAAAAACTCAAAACAAAATTGATAACAAAATGGGTCCCGTATCTGCCTTCCTACTATCGGCCCCTTCAGACGTTTTCTCTAAATTTTCACGCTATAAATCTGAGCCTTCTCGTCTCCAGTTCTCACTCAGAAGTCATCAGGCAATGGAGGACGGTGCTGCCAGGACGGTGCTAAACCCTAAACCCATACCGAGTCCCGCTCTGAGAATTCTTCGCTGCGCAAACTTCCAAGCTACTCTTGATAACAAGATTTGTGTTTTTCCTAGAGCTCGTCTTGGATCATAAAGATGACATCTAGAACAGTTGTGTCATTGTTGCGCAAAATTTGCATTGAGCGAGGAGAAAGGACTGCTCTGGTAGGGACGAAGGATATTTCGTTAACATACCAAGACCTGGGCACCAGTATACAGGCTTTGTCATGGCATCTGCAGCAAAATCTAGGCATTACTAAGGGTCATGCAATAGGCGTTTGCATGGATCGGTGCTTCCAACATATCGTGACAATACTGGGAATTCTTGACGCTAGAGCTGCTTTTGTGCCATCGGATCCGAATTTTCCTCACAATCGTCTCGCTTACATAGTACATGATGCAAAACTTGGAATCATTGTGGCTCAAAGAAAATATTCCTTGCATCTGCAGACTGTCTTGGATATGCAAGATCATGATTGCAAGGTAATCTACATTGATGACTTGGTCAAGAATATCACTTGCTTGCATGGACAGTCGAGAAATGTAAGCCCACATCTCAGAGACGACTCTTCCACTGAGCCTGATCCAGAGGACGTTGCCAATATAATGTACACATCCGGATCTACAGGAGAGCCAAAGGGCGTTGTGATACTTCACAAAGGACTGAGCGCTGTCCCTAGCAGTAGGAGAAGCCTGGGAGCTAAGAAAGCCAGAAAGTAGGATGCTGCAGTTTGCTTCCCATTGCTTCGATGCTAGTTCATCTGAAATCCTTGCAACACTTTGCAGTGGTGCAACTCTCGTGCTTGGTTCTCGCGAAGAACTACTACCTGGGGAGCAACTTGCTGCTTATCTTCGAAGTCAGGAGGTAACTGCAGTACTGCTCCCGCCGTCTGTACTTGCAACTCTGAATGAGTTTCGCTCAAGTCTGCCAAGCTTGCGGATTATCATTGCTGGAGGTGAAGCTTGTTCCGTAGATCTAGCCCGCACCTGGGCCACTCCAAGCCGGAGGTTCATCAATGCGTATGGTCCGACAGAATGTACAGTTGTATCAACCATGTACGTGTTTGATGGATGTGCCGATGATGAAGACTTAAAGACTGTGCCTCTAGGGGAACCCCTCCCAGGCTACGAGGTGCACCTTCTGAACCATCATTTGGAGGCAGTCAAAAATGGTGAAGTTGGAGAGATTTTCATTGGTGGAGTGGGCGTGTGTGGAGGTTACCTCCACAATCCAGATTTAACAGCTAGATATTTCATTCCTCATCCTCAAACCAAGATGAGATTATACCGGAGTGGAGACTTGGGTGTTCGTCGAGGACCAAGAAATCATCTGGAGTTCGCTGGTCGGATAGACAACCAAATCAAGATTAATGGTAATAGAGTGGAGTTGGGAGCAGTGGAGCAGATTTTATGCAAGCCTTCGGCTGTGGAGCATGCTGTAGTCAAGGCAGTTGAAGCAAGCAAAGATGGATCCAACCAGATGCTGGTTGCATACGTAGTTCTCCATCAGAAAGATGTTGATAAAGGGAGCCGATACCCATCAGATTTCTTGAAGTACTATCTTCTTGATAGGCTACCAAGCTACATGGTTCCTCTCATATACATGTTCATGGATGCCCTACCACTCACTTTGAATGGTGGCAAGATAGATCGCAAGGCGCTGCCGCATCCGTTTCAAATGGCAAGCTCAGGTCGTAACTTACAGCAGTACTCATCAGCTGCTGATGAGGGCGAAGGGAACCATGGACTCCATACAATGCTAAGTCAGTGTTGCGGAATTTTTGAGAGAGTACTAAATCTTGAGTCAGGACTTGCTCAGGTTGATAGCAACTTCTTTCACCTGGAGGGCAACTCTTTGTGGTGCTCACGTCTGGCTACTGAACTGGGTGAAGCCTTTGGGTTGGAATTGCTACCTTGGCAAATTTACAAGCAGCCCACACCTCAGCAACTGGTATTTTGGATTCTTCAGATGCAGAAGCTGCAGCCGGACTCCCTAGCACTACAAGATGTAAGCAATGTAGAGCTCCTGAACGAAGCTCATTCTCTGGAAAAGTCTCTTCAACCAATCTCAAGTAGAAGAGGGGAACCCAAGGTGGCTTTGCTTACAGGAGCCACGGGATTTTTGGGGGTACACTTACTAGAAAATCTTCTGGTTCAAGGTCCATTCAAGACAATTTACTGCTTGGTGAGGGCAGAAACCGTTGCACACGCCTGGAACAGAGTACAAGCTACACGTCAGGGTCATGGCGTCAAGTCCAGATTATCAAATACAAAGATCGTGATGCTGATCGGCGATATACAAGATGACAATATGGGGCTGTCAGGCGACTTGTATTCCGAACTGAGCAACCAGATAAACTTAATCTACCATGTGGCTGCAGATACCAACTCCATCCGGCCCTATGCAGAGATGCGACAGCCGAATGTGGAAGGGATTAGACAAGTTCTGCATTTTGCAGCAACTGGTCCTTCACTAAAAGCACTACATTATGTTTCAACCATAGGCATCTATGGCGGTCTCAGTGGGTTTACACACGATGTCTTAGGTGAAAACCTCGACATAGAAAGTTCTCTTTCGTTTCTACACAAGGGCGAAACTGGCTACACTAAGTCGAAGTGGGTGGCAAAGGTTATGGTCCTGGATTTTAAATCTAGAGGCTTTCCTGTTCCATTTACCGTCCTGGGTTTCTCGAAGCTCATTCATGCACTGGCGTCGCCAACTCAGATGATACAATGTGTCGGTTTATACAAGGTTGTTCACAGATGGGGTCTTAACCGGTGGTGCGGAAGAAGCTCTGGCTACCGATTCCAGTGGACTTTGCAGCTGATGCAATAAGCCACTTGTCTCTCAAGAGCGAGGCGGGTAAATCTACAACCTGGTGCCCGATCGTAAACGTGAAATGGACAACAAAGAAATCTTCCAAGCCTTAAGGGAGGATTACCACCTCCAACTTGAAGAGCTATCCGTGTCAAACTGGGTAGAGGCACTCTCCTCAGTTCCCGCTTCCAACTCGTTGTACCCACTCATAGGCTTCTTCTCACAAAAAGTACATGAATCTCGCTATAGTAGTGTCCTGGAACTCCCCGTCAGCAAATTTGACTGTACCAATACACGTGAAGGACTGTGAGGCTCCGGTATCGAAATTCCTGGGTTCGACAGATATCTTCTGGGCAAATATTTACAATTTTTAGGAGAGACAATGCATTAGCAATGAATTCGCAATGATATTCATATACGATGATATAATGAGTAATATAAAGTTTTCCTATCCAGGCAATACATTCGCAGCAAATAAGTTTGCATGTTCAAAGCATATACGCGATCTCTGTCGTTGTTGATTATTTCTTGTGCGTCATTGGGTTACATGTGCAGATTGTGGACCCATCCCCTGTAGTTGTTAAGTATTTGTTGTGATTACTTGCGTTGTGCAATAGTCTTTGCCACCGTGTTGTTTACACGAGATACGTCAACTTTCATGCAGCAGAACAATAATATTACTAAATACTCTGAAGGTTTATAACCCTATATTGAAAGTTTATGCGAACCCTATTTTCAATACCGACGAATGTGAGAACTATTAGTCAGACAACTCTAACTGCGTCAAACAAGGCGGCTGTGATTAGTAACAGGTCAACCACAAATTAAGACGAGGTCAATGCCTTGGTATTTCTGATTTGATCTGTAACCACTGATCATGCATCTACAGTAGAAAATAGAGGTGCATAAATTTGATTGTTAGAGACATATACATACATATTCCCCCGGGACTCTTCTCCTACTTTCTGCATGTAAGTTAGTTTAACCCAAATGTTATTATGAAGTGGAAAATGAGAGGACCAGGTACCAAAGTTTACCAAAAAGAATGGTCAGCGTACACTAGTCCCACTGCTCCAATATTTAATATATATAGATAGGAAGAGAAAAGAAGTATACAAGTGTATTGAGTCTGTCTTCACTATAAATCTAAAATGGTGACTATAGATGAAACTTTCCTTTGCACACTAGCCGCTAGGAAAATTAGTTTATGTACTCTATCAACAGTTTCCCTCAAGATAACATCAATATCTTTGACGCCAACATGAGATCTGAAATATTCTAGTTTATCTCTAGGTAAAGCTTTGGTGAAAGAATCAGCAACGTGCTGATCTTGATCTGTAGGAATTAATGCAGATCTACTTCTCCAGCCAATACCTTCTATCTAATAAAATAATAATGAATCTCAATATGTTTAGTACTAGCATGGCACGTTGGATTCCTACCTTTTCTCTAAATCAAATAATAATGAACCTCAATATATTTAGTCCTAGTACAAAATATTGGATCGCTAGCAAGTTTAATATTACTGATATTATCTGTAGATTACGGGATCATGAAATGTATATCTCATATCTTGTAATAAGGTGTGAAGCTAAATTGATTCACACCTAGCATTAATGGTACCCCTATATGGGGCTGGTATAATCATTGAAGAGATGTATTGAAATCTCTGATAGAAACACTTGCATTGTTTCATTGTATCCTTTGCAAGGTCAGTTTATCTTGTCCTTGAGTTGTTCTTGTTGTCTGATGAGATGTATTCTTGTCGTCCTTTGGCTTGCATCAATACATTACTTGTCTGCATGACTAAACCAGCATTGTGCAATTCTAATGAAACATTGGCCAATTTGTTATGCTATGGCAGCATCATCCATGATGTTTTGTGTCATGCAAATATTCTCAAACATTTGTAGGAATGACTCAAAGTCTTCCTACCCAGTGAATACTACAGTTTTAGGGGGTATACCATTTTTTCCTATTCCTATGTTCGATATCATTGCAATCTGAAACTGCAGGAGTCATATGAGTTGAGACCACATGAGGGACTTGGGTAGGAATCTATGGTGGTCATGATGCAGATGGGTTTCCTTGGCTAGAAGTACTTTCCATTAAGGGTTTTTCTTCAGTTATAACAAGACTACTCAATGACATAGGAGAGAATGCTTTTCTTGGGTTTAAAATACAGTTTACAAAATTGGGAGGTAATGCTTCCTCTGGCTTAAAAAAGCAGCATCTGTGCAGCATTATATAGAATAAATACAGCCCTAGCAAGTTGTTGAGAGGAGTGGAGAAGACATATGCATATGCCAGCAGCAGCGCCAGAGATGGCAGTGGGATTGTCTTATCCTGTAGTGGATGCAGGATGCTGCTGGAGAAAGGGAATTCAGTAAAGTACTTGCATGGCCGGCTGTTTACTTGGCTTGCGGAAGAGGTGTAGATAGGATTCCAGTAGCAGTTTGTAATTCCACTCAGGCATGGGAATCTCTTGGAGACACTTACTCTCAGAGATAGCCTTCAACTCTGTCAACCTTGTGAGCTCTTCGGCCTCCTTGGGATGGTCCTTGATGCATTTCTTTCTAGAGCCTTGCTGAGCAATTCTCTTATGCACCCTTCCACTTAATTAGACAGGGTGAAAACTACATGATTTTTACACTCTCTAACACAATAGGCATGACTCAATAGAATTCATACTTACACCTTATCATTCATAGACTTCAGAATAGAGTCATTGCTTGTTTATTATCCTTGTATACTTAGATCCAAGGGCAAACATCATGACCAAGGGGGGAGCAACACACTTAAAAAGTTATTCTAACCCTAAAAAGAACCCTAATCACTTCTCTTCCTGCGGCCACCACCTTCTTACAAGCTCACCAAGAATGCCAATTGGCTCTCCTCCCTTGGATGTTCCTAACGTAATGCATCTACTCTAAACACTGTCAGAGTGCAGCTTAATTCTTAATTACTACCTACCAAATTTCCTATAATACAAGAACCTAATATAGGTTGTCCTCACTCCTTTACTTAGTCACCCCATATAGAAGTTCCAATAACACTTCTTTGCCTCTCCCAAACTTGGGCTTAGTTGGCCAGTAGCGATCCTCTCCTGCAGCCCTATACATAGGATCCCACAATCCTTTACTATCCTGCACTGATGTACCATCCTGTAGATGGTACATCGCCCCTTTGACTTGATACCTTTGCCCAGTCGACAAAAGGATTTTGTGTTACCCAAAGTTTAACATTCAATTTGGTACCCACTAACCAGTTGGTGGTTTACCCATTCCACAAGGTTTTAGTAATGCAGACTGTGCAGGGAAAGTTCAAATTCACAAATAAACATTAGGTTATGTTTTCAACCTTGGAGGTTCTGCAATTAGTTGGTTGTCAAAGAAGCAATCTACCTATTGTTGATTTCTTAACAACAGAAGCTGAATATAGTGGTGCCAGTAATGCTATGCGTGAATCCATTTTGCTTCAATCTTATTACAAGAGATGGGATATGATTTTCATGTATACAGATAATATCAATAGTATTAAGACTCCAGTTTTGCATGCCCAAGATCAAACATATCAAGGTTCATTATCATTTCATTAGAGAGAAAGTATTGGCTGCAGAAATAGTTCTCAGAGATAAATTATTGGCTGGAGAAATAGCTCTTAGAGAGAAATTATTGGCTGGAGAAATAGTTCTGTATTATATTCTTGTAAATCAACAAGTAATTCATATTTTCACCAAAGCTTTACCTAGAGATAAATTTGAATATTTCAAATTATAATGACGTTAGCTTGAAGGAGAGTGTTGCATGAACCATCAGAAGCTAGTATTTGAGTGGTTAGTGTACGCTGTAGGCGGGAGAGTTAATCTTTGATCATAATTTATTCTTTAATCACCATTTCTCATTAGTCAACACTTCACAACTATGAAGAGATTATTCTTTAATCACCATTTCTCGTTTAGTCCCCACTTTACAACTATGGTGAAAGTGACATTACATACTTGTGTATCTTTTTCTCTTCCTCAATATATTCGAGCAAGCACTTTGTGCCCCGCATATCGTTCTTTGGGGAACTTTGGTATCTCCAATCTCATTTTTCACTTCGGAATAAAAACTGTCTTTACATGTCTGATGTAACCCTGTAAGATTCCGAAGGGAATGCCCCACATAAAGAATGTTGAACGCGATATTCGAACTCGAAGATGGCATGCGCAGAACGGGAGCGGAGCTTTGGCAAGTAAGTGCAAACAAAAAGATTCAGCTCAACTTCAAACAGTTGAGATGAATCTGGGTTCATCGTCGAATTAACTCTCAAACCCAAAACTTTACAGTCGCTTAGGCTCTAATCTTGAAGATCCGGGAACAGCACCTTCTGCTGCTACAAAAATCTTGCACAGTAGAGTTCTCAAGAAAAGAACTTCCATTTGCCTCATTTTGCACTGACTTTGACGTTCTTTACCTAAATGGATCAAAATTGCCTTTGTATAAGCATTTGCGATAATACCAAAGACTGAATATATTGCATGCGCGAATAGTTAACTGAACACGAGTTTATTTCACGTACTCTTGTACGGGAACATCAATCTCACTACGGTACCTTTAACGCCTTGTATGGAGTTGGACAGAATCACTATGTGGATGCATAAGGGATTCATTTCAGAGGCTGCCCTTGGACTTCAGCACATTGGTTCGAAAGCCTAGTCTTCATGTGGAGCGTGATATGGTACTCCTAAATGATCTAGCTGCAGAACTGGGGTTGCTTACACCTTCCATGATATAAGAGTCTCCAAAGAGTCTTCGTACTAATGCCATATCGTCATATCCACCACCCGACTGGTTTATAAAGTTGCAAGAGACATAACGAGATATCAACAATAATAGAAAAGAATATGTAAGTCTGGTACCATCTCATGCTCCTGTAGTCCGAATCAACATAGCATTTTAAAGGCATACTCTATTCTAGAGTTTTGAAGTGAGCAAGAAGATGGATACTAAACATCAGAGGACTTGAATGAGACCAGTTAAAGTAAAATAGGAACTGACGATTTTACATGAGATGTAACTGCAAAACATATTTTCAAATTGGACTGTAATCCTTGAAGAGGGAGGGGGTGAAAGTAAACGAACATATGATGATGAGTCTCTTTTCATTATTTATTTCTTCTTGTACATCTAGAACTTTTAGGATACAGCATATATAGGTGAAGTCTATGTCCTTACATTTTACATTATCCAAACCATATCCATATTTGGTAAGGTCGAGACCTCACACCCATAAAGCTGCACTTCATCATCTATGACAACCTCGTGTGATCTGGAGCGCATGTGAACAGAAACTGACTCCAGAACTAGCGTACGGTCGTCGAGTCATCTTGACGTTGAAGTCTAGATCTTGATAACAGTCAAAACCTTGGAAACCCTAGTGTGTGTCCACCTCTCACCTGTAAAACGGACATAATGACCTGATCGATGCTCATATGGGCAAATGCACAGCGGCCATGCTGCCAGAAATCAGTCTTCCGCTCGTGCTTTACGGTCTCTAGCTCACATGGAATTGTAGACACGTCCATTTTCATGATCGAATGGCCAATAAAACACCTCTTTTTTCTACCTACTGTACGTAAATCAGTGAAGCCTTCCCTTACTAAGACATTCTGACTGTGGAAACACAACGTCAGTCGACTGAAGGCCCACCAACTCCTTGTTGTCCACAACATCCTGAATTGTACTTAAGCTAGAACTGTTAGGCTACCGAGTTTGAAAAGCGCATTTATCAGTCTGGCTTGTGTGGAAATTGAATATGTCGAGATAGTACATGGGTAATTCACTGGGACCTGGATCTGCTTTCCGACTTGGCCGCATTTTTACGTCCACGTGAATTTCGTGAAGAACAGTACTAGTATCCATCTATGACTTAGGACGCACAACGGACTGATATGCAGTCAAGAGCAAGAGTTTACGATCAATCCTGCGATAGATCGACGGTAGACGCAAGGCATGTATGCCTTCAGCAGAAAGGGAGAGTGCGAACAGCTGCTATAAAGGGGTTTCTTCTTCGCTTGTTGCATAAACTGCATTCGCCCACAGGTGGAAAAACCGCATCAGCTTAAGGTAGTATATTTGAGTATAAGTGGAGTATAGTTGAACTCCTCGGGTTCAACTATACTCCACTTTGTCATTTTGTTAGGTCTTTTATCAGGACTGAGGGCACTGAATTGTTGTTTCCGACGAAAGGAGACTTGCAATCTGCGAAAGTTCGGGAACAGAATTATTACTAACTAGATCTGCCTACAGTTTTCTTGACTCACAGATTGCGTTAGAGCCAATCAATCACATTTGTAGATAAACGACTTAACTGCTCAAGCTTCCCAAAAACTGTACCAGGAACTGTGCCTTTTGATTCCATGGCAGATTTCAGCGAAAGCAGTACTAAAACTCTCAAGCTGGAACCCAAAGCATGCGCATTGTGCTTATGTCAGAACTTTGTAGATCTGGCTGCAATGTACATGTCGGGATTTTAATTAGACGTTTCCTAACTGTCAACTACTTTTCAGATTTCGATTCCATAAACAAGTTGGCATTTCCGGTCGTCAAACAAACTCTAAATCTAGTAATGCTCACGATTGATGCACTTCTCTTCAAGAGCATTCAGTGGATATACACACCTGCTCTAATATCTACTGCATGCCTTTGTGTACTTTTGCTTCAGCAAGCTTTTATCCGTGAAATTTTTGCTGGATTCTAACGTATGGCCGTGGAAAATCCTGCAGGGACCATCAAGAATGCTTGCCCCGAATATTTCAGACAAGTCACCTGTTTAGCTCTGGAGGACCTTAAAGTTAATTCGCTGGTACGTGAACTGTATTTCCAGGACCCTTCACCCCCAGAAGAATCTCCTCCTTTCAACCCGGTGACACCAGAAGACGTCTGGGTCTATGGCGACGGCAATGGCAATATTCTGGGAATCCCCAAACGTGGCGTATTGCATCCCAACAGTGAGTACTACTATCCGCAATGCTCTCTGAATCCTAAAGAACTAGTGTTGACAATATGAACTTCTTGCTCTAACTACTCCGGTGGAACCCAATCACTGGCATAGAGAATTCTGATACTTACAGTTTTGAATTTGTTTGAATGGTTATCAGGACTTGTCCCTGGATGGCCACAGCTTTTGGATGCACACTACAAGGAGGCAATTGACAAAATAACATTCGAGGAGTTTGGAATCAGCGTTGTTTACGGACCGGAAGGATTCTCCTGCCCTCGGGATTTTGACGCCTATCGTGTGTTCCTTGACGTGGATCAAGCTGGAAATGTGTCAATAATCCCGACGCTAGGTTGAGCGCCTCCGAACTTAGTAGCCCATCGGCCACTTTGTAAGCACAGGGTTCCCATGGCTTTGAGCTACCCTTTTCCATGTTATAAATATAAATGGATCTAATGGATAAAATATATCTAGTTGTGTCCTACAACAAGTCTATGCTTATCATCGTCTCCAGATATTATTAGAAAATGTGCACCGATTTCCATGCCTTTTCATCGTTTTATCTGATTAATTACAGACCAGCCTCTTACCATGTAGATGTACAAACACTTATTGTGATCCTTGTGAAAATCCTCTTTTGGATGAAATAATACCATACTTAAATTCACGCAATCACTCTAAAAGTGGTGAGATAATCACTATATATAGACTAGTAACAGTGCCGTTTAAAATGAAAGTTATATTCATATGTTAAACTATTTGATATGATTGCTCAAATACACTCCATCTTCTATATATATATATAAAGACATGAACTGCACTGTTACCAGTCTAAACAGAATCCGAAAGGTGCTTTTATATGTTCCTCATTCACAATAATGATAAGCACATTCTCTGAGTTACATTACATTTCAAACATGGCTTCAGAGCAGAAATACAATTTCTAATAAAATTGAGGGTTTGAATTAGGGATTTAAATAACTCTAAAGTGAAAATGAAGCGCAACACAAAAGCAAAGAAAAGGAAAACAATTTTCAGTTAGCAGTTATTTTATTTGTAACAAGTTCAAATATACTTGTATAAATTATACCATATAGAAATACAAAGTTAAGCCTGTCTACATTTGATTTGTTGGATTTGATGAATGGAAAGGTACAAGAGACTCTAGATATGGATACCAAATATGTAGAGAAATTCAATAGAAAAAGCAATTGAGTCACTAAGATGTTCAAGATAACCACTTAAGAACTTCACATGCAATTCATCAAAAAGACTCCACATGAACTTTAGAATGCAGTGCAGCCACTTCCATTAACATCAGAATAACAAGTGTATTGACTCTATTAAAAATACTTTACACTACTTGAATCAAGAAGGAGCAAAAAGACTCATCAAAATCTGCTTAAGCAATTCAAAGATGATCTTATTGCACAGAAGTGAAAAAATCACACAATGACAATCATATGATAACTATTTTCATGATTAGTTTAAGAGATTGAGTAGAGAAATAGTAGAATGGAAGATCATATTGGAACTCTCAAATGAGAGAAACTCCTAATGCCTAGCACTAACTTTGGCTTGGGTATTTATCAAGAAGCTAAGTATAAGACTCCCAAGAAGCTTCCAATGAAGGTTCCCTCTAGAAGCCATTTTTCTTTGAATGCAAGCCAAGCTATCCATTTACTTAGTATATAAGTTACTCCATCTTTGTGAAGTTCCTATAAGCTTCTCAATTAAATGCTTCTTCGATGCTTCTAGAACATTCTTAGAATTTATATACATATATATGTTAGTTCTACCACTTTTTTGTTATATTTAGCTTATTTTGCCAACTCATTTGCTCCTACTAACTCAATATTATTACATATTCCTCCATAGCTAGTTAGTGGTTTTCTCATTGCTTTGGAGTCTTTGACCTCTTGTATGGCAGTTTTAACATTTTTGAAATGAGAAAGAGATTCCTATGTGGCATCATGAAGGCAGTATACTTTTTAGAGGACCTTATATCTGATTTGTTCTTGGAAAATATGTTGGATTATGATCTACTTTGTATTCTTCATGATCTTTAACAAGGATTGTTGAAGGAGGAGGTTGGATACAAGTAAGGAAGGAAGATGGGTTAGAAAAACAAGGTTTTGACTTTGAAACATGAAAGATAGGATGGATCCATGTATGACTAGGAAAGGCATATTTTTAGGCAAGGAGAGAATTGATTTAAGTAATATCTAAGGGACCTATCCAATTGGAAGAAAGTTTAAGAATTTGGATGTCAAGAGGGAGAAGTAGGTAACTAGAGGAAAGCTTGATCCTATCACCTACTTGAAAGATGAGATCACAAAAATTTAGATCAACATTTTTCTTTTGCCAATTTTGGCAACAAGAAGATGAGACTTGGCTTGTTGTAAGGATGCAAATAACAAAGACAAGAAGCTGGAATTATAATGGACATCAGACTATGATGGAGCAAGAAGAGAATTGGGAATGAGTGGATCTTGGTCATAATAGAGAAAGAAGGGAGAGAATCTTGGTACTTTCATGATTGGAAATAATATTATAGGTAAATTCAGCACCCACAAGACAAGTATCCCAATTGGTGTGATGAATGTTGACAAAGGAACATAATATATCTTTCAAGGTGTGATTTGCTCATTTGTTTGCCCATCAATTTAAGGATGATAGGCCATAGATAAGGCAAGCTTAGTGTCGAGTAGCTTGAAGAGCACATGCTAAAATTTACCAATAAATCAAGGATCACAATTTGAGATGAGAACTCATGGCATCCCATAATGATTGAAAATAATGCCAAAGTAGATCTTGGCCCATGTTGGAATATCTATTATATTCATGGTCTACACCAAATAAATTTACTAAATTTACTTATTAAGCTTATCAATAAGCCCTATGATTATTTTATGGGCTCGGTCTGTCTTTGATAATGATGTGATTAGATCTAAACTCACATATTCCCATCAAGTAGATGAATTTGTAGTGGTTGAAGTAGTCACGTAACTTTTGATTGCCTTGTAGCTCTCACAAGTTTGGACAAACTCTCAAACCTCTTCAGTTATGTTTGGCCATCACCATTTGCATTGTTAATATTAATGTCTTATCCATACCCATGTAACCAAAGATTAGTAACTCATGCACTTCCTGCAATCAAAAAAATTATAGATCTCCCATTTCTGGAAGACAAATTCAATTCTACAAAATCAATGGTCATTCTTGAATGAAAAGGTGTCATACTCCTTATAATGTGCTATAAGGAAACTTTACAGAAGATGAAAGAAGAGATCTTGTTGTAAAGCAATATTGAACTATTTTTGTACCTTCAAATCCATTGACATTATGGTGATTATTATTATTATGGGAGATTCAAGAAGAGCCTTTAAGTAAAGTCATCATGACATGGCATGGGAAATGACAAGGAACTTTTCTTGTTTGTACTCAAGCTTGATATCAAAAAATTTATTTGTTCTTCCCATTGATGATGATGACAACTTCATGTGCTCTAGATGCAAAGTCTACAATAATGGTTTGTGATCGGTTGCATTATCACTTTTTTATTGAAGAGATGATCTCTCCACATCTTTTTTTGCATATAACATTGCAAATTGTTCTTGATCTCAAAATTTTTTTTTCCTTTTTTGTACATTTGGTCATCAAGCTACAAAGACAATGGGATGCAATTCACCTCAGAATTCCTATTGCAACATAACTTCAATTACAAAGTTAGAAGCATCAAAATCAACCACACAATGTAATTGAGGATCATATGGCTGGAGGAAGGTCATGAAGACATCATATCCTTAAGTTTCTTGAATGCTTCTTCTTTCTTGGTGGTCCACTCAAAGCTTATGGTCCTGTCCAAGAGATCTATTAAAGCTGTAGTCACATTCCCATAATAATGGATGACCCATTAGTAAAATCTTGGCAATTTATTAAATCTCCAAACTTCCATGGTATCCTTAGGATTAGGCCAATTGGTAATAGCCTTGATTTTCCCCTCTTCCATCTTTATTCCTTCCATTGAGACCTTACGACCCAAGAAGGTAACTTCCTTTTTCCAAAAAGCACACTTGGACTTCTTATGTAGAACTTCCATTATCAAATTCATCCTATGACTTTTAGTATTTATTTCTTGTGTTTTACCTCTATCTCGTTATAAATTAAAATTTTATCCAGGATCACTACTATGTATTGATAGAATAGTACCGCTAACACCCAATGTATTTGATCCATGAAAATTAAGTGCACATAGTGAACCCATTTGGTAAAACTCTATTTTCAAAATACTCATACCTTGTACATACCTTGTTTTACTCATCTTCCTCATCAATTAGAATCTACCATTAGTTGCTTCAAAGATCCAACTTTGAGAAGTATTTTGCTCCACTTAGTTGATCCAACAAGTCATCAATCCAAAGCAAAGGATATGCATTCTTCAGAATTTGTTTATTAAGACCATAATAATCAATATAGAATGAAAGTGCTTCGTCCTTCTTTGGTACAAATAGTATTTGTGCTCCTCAATAAGATGTGCTTGGTTATCTGAAATCCTTCTCCAACAACTTTATCAATATTACTTAGAGTTCTAGCTCCTTTGGTGCGAGTTGATATATTGGTCTACTCATTGGACTACTTCTTGGAAATAGCTTAATTTTGAAGTACATACCTCAATCAAAGGGCAATCTTTTTAAAAAAGCATCCAAAACACAAAAACACTCTTGAATTATTTGATCATCCATTTTTTGTGGCTTCTTATCCTTACTAGACTCTCCTTGCATAATATGTTTGATCTACATTGCAAAAACAAGAATAACTTCCACCGAAGCTTGTTCTATAATTGACCTACATTAAGAAAATTTTCACCTTGGGATTAACTATTCTTAAATTTCTTCCTCAAAGATGTCAAAGAACCTAATCAATAATTTTTACTTTGGTGTAGTACTTGAATTTTTCATCGGGCCCAGTCAAATGTACTTTGCAAATGAATTAAACTTGTATAGGTCAAGCCTTCAATTCAATTGGAACAAATTAGGTTTTGAGTAAGTGGCTCAATATCTCTTATTGAAACTCTTTGTTTTGAGAATCCTTATGCTCCAAGAACTCTATTTGAGCAATGTGTCAAGGTCATCTATTTCTAGTTGGACATTTGTAATGCAATTTCCAATTCAACAACAATAAAAACAACCATCATTTTTTTGTAATCATTTGTGGCTTGTAGTGCCAAGTGGTCTCTATTTAGATGGCATCAATCTCCATTGATGTAGGGTCTTCCACCCTTGAGTAGTGTGTTTAAATCTGTGAAAGTCTAGGTTGAGACCAAGTTGTGGCAACCAAGTGATGAAAGCACTTTGCCAAATACATGACTTCTTCCAAATGCTTAGGCTCATGCATGGTTGCTTCCTATTTGGTATAAATTTTCAAATCTCTCACAAATAGATCTATAGCTTTGATTTCCTATATCTTTGAAATTTGCATTTTATGTTTTGAAATTGAGTGATATAGCTCTTCATAAAACTAACCTACCTCAATTTTTCCAATGTATCTCATGTGGCTCGTGCGACGTACATCACTTAGAATCTCCTAATTATTAAACTCTTGAATTCTTCCATGTTGAGATTAGAGCAAAAATTGCAATTGAGTTTTCTCTACCTAAAATCATCTCCATGTTATTAATTCAAAGCCAAGAGGATATGTCTTGGATCATCTAGAATATTTGTAGCTCCAAAGTACCATTCAAAATCAAATACAAGATTCTCCACTACATCACATAAGCTCTTGCCTTCAAACACCTAAAGCTTTGGAAATCAAAGTTGAACTTCTTCCTCTTAGAAAGTTGGTCTCTACATTTTCTTACATCATTGATCATTACAATCTCCCTCTTCCAACAATCAAGTAAGATTCTATTTTTTATTGCATAGAAATGATAAATTTGAGCATTACTACCATGGTTACTATGTTACCAAAATACCTACTCATAATACCTAAGTTAATACATAAATTCAACACATCTATTGCTCTCAATCAAAAGGAATAATGATTCATTGTACAAGGTGATCATGTTTAGGAAATTTTGACTAAGACATAAAATAATGAATTACATGAAATTATGTTTTGGTACTACATGAACATAGAAATCCTAATGGTTTTGGGGGGAATGGATTGGTGGTCCATAGATTCTATCCATGTCATTCCTCTGGTGATACCAATGTAAAAGATAGAGGAGAGAAATAAGAGAAAGATAGATCACATTAGAACTCTCAAATGAGAGAAAATCCTAGTGCCTAACATGAGCTTCATCTTTGGTATTTATAGGGAAGCTAAGTACAAGACTCACAAAAAGCTTCCAAGGAAGGTTCCTTTTAGAAACTATCTTCCTCAAGGTGCAAGCAAAGCTAGACCTCTACTTGGCATACAAACTAATCTAATATTTATTTAGCACACAAGTTACTCCATCTTTAGAAAGTTCTAGAAGCTTCCTAGATGCTTCTAGAACATTCTACTAAGAAGTTTCTGGGTGCTTTCAGAACATTCTACCAAAATACTTCCTAGATGCCTCTAGAATATTCTTATAATCTCTAGATATATGCTTATTCTACCACCTTTTTCTATTTTTAGCTTATTCTTTGAACTAATATCATCAAAATTAGCATACAAAGACTCACCAAAAATTATACTAATGTATTTGCAATAAAAGACAAGCTCCCTACATCTAGACAAACTTGGTATGAAATTGCAAGAAGAAGAAAAGGAAAAGAATGATTGTACAACATACAAAGGCAACATTAAGTGTACTAATTATCACTAGCAAAGGAGTGAAGGCAGGCACTAAAAATATAGTATGGAAATGAAAACCCTATGAAAAAATTCTAGAAAAGAGTATTCTCTATGAGGCAACAAGTAGAAATTTTACATCAAGAAGAGAAAGAAAATCTCAAGCCATTCAAATTAATCAAAATATTTTGCAAATATTTTGCTAAGAAGCAAGATGAATCAATTGAAAAAAAAAAATCCAGGATTGCTGTTAGTGTCAATGGTAATGAAATAAGAATATGAGAACTATTACCATGATAGTGGGCCAATAATCATATCATTGATATAAAGAATGTTTCTCAACATATATTCAAGTGCAGAAATGCAAAATGATGGAAGTAGGTGATGGTACAATTACAAGATGATAGAAGAAGCAACATTTTGACCAAAATTCCCATCTAGATATGGTAGAACCATAAGTGATGTATGGTATATATTTAATATAAAGCATAAGCCAAATTTCATTAAACAATATCATAGATCCTACATGTTTAAAGAGGAGTCTAAACTCTTAACTTAAGTTTTGACATGGGAAACATTTCTAAGGTCATAGCAAGTAGAACAAAAGAAGAGAATCTTCACAAATATTTTAAGCAAGTACAACATATAAATAAATGGAAAAATGTGCTTGAGCTTTGATTTATGAGAATTTGCTGCACGTTCCTTGGCAATTGAGTTTTTGCAGTCCTTGGAGTGATGTCTAGTAAGATGACAATAAAAGCACTTCATCTTGGTAGGATTTTGTTGATTAGCTATGGAAGGTCCCAAGGTCCCAAGATGGGAAGGGAATTGAAGCATTAAAAGAGCCATTTTTTCCTTTGTAGAAATTCTGATTTTTCCAATTCGCTACATAAGACTTGTTTCTTGGAGAAAAATTTCCCTCAAAAGCATATAATGAAGTTGTGAGCTCAAACATCTGAGTCTTTAACATTTTTTCCTCCTGAAGTAGATATGTAGTAGCATTTACAAGGTGAAAATTTGTTGACCCTGCAATGAAGTTAGAAGTTTAAGGAGACTGTTCGACATGTTGCACATCATAGCAAGCATTTGATTTTCATCCAAAATGTGTACTTCCACAGAAAATAGTTGGTTAACTAAGTTTTTAACTAATGAACCCGTTTAGTAACACTATCACCTTCCATCATTTTCAGCATCTGAAGTTCATCTTGTAGATACATTCTTGTAACAACATCTTGAGCTTCATATAATTGCTAAAAAATAGTCCAAGCTTCAGAAGCTATTCAGGAAGAAGTCACATGATGAGTCTGACTGTCAAGTCAATTCATTATAAATGATAATGCAAAAGCATTACTTGTATTCCCGTCAGCAATGCTACCAGGGCGTGTCAATGGCAACATGAGAACCATAGTAGTTGTTTAACCACTTGAAATTGCTATAGGAATTAGCCAGTTTTGGGTTTAGGACCACCTTGGTCAACGTATTTGAATTCAAAGAATCCTTGCATGAAATTGCTATAAGAATTACCCATTTTGAGTTTAGGAGCTTGAGTAAGCATATTCAAATTTAGAGAATTTCTCTTTGGAAAATGAAGTCAATAGGTTTTCAAAGAGTAGAAAAGTGTCCCCTCTTATCCTCCTATAATCTCAGACATAGAGGAATTGAATAAAAAATTGTAAAGTTTTCTAAATTAGCTTTGATACCATGTGAAAAATACTAGCCAAAGAAAAGATAAAGAGAGTTCAACCTTGATACTTTGAGGTTCACATACTAGAATAGAATAGAATAGAATACAAACTCTCATCTTAGAACCTAAAACGCATAACCTTCAGGAACCAACAGACTCAAAATGCAAGATGTCTATTCCACATGAATAGAAAGGTCTGACTAGGATTAGGTGCTAGTATAGATCTCTTGATCATGCTACTCTAAATCTTGATGATAGTAAAATAACCAGTTGTTTAAGATGTTATAATCTAACAGATTCAATGGTCAAAGAAGGTGAAGGAGGTGATGAATAATCCCACAACAAGAATAATATTATAAAGTAAATGCAAAGAGTATTTGTACATTGAATGCTTATGCACAAGATATGGCAAGTCACACAAAATTAAGTCTAAAACAGTGGAGTCTAGAAGGAGGTATAAACAGGCTGAAATCAAGGCCCAATAAATAGCAAAAATAAGAAGTTGCATGTGATAGAGGTAGAGGGAGAGGAGAGAAAGAAGGCACAAAATTTTAGATTCAAAGAGAAGCTAGCAAAATCAAAGCAACAAGTTGAGATGACACTAGAATTAGTAAAGTTAAGGAAAACCCCTAACAAAATTAAAACCATCTTTTCTCACATGATGACATTCATTGCATTGTAGGTAGTTATCACCTTGTCCTTTATTACTCCATTGATTGCCAAGCCAATTCAAGTGACAATAATAGCAAATCACTATTGCAAGTTAGCACTTTTGAATAAAGTTATGATGTTTTGTCCTTCATCTTCATGTGAGTAGGATTTGCTTGAAAATATATGGAGTTGCTTAGAGGAATTGGTGGATCTTCTTGTTTTAGGACAGATTTTGTCAAATATAGATTAAGGGTCAATCCTTTGGATATAGTAGTTGCTCAAAAGTAGTGGATTCACTCAGCTCCAAAGTAGTAGATATCTCATTAAAAAAAGGGTTCACTCATCTTGTTGAAGATTTGCTTGTCTTGATATGGAGTTTCTTGATATGGATTTGCTCCACTTCATATAGCTTTGCTCTTCTTGATATGGTTTTGCTTGTCATGATGTGGATATTTTTTATATGGATTTGCTCACTGAAACTTGGAGTCACTTATTCTAAATAAGTTTGCTCATCTTGACATGGATTTCTCTAACCTGGATTTGCTCATTATAGAGAGGGGTTGCTTGTCTTGCTATGGATTCATGCATCTTGCTATAGGTTGCTCATCTTTATTTGGATTTCATTTCTTTATTTGGATTAGCTTCATATGGATTTCTCCTTCTTAGAAGGATTTCCCATCTTGAGATGAATTTTATTGTCTTTTTTAAATGCAATGGATCACAAAATTCTATCAAGCACAATTCTTGAAGCTAAAAAACCTATAGAGAAATTGTTGTTTCAATGTATGTAAACAAAAATGGGTAAACAATGTAAAGAGAGGAATGGAAATGAAGAGCAACAAGATAGATCAAAATAATAGTGAGCACAAAATCAAGAGATGAGCCAAAGATAACAACCTGCAAGGAAACCATAAATTTGCAAAAATACAAACAAGAATGAACGTGTAGAGATATGGAGAACAAAATGCATGAAAAAATGTATTTTTTCAAAAAATAAAGAGATGAGGACAAAATGGGAGATCCAAAACTCATGGAATGAAAATGAGATGCAAGATAAGTAATGTATACAAGACAACAGAAAACTTATTGAATGAAAGCATAACAAACGTCCAATCAAGAAAGCAAAAATAAAAGAAACCTTGAAACATTACAAGAAAGGATATAATCAAGACATACTTGGTGAGCATACCAAGGTGGTATATTGTGATATCTAGAGGATAGTAGAACCCCCAAGAGAAACACAAGAAAATAATCACAATGTTCCACACTCAATGCTCTAATGGCCCAATGGAACACCTTCACCTTGTTATATGACAAAGAGGATCCCTTCAAAGGAAGTTCCACCCTTGGATCAAATACATAGATTGGTGACATGTCAACAAGCTCCATCCTTATATTAGTTTCATGGATGACTGACATGTTTGTCCTTGTCCTATTTGCTTGTCAAACAAGGTTGACCAAAGAGAATCTTTAGGGAATCTTCCTATAAGAAACTCAAAATCCCATGGGTGAGGTATTGTTCAAAAGCTTTTGATGAGACAAATAATGGTGGGAGAAGGCAAGCCAATTTTCCTCAAGTGGAGGAATCTATCCACTTTTAGGCCTAATTAATCTACTTAGGCTTCTAAAATTGGCTCTAAATTCTGAGTTTTTGGCTCTTGCACTATTAGTGGAAGTACTATTTTGGTGACCCCTCTATGTGATCTATTTAGTCCATTGTATATAAAATCCTTCTAGATGTTACCAAGTCAATTTCCACCTCTAGATAATATATCTAGCTAATGGTATTACAAACCTTTCCCTTTTAAGATGTAATGTCCTAGTTGTGAAGATATTGCTCAAAAGATTGCACTAACACCAATACATGGGTGAAGTTGTTTGTTGGTTCCCATGTTGCCTCATACAATGGGTACCCTTTCCAATATATAAGATATTCTACACAAGCATGGTGGATACCTTGGATGCATTTTTGGAGAATGTGTTTGACTTCATACTCTTTTGTGCAATCAATGAGTGTTGGACAAGGTCTAACTTCCTGTATGGAAGGAAAGTAGGGTGGTTGGAGTGCATATCTACAAAGTACAAAAACATGGAACACTTGATGGATCTTAATGTGTGCTGGTAGGAGCTCAAGGTGATAGGACATTGTGCCAATTTGATGGAGGATGGGAAAAAGCCCAATAAAATGAGTTTTGAGCTTACAAGGGCCAACTAATGTGAGGTTGGTTTTAGACAAACAAACTTGATCTCCAATGCTAAACTCCATGTGCTTGCAATGTGCATTTTCATACTGTTTTGTCAATTTTGGGCAATCTGGAATCTATGCTTGGCATTCTCCACACCATGTTGGATTCTAGAAACAAATGAGTTCACAATGTCAACCTTAGAAGCCATTGAGTAGATCTTCATCAAGCTTGTGGGTGTGAAAGGATACTCTCTATACATGAAGAATGGTGTGACCTATGTACATGCATTCATTGAATTATTGTAGAAAAATTCCACCAATGGAAGTAAGGTGTCATGTGAGCCGGCCTCTCTCACTCAAAATGGATCTCTGATGGCTATTATGGTAGTGCACCATGGACTAAGAAGGCAAGGAACCCAAACTTCATTATACTCCTCCAAGGCTAACACTCCATGACTCAAGACATTGCTCACTAGAGAACTCAATGAGAGAGAGATAATGGCAAATTCAAGGATGATGAGTACCTCTTCACCCCTTGTTTATATATTTTTGAAATAGTTATGCACCTAAGTTACTAATTACTAGAGTAACTCAACTTACTAGGCTAAAAGTCAAATAAAGTCAAAAAGCTAAAGAAATATCAATACTCATGGGAATATTCTCCTAAGCATGTGATCTTATCTTGACCCAACTATTAAGTTAAGGATTCCTTCACATTGGGCTATCCTTGAATTGTAGAAGAATCCAAACCAAAATGGCTTGCGGACCCAAGAGTTCTCAACTCTTTCCTCAAAGCCAAACACCTAGGAATAATATTAAGTCAACACACTAGAGTCCAAAATAGTGATGCTCATCTTTTTCACTTCCTCTAAAGTAAGGTCTCCTCTATCTTAGCTATGACTAACTTTAGCTAATCATGACTAATGTAGAACCATCCTTTATCTCTGTATAAAGAATATCTCTTGATTATTTATTATACCAAACTAAATATCACAATACCACACATGCACAAATGAGTGTTATATTTACTCTCGGACTAAGTTTTCACTTTGTCCTCAAAGTGAAGGTCTCTCTTCCTCTTATGATACATCTTCAACTTATCATGGTTAATCCTATCAGAGTGTCTTCCTCCCAACTCCTTGAGATCATAGATGTAATTGTCCCACACCTTCTCCACTATGAAAGAACCAAACTACTTAGGCAAAAACTTCTTTTGCACTCTCTTGAATCAAATGGAATCAAATAACATTTCCAATCACATTCTTTGAAAGGCTCCACCTTTTTCTTGCCTGGCCTCTTGTCATATCTCTCCTTTTGTTTCCTTTGAGCTTGCTCTACTCAAACCAAAACAACTGCTCTTGCTTCTTCCAAATCTATGAGTTGATCTTTCCTTGACTTCTTTGCATCATCTCCTTGTGCTTTCATCAATCTCCCATGAATGCTTTGGAAGGTAGGAAGATCAAAATGAGTAGGTAAGGTAGACTCAATACCACATACCAATTGAAATGAAGAATATCCGATGGAATCTTCATGGTTGTCCTATATTCCCACAAAATTGCATGAATCCTCTTATCCTAACGATGTTTAGCTCCCTCCATTTTTGCATCTTTGGCCAACATCATGCACAGGGTCTGATTGGTTCTCTCTACCAAACCATTGGAATTTGGCTTATAGGATGTAATTACCCTATGTGTGATAGAGAATGTTGTAGCATGGTTGTAGTTATGCTTCCTATAAACTCTTCTCCTCTATCAAAAACTTACTCCTAAGGGCATTTGAACCTAGTGATAATGTGTTCATAAAGAAATCTACCAAGTGAATCTTCATTCTTGTCCCTCAATGGTCTAGTATCAACCCTCTTGGTAAGGTAATCAGAAACTAAAACAATGTACCAATAGTTCCTTGGAGTTCTATTGAGAGGACCTACAAAATCAATTCCCCACTTCTCAAAAGGTCATAGCAATGGAATTGATTTACGTGGTTGAGTGGAAGTAAACTTTCTAGTAAAAGCTTGACAAATATGAAAAGTTTTTCAATAATCAAGACAATCCTTGAAAATACCTCTCCAATGGTAACCTACATCTAGAATCTTGAAAGTAGTCACCTTTCATGCAAAGTGTCCTCCACACACTAAACCTTCATGAAACTCCTTTATGAGTAGAATAGACTCTTCATAACCTATTGCTCTTTGAAATAGACCATCTACCCTTTGGTGAAAAGAATATTATCCACCATTGTGTAAGGTCTAGATCTTACTACAAGGGACTTCCTCTCCCTAGCATGTATCCTTTCATGGTAGTTACCCCTTGTCACAAAATCCACAATCTCCTTGTACTCCATTGGAACCTTGTCATGCTTATATACATCGCTACACAACATACATTGCTGTCAACATCATACACTATAGAAGCACAACTCACACATAAGTCATACATAGACTCTAAAGTGCCACAATAATCAGATTGTTTATCACTCTCAACTCAACTCAACTCAGATCAGTACTTGATCTGTCACTCTATAAACTACCCACAACTGGGCATTGATTACAGTCAAGCCACACCCACTCAAGCATAGAGAATCCAGGTGATGCTCGCCAGCCTCTGTCCACCATAGCCAAGAACTCGAAGGCTCAACATCAGAGAAGTGAGCTCTCTGGAGCTCACTTCAAAACTATACCCCATGGACTTGAGCTAGCTCTGAAACTTGAACGGTACTTGCTGATGGCACACTTGATAGTGCAAACAATGCAAAGTGACGGTGGGCCACACCGTGAAGTCAGTACACTGAACACCAAATCTGACCGTCGGAAAGTAGTCTCGGAGATATTGCTGAAATAACTCTAACTACTATCACTAGAACTCCAGTGTCCGAGCAATCTTGATGTGACACTACAAATGACATGATAGTTGTCGTGCGTATATACATCGCTACACAACATACATCACTGTCAACATCATACACTATAGAAGCACAACTCACACATGAGTCATACATAGACTCTAAAGTCCCACAATAGCCCCCCTAGCTGGCGGTTAGGCCCCTCTAACTCCAGATAGCCATCTACTCTAAGTATATGGTATGCCCTCTAATGGGCAAAGATCAGGAGGCCGGGTGCTATAGAGGCCCATCGTTAGTCGCCTGTCTACACTCTATACTATATAAAAAAAGAACTAGCTATAGGTCAAGTACATCTAGGTCATAACCACTATCCTTGAGGAACCACCGTGAGGGGAGGAGTCAAACATGCCATATGCCATCCTCTCAAACAGCTATCACACATTAACATAGTAGCAGCTCCACCAGAAGAGCCACATAACATACACCTCAAGCCTGCACGTACAAGTGCCAAGCTTGGGTCCATAGTACCATCAATGTTTGGGAGGTGGCAGGGCGCACATGATCTTTCCAAACAACACCATCATGTCCTTCTAATACAAGGACTCTAGATGGCAAAACCTCGTGCACTCTCAAGATAGTGCGGCTTGTAGAAACATCAAGTGTTGTCGGTACTGTCTGCTGTAGATATACATAGTCGTCTGGATGAAAATCAGCGGATCGGGGGTCTATAACCTCCTCCTTGAATGGTAGCATAACATAAAGTATCTCTATGCTAAGCAATCGCCAAGTTCTCAAAGACCATCGGCATCACTCTCCAAAAGATCTCTACCCGCTGAGAACATGCGTTCATCCATACATCGGGGTCATCCAAGTCCAAAAGTACACTAGCATCTCGACAAATGGCTGTAGGTAAATCTAGATCTTGTCCATAGAGTAGAAAGTATGGAGAGAAGGATGCTAAGGAGGCTTTCCGGCTGAACCGATAGCCCATGGCCAACCAAGGTAATTGGAGATCCCAATCTCCCAAGTGGCCTCTCTGCAAACCATACTTTCACAATCCTCTCTTCACCGTCTGAACCACTCTCTCTGCTAAGGCATTTGCCTCAGAGTGATCTCGGGATGTAGTACGATGATCAATCAAGGCCTTGTCATACAAGACCTGAAACTCCCCCAAGAACTCTGTACCATGATCATTCAAAACCTCAGCTGGTGCACCAAAATGACTAAGAACTTGATCCAAGAATGAGTAAGTTGTCCCTTCACTAGACTTTGTCAGGAAGTGCCACCAACTCAATCCACTTGGAGAAGTGCTCCACCATCACCAAAACATACCGATGATGTCTCACAGTCAGCGGTAAAGGTCCGGCAAAGTCCAAACTCCAATGGTAACCCAATCCCATGATAGGTAATGGGTGTAACTATGGCGTAGGAGCATTGAATGATGCTCTAACTTGGTCACAAACCACACATCTGGGAACAAACTGCTGTACCTCAGTTTGCATACCGCACCACCAATACTGACTTTGGAGTAAGCTATATGTACGCTTTACTCCAAAATGTCCTAGCTCCTCATGAGCATGACAGACCAATTGTGGTCTCTGAGATGGAAGGGGTACTACTCACACTCTACCATCCTCCCATACACGCAAAAGATGTCTACCCTCCAATCTGAACTGTCTGGCCCGCTGAAGAACATGGTCTCTCTCCTTGGCCCCAACTGTGCCACCCACAAAAGCAGTGTGAAGATAGTCCATCACTTAGACATCATCATGAATGTCTTGCTGAACTGTACCAATATCTTCACTCTCTAGATCTATGACCTCAATAACTCCTCTTGTATGCATTGAGAGAGATACCACCAAAGCCTCTGCAAATGTACATAGAAGGGCCGATGCATGCCAACCTGGCACCATCTCCTCATCTGTCTCACCATGCCAACGTGCTCCGGTCTGATCCTACTGGTTGGGACATGGGTTTCTACTCAATCCATCTGCATCACGATTCACCACTCTAGGTCTATGAACAATCGTGAAATCATACTCTTGTAAAATTAGTGCCCATTGTGCAAGCTTCCATGAAAGCTTGTCGGACTCCATCAACCACTTTAGTGGCTAATGATCAATGGTTAGAGTGAAGGGGTTACCAAATAGGTAACATTGGAAATGTGCTACTGCCCAAATTGCTGCCAAGCACTCTCCCTCATATGAACTATACTTCGCCTCTGCTGAATTGTTGGAGCAACTAGCATAGGCCACCACAAACTCCTTCCCCTCATCATCATGTTGGGTGAGCATCGTTCCAAGCCCCAACATACTCCAATCAGTGTGAACCTGAAATGGTCATCCCTTGATTGGTCTCCTCAAAATAGGAGCAGATGTCAACCTCTCCTTGAGCTCTACAAAAGCTCTCTCCTGCTCATCTCCCCAACACCACTCCTGTGTAAGCTTGGTCAGCTTTGTCAAGGCCTTGGCAATGGCACTAAATCCTCTAACATAGCGGCAATAGAAGTTTTCCAACCCAAGGAATGCTCGCATTGTGCTCGCATTGTGCTCACATCCGTAGGCCAAGGAATACGTGCAATAGCTTCCACCTTGGTCTGCTGAACACCAAGTCCTCCGCGGTAGATAGTGTGACCCAAATACCCAATATGCTCGTGGAAGAACCTACACTTCCCAGGATGTAATTTGAGTCCATGAGATCTCAACCTCTCAAACACCTCTAACAACTGTCTCTCATGCTCTTCCATAGTAGTGCTATAAACCAAAATGCCATCAATATAGCACCGAGCAAAATCCAATCCAGCTACGATCCTATCCATGACCATGTGGAACTCAGCAAGAGCGTTCTTTAACCCAAATGGTAAGAACCTCCATTGATATAACACATCCTTGCCATGAGGATCAATAGCCCAAAATGCTATCTTGGTCTTATCCTCCTCCTTGATTGGTAATTGATGATATCCCACTCAAAGATCCAAAGTACTAAAGATCTTTGCATGCCCAATCACATCAAAAATCTCCTCCGGTGTAGGCATGGCAAACCGATCAGCCCTGGTCTATCGGTTGATAGGACGGTAATCTCCACACATCCGCCTATCTATATAGTTGCCATCCATATCCTTCTTGGCTGGCATCACTGTCGCTGATGCTTACTCTCCATGTGAAGTCTCCACCAAACCAGCTTCAAAAAGGTCACTTCTCCGGCTCTAAATCAATGTCCTCTCCATATCACTATATCAATAAGGATGTCAGAAAACTGGTGTGTCGCTAGTTAGCTCAATCCGTATACCAGGTCCCTTTAGAGCACCCAAATCCTTCATACTGAAGGCAAATTAACTCGTGTGACTCCTCAAGAACCTCCAAACCCTACGTCTTTCCTCTCCAATAAGCTTGGGTCCAAGATCTGACTCCCAAGTATCCTCTGTAACTGTAGTAGGAATGGAAGACGGACTAATTGGCTGCTACACTGGGCCCTTGGGAGCAATAGTGTCATGCTCCCGACCACTAGAGGTCCCAACCTCTGTGTGAAAAACTCCCTCCACTCTGGCTGCAAGCTCCACACGTCCTCTAGCTACATCCCTTGTGGACCAAGGGTGTAATCCAAGTAGTCCACGCTCACTTGGATGGACTCCAAGTAGACCACTCTCCCTAGTAGCTACAGATTGTGTCCCAAGAATACCATGTCCACTCGGTCCATCGCCCCCAGCATGTGCCTGAATTGTCTCGATAGGCACAGGGCTCACAAGTGTTCGAGTGGTGATGCCTATCAAGTGCATCCTATGCTGCTTTGCCAAGCCAAGGCTCACAATCCAGGTCAAACAGTTAGGTCCATAGCCTGACCTAACACCTGACGCCTGGATGCCTCTGACATTGCTGGAACAGCGGTAGTACCGGTGCAAAAACCCATTGCCCGCTTTCTCTCATTAGCGTTGGGCTCCACCAACTACTGTAACTATAAGTCCCAAACAAGTCCAAGTCCTCCCTCTCAAAAAGCATGAGAGCCTAGGAAACTCATGAGTGTGGGAAATGTAGCTCTAGGCTGTCCAACTAGGTTCACCATTGCCATAGGTGACCTATCAGCCACTACCACTGTATGAGACTAACGCCCAACATCCAAGATATCATCAATAAGGATGTGGTCAAGTCGCTGAATCCCATCATAAGCGCGCTGTAGAACCTCTTTGGATAAGAGGTTCGTCCACCAAAGACAAAGACAATGAGCCTATGATCCCACTCTGGTTGCATCTAACAATACAGCAGGTCCCATCCAAGAATGGACTTGATGTGTACTCCCCACCACTCTAGTGCAAGAATCACCCATCAAAGGAACATTCTCCAAAAGGTAAACTGGAGAAATAGACTGATGAACCTGGAGATGTCATAGTATCCGTAACATCTCCCAAAACACACCAAAACAAGGATCTTGAAGACCCAATCCTCTACCAGCATGTGTATGTCCCTAACATGGCCATCCAGAAATCACCAAGTGAATAGGCCCATGTCTCTCTAGGTCATGCGCCCCCAATATGGAAATGTCTCCTCTAGGGCCTTCTGGTAACCTCTGACTGCTGACATCAATAATAAATCCGGATACCGATAGGCCAAGTGTGCCACATGATGTAGGAGACTTGCCTAGCAATCTCATCTCTCTCTACATACAAGTACCTTTGTACTCGTTTACCCGCCTGTAACACCACAGCTAGTCCGGTGCTGATCCTACCAAACAACTCCAATAGGCATATTCCCTCTACCGGATAATGCCAAGCAATGAGTATGGTATCCAGAGGTGTCAAAGCAATCGCCTCTGGAGGCTCATCCTCACACTCATCTCTTGATGGTACGAAGGCTTCACTCCAAGCCTGCTGCACCAACTGATATGCATGCTGCTACAATGCCTCCTCTAAACTCCACAATGGAACATCCAAAGTGGATGGAACAATCCCACTTGTACTCCAAAGCCGAGTGATCTCCTCTGGTATTGGAGTATCCTCTGCATGGGCATTCCTCTCCAACAAGTCACCAGGCCAAGTAACTGCACCACTAAAAGCTAAAACTGATGTTGCCATGGTCCCAAACTGTAGTGAGCCAAGACTGCCACTACTGAAGCGTATTGGTAGGCAACATACCCGTCCCTCACCAGACTGCCAACCAGGTCTATAAGAGGCTGTCTCCTCCAAATAGTCAATGCTGAAACCCATGGGGTATAACACATATGGGGTATCATATGACTCAGCTATTGTCGCAATAGCCTGAGCTCTCACCACCGAGCTATCAATCAGATGACCAGGCTAAACCTAGACAACAAGCTCTCCATGTATGATGTACTATGTCGAACCACTACCAAGAGATGTCTGGATCTGAAATGTACACCTCTCCACATCGGTCTTCCGTAACTCCAGACCGACAACTGCAGCCTTCCCCAACATAAGAGGCTGTGAACCAGAGTCTAACAAGACTCTATATGGTGTATAGACCTTCCTTGAAGGTCTCACCAAACAAAAAATCCCCCTCTGGTTATCCAATAGGACAACACCAGGTGTAAACCATGCTCTCTCAAAGGCTGGTCTAGCTAGCAACTCCTCTAGTCTAGCTGTTGTTGCTTGCCATAAACCACTGGTTGCTGAACGGATCCCATGCTCCTCAACCAAGTCAGCTCCACTACCAACCACCTCTGCTCTAGTAGTAGGAACTGCACCATCCCTACTCTCACACAACATGGCAGCCAATTGGAATACTGGGGCTGGGTCAACTCCCAATGTAAACATATCATTGGCCAAAAACAAAGGACGCCGCATAATCAGCTGAGCCGCCCCCAACATCATGCTAGACTCAGTTTGTGTAGTAGCAGGTGGCTAACTAGCAAGTAGTCCATCATGCACTCCATCACCACCTACCACACTTGCACTGGGACATCTAGGAACCATGGATGTTGTCTACAATGCATCAGATAGCATGAAAGACTGGGGAAGTCTGACCTGTCTCCCAACCTCTTCTCTCTGTGGGTCCAACTCCACTGATGCTCCTCTAGGCTTTGGAGCACGTACTACACTCCTAGTCACTACTGTAGATGCATCCACTTGTGCTGCTCCGCACATGAAGTCCAAAGCATCTCTATCACCTGCATATGAGGTGGAAGCCTCAGCACTCGAATCTGATCTCCTCTGAGCAATAGCCATACTAGCCAATCTTTGTTCCAACGGCTCAATCCGAGTAGCCATAGCTGTGTCAGAAGTAAAGGTAGGTACTGCACCCCTACTAGGTGTAGATCCTCTAACACCACCTTGTCCTCCATGAACTGGAGCTCCTCTACTACCTGCCATAGCAGCCCGACCACTCCGTAACTCCGGGTGTAGGTCAAAACACCGGTCACTAGTGTGACCAAATCTGTGGCAATGCTCACACTGCCTCTATGTTGGCTGTGATGCACCCAAGGTATCAGGTCCACTTCCTTGAGTACACTCTCTTGGATGGTGAGGTCCACCACAAGTCCAATAAGCAACACCACCACTCATTGGCTGTTGTTGACCCAAAAATGAAGGTAAGGGTCTAACTCCACTAGGCCCTCTACTCGCTCCATAGGATTTGGGCTGTCCACCCTGTCCTCAAAAACCAACTGGGCATGGTGCACTCTACTGCACTCTAGAAGAAGTCACAGCCGTGGATGAGGTCTCCCTACCAAATCCAGATGTCACCACTCTCTCCTCCACCATGTTGAGCTCAATACGCTCAGCCAAACCAAAGACTACTGCCAAAGTAGGCAAAGTAGCCTACAACAACGTAGCATCACAAACTCTATGTCGTAACTCTCTCTCCAATATCCCATACCAAAACTGGACTGCCCGGCCCTCAGTAACTCCTTGAGTGAAACTAATCAACCACCTCATGCAAGTGTATGCCTCACGTAGGCTCTCTCTAGCCTTTCGCTGGAACTCTTGCAAGCTCCTCAACTTGTCAGTCCGCACTCCCAGGTAATTCAGCCTCAAACATAGGAAGAACTCCACCATGGTGTTAAACCCCAATACCACACCACCTCCTACAGCGGTACCTCCACTCGTAGTAGCACTATCACCAGCTAGTGCACCTCCACTAGCTCCACCCACACTACTTGAGCTAGAACTCGTAGGTACAACCAATCTACTCTTGGCCACCAAGCCTAAAGTGATGGAGACATAGTGTGGAGACCAATACTGTCTCCATAACTCAATCTCCTCCAAATGAGTTCTCCTAAACTCATGGTAGTCATCCATTGGCAGACCCTCCAAGTGCTGAAACAACCCCTTCCATGCCATGAAGGGTGTGAACAAAGTCGGGTTCTACCTCTGCTACAAATCACACCAACTATCGAACTCTTGGATGAAGTCATCCAACTCAATGGTATCCATTGTACTAGAGTAACGCCTAGGGCCTTTGGAGGTCCCATAAATTTCATCCATGTCCCACAACAACGGTGCGGACACACCAAGTGCACTCTCAACTGAATCAGCTCCTCTGTCAAACTCCAACTCAGAGTCAATCTCCTCCCTCATTGGGACTTGAGATACAGGCTGATACCGAGCACCACTCCGAGTAAACCCATTGCATACTGTAGGGCTAACTCTTCTAGAATCTCCAAAGAACTCCATCGTGACAAAATAACCACAATAGCAAACCCAAACCACCAATTGCAACCGCAAGTGCCAACACCACCATGTGCCAATACCAACTAAGCACCACCCACTGATGTAACTCTAACCAAGATAACTACACTAGGGGAAAGCGCAACTTGTAACCTGCCATCATAACACGCACTTTCACGGTCTGTAGGTCATCACTTCCTGCCTCTTCGGAGAGAAACAAAGGTAGTCGGACTGGTCATCACTCTAGCCTCACCATTGAGAGCACACCAAAAGCACCAACGCTCAAAAGTCAGGGCACCTCACACAACATGGTGCACAAACAAGAAGCAGAGAATGGAGGGGGGTCCAATCACATGAAATCTAAACAAAAACCCTTCATCTCATAACACAACACGGGACTGACTCTGCCATACAACACGGGACTGACTCTGCCGACACACGGGACTGACTCTG
The DNA here is from genome assembly GCA_948567375.1 of Lunularia cruciata. Classification (NCBI taxonomy): domain Eukaryota; kingdom Viridiplantae; phylum Streptophyta; class Marchantiopsida; order Lunulariales; family Lunulariaceae; genus Lunularia; species Lunularia cruciata. The sequence goes on along the minus strand of OX419762.1, from coordinate 36,927,350 downwards.
CCACTCTAGTGGCACAATCACTAGGACAACAAGTGAGGGTGGACCAGTTGGCTAGGGCACTAGTCTACTAACAAGAGATCTAGGGGTCAAACCCTATTGCGCACAATCTAGCATGAAAGGCAGATTTTGCCAACCAATGACCAAGATCTACTCTAAACTAGCTAGCCTCACGCCAGCAAGCTGGCTTGCAAGCCCTTCTAGGCCTTTGTAGCCTCTCATAGCCCTATGCCTTGAAGCCTCAAAATAGCAAAACTCCTCCAAATCTGGCCAAAATCTAACGTAAATCCCAACCAAAATCTGACGTAAACCCTAAAGTTGGTTGTCCACCAAATCCCTAGCTAACTTTCCACTCGAGCCAAATTGACAACACAAGTTTCTCCAAATCACAAATTCATGAGAATAGCTTCACAACTCCAACTTCAATTTGACTTTTTGAGCCCAACTCGCAGCAAATTGGTCCTACCTTCACCTCTTGAGCTCAAAATCACAACCACTGCTCAAAATTTGCTCCTTCTTTACTCGAAATTTGGCCAGCGCTTCCGCACACCGTCCGCCTAACTGCCAAATTTGTATCAATCAAATGAGCTTCTGCACACTAGAGAAACATTGAACTTGAATCGAGCTACCAATGATCCACCGAGTTTGGAGATACCACCAACACTCAAAGTTCCTGCACCCGATTTCCCTTTGACTTCACTTCTCTGATGTAATCAGATTGCTTACCACTCTCAACTCAACTCAACTCAGATCAGTACTTGATTTGTCACTCTATAAACTGCCAACAACTGGGCACTGTTAACAGTCAAGCCACACCCACTCAAGCATAGAGAATCCAGGTGACGCTCACCGGCCTCTGTCCACCATAACCAGGAACTCAAAGGCTCAACATCAGAGAAGTGAGCTCTCTCAAGCTCACTTCAAAACTATACCCCTGGACTTGAGCTAGCTCTAAAACCCAAATGGTCCCACTGATGGCACACTCGACGGTGCAAACGATGCAAAGTGACGGTGGGCCCCACCGTGAAATCAGTACCCCAAACACCAAATCTGACCATCGGAAAGTAGTCTCTAAGATACTACAAAAATAACTCTAACTACTATCACTAAAACTCTAGTGTCTGAGCAATCTAGATGCAACACTACAAATGGCGTGACAACCTCTTGAGTGACTAAGATTGTCATGAGCTCCTCATCTGGGAAGGAATCATCCATTGGCTCATCTCTATCATGATCATAAGCACTAGATAACAAATCAACATTTGCATATTTCGTCTCTGACCTATCCTCAATGGTGTAGTCATACTCAGACAAGAGTATCATTCACCTTGCTAGCTTCCCTTCCACATAAGGCTTGTTGAAGACGTACTTCAAAGCCTTGTGATCTACGATAATGGTGACTTTCCCTGCAATCAAGTAGTGTCTAAACTTCTTTAGACCAAAGATCACTACCAACACTTCTCTCTACGTAATAGAGTAATTATTTTTTACTAAAACCATCTGTCTACTAGCATAAGCTATTGGATGATCATGCCCATCTTGGTCCAATTGGCTAAGAGTGCATCCTATAGCTACATTAGAAGCATCAATATAGAGGATGAAAGGCTTACTGCAATCAGGTTTAGCAAGAATTGAAGCTACAACAAGGGATTGCTTGAACTCCTCAAAAACTTTAAGAGTCTCCTTGTCTTCCAAAATCACCATGTAATCTACACCCTTCTTCATGTAGATGGTCAATGCATAAACCTTGTTGGAAAATGAGAAGATGAACCTCCTATAGTACCCAACCATCTCCAAGAATTGGCATAACTTTTTCAAGCTTGAAGGCAATGGAAGGTCTAAGATTTTCCTCATCTTTTCATGTTCAATTGCTATTCCATCCTTGGAGATGATGTGCCCCAAAAGTAGACCTTCTTCACATCCAAAAGAGCACTTCTCTAGGTTGAGTGATATATTCTCTTCATCCAAGTATTGCAAGATCTTGATTAGGTGCTCAAAGTGCTCCTCCTTACTCCCATAGACACAAAAGTCATTAATGAAGTATCACAAAAATTTCCCAATGAAAGGTTCAAATACCTTATGCATGGACCATTGGAATGGGGCTGGAGCATTGCAAAGTCCAAAAGGCATGCTGTTGAAAGTGGTGAATGTGGTGAGTTATTGATGCTCTAGTGCAATCTTGATTTGGTTATATCCATTATAACCATCTCCAAAACTATACCTCTCATGACTTGCAACCTCCTCCAAGATCTCATCAATGAATGGTAATGGGAAGTAGTCCTTCTTTGTAACAACCCACACATAATCTTGTAATTTGTACATACCCAAAGGTTGCCATACTTTTCCTTCACAATCACAATTAGAAACACACATTTTGAATTCTCCACCTCAAAGATAAATCCAACCTCCTTGAGCTTATCCATCTCCTCCTTCACAACCAAAGCTATTGGTGGGCTAATGGAATGTTGCTTTTGTCTTGCATATGACTCCACCTCTATCTTATGCTCCTCCAAGGTGACTTCCTTTGGATCCTTGTAACTAAAAGCAAACATGTGGATGAACTTGCAGAAACTCTCTCCAAATCTCACCTTCTCCTCCTTGGTAACATTTGGGCCATATTTGAAGGTAGATAACCTCCTCTCTATTTCCTCAAGTGTCAATTGTGATTTATCTAGGTCCTTCAAAACCTCTGGCTTAGGTGCAAAATCCATAGCACACAAGGGATACACATATGAATCAAATTCAGATTCATCCTCCTCCGTGGAATTCTCCTCCTCCATGCTTATGTCCACACCTGAAGCTCCTTCTTTTGAATCTGATTCCCAATAATAAGAAGATGGTGTATGTGAATGTGAAGTGTTGGTGGTGTTAGTGATTATAACTATGACTCTATAGATTGATGCCCCAATCCTCAAAGACCTTTGTGCCATCAATTAGTTGCGCATGCTGCTCTCAACCATGGCCTCCCAAGAAGTAAATCATAGCTTGAATCCTTTAAGACTTGAAAAGTCATGAGATTTTGAATTCCCATAATTGAAACTACCACCTAATCCATCACCCCCACTGGTTGAACTTGTTGCTTGTTTGTTATGTTCACCACAAATGTTGAAGGTCTAGAGGGTATCATACACACTTTCTTCATCAACCTTTCTGACATGGCATTCATTGTTGATCCTCCATCAACCAATGCATCCTTAATGTTGTGACATTCAGTCTCACATCAATCTTGGAGGCATATTCACAAGCCTCCCATGGTGTTGGCTTGGCATCCACCACTCCCATTGATACTAGAGCTTTTGCTTGCTTCTTCCTCTTGCTCTTTGTAGAACTCAAACCACCTCTAAGCTCCTTTCTCAAGGTAGGGTTCAAAGCAATCAATTGGCCCATTTTGATGTTAACCCTGTGACTACCAACATCCTCCAACACATTGTACTTCCATTGTTGCTTGGAGATCAAGAAGTCCTCTATCTCCAACTTCTTTCTTGGACTCTTTGTTGTTGATGGTGTTGAGGTGCAAATGCTCCTAGTAGACATAAGAGTATCCTTGAGAAGAGTGCACATCCTATGCAAAACAAGTCTCTTCTTCTCTTGTGCCAAAAGCTCCAAATTAAGACCCTTGGAGTTTGAGCACTCTCCCTTCTCATCCTTGCTCTCAACCACATCTATAGATGTTATCTCCTTACCTTTGTTTGGATTAGGAGCCACTTGAGTTTCACTACCTCCCTCTTTCTCTCTATTGGCTCCCTCATAACCCCTTCTTCCATGGTAAGTGGACTTTGGGCAATTCCTTTGGATGTGGCTTCTTTCTCCACAACCAAAAAAAAATTATATCATTGAAATTGTTGGTTGGTTGGCTTTCCTCTATATGGATAGCTATCCATAACTCCTTAGCACTCTCCTTACATTCTGATCCACCTCTCTCTTCTTCTATAGTTGTACCACATTGATCTTGAGATCTACAACTTGTTTTGTGATGGTTTGAGGTGGATCTTTTGGTGGAGGTGCAAGAACTAGAGCAACTACTACTTGTAATGAAACCCTTGCCACCAAAGTATCAAAAGGTCCACCATACTTGTAACCTTGAGGAGGATGCACAACCTCCTTCACCACCAAATCACTCTCATCCTCTTCCAAACTCTCTTCCACACGAATTGTAATCTTGATAGCTTCAACCTTGGAAGAAGGTTTCTCATATCTCACCTTGCTTCTAATTTGTGGTCTCAAATCTCCTACAAACTTCTTGGTGATCATATCTCTTTTGCCAATCATAGTAGTCTCCACATCATTTTCACCCTCCTTCAACATTATGCAAAATCTAGACAATAACTTTTCCACTCTTTCTACATAGACTTTCACTTTCTATCCATCTCCTTGCTTGAGAAAGGTAACCTTACTCATCAATCTCTCATTCTTCCTCCTGTCATTGTTTTCTATGCAAGCTCTCTTGAAATCTCTTACAAAGGCCTCCATATCTTCTCCATCCTTGCCAAAGAAAACCAAAAATTTCCCATCTTAACCCCTCACTATCTTTCTCTCAAAAAAAATAAAATTTTCACTCTATGACTAATAGAGTATGTACATCACTAACACCATTTGAGAGTAATTGACCCTAGGGAACATAAAAGGTTCAGGTTGCTCCAAGATTTCTATAGCAACATCAAATCCTAGAGTGCATATTTATCAAACCCTCATGGATAGTTTATCCATAAGTTGAAAAATTATCTCCATCACTAATCTTGAAAACTAGTTGATGAAGGAGGTAGTATTTTTGTAGCTATACTAAGACTCTTTCCAAGATCCTTCACCAAAGTCTCGAAAAGTGCTTTTACTCTACTACACTCATGTCACTCCATTCCACAAACCTCACACAACTCCTTGGTTTTAGATCTTCTCCCTCCCAATCTTGGTGAAGAAGGTCCAACATGCAAACCCAAGTCAAGTAAGCCTCTCCTTTCCCTCAATCTCTTGTTCTCAAAGGTCAATGGACATGAAATTGCCTTACTTTCCTTCTCTCCACATAGAAAGCACTTGGACTCACTCTTTCTCCCAAGTGATGTTGGTTTTTGGATCCTCTCAACATTGTCTTCAAATTTTATTCTAAACTCTCTTTTCCTCAAATCCACCCTTACAATCACCTCAAACTCTTGAGGAACCTTGTATAGCTTCAATTTATACTTTTATTGACCCACCATGTTCTCAAGACGAGTCTAAACACTCAAACATGCTTTTGTTGCTCTCACACTTCTTATACATGAGATCTCAACTTTGCAGAATTGAACCCCCCTTGCAATGTCACTCAAATCTCTCAACTTGTATGTCACAATCATTTGAAAATTTTCAGACTTGATCACAACTATAGGGCATCACTCCTTAAAAAATTTCAGATCTTTTTATAAATCCATTTGGCCTAGGCATCTTTCTATTCAGTACATATATTTCAGATTTGGTTTGGAAACCACCCTCCACTTAAAAAATTATAACTCTCTACAAGAGAATGATCTTTCTCTAAATTTTAAGTCAACAGGTAGGATACAATGCATTGAAATTTCTTGGGAAGTTTCAAAACAATCCACTAAAAACCTGAAGAAATGACAGACTCTACTTAATTTTCAAGAGAGCATGTAATTACAGGAGCAGTTTACACTACCAAGTTTCAAAAATTCTACCCTTGTGCGCATAGTAGTTCTCACAATAATTTTAAATGTGCTAACTAAAGAATAACGTAAGCTATTATGTATAGAAATTTCAAGTCTAGATTTCAAACTTTGAATTTTATGCAAAATCATCTTAATCCCCAAAATCTCCAATCCACTTCACAAAACCTCTCCAAATCCTCTCATGTGTACAAGATGAACAAAATCATCTCAAAGACATCATAATGAACTACCAGATATAAAAATATATCCAAGTTCTTTAACATAAGTTCAACTCTCTCCTACCCTAATGTTCTCTCCAAGTGAACTCTCATAGCCTCGTTCTATCTAATATAAAATTATATACGGAACATTATCTTGCCTTCTAGAGAGATCACGGCTATGGAACCAAAAATGTAAGCCGGCCTACCTCTCACTCAAGATGAACCTCTGATGGTTATTATGGTAACATGGACTAAGAAGACAAGGAATCCCAAATCCATCATACTCCTCTAAGGCTAACACTCCAAGACTCAAGACATGACTCACTGGAGAACTCAATGAGAGAGAGATAGTTGCAAATTAAAGGATGATGAGTACCTCCTCACCCCTTATTTATATACTTATAAAATAGTTACGCACCTAAATTACTAATTACTAGAGTAACTTAACTTACTAGGCTAAAAGTCAAATAAAGTAAAAAATTTAAAGAAATATCCATACTCATGGGAATATTCTCCTAAGCATGTGATCTTGTCTTGACCCAACCACTAAGTCAAAGATTTCTTCACATGAGCTATCCTTGAACAATAGAAGAATCCAAACCAAAAAGGCTTATTGGCCCAAGAGTTCTCAACTCTTTCCTCAAAACCAAACACCTAAGAATAATACCAAGTCAACACACTAGAATCCAAAATAGTGATGCTCATCTTTTTCATTTCCTCTAAAGTAAAGTCCCCTCTATCTTAACTATAACTAACTTTAGCTAATCATGACTAATTTAGAACTATCCTTTATCTCTATATAAATAATATCTGTTAAGTACGTGTTATACCAAACTAAATATCACAATATCACACACATGTATAAATGGATGTTACGATCCCACCTATCTTGCTCACCTAAGGTGAAGCCTTAGAGCATGTCCCCAATAGTGCAAATAGCACGCTCTATTTTTCCATCAAATTGTAGATGGTATACCATGGACATGGCAAGTTTGGTTTTGAAGATATATAACAATATGGAGTTTAACAATGAAGTTAGTTGGGGCTAACAAAGTAGTAAATAGGCCAAATTAGCCTTAAATATTCTAGAAGTATCTAAGAAGCTTCTTGGGAAGCTTCCCAACTAGCTTAGCTTGCACCCCAAGTAGGCAGTTTCTAAAAGAAATTTTTAGAAGCTTCCAACTAGCTAAGCTTGCATGCCAAGTGGGCGACTTTTGGAAGGAAGCTTCTTGGGAAGATTCTTGGTTAACTTGGCTTGCATTCCAAGAAAGCGGCTCAAGAAAGCTTCTTAAGAAGCTTCTCAAGAGCTTTTTATACTCCCTATAAATACCAAAGCCAAAGCTCATGCTGTGCATTCATAGTTTCCCTCATTCAAATGTCCCAATGTGATCTTACATTCTCTTATTTCTCTCCTTGGTCTTGATCTTGATCTTTACAAGATGGCAAAGAGTGTTCTTACATAAAAAAAGTAAATTGAGTGCCTCAATCAAGATAGGCCATGGTGAGAAAAGAATGTGGCTAAGTACAATTGAGCTAATTGTGAAGTAATCATGTCCTTGGTCATAGGACACATATGAATCATTATTTTCAATATGTCTACAAAGACTACAATGGAGTCAAACCTTGAGGTGGTTGTGAGAAATTCACAAACCAGATCCATGCTAACCTATTCCCAACATTGTGTAGGAATAAGTAGGAGTTGAAGGAGTCCTATGGGAATCTAATTAGAAGATTTATTTTGTTGATAAAGAAGGTATCTTTCAACATACTCCATCATATTATTGCTCATATAGGCTAGTAATAATGGCATTTTACTACATCTAAGGTTTTGTCCACTCCAACATGGCTTACAATGGCAAAATCATGACAGTTTGCTAGGATAGTGGCTCTTATGTTTGGGGCATCTGGGATCCATAACTTGCCATCACAAAAGGTGAGTCCTTGCGTATTGGTTACACTTTTGGATAATTGAGCTCCAACCATTTGTGGGTCAAATTTTGTAGTAGCGAGAATCCTTGACCAAAATTCTAGGTCCATCTTGATCTCTACTACTAGATTGTTTAACATTGGCATTTGGGTGAAGGTAATTGTAAGTTGCTTCTTGCTTTCCACATATATGATCATAATGTTGAACCATTATCTTCACTCTACCCACCAAATCTATTGACAAGATAGATCATTCTATGTCTTAAAGTAGACTAGAGGGTTGTGGTCTATCTCCACTACAAATGCCTTCTTGCTAATATAGTGCTTCCAATGCTTGGTTGCAAGGACAATGGCCAATCTTCTTGTTTGATGGTGAGATAGTTGCATTTTGTCGATAATAGCTTTTGAGACAAATATGTAATTGGGAGCTATCTATCATTCCATTCCTATTGTAGGACTACTCTTATTGCAATGCCTGATTCATTGATAGCCAAATTGATTGGAAGTTTTGGGCCATATCATTTCAAGATTGGTGCATGTAATAATGTATCTTTTAATTCCTAAAAGGCCAATTCTCCACATTGGCTTCTTCTCCTTGCCAAGAAGTGGAATTAGAGGTTGTGCAAACTTGGAGAAGTCCTTGAAAAATCAAAGATAGAACCTCATCAATCCTATGAAACTCTTGAGTTGAGTTTGATCTTTTAGAGCACTCCATTTCTAAATGACTTCTATTTTATCTATTAATATTTGGATATCTTTTGCACTCACTCTATGCCCCAAGTAATCTACTTCAGACTTGCCAAAATTTCACTTTGGGTTTTTGGTATATAATTGATTCTATCACAAAATGTAGAGGACTTCTCATAGATGTTGCTTGTGCTCCATCATCATCTTTTTGTAGATTGATATGTCATCAAGAAAAATGAAAATAGATGATGTTGCTTGTGCTCTATCATCATCTTGTTGTAGATTGAGATGTCATCAAGAAAATTGAAAATAGATTTATCTAAGTATGGACCAAATATGTCATTCATCAAACTCATGAAATTTTTGGTGTGTTGGTGAGTCCAAATGGTATCACCAAGTACTCAAAGTGTAAAAGACCAAGACCAAGGAGAGAAATAGGAGAATAGAAACTCACATTGGGACACTTGAATGTGGGAAAACTCCAAATCCTAGCATGAGCTTTGGCTTTGGTATTTATAGGTAGCATACAAGGCCCTTGAGAAGATTCCTCAAGCCACTTTCTTAGAGTGCAAGCCAAGTTAACTAGGAAGCTTCTCAAGAAGCTTCCTTCTAGAAGCCGCCTACCTGGGGTACAAGCTAAGCTAGTTGGAAGCTTCTAGAAGTTATTGACTTGAGGTGCAAGCTAAGCTAGCCAGGAAGCTTTCCAAGAAGCTTCCTAGATACTTCCGGAATATACAAGGCTAATTTGTCTCATGTGTTACTTTGTAAGCCCGACTAACTTTGTCGCTAAACTCCATATTGTTACATATTCCCCTATCGCTAGTTGGTGATGTCCTTGTCGCCAATGAAGCTTTGAATTCCTGGATGGCCTTATGTGCATTCCGGAGGTGAGAAAGAGGTCCCTATGTGGTATCATGAAGGGGATACTCTTTCCAAAGGACCTTGTACTCTGTATGTTGGTGACGGCCTTGTTGAATATGGCGACTCACAAGGATACGATCAACTTCATACTCCTCATGATCATTGATAGGGATAGGAAGAGGGAGAGGTTAGACTCCAAAGGAAAAGCAAGAGGGGCTAGGAACAAAAGGTTTCAACTTAGAAATATGAAAGATAGGATGGATACGCATGTGACAAGGCAATGCAAGTTGATAAGCAACAAGAGAGACAATTTGAATGATATCAAAGGGTCCTGTCCAATTAGAGGCAAGTTTATGAACTTGGGTATCTAGTGGGAGAGGGAGGTTACCAGAGGATAACATGACTTTATCACTGACTTCAAAGGTAAGATCACGACAATGGTGGTCCACATATTGTTTTTGGTGATTCTGAGCAACAAGGAGGTGAGACTTGGCTTGTTGGAGAGATTGGGATATAGGGGTCAAGAATTTGGAAGAATGAGGAACCTGAGATGAAGAGGGAGCAAGAAGAGAATTTGGAACAAGTGGATCTTGGCCAAAATTGAGAAAGAAAGAAGAAAATCCGGTGCTTGCATGTTTGGAATTGTTGTAGGCAAATTCTGCAGCTACAAGACATTCATCCTAATTGGTATGGTGGACATTGACAAAAGCACGCATCATATCCTCCAATGTACAATTTGTGCATTTGGTTTGTCCATCAGTTTGAGGATGATAGGCCATGGACAAAGCAAGCTTGGTGCCAAGTATTTGGAAGAGTGCTTGCCAAAACTTCTTGGTAAATTGAAGATCACGGTCGGAGATGAGTACACGTGTCATCCCATGATGCTTGAAGACATTGTTGAAGTAGATTTGTGCTAAGGTTGGAGCATCCATGGTATCATAGGTTGGTGCCAAGTGGATTTGCTTACTAAGCTTATCCACAAACACCACAATAACGGTGTGTCCTTGTTTTGTCTATGACAAGGATGTAATGAGATCCAAGCTCACATGCTCCCAACGAGCGGATGGAACGGCAAGTGGTTGAAGGAGTCCACTCCGCTTTTGGTTGTTGACCTTGTTATGTTGGTAGCTCTCACATGATTGGATAAATTCTTGAACATCTCGTGTCATGTTGGGCCACCACCATTGATGTTGGAGGGTACCCAAGGTCTTGTCTACACCCATGTGACCAACAATGGGTAAATCATGTGCTTCTTGAAGGTGCACAAGTCAAATATCACCTTTAGCTGGAACATAGATCCGGTCTTCATGGAATAAAAGACCCTCCTTGATGGAGAAGGTGTTGCACTCCTTATCGCATGCCATAAGGCAACCATGTACCATTTGGAAGAAGTGATCTTGGTGTAGAGCTGACAGAAACTAGTTTTGGACCTTGGAGTCAATTGACACCATTGAAATTGCCACTGTGATGAGAAGAAGAGACTTCAAATCAGGTCGTCATGATAAAGCATCAGAGATGACATGGAACCAACCTGGTTTGTTCTCAAGTTTGATGTCATACAGTTGGAGTTGTTCCTCCCATCATTGACTCTTCATGTGTTCCAAGTGTAAGGTTTGCAACAATGGTTGTGATCAGTTTGCATCATCACTTGTTTCCCCAAGAGGTAATGCCTCCATACCTTGGTGGCATATACCATTGCAAGTTGTTCTCAATCTCAAGCAGAGTAGTTACATTCAGCCGTATTGAGTTGGCAACACACAAAGGCAATGGAATGGAGTCCATTTGGGAATTCTTGTTGCAGCACGGCTCCAATTGCAAAGTTAGAAGCATCAAAATCAACCACACAGGGTAGTTGAGGATCATATGGTTGAAGAATGGGTCTTGAAGACACCATATGCTTTAACTTTTGGAATGCTTCTTCATGCTTGGTGGTCCATTGAAAGCTCGAGTTCTTTCCTAAGAGGTCAGTCAATGGTGCAATGACATAATAATGGATGAACTGTCGGAAAAAACTGGCCAATCCATTGAATGCCCATACTTTGGTAGCATCCTTTGGGGTAGGCCAATCAATAATGGCTTTGATTTTCTCTTCTTCCATCTTGATCCCCTCTGATGAGATCTTATGACCTAAGAAGGTAACCTCTTTTTGCCAAAAGGCACACTTTGACTTCTTGGAGTAAAATTTCCATTGTCGTAGTTGTCTTAGGACTTCTTGCACATGATTCATGTGTTCTGCCTCTGTCTTACTATAAATTAAGATATCATCCAAGAACACCACCACTGACCGATCCAATAGTCCATCCAACACCCGATGCATCTGATCCACAAAGATTGTTGGAGCATTAGTGAGTCCGAAAGGTAGAACTTTCCACTCAAAATGCCAATACCTTGTATGAAAGGTAGTCTTTTGCACATCCTCTCTATCAATAGGAATTTGCCACTAGCCGCTGCAAGATCCAACTTGGAAAAGTAGCATGCGCCACTTAGTTGATCTAGCAAGTCATCAATCCGAGGCAAGGGATATGCATTCTTCACGGTTTGCTTATTGAGCCCATAGTAATCAATACAAAAATGAAGTCCTCCATCCTTCTTTGGAACAAATAGTACCGGTGCTCCCCAAGGAGAGGTACTATGTTGTATGAAGTCCTTCTCCAACAACTCTGTAAGTGTTGTTTGCAACTCCTCCAACTCCTTTGGTGAGAGCCGATAGATCGGTTTACTCATTGGAATACTCCCTAGCAATAACTCAATCTTGAAGGGCATACCTCGATCAGAGGGTAATCCCTTTGGCAGATCATCTGGAAACACATCTACAAACTCCTCAACTATCCGATCAACCATTGCTTGATGAGGCTGTTAGCCCTCTTCCAATTGTTCTTGTGCAATCGGCTTGATCCACACCATGAATATAGATTTATTTTCCTCCAAAGCTTGCTCTATGGTTGCTTTACTAACGAACTTCCCTTCCAGGGAGTCATCTCTCTTTGAAGCTTGCTCCATGGCTGCCTTCTCGGCAAACTTCCCATCTTGGGACTCCACTCCCTTCAAGGTTCACTCTATGGCTACCTTCTTGACAAACTTCCCATCTTGGGACTGACTTTTCTTAGGTGTCTTACTCAGAGGTGCCAAACATCCTAATTGAAAATTCCTACCTTGGTGTTATACTTGCATTTGGCATCGGGTCCAATCAAATTGAACCTTATGACGTTCAAGCCAAGGTAGACCTAAAATGATATCATAGTGTAGAGGTGCCACTATAGACCTCATACACTCCAAATACTCTTTCCTATTCTTGAAGGTAATAGGATGCGAGGTGCGGAATGCAAAACTCTTTCTACCATCTACCATCATCAAACTGCTTCCAATCACTGGCTTGATAAGAATGCCCCATTCTATTGCTACTTGCATAGACATGCAATTCTTTGAACCTCCAAAATCAACCAAAACCCTACAACCCTAATTAGATATCATACCTTGCAAGTGAAGCAAACTTGCATAGGTCGAGCCTTCAATCCCATTGGAACTAATCAAGCTCCCCATAGGCGGCTTGAAATCTCCTATTGGGATTCTTCGTTTCCCTATCATTTGATTCCACAAACTCTATTTGGGCAACTTGTTGAGGTTGCCTATTCCTAAGTGGACATTGAGCAATGCGATGTTCAACTTGGCAACAATAAAAATAGCCTCCATTTTATCATAATCTTTCTCTATCTACTGCACCAAGTGGCCTCCATTGGATAACATTAATCTCCATTGGTGATGGTTCTTCCACCCGTACATATTGTACTGGTAAGCTTGGTGTAAGTTGAGGTCAAGACCAAGTTGTTGCAACCAAGGAATCAAAGCACTCAGCCAATTGCATGGCTTCTTTTTTGTTTTGTGGTTCTCGCATGGTCACCTCCAATTTTGTTCGTGACTTCAATCCCCGCACAAATCAATCCAGAACTTCTTCTTCTTGTACATCTGGAATTTGCATGATGATGTTCTAAAATTGTGTGATGTAACCTCTTACTAAGAAAATCTGCTTCAACTCTGCCAATTTATCTCATGCGGCTCAGGTGGCATTTATAGTTTGAAATGGACCAAGTATTGCATCCTTGAATTCTGTCCATATCAAGATTGGTGCAACAATCTGTCATTCAGCTTGCTCCACTCAAAAATGCCACCAAAGTTTTGCCACACCATCCAATTGGCTAGAAGCCAAGAGAATCTATTTCCGTTCATCTTGAAGACAAGTGGCTTTGAAGTAATGTTCACAATCAAACAAAAAAGTTTCCATTGTGCTTGGAAGATTCTTTCCTTCAAACACCTTGGGTTTTGGAAATCAAATATGATCTTCTCCATCTCAAACTGATGCTCTCTCTATATGTTCTTGTTGTTGTTGATCTCATTCATCCAACAATCAAGTAAGGTGCTCAATTTGTTGCTGCATTGCAAGGATAACGTCCGGTATTGCCGCTATAGCTACTACTCTATCCTACTACTCCCAATTTATCTAATTGATTAACAAATAGATACAACACGTCCATCTTTCTCTATAAGTGACAACCAGAAGTATCAAGGGTTCCTCAGGCACGATGATCATATGTAGAAAATCCTACCCAAAGCGTGAGGTGATGAATTGTATGAAGTGGTGCTTGGGTAATATATGGACATGAAAATCCCAATGGTTTGGTGAAATTGGATTTTGTGGTCCATAAATTCCATCCATCCCATTCCTGCTCTGATACCAATGTAAAGACGGAGACCAAGGAGAGAAGTAGGAGAATAGAAACTCACATTAGGACACTTGAATGTGAGAAAACTCCAAATCCTAGCATGAGCTTTGGCTTTGTTATTTTTAAGTAGCATACAAGGCCCTTGAGAAGCTTCTCAAGAAGCTTCCTCAAGCCGCTTTCTTAGAGTGCAAGCCAAGTTAACTAGGTTAGCTTCTCAAGAAGCTTCTGTCTAGAAGTTGCCTACTTAGTATGCAAGCTAAGCTAATTGGAAGCTTCTAGAAGCTTCCTTCTAGAAGCTATTTACTTGAGGTGCAAGCTAAGCTAGCTAGATACTTCTGGAATATTCTAGGCTAATTTGTCTTATGTGCTACTTTTTAAGCCCAACTAACTCATTGCTAAACTCCATATTGTTACACAAAGTGACCATACCTTGTTACCTTGTATGTAATCCTCTGCAATCCTAATTTGGTTGTAACCACTCCACAAATCAAATTTAGTGAAGTGTTTTACCGCATTGAGTTGATCAAATATATCATCCATGCATGGTAATGGGTATTTTTTCTTCATCATTTCTTGATTTAGGCTGTAGCAATGAATGCACATGTGCATTGTACCGTCCTTCTCCTACATAAACAAGACAAGAGCTCCATGTGGTGATACGTTGGGTTAGATAAACCCTTTCTATAACATCTCCTTGAGCCTAGCACTCCAACTCAAGAGGTGACAATCAATATAGTAGACCCTTACAAGGAGGTGTCTCTCCTAGAAGTAGCTTGATTTCATGATCTACTCTCCTTTTTGGTGGTAATCTTGAGGTAAATCATTGAGAAGATATGTTGAAACTCATTGACCATATTTTCAAATTTTCAAAAATTTATCCATCAAGTTGTGCACTCTAGATTTCATTATTAGACCCATGAAATGTCTATCTATCTTATTGATAGTTATTATCCCTATGACATAGAAAGGCAATTACCTTTGTGATCTTTCTTGGGATCTTAACCCCAATGATCTTCCATTAGCTAGTTCTCACAACTTTCTTTCTCCAATCTCCAAATTTCTTACTACAATCCTAGGGTTGTGGTGCTTCATCCATGGCATGCCTAAGATTTCATTATAATGAGTTAACCATATCACTTGCCAATCAAATTCTTCTTGATAATCTCTTACAAAGAGTGCTATCTTTCTAGGTAATGACTCAATCCACTTTGTCTGATCATTAGATAAATGTACTTCTTCATTCTCATCCTTCTCTAATTCCATCTCCCGACCTTATTGCAATAGAGTGAGACAAGAAATTCTCTTTTGCTCTAGGGTCTATCAATACTCTCACTTGATTGCCTTCTAGGACTCCATTTCTGACAATAAATTATACATTTGTCTTCCTCAAACTTTGCACACTCATCCTCTTCTTTGCCCAACTTTTATTCTTCTTCTTTGAGCCAATAAGACCGTGAGGTAAATTATGGATGATCTTTGTTTTTTGATGTGCTTTCAACATTCTCTTTTACAATTCATCTCTCCATGTAGTTCAAAGGTTGCTTGTTTGGAGATTGAGTGCCTCTAGGAAGATGAGCATGACGATTCATAGTTATGTGCTCAACTCAATCACAATTGTAACAACATCATTGTTTTACTCAAGCCCCTCTCCTCATGGGACTCCATCTCTCCTTTTTTGATCTGTCTTCATTCTTCTTGGAGTGGTCATGCTTCTTAGTGTTGCACAATTCCATAAGAATCGGTCGACCAAAATAGGATGTCTTAGCATGGTAGTGTCACATTAGGACTACCCCTTCACCTCCTCCACGCACCCTTGCTATTCCTTGAGCATATGTAATGGCTCAAAAATAGTCTAAGAGATTTTGTACCATTACCTCTTGGTAAATTTGCTCTTTTAAATCTTGTTTGAAATTGTCAAGAGTTTCTATTGGACTCATACCGGTTATAATGACCTATAGATCAAGAGATCCCTCCAAGTACTCTTGTATGTTGATCTTTTACTTCAACTTCCAAAGTTGAGTTCAAGCCATCTACATGGAATCCATAGATTGGAAATACTGCAACTACTCTTCTTGCATTGCCATCCAAGTGATATGTCTTCTTGTAACCACAATGATCATTCCCAAGCATCATTGTGATACCCTTTTTTGTGTTTTTAAGAAGAAGTATATAGCTTAAGTCCAATTGGAATTGAATGGCTAAGAAAGAAGAAGAATAATGTATTCGGGTCAAACCTAAAGAAGTTCACTTCATGTAGGAGAAGGAGGACTCAGATTGGACTGGTCAGGAGGTAAACCCAAAGTAAGGAAACTCCACTATAGAGTGATCAACCCGATGCAAAGAATCAACAACAACTTCCTTTGAACGTGCCAGACAAGAATGTGCAATCAAGAAAATGGCTAAGTCATGAGTGGGATAAAATTGTTAGTGATAGGAGGAATGCATGTAAAAGGTGTGATTATCAAGAGAAGAATGACTAAGGAATGACCACACATTGGAATACTATAAGGTTTAGACTTGGTCGAGGAAGTGTCAAAATGTCATGGAAATTCCTCTTAGTAGTTGTCCCAAAGGAATACGTATCACAAAGCCAACTGAGAGTTCAATTCTCCAAAATCCAAGAACCAAGAACCAAGAATGGCTACAAGGTGGATACATATCAAGACACAATAAGATGAAGTATTGTTGAGGCTATGATGGCAATCTTCCAACCCAAGAGAACCACTTATATAACAAAGAATCAGGTGGTGTTTTTCCATCAAATTTTTCTTAGAGAATAAATGAATTGGGCAAAGTGCTTTCACCAGCAAACAAGACAAATGATCAAGAATTGGAGAACAAATTTGCCTCCTCATTACTTTGTACCATTTGTAGCACATTTTTATCTTAGGTTGAATTTGCTGAATTCAGAGGAGAAGCTAAGGTTAGTATTCTAGAGAGAAGAGAGGTCAAAGAGAGTATACAGCCTAAGGTTGTAGGATTGTGAGCCAGCCTATCTCCCACTCAAGATGAACCTTTGATGCCTATTATAGTAGCACACGATGGAATAAGAGGGCAAAGAACCCCAATTCCATCATACTCCTCCAAGGCTAACACTCCAAGACCCAAGTCATTGGTCACTAGAGAACTCAATGAGAGAGAGATAGTTACAAATGGAAGGATGATGAACACCTCCTCACCCCTAGTTTATATATTTGTGAAATAGTTATGCACCAAAGTCACTAATTATTTGTAATACTCCAAGGACAAGAGAAGAGAGAAAACACAAATTGCACACTCAAACATTCGATGCCCCAGGGGAGCACCTTCTCTTTATTATATAGGCAAAGAGGATCTCCTCCAAGGAAGCTCCACCATAGGATTAGGGACACAGATAGGTGACATGTCAACAAGATCCACCCTTGGATTACTTACTTGGATGGGTGACCTTGTTTGGTCTAGGTCCTATCTGGTTGGTCAAACGAGCTTTGACCGGAGGGAATCTTTTAGGGAATCTTCCTGTAGGAATCTCAGAATCACAAGAGTAAGGTACCGTTGGAAAGCTCTCGACGAGACAAACCAGGGGGAGGGAAGGCTAGCCTTTCCTTTGTTGGGGAGAACCTGCACATTTTTGAGGCCTAATTCATCCGTTTAGGCCTCCGAAATTGCCTTCAAAGATTTCAGGCATATTTCGGTTCCTACTCTATTAGTAGAAGTCCTCTTTTGGTGATACCTCTTTCTGATCTGTTTAGTCCATCATGTGTAACATCCTTCCAAATGTTACCAAACCAATTCTCACCTTTAAATCATATGTCTAGCTATTGGTTCTAAGGTTCTCAAGTCTATTTTGGTTTTTGCCCTATTGGTAGAAGTACTCTTTTGGTGATACTTCTATTTGATATATTTTGACCATCATGTATAACATCATTCTAGATGTTACCAAACCAAATTTCACATCTAGATCATATGGCTAACCCTTGGTATTACAGACCTCCCTCCTTTTAAGACGCAACGTCCTCATTGTGCAATTGTTGCTCAAATGCTTGCACCAACACCGGTGCATGTGCCAAATTGGCAGCGGGTTCCCAGGTTGCTTCATAGAGGGGGTAACCTTTCTATGTACTAGATATTCCACCCGCGGATGGCGAGTACCACGCATGCGCTTTTGGAGAATCCGCTCCACTTCATATTCCTCTATGCCATCAATGATTGTCGGACAAGGTCGAGTGTCCTGTGTGGAAGTACCTTGGCCTGATCGGGGAGCATATCTGCGTAATAGGGAGACATGGAACACTGGATGGATCTTCATGTTTGGTGGTAGCTTAAGGTGATAGGCCACAGCGCCGATGCGACGAAGAATCGACAAAGGCCCAATAAAACAAGGTCTGAGCTTACGAGATCCAACTAATGTGAGGTTGGTTGTCGATAGCCACACTTGATCCCCAACATTGAACTCCATGTGCCTACGGTGTGCATCAGCATACTGCTTTTGTCGATTTTGTGCAATCTGTAACCTGTGCTTGGCGCTCTCCGCACCTTGTTGGATTCTAGAAACAAATGTGTTGATTGCATCAACCTTGGTAGTCACTGGACGGATCTTCATCAAGCTAGAAGGTGTGAAGGGATGCTCACCATACATGAGGAAGAACGGAGTGACCTGGGTGGAGGCATTCACTGAATTGTTGTAAGTGAATTCCACCAACGGTAGTAGGGTGTCCCACCTCTCTTGCTCTTCTAAGGTGAAGCCGCGTAACATGTCTTCAATCGTGCGATTAGCCCGCTCTGTTTGGCCATCTGTTTGTGGGTGGTAAGCTATAGACATGGCCAACTTGGTTTTGAAGAAACCAAAGAGTGTTCGCCAAAACAAATTGGTGAATTGGGTGCCTCTATCGGTGATGAGTACTTTAGACAAGCCATGGTGAGCAAAGACTGCATCTAAGTATAGTTGAGCTAGTTGTGGAGCGGTCACCTCCTTGGTGGTAGGGCGTACATGAATCATTTTGCTGAGCCGGTCCACAAAGACCACAATGGAGTCAAACCCTGAGGTGGTCTTGGGTAATTCACAGACGAGATCCATACTCACTTATTCCCAACGTTGGGTAGGAGTGGGAAGAGGTTGAAGGAGCCCTGCAAGAGCTTGATTAGAAGCTTTGTTCTGTTGACAAAGTAGGCAGCTACGCACATAGTCCATCACGTCGTTGCTCATCTTGGGCCAATAGTAATGGCGCTTGACTGCTTCCAAGGTCTTGTCCACTCCGACATGAGCTGCAATGGCCGAATCATGACATTCTGCTAGAATGGTGGTGCGTAGTTCTGGGACATTTGGGATCCACAATCGGCCCTCCCAAAAGGTGAGTCTTTGGGTGCAGGTGACACCTTTGGACGATTGCGCTTCTACAATCTGTGGATCAGTTTTTGTAGCAGCTAGAATCTTTTGCCAGAATTCAGGGTTAATCTTAACCTTTGCCACCAAGTTGTTGGCCATTGGCATGCGGGTGAATGCATCTACAAGTTGCTTCTTACCTTCCACGTAGGTGATTGTCATGTTGAAGCATTGTCGCCACTCTGCCCACCGAATTTGGCAATGAGATAGATCCTTTTGCGTCTCGAGGTAGACTAGAGGTTTGTGGTCTATCTCTACTACAAATGCCTTCTTGCCCAGGTAGTGCTTCCAATGCTTGGTTGCTAGAACGATGGCCAGCTCTTCTCATTCTGTGGTGTGGTAGTTGCGCTCTACCGGTAACAACTTTCAAGAGAAATATGCAATTGGATGCGATCCGTCATGCCACTCTTGTTGTAGGACTGCTCCTACTGCTACGCCTGATGCATCCGTAGCCAACTTGATTGGACGTTTTGGGTCATACCACTTCAAGATTGGTGCATGTAACAAGGCGGCCTTCAATTCTTGAAAGGCCAACTCTTGTGCAGTTCCCCATGTCCACTTCTTCCCCTTGCCAAGTAGTGCCATTAAAGGCTGTGCAACCTTGGAGAAGTCCTTGACAAATCTACGATAGAATCCCGTCAACCCCAAGAAGCTCTTAAGTTGAGTCTGATCTTCTGGAACACTCCATTTTTGAATGACCTCTATTTTATCTGTCAATACTTGAATGCCCTCTGCACTTACTCTATGCCCTAAGTAGTCTACTTCAGACTTGCCAAACTCACACTTTGAGATTTTGGCGTACAACTGATTCTGTCTTAGAATCTGGAGGACTTCTCGTAGATGTTGTTTGTGTTCTGTCATCGTGCTACTATATACTAAGATATCATCCAAGAAGACGATAACAGACTTATCCAAGTATGGACAAAATATGTCATTCATTAGGCTCATGAAAGTGGCAGGCGCATTGGTGAGGCCAAAAGGCATCACAAGATACTCAAAGTGGCCATACCTAGTTCGAAAGGCAGTTTTGTACACATCATCCTCTATAATTTGGATTTGATTGTAACCGCTCTGCATGTCCAGTTTGGTGAAGTATCTCGCTCCATGGAGTTGATCAAACAGGTCATCCATGCGAGGTAAGGGGTATTTGTTCTTCATTGTTTGCTGATTGAGACCCCGATAGTCAATGCACATGCGCATTGTACCATCCTTCTTCTTCACAAACAAGACAGGGGCCCCATATGGTGATACGCTAGGTTGGATGAACCCTTTTTGTAGCATCTCCTCAATTTGAGTCTTACATTCCTCCAACTCATGAGGTAATAGGCGATATGGGGCCTTACAAGGAGGTGTCTTCCTCGGGAGTGTCTCTATTTTGTGATCTACTCGCCTTTTAGGTGGTAATCCTCAGGGTAGATCATCGGGAAAGACATCTTGAAACTCATCCACCACATCCTTCAATTTCTCAGGAATTTTTCCAGCGAGTTGTGCACTCTGGACTTCTCTTATTAGACCCATAAAACATCTATCGGTCTTAAAGACAGTTGTCGTCCCTACGACATATAGAGGCAGTTTCTGCATGTGTGATTTTTCTTTAACCCTAATGATTGACCATTGGTGGGTTCTCACTACTTTCTTCCTCCAATCCACCATTGGGTTGTACTGCTCCATCCATGGCATGCCTAAAATTGCATCATAACGGGCTAACTATATCACTCGCCACTCAATTGCTTCCTGATATTCTCCTACAGAGAGGGTTACCCGTCTAGGTAATGATTCAATCCTCTCTGTTTGCCCATTTGGTAACTCTACTTCTTCACTTCCATCTCTCTCTAGGTCCATTCCCAAGCTTATTGCAATAGAGCGAGACAAGAAATTCTCTGTTGCTCCCGGATCTATTAATACTCTCACTTGATTACCTTCTAGGATTCCATTTACGACAATCAATTGTGAGGTTACCTTTTGGGATCTTTGCGCATTATTCTTCTTCCTTCCCTCACTTCTCTACTTCCTTATTGAGCCAGTAAGGCCGCGAGGTACATTTACTGGCGATCTTTGTTTTCCAAAGTGGTTTCCACCTCCTCTTCTTCAATGTGCCTCTCCATGTTGTTCAAGGATTGCCTGTACAAAGGCCAAAGGCCTCTAGGGAAACAAGTGCGACAATTGGTAGATATGTGCCCAATACGGCCACAATTGTAACAACGGCGTTGTTCTCCTCGAGTCCCTTCTCCTCGTGGGACTCCATCTCTTTGTTCTTCTACCCGTCCCCGCTCCCCTTGAAGCAGCCGTGCTCCTCGATCTCAGAATCGAAGGTTGCCCAATTCCATTGGTACTGGTCTACCCATGTGTAGCATTTCTGCCCGATAATGTTGAGGTGGAACTACTCCTTCACCTCCACCTAATGCTCCAGCTATTCTTTGCGCACAAGCAATAGCTTCAAATACCGTGCGAGGGTTTTGCACCATGACTTCTTGGCGAATCCGCTCTTTCAACCCTCGTTTGAAATTGTCGAGAGCCTCTGCTGGACTCATGTTGGTAATTGCGACTTGTAGATCCAGAAATGCCTCCACATACTCTTGTACGCTATTCTTCTGTCTCAATCCCCATAGTCGGGTTTGAGCCATCTGCATAGAATCCACCGATTGGAAATTCTTGAGCAGTCCTTCTTGCATTGCTGTCCATGTGACCTCTCTTCTCTCTGCCAGCATGGATCATTCCCAAGCATCATACCATGTGAGGGCTTTATTGGTCAAGTACCCACATGCAAACACGCCTGCAGCATGCTCTGTGATCTCTGTTGAGAACAATCAAAAATATCGATTCATTCTCGAGATCCAATTCTCTACTACTCCCATTGTACGCTGCCCCTTGTAAGGCTCGATGTTGCAGGTCTTCTTCATCCGGAGTAGCAATGTGGCTTCATCGTTGATAGGGTTCGTAGGCACGGGTGCCTCTCCAAGTACTTCATTCGTAGGTACTGGGTTTTGAGACGGCTCTTCTTCTTGCATGGCTTGATCGTTCCTGAGGATCTGCACTTGACTTTGCAATGTCTCCATGGTCATCTTAATCTCTCGAAATTCATTCAACATCCCTTGCATTCCTTGCATTCCTTGCACTAGCGCTTGCAACTGCGGATCCATGGTTCCTTCAATACCCAATTGCTAACGTCTACTTCAATACAGAGTCAATATAATCACTCTGGAAGGTGCACGAACTATCGGAACTACCATTGGGACCTCAGAAGCTATCACTCGTTGATAATACTCCTCACCAAAATTCCTAACCACAAAATCTCTAAACATCAATTTCGGCCTCACTACATAACGGATTTCTACTTGAATGTTGAAAGGGAGAGGATTTGGGACATTCATATCCATATTATCATAATAGAATGTTGATTGTCAAATCCTACTCTCTATCATATATTACCACAGGTAGAATCACCGGGTTTGGTGAGTTCATCACTCTGTCCATGAATTCCGCACCAAAGTGATAAACTAGCGATACTCTCATCTGCTCACGCTGGATGTTCATAACCTTGATGTGGAATGGGTTTGAGAATGGAAAGCTAGGTGCAGGAAATTGTCCCCCCAGTGCATCCATCCCATCCGCTCTCTAAAGTCCTTCCTAAGTCTAGCGATTACTCTATGTTCTTCACCTCAAATTACTCAGTTTCAGTAGTTCGTGCTATTCCAAGAGGGGTGATCCTCTCTCTTGGACAATAACACTCGCTCTGATACCATTGTAATACTCCGAGGACAAGAGAAGAGAGAAAACACAGATTGCACACTCAAACATTCGATGCTCCAAGGGAGCACCTTCTCTTTATTATATAGGCAAAGAGGATCTCCTCCAAGGAAGCTCCACCATAGGATTAGGGACACAGATAAGTGACATGTTAGCAAGCTCCACCCTTGGATTACTTACTTGGATGGGTGACCTTGTCTGGTCTAGGTCCTATCTGGTTGGTCAAACGAGCTTTGACCAGAGGGAATCTTTTAGGGAATCTTCCTGTAGGAATCTCAGAATCACAAGAGTAAGGTACCGTTGGAAAGCTCTCGACGAGACAAACCAGGGGGAGGGAAGGCTAGCCTTTCCTTTGTTGGGGAGAACCTGCACATTTTTGAGGCCTAATTCATCCGTTTAGGCCTCCGAAATTGCCTTCAAAGATTTCAGGCATATTTCGGTTCCTACTCTATTAGTAGAAGTCCTCTTTTGGTGATACCTCTTTCTGATCTGTTTAGTCCATCATGTGTAACATCCTTCCAAATGTTACCAAACCAATTCTCACCTTTAAATCATATGTCTAGCTATTGGTTCTAAGGTTCTCAAGTCTATTTCGGTTTCTGCCCTATTAGTAGAAGTACTCTTTTGGTGATACTTCTATCTGATCTATTTTGACCATCATGTATAACATCATTCTAGATGTTACCAAACCGAATTTCACATCTAGATCATATGGCTAACCCTTGGTATTACATTATTACTCTAACTCTTTGAAATGCTCCACCTTCTTCTTGCCTTGCCTCTTGTCAAGATCTACTTTTGTTTCCTTTGGACTTGCTCCAATTGAACCAAAGTAATTGCTCTTGCTTTTTCCAATTCCATGAGTTGATCCTTCCTTGACTTCTCTACATCACCTCCTTGTGCTTTCTTAAATCTCATATGAATGCTTTGGAAGGTAGGAAGATCAAAGTGAATAGGTAAAGTAGACTCAATACCATATACCAATTGAAATAGAGAATATCCTATGTAATTCTTCATGCTTGTCCTATACTCCCACAAAACTACATGAATCCTCTTGTCCTAATTGTATTTAACCCTCTCCATTTTTGCATCTTTGGCCAACAACATCATGCACAAGGCCAAATTGGTTCTCTCTACCAAGCCATTGGAATTTGGCTTATAAGATGTAATACTCTATGTGTGATAGAGAAATGTCATAGCATGGCTGTTGTAATGCTTCCTATAAACTCTCCTCCTCTTCTTAATATCAACTGCTATTCCATCCTTGGAGATGATGTGCCCCAAAAGTAGACCACCTTCACATCCAAATATGCACTTCTCTAGGTTGAGTGATGCATTTGCTTCATCCAAGCATTGTAAGACCTTGATTAGGTGCTAAAAGTGCTCCTCCTTGCTCCCATAGAGACAAAAGTCATCAATGAAGTCTCTCACAAATTTCCCAATGAAAGATTCAAATACCGTGTTCATGAAGCATTGGAATGTGGTTGGAGCATTGTAAAGCCCAAAAGGCATGATCTTGAAAGCATAAGTTCCCCAAGGTGTGGTGAATGTGGTGATTTGTTGATGCTCTGGTAAAATCTTGATTTGGTTATATCCACTATAACCATCTCCAAAACTATACCTCTCATGATCTGCAACCTCCTCCAAGATCTCATCAATGAATGGTAATGGATAGTAAACCTTTTTGGTAACAACATTGAGCTTCTTATAATCCACACATACCCAAAGTTTGCCATTCTTTTTCTTCAAAATCACAATTGGAGACACCCATTTTGAATTCTCCATCTCAAAGATAAATCCAGCCTCCTTGAGCTTATCAATCTCCTCCTTCATTACCAAAATTATTGGGGGGCTAATGCAACATTAATTTTGGTAGACTGGTCTTGCATGTGATGCCACCTCTATCTTGTGCTCCTCCAAGGTGACTTCCTTGAGATCTTTGTAATCAAAAACAAATAAGTGGATGAACTTGCAAAAAATCTCCTTAAATCTCACCTTCTCCTCCTTGTTAGCATTTGGATCATACTTGAGGGTAGATAACCTCCTCTCTATCTCCTCAAGTGTCAATGGTGATTTACCTGGGTCCTTCAAAACCTTTGGCTTTGGTGCAAAATCCATAGGACACAAGGAATACACATCAAAACTAAATTCAGATTCATCATCCTCCATGGAAATCTTGTCCTCCATGCTTGTGTTCACACTTGAAGCTCCTTCTTTTGAATCTGATTCCCAATAATTAGAAGATGGTGTATCTAAATGTGAAGTGTTGGTGGTGTTAGTGATTGGAACTATGACTCTAGTGTTTGATGGCCTAATCCTCAAGGGCCCTTTGTGCCATTGATCAATTGTACATGTTGCTCTCAATCATGGCTCCCAAGAAGTAAATCATAGCTTGAATCCTTCAAGACTTGGAAAGTCATGAGATTTTGAATTCCGATAATTGAAACTACCACCTTATCCATCATCCCTATTGGTTGAACTTGTTGTTTGTTTTCCATGCTCACCACAAATGTTAAAGGCCTTGAGTATATCACACCAAACTTCTTCATCAACCTTTTTGACATGGCATTCATTGTTGATCCTCCATCAACCAATGTATCCTTGATGTTGTGACCATTCACTCTCACATCAATCTTGGAGGCATATTCACAAGCTTCCTATGGTGTTGGCTTAGCATCCACCACTCCCATTGATACTAGATCGTTTGCCTCCTTCTTCCTCTTGCTCCTTGTAGAACTCAACCCACCTTTAAACTCCTTCATAAAGGTAGGTTCAAAGTAATCAATTGGCACACTATAATGTTAGCCTTGTGACTACCAACATCCTCCAACACATTATAGTTCCATTTTTGCTTGGAGATCAAGAAGTCTTCCATCCCCAACTTCTTTCTTGGAGTCTTTGTTGTTGATGGTGTTGAGGTGCAAGTGCTCCTAGTAGATATAAGATTATCCTTGCTAGGAGTGAATCCTTTAGAAGTGTGCACATCCTTTTCAAAACAAGCTATCTTCTTCTCTTATGCCAAAAGCTCCAAATTAAGACCCTTGGAGTTTGAGCACTCTCCCTTCTCACTTGATCTTAACCACATCTATAGATGATATCCACTTATCTTTGTTTGGATTAGGAGACACTTGGGTTTCACTCCCTCCCTCTTTCCTTCTATTTGCTCTTTCATAATCCCTTCCTCCATGTTAAGTGGAATTTATGCAATTCCTTTGGATGTGGCCTCTTCCTCCACAACCAAAACAATTTCTATCATTGAAATTTTTGGCTAATTGGCCTACTCTATATGGATAGCTTCCATAGCTCCTAGACCCTCTCCTTTCATTCTGATTCACCTCTCTCTTCTCCCTTAGTTGCACGACATTGATCTTGAGATTGGCAAGTTGTTCTATGATAGTTTGAAGTGGATCTTTTGGTGGAGGTGCAAGAACTAGAACAACTACTACTTGTGGTTCAACCCTTGCCATCAAAGTATCAGAATTTTCCCCATACTTGTTGCCTTGAGGAGGATGCACAACCTCCTTCACCACCAATCACTCTCATCTCCTTCCAAACTCTCCTCCATTCAAATTGCAATCTTGATAGCTTCAACCTTGGAAGAAGGTTTCTCATATTTCACCTTACTTCTTATTTTTGGTCTCAACCCTCCCACAAAATTCTTGGTGAGCATAGCTCCTACGCCAATCATAGTAATCTTCACATCATCCTCACCCTTCCTCAACACTATGCAAAATCTATACTCTAATTTCTCCACTCTTTCCACATAGACTCTCACTTTCTCTCCATTTCCTTGCTTCAGATAGGTAACCTCACTCATCAATCTCTCATAACTCTAATCTAGAAGAAATTTCTCAATGAGTGTTAAAGTCAAACTCTCCCAAGACTCTTCTTGCACATCTCTCCTCTTTATTTTTTTGTATTGTGACTCATACCATGTAAGTGTTGCATCTTGAATAAAATCTGGTAATAATGAGACCCACTCATTCTTCCTCCTCTGATTATTTCTTATGCAAGCTCTCTTGAGGTATCTCACAAAGATCTCCATATCTTCCCCATATCGTCTCCATCCTTGCCAAAGAAAACCAGAAGTTTCCTCATCTTAACTCCTCACTATCTTTCTCTCCAATTTTTTCTTTTCTTTTCTCACACTCTATAACTAATAGAATTGTACATGACTAACACCATTTGAGAATAATCCACCCTAGGGATCACAAAAGGTTCCAATTACTCCAAGATTTCTATAGAAATATCAAATTCTAGAGTGCATATTAATCAAACCCTCATGGATAATTCATCCATAAGTTGAAAGATTATCTCCATTACTAATCTTGAGAACTAGTTGATGAAGGTGGTAGTATTTGTGTAGCTTTACTAAGACTCTCTCCAAGATCCTTCACCAAGGTCTCTGAAAAGTGCTTTTACTACACTACACTCATGTCCTTTTGGAAGTCCTTCCACTCCACAAATCTCACATAACTCTTTGATCTTAGATTTTCTCCCTCTCAATCTTGGTGAAGAAGGTTCAACATGCAGACCCAAGTCAAGTAAGCCTCCCTTTTCTCTCAATCTCTTCCTCTCAAAGGTCAATGGATATGAGCTTGCCTTAATGTCCCTTCTCTCCACATAAAAAACATTTATACTTGGTCTTTCCTCCAAGTGGTGTAGATTTTTGGATACTCTCAACACTTTCTTCAAATTCTATTCTTTACTCTCTTCTCCTCAATTTTACCCCTACAAACACCTCAAGGTCACCAAGAGTAGAAATTGAGGCTATGCAAGGTTCCCCAAGGACCCTTGGGGAACCTTGCATAGCCTCAATTTCTACTCTTGGTGACCCTCCATGTTCCCAAGATGAGTCTAAACACTCAAACATGCTTTTTGTTGCTCTCACACTCCTCATACATGAGGTCTCAACTCTATAGAATTGACCTTTCCTAACAATGTGACTCAAATCTCTCAATTGGTATGCCTCAATCCTTTGAAATTTTTAACATTTGATCACAACTCCAGGGTGTCCTTCCTCAAAAACTTTTAGGTCTTTTCATTGAGCCATTTGGCCTATGCATGTTTTCTATTCAACACACATATTTCAGATTTGGTTTGAAAACCACCTCCCTCACTTTAAAAACTTTATCTCTCTACAAAAAAATGATCTCCCTCTAATTTTGTGTCAACAAATAGGATACAATGCATTGAATTTTCTTGGAAAGTCTCAAAACAATCATCTGAAAACTAAAGAAAAGATAGACTTTGTAAAATTTTCTAGAGAGAATGTAGTTGAGGGAGCAATTTATCCTATCAACTTCCAAAAATTCTATCCTAGTGCACATAATAGCTCTCACAATAATTTTAAGTGTGAAAACTGAAAGATAAGTCAAACTATCATGTATAGAAATTTCAAGTCCAGATCTCAAACTTGAAATTTTGCCCAAAATCTATAATCCACCTCACATAATCTCTCCAAATCCTCTCATGTGTACAAGATGTACAAAATCACCTCAAAAACATCACAATGAACTTCATGGAATACAAATAGGTCTTGGTTCTCTAACATAAGTTCAACTTTCTCCTCCCCCAATGTTCTCTCTAAGTGAACTCTCATAGCCTCCTTCTGCCTAATGTAGAATTGAATGCGGAACATTATCTTGCCTTATAGAGAGGTCACGGCAATGGAACCAAAAATGTGATTAGGCATGTCTCTCACTCAAGATGAACCTATGATGGCTAGTGTGGTAACGCACCATGGACTAAGAAAGCAAAGAACTCCAACTCCATCATATTCCTCCAAGGCTAACACTCCATGACTCAAGACATTGCTCACTAGAGAACTCAATGAGAGAGAGATAGTTGCAAATGGAAGGTTGATGAATACCTCCTCACCCCTAGTTTATATAATCATGAAATAGTTATGCACCAAAGTTACTAATTACTTGAGGAACTCAAGTTATTAGGTTAAAAGTCAAATAAAGTCAAAAAGCTAAAAGAATATCTATACTCATGGGAATATTCTCCTAAGCATGTGGTCTTATCTTGACCCAACCACTAAGTCAAAGATTCCTTCACATAGGCTATCCTTGGACTATAGAAGAATCCAAAACAAAAATACTTGTGGGCCCAAGAGTTTTCAACTCTTTCCTCAAAGTCAAACACTTAGGAATAATACTAAGTAAACACAATAGAATTCAAAATGGTAGTGCTCATCTTTTTCACTTCCTTTAAAATAAAGTCCCTTCTATCTTAGCTATGATTAACTTTAGCTAATCATGACTAATTTAGAACCATCATGTATCTCTATATAAATAATATCTCTCAAGTACTGTAATATCAAGCTAAATATCAGAATATCACACACATGCACAAATGGGTGTTACAAGACTAAGTAAAGCAAGTAAAGTCAAGAAAGATGAAGAGAGATTGGAAAAGAAAACTTTGAAGGTCAGAAAGTGAAGACTTTGGGGTAAGGAACCAACAAAGGAAGCACCTTCTAAAGATAAGTACAAAGACAATGAAGTGTGGATGTTGTTGGTGGGATAGCATATTTGTTGAAGATTGTCTATCTATTGCTTTTGTAGCTACACAGAAAGAAGTAGAAGCTGAAGAAAGATCATCCTAAAGTGAGAGATGAATTGCAAGTAGTAAGGTATTTGAGTGAAGAGATCTTGGAGTTAAAGAGGACTTTAACCCAAGGAGAGGAGGAAGCCAAAGTACTTCAGAGGAAGAGTTTTGATAGTTTATACGAGTTTTTGTGAAGTGGGGTGAAGAGCTTGAGAGACAGACATCAAAATTGAGGGAACAAAAGGCATTGTTCAAGAAGATGAAGAGTGAATTTGCTGATTCAAGACTGGAAGTGCTAAACTCAAAGGCAATGATAGTTGTGATAGAGCAGGAGGTGGAGAGTTTAAAACTGAGTGCAGTGGGTAAGGATCAAGCTTAGCAGCATGAACTGATAGCGAGGAATCAAGAAGAAGAAAGATTGCAAGGATTTATCAGAAATATGGACGCTCAACTTGTCTAGTATGTGAAGGAGAAGTAAGCATTGAATGCAGAATTTGAGGATGAGTTGAAAATGTACTGGAATGAATTGGCAGTGGAGTGAATAAGGAGAAGATAATTTTGAGGAATGCATTGAATTCAGTGGAAGAAGTCATTGTGAGAGTGAAGTTGATGTTGAGTATTGAGGTTGATGTAAAGTTGGAGGAAGCAAGATTGCATGAGTTGATGTTGTTAGTGCAAGAGACTAGGACGAAGAAAGTGAAGGATGTGAACATGAATAAATTATTGATCAATTTACGAGAGAGTAGATAGGAAGATGATAGAGGTAGGAGATAATGTTTGTCTCAGATTAGATTTAGCTAGGTGTGTTTAGATGACCTTTAGAGTAGTGTGAAGAGAGATACCCAAGGTGAAGTAGTTGAGGTAGGAGTGCAAGGTCTTAGGATGAGTTACTCAAGTTCATTGGAGAAATTAGATTAGAGAAGGAGAAGCTAGATAGGATAGTAATGACTTTAGTCTTAGTTTAGACTAAAGATATGACAAAGTTGTTAGTAGTATATAGATGTGAAAAATAGGAGGTGATTGTAGTTACATCGTGCATAGAAGTTGAAGTAGAAGTAGACATTGGATTGGGTTAACAACCAATTTGAGATCCAAATTGACAGATATGAAGAAATGGGTTGTCATTTTGGATCTAGAGATTGTTAGGAAGCAGTTTACATAGTTAGATAACTGTCAGTGCTCTACCTATTCAAAGGAGGCATTTTTAGTGAGTATTTTCATTTAGTCTAGTATTCATATTTTGAGGTTGAGTGAAGAAAAGTGCTATAACTCAATGCTCATCATTTCAACTTAATTTTGAGTATCAATCCTATGTGTGTGTTTGTGTGTGTTTAGAGAAATTCAAATTGTAGTTAGTGAGTGTTAGAGGAGGACCCTAGCCATGCCAAGTGTGCCTACTGTAGCTAACCTTGTAGGTAACCTGTGGTGAAGACCCAAAGCCCAAGCACATTGCAAAGTGATTGAAATAGGCTATTGGTAATAGGATATGAGTATGGTTGGAGAGACAGCCACTGCCTCTCTTCTTTGCAAAGAGGCCTGTGTTGCATCTGAAAGGAGAGTATTTCTGATATTTCTATTTCTTCTTCCTCAACAAGAACCACAAAATTTGGTTTATTTTGGTCATTTAAGCATGTTACAACCATAGACCATGATGGCCTCAATAATCTTACTAGAGTTAGATTCAATATCTATGTATTATCACTTGAATTTTCTTCTTTTCTAAGGAATTCTTGTAATTTCATGATTACATTATTCAATTCAAGAAGTAGGCAATTTATTTCATCAGATTTCACCATCTCCATTTGCTGTGGGGTTTAGCATGTTTAGGACTTTCCCTCTCAATTTGATGGATGGTTTGTGCATCTTCATGACTTTGAGTTCTAGGAAAAGCAATCTCAACCCAAGCTTGATGTGGATTTTAGTTAGCATGTGATGGCAATGAACTATTTGGATAGATACACTTTGTCTCTATAGACATTTATTTTTATGTAGACATACAATTAAAATACATAACTGTTAATGTTAAAATATCTAATTCACCTAATGAGCTGGTCAGGAGGAGTCCCGCCTTTGAATTGCTAACTAGGATGATTAACTGCTATGTTGGGCTATACTAAATCCAAAACTTATACTTAACCCAAAAGATCAAGTGAGTTAAAAGAAAGGGTGACTGCAAGAAAACGCAAAGGATGAGAAGACCACATCAAGCCATACAAGGGTGAGACAACATAGGGAGAAGAAGTTTTGCCTTGTGCGGACAGGTCTGAAGTATTCACGCATTCACTACCAACTAGGACAATCAAATGCCACATATGAAGTTATCAAGTTAGTCCACCTCAAAGCCGCCAGCTATGGCAAACTATTTTCATGTAGGCATCAACATTTGGAATATTGTTAAGTCTTTTCTGGAGACTTAGGGTGCCATTAAGTCTAAGTGCCAAAAGTAAGATACTAGGGTGTTTCAGAAATAGTTTTACAAAGCTTTGTATTTTTTCATATAGCTTATATGAAGCGTTCACTAAATTGGTATGGGGTGCGAGCCAGAGGAAGAAAGTGTCTTGCTATGGATTTCAGATCAAGTTCCTTATTATCAGCAAACTCTATAAGAGGTGGTTTGTAGGAAATAAGGGATATGGAGTTTTCCATTATCACACCACAATGCATTATTTACACATTAGGGTTAATAAAGTGCCTAGTTTACATTAGGGTGAATGGGATGGCCACCGAAGGAGGCAATGAAGATAAGTGATGGAAAAGAACAAGATGAACTACACAAGAGGACAAAAACAAGAAAATTGACCGTAGAGTGGGAAGATTAGTAAACATTGTGTGAAGATGGGAAGAGGGGGAGTGAATTTAATTTGATATAAAATCCTCAATTTCATTATTTAAAAATTCCTTTTTCAGCTAATAAGGATTAATATCTTATCTTGCAAGCTTGTTCATTGCGCAGAGAACGTCATTGGAGTGAGAGGAGTAGAGCATGCCAATCAAGTGTTATTTTTTAAGATTCAAGGATCAAGGAGAACCAAGTTGAGTATAACATGCCAAGAAGGAGCACTCATGGAGAACTAATGGTGTAAACAATTATATTTGGAGATCTTGTTGCAAAGACTAGAAGATGAAGATGAAGATGGAGAAGGAGATTTAGAGATACTAGAATTATTGATTAGTGGGTAGGAGTATGCACATATGCATAGATACCTAGAACCCCAAGTTACTTATCCTTGTAGTTGAGAATTTGTGATAAAATATTTTAGAAATCTATAGTCAAAGGCTTTTCTCCAACTTACTAGAATGGATGTTCATTCCTTTTCAATATTAGTAGATTTGATAAAAATGAGCATTGTTTTTGAAAAAAACTATTGGGGGGGAAAAGCACCAATGTGGATCCAAGTAGCTCTAGCTCTTGATAGATTTGGGGCATCAAGGTAATGGAGCTTGTGTTGTGAGGGGATTAAACATTTGGTGAATTAGTGAAGGTTCAATAATTGCCTTTACCGATTGAGTTATGACCCCCATATTAGATTTGATGAAGAGTCAAGTTGCATGACTTGAGCACAAGGAGAAGAGGAGGATATCCATTGTTTTTTCACAATAAGATTTCCCTAGTTATGTTGGTTTGGTAGATGGAACATTTTTTTCTCTTGCCGCTTGACCCATTGTGGATGGAGAAATCTATTTCAGCCAAAAGGCTCATATTCCATACATGGTCAAGTGATTTGTGACAATAAAAGGAGAATTATAAATTTTACTAGAGGTAAGTGTTCTATATATTCTTTTATACTTTTTGTTTAGTTCATTAGCATTGGTGCTCTTCTTTGTACATTTGTATGATTTTATTGAAGGTTAGATTTGATTTTTTTATTTGCAGGAATGCCAAGATCATGTCACGACATGACTTGTTTGAAAATTCATCACTGTGGAATGATTTCAACCAAAGAGAAGCGTGTCAAAGTTTTGAGGCCAAAGAGTACCTTTTAGGTGATTTTGGTTATGTACCCATGCATCACCTACTCCTTGCATTCAAATAAGCCTGAATAAAGGACAAGAAAGAGTTTAACAAATATTTGGCAACGGCAAGGGTGATAAATGAGCATTGTGGAGGAGTATTGAAAGCTAGATGGCATTCTCTTTGTGTGATTAGAGTGCAACTTAAAGATGATGGCAGATTTAAGAGGGACTCAAATAGATTCAAAAATATCTTTTAACAGAATAGAGCTTGGCAGAGAAGAAAGTAGGTCAAGGGTGATGCAATAATTCCTTGCTCGTCATGTTGATGATATACTAGAATGAAAAGAGATCATGTTTCTCTACAATTAAAATATCTTTCTTCAAATTCTTTGTATCTTGTAAGTAATGTTTCCAATTTTCCTTCCATAGTTTTTAAAACATTCTTATATGTTGTTGCCTTGAAAAACACCAAGTTCTAAAAAATTATATTGCTCCCTTCATGGATCTTATGTAAGAATTCAAGAATGTACGTGGCAATGCCCAATGACAGTTGGTGGTGCTTGGTGATGCATAGTATAAACTTGAAGTTGTTGGATGGTGTTGGTTGACACCCAAAAGCACTCAAAGTCATTGGATGGTGCTAATTGACACCCAATGTGCTCTAGAAAAGTGGCTAGATGGCACTAAGGGACACTTAGTGTGCTTTAGTAAGGGTGATGCCAGCCAATGCTTGCCCGTAGAAGCCGCACTTACCCAGAGATGCCAACGGGTGTTGGGAGCCACCCGCCATAATGTTTACATTCGGATTTCACCTCTCGATGCTCAATGGTACTCAACATATCACCGTGTGATGGCACTCAAGGGTGCTCAAAGGTGCTCATCTTATGTAACGATTTGGTGTCGTGGTTGGTAACATGGTGTGCCGCACGTTGCCATTGGTTGCTACTCATGACTTTTAATTTTTTTTGTTGTATTTGGGTTCTTTCTCCTAAAATAAAAATTTATTGAGTGCAATTTATATCATTTTTTTGTCATGTGGAGGCTATATAAACCCTCCCCTTGCAAATACCTTTCACATTTCTTGAATTGAGCATTTTGGGAAGTTTTCATGAGCACTTCAGCTTAGTGGTTTTTGAAAGAGGAGGGTGTTTTTTAAAAGAGTTTGCAATTTTTTGTTTCAAAAGGATGTACCCATTGATTTTGAGTGTTGTTTGAGTTTCTAGGCAGAACAAGGAGGTTCAAGAGTGGTGAGAGAGATTTGTATTTTGAGACAAGATTTCATGGTTTTTGTTTTGGGACCAAGAGTTGAAATTGAGCAGAAGGGTTTAAATGAGGGTTTGAGAGTTTTTTCATGAGAGCAAAAGTAGTAGTTTTTGAATAGAAGTGAAAGGTGAGAGGAGAGCAAGGAGCAAGGAGCCCAAGAATTCTATCAATCAAATTCTCTCATTTGAGTTCTTGCATTTCCTATATTCTCCATGGCAGAAATTTGGGGTTACAAGAAGATTGTAGACGGTGAGGACATGAAGAATACTCAAGAAGGAGATTGGCTTATTGGATTCCACACCATTCAACACCCAATAAACTTCATCAAATGGTGTTGGATGGATAAACATCAAATTTGAACAACTATAGGTGGAATCAAGGAGGTCAATCTCAATGTAATTGGCCTATATTACCCACATCTAGAGGTATTTTCTTTCTTTCCTCAGTTTGTTTCTCCATTTTTTCTCTAGTTTTCAAAAGTTCATCTCCATTTCTGTCTTTCTTTCACTTTTAGAGTGTCAATATTTAGTGCCTACAAGTGTCACCCGGTGCCAATACGGTTTGTCTTATAGTACCTCCTCATGTACTCCACGCCTCCTTATATCACCAAGTGTCAACTTGTTAAACCCCTTCTTTGTCTCACAAAACCAATGAGTGTCACCCAATGTCAACTCCTTTGTTTTTAACATTTTCTTATCCTACAGCGGCACCCAACACTATTGTGCCTACACAATAGCAACAATGAGTGCCCACTCCCATGATTGGACATTGCAACACACCTCACATTGTCCCACCCTGCGCTTGGTACGACAACACCTATCTGCCAATGCTGGTAGGCATCATCTCACGGCAATCTCCCTTGATTTCCCTATCCCAAAGTGGCATCCCATGGCATCTATCTTCTTTCTCTTGTACGGGGTCATTGCCAAGCGGTGACCAACATCTTTGTTGAGGTTTAAGATTTTTTGGTTGGTGGTTTTTACAAGTTCTTCCATGTATTGAGTTTGTGAGTTCTTGGGACAAGAATTCTTGTACAGGTTTGATCAAGGGGAGATAATTTCAATTGATAGTGGATATAGTTATAGATACACTTGCAATGCCAAGGGAGAAGACACCAAGGAGGAAGACTATTCCTTACACAACTGTTTTAGATTGGTTTCCACAAAGAGATAGGGTTGCAAAGAGCTATTTGGCAAGGCAATGTGTGTATCTTGCTTTCAAGGCTTCTATAATTGATGGGTGCACTTGTGGCACCAACTATTAGGCTCAAGATTGTGCATGGGCATTTGGTTCTCAACACCAAGACAAAGTTGAGGAAATTTGGTGTGGAGGATTATGATTGGAGGGAGTTATCATTTCAACCTATCATTGTTGAGGTGGGGAGTTTGCAAAGCCAATTGCGGAGACCCATGGGGTGCAAGTTCAGAGTCAACTTCCTTGGGCAGATACTCACTCACCTCTTTGTGGACAGAGGTTTCATTCTTAAGAAGGAAGCGATGAACTTGAGTGATGAAGAGGAGGAGATTATACATGATGACGAGGATGATGATCATGAGGATGCAAAGAGTGAGGACAAGGATACCGGTGCTGATGATGGGGAGGATGAGGAAGAAGATGAGGACAGTGAGTGATTGATAAGATTTGAGTTTTGGCATATTTTTTTATATTTGAAAATATACAAAGTTCTATTGTATATACCATTACCAGATTTAATAAATGAGTTAATTTAACATACCTTAATTAGTGAACTTTTCTATTTACTTGATTCAAAAGTGAGTTTTACTCAATGGATGAGTATGTAGTCAATGATGGTTTCTTTACATACATTGCAAACTATAGAGAAGCAAGAGAGATTAGTGCTTGAGCGCAAGAGTAGATTGGAGAGCTTTGAGGAGCATGGTAGATTGTTAGTAGAGAGAGAGACTCCTTTGTGAGAGAGAGGATACTATTGCTGCAAAGGAGTAGAGGCATCTGAACTTTATTACTTATGAGATGGAGAGAGAGTAGAGATTAGTTGACTTGGACTTGGACATCCTAGGTGCCGCTACCATGGTTGAGGGTTATACGGCCCAGTTATAGAATTAGGCAAGAGAGTTAGCATTTGCTATGAAGAGGTACAAGAATGCACATGTTTAGGTAGAGGAGAGTGAGAGTAGTCTAGCTTAGGCTAGGGCTTGTGTGGCTTATCTTGGACCAAGACTATGTATTATTGCTTGCTAGACCCATACCCATAGTGAGATGCAGACCCAAACTGATGCCACCATTGTGATAGATACCAACCATATGTTACCTTGCACGGTTGTGACTCAAGAGACCTAGACTTTTGCCTTACCTCATAGTCTGGAGACTCAATGGACTCAAGCTTTGTCTATTAAGAGAGAATTCTACATATTCTCTTCCCAAGCTTCATGTAGAAGAAGATTATTTTTGTGGATGTTACTTATTTGGCATCATATTGGGTTTGTGGTAGCACCAATTTTCCATGCATGGGAGACGTGGAAAACTAGACATGGTTGATACCCTCACACATAATCAAGGCCTGTAGGATAGGTTGCACATCCTAGTGTTCGCCATTTCATCTTGTTCTGTTTGCTATGCTTTGAGGTTATCTTGTGGATAGATCTTACTCCGGATGGAGTGGAGTAGTTGCTACAGAGCATGTGGTAGTGGTTGGAACTCTCGGAGGGAGTTCACACCTGGTCTTACCTCATGGCATTTTTTTTCTTCAGATGTCTAGTGAGATGATGAGTTCAAAAGACTAAGAGTTAGATCATATGAGCATCTCACTTCATTAGGTTTACCTCTTTGTGATCTTTTGAATCTAAACAGTTTTTTCACTCTCTTATTATATGAACCATCCACATGGTACTATCCATCCTACCCAATTTTGTCCTATAGGGTAGAGAGAACATCATACACTTGGTCATTTGGTCCTTTGATAAGTGGATAGATTTGTCCATGATGATGGGCCTGCTGTTATTTGGGCAAAAGAGGACATAAGGTAAATCAAGTTCTTATAGTAGTGACTCATATTCCATTCTTGTAACCAATATCAGGTATCAACACTTGGATAAGAGAGAGTGGACTCTTTGGTGGTCATTGAGTCCATTTAGTATTCAACATCATGTATAAT
The DNA here is from genome assembly GCA_948567375.1 of Lunularia cruciata. Classification (NCBI taxonomy): domain Eukaryota; kingdom Viridiplantae; phylum Streptophyta; class Marchantiopsida; order Lunulariales; family Lunulariaceae; genus Lunularia; species Lunularia cruciata. The sequence goes on along the minus strand of OX419762.1, from coordinate 36,889,290 downwards.
GGCAAAGACTTGAGGATGCAATAGCAGCACTTTGACACCATGTTTCATCTCCCTCTTATTCTTCACCTCCTTCTCCTTTAGCATAGTTACATGCTTGAGTGGCTCCGCATTTATACACATCTCATGTACATTTGTGCATCATATTCTCTCTCATACTTTTTATCACCAATTCCCTAAATCTCCTTGTCAAAATCTCATCTCTACTTTCATGTGTTATGTGTCACTTGTGCCTCACACCAAACTATGTTTAATCAGGTATCACTTGGCACCTATGAGTGCCACCCACAACAATGGGCGCCATTGCACGTCATCCTTAATCAAATAGGCTACACATCCTAAACATAGTATTCAGCTTGTGTCACTCAATGGCACTAAGCAGCATCTTGTGGCACTAGGTGCCTATGAGTCATCATTGATCTGCATCACATAGCGCCCATGTACATCATGCCATAACAATAGGTGCCATCTTTGTTGCCTTTTACCCACTTGGTGCCACTCACTATTGGTGCAACTTGGGGGCAGCACGAGGCATTGACAACAAGCACCAATGAGCACTAACAAGCTTCAATGAGTGGTAGCTAGTGCTAATGAGCACCAACAAGTGCCATTTAACTCCATAGTCATTCCAAAATACAGAGTCTTAAAATCAATTTATTAAAACTCATCTTTAATTTAAACATACTCAGGTTACATTGTGGCATGATATTTGCTATTACTAAAGTATGATGAATTTGTAGAAGTATTGTTTTCTTTTGAAGAGGAAAAATGTTCAATTTCATGCAGAAATTGAGTTAGCACTTTGAAATACTGGCTTATTTTCTCAAGAGATTTTCCTGCCCAGAGGAGACTCATTTTGATTTCATGAGTGTTCTTTGACTCTAAACTCTTCTCCTTGAACCTATGTTTGCCTGCACCCAACTTTCCTTTTATCTACACTTAGTTTCTTCTCTTAATTTCAACTTTTAGCTTTTATGTCTCTAATTTTCATCAATGTTTTCTCTCTTTTCCTCATGTTTGTGGCTTCTAGTTCAACTAGTCATAACCTCTTCTTTGATTCTTTGATTCATAACCTCTTCTTTAGTGTTCAACATGGTGATTTTTGCTAAATCATGAGACAATGACATACTAGGTGACATCCGAGATACCTTACTTGATGATATTCCACCTTTTCTCCCCTTTGGGTCATGTTCTCCTTCTTGGTCAAGGAAAGTGCACTTGGACCCATCCCCTATAGAAGTTAGTGGAGGTGGTGTAACAAAATGTGAGTCCTCTATCGGTGCAACAAATGGTGATTCCTCCTTAGGCAATTGGATTCAATTATCCATGTCAATACTAGGTATATTTTCCATCCCTTGGGTGTTTGGGACAAATTGGAAGATGTGTTTGGGAGCACCACATTTGGGGGAGATGGGAATTGAGAGCACTCCTCTACACCCCCGTGGACCTCCTCCAAGCAAACCTTGCTCGAATTGGGATTTAAATCTTCCAAACTTACCATAGCAAATGGACTAATGTTTGTTTTGTTCCCAAACATGGCTTCCATTCTAGCAAAATGTGGGCACATTCCATTCATTTTATCTTCTTTAGTTCTACACACTTTGCCATATTCCTTCTCTGTGACACCTTCTCTAATAGCCTTGTTCTTCAACTCTTGAGTTTTTTTTTATTGTTTCATGTACCACAACCATTCTTATAAAGCCTATCACCTGTCATAGCAATAGGAAATCCTTGCCCTCTTGTATCAAAATTGTTGCCATGAAACTAAAAGCAGTGGATTTCTAAATAGGCTTTTTGCAATTCCCACCATGAATCTATGCAAAATGCTTGGGGTCCTCTAAATATCCAGTATTTGGCCATAATGGTGCGTCGTCATGCGGAACCTTTCATCCTCTTTTGCTTTGCAAAGCACAAAATAAGCCATCCTCCTCCAAATTTCCCTAATGATTGTTCGGGTTGCAAATTCAAATGGGAGTCTATAGATCTTGGATCTTCATCCAAGAGCAAGCCTCCTGCACTACAACAAGGTACTTGATCTCCCATTGCTAAATTATCACCGTCCTTTTGGAGTAAAATCTCTCGACCCTTAATCAATTTCTTGGTTGCCATAAGGCGGCATAGATATTTTCCCATAACTTGTGCTATCATTTGCCACTATAATCTATGGAAATGAACCAACACACCAATGTGAAACTACAAAACCACTGTTTAGTTGACTGATATAAGGAGCACTTGCACCCGGGATGGTGAATTTGAGTTGAGAATTTGAATAGTTGAGAGCGGAATTTTGGATCCGCTAACAAATTTCATATATCTCATTCCAAAACACACCCACCAAACCACTTGGTCACCCTCTCAATAAACCACTTCTTCTAACAATCATTTATTTCAGTAGGCCATTCCTAAACATCACTAACATTCCACCTGATTTTTATAAATGACTGCAAATTGGAGGGCATATCCGGTGCCACAATTTATTAACATCACATCTCGTTACATAGTTCACTATAAATAATTATAAAGTTTATTATTCATCCCTCCGATATCTGTCAAAACTATTTCTGAAAAACCATACCGTGAAAGTCCATCTCTCCGCATACGTGTTCCGTCTACCTCGACTGTCTGGTTAAGGTTTGTTCTTTTCTTTATGGTTTTTTACCATCAACCTTTTAGTTTGGTTCTTTATCATCAGATGTTGAGTGAATCCGTTAAACGCGTATCATTTCTTTTCCTCTTGGACATATTCATCATATTTAGAAATATATTTCAAAGTGACTTTGACAAAAGTCACGATCTGAAATCTTAATTTAATTAATTTTCGTAAGTTCTAATTTTTCACTACTCTTTCGATATTATTGATGATCTTTGATGAATACTTATTCAAATGTTTATTCTGTAATTACACTTGTTAGAAATATATTTCTCTACCATCAAAAGCAAAAGGGACAACTCCCAAAATCCAAGTTATATGAGAGCTCACATGATGAGCTCTAAGATAAACTTCCAAAATACTGGAGTTGCTAATAAATACTCCAGTATTTACTGGTTGTTGCATGGGAAATCACGAAAATCACCATTCATAATGGAAAGAGATATCACATATATTGTGTGCACGTTATCCTTACCATAACTCAGAATATATGGTCTACAAAACCTGGCCTTTTGCCGGTTCTGGATCTAATTTCACTGAGTTTCTTAGAAAACCTTTGTTACTTGTTTTCTATCATTGAATTAATATCAATTTCGTCGATGAGAATGATAAATAAATTTAGTATGAAAATGGAGACTAATTTTCATCTCGTACGTTGTAGTCTTAGAGTAGTCCTTTCTAGACGGAGAATTATCTCAATCTCTATCAATTGTTAACACACGAACCGGCAACTCAAGAAAGCAATCACACACACCATCCTTATAGATTATTCATTGAGCATACAGCATAAACAGAAGTCTTTCCTTAGACATCGATTGACTGACAATTGCCAAGTTGACAAAAACAGACAATATTAACGCATGAAACTTGGGGAAGAGTTCAGGTCCGATTCTTTACATAGGGACTTGAAGATGGTAAAGATAACTGTCACCTTTTCAAGGATGATTCACACTATTTTCCATGCAGATTAAGTCTTGACTTATAAAGACCGCGTATATAAAAGAATCCGGGGACCATGAGAAATGTCTATTTTTTCAAATCTCATGATAACTCTTGATTTGATTCCTCCTTGGGGTTTTTATGGTTTCGTAAAGGTTGAAACAGTTGTTTCGCGGGTTATTCAGTGGTATTTCCGTTTTCCCTGGAATCAACCCGCTGGCAAGTTTAGGTCATGTCGAGCGTGCATTATATTGTGATTGTTTTGGAGAGGAAAACCGATAAGGAGAACTTTAAAAATATATGTCTCGGAATAGATTATATTTGTCACAGTTGAAGACTTCTTCTTTTTTTCATTAAAATGATAGTTAGGTCAAGAAAACTATGAGAAAAAGTCGAGTGTGGCGGAGCTTAGTGCCCGTAGAGCACTTGCAAATATAGAATCAAATATTTGTAAACCAAATAAAAAGTAAATTAAGATTGAAATACCGAAGTTATTCATAACTTAACTTTGGATAACATCTTAACGGCGACGTTCCCATAAATGCTAAAAGACTGAAACTCGTTGATCTTTTATTGAAATACGAAATGAAACAAAACAATTAAACTCATATTCGTTTTCTCACCTCCATAATTTAAAATTCGTTCATTATCGGCAGGTTATTTTGAGAGCAGTCAGTCTAAGGTAATGTACATTCATTCAGCCCGCTGCAAATCGAGCCATAGAGGGATCCCACGTGTACCTGGCTGAGGTTTGTCGTCTCTCATGTTTTGCTCGCAGCCACAGAGCTTTCGCAAGAGCGCAACTTGGGAACAAAGCCGGGGCTTTGGAGGATCTGAACCGTTCCATTGAGATCAACAGAAAGGATGGGAACCATTGGCAAGAGAGGGGCATTTTGAAGAGAATCATGGGTGACTATGACGGAGCGTTGTCGGATTTGAATAAGAGTTTGAAATTTGACTACAACGAGTACGAAAGACTCAAGCACCGTAGTTATGTTAAGTTTGTCATGGGAGATGAACATGGAGCCCGGTTTGATGCAGAGCATGCTCTCATGATAAAACATCTAAATGTCTACAGATAGCAACCGAGCTATGCAAGCCATCCAATGTTTGGGGCTATGTCGGTGACCTTTCCAGAATTTGATCTTCGGTAGGATTACCGTACATGCACCAAGCCAGGTACTATTTCATTTTCCTCTTTGCATATTTGGTAAAAGAATGTGACCCGGGACTAAGTTGCAGTGTTGTCCTTGAGACACCTGAATCATGTCTAAAATCGTTATTGAGATGAGCTGACTCTATGTAGGTTGTTGGTGGTTGAGATGTAACTCAATGTAGATCCGGGGCGGAGCCTTATTCAATTAGAGTGCAGATGTTTAGTTGTTCTTACATGACGTACCCACTGTGACATGGGTTCCTTCTTTACATTTTCTTCTTCTTCTTTCCCAAATGATTCATTAACCGGGCGTATAACAAACTTTATATGGCTATAATGTTTGGTTAAACGCATTCCAGAAAGCATTAGCCAATCTCCAATTTCCGCAATGAAATTGACGGGTTAGTGGACCTATATTTGTGTAGATATGATAGTTCTGCTTGGAGTGCTTGGCAACTGTCACTTGTTAAGCTTCATGCCTCAAATCATGTAAGTTACAGCTGCGCTAATCAACAAATCCAAATGACGTTTAAGATACCTCTGGATTTATGTTATGCATTGAGTAAAAAGTGCATCATCCCATCTCTTTTGAGATAGGTGTTGGTCAATAAAAGTGTCAATAAACACTTTTATTTCCTAAATTCAGCTTAATTTTTAACATTGTGAAGCAAACGCAAGCTCTTCCTTGATGACAATTTTTGTCATAGTACAGTAATATTCTTAAAATTGAAGTGGAAAGGTTAGATGTATAGTACGCATATCTTTAGCCTAAAATTCCGTATTAGCTTTCAGATAGCGAGGAGATGACAGCTCTAGGAGGCTAGGCACATTCTATAAAAGAGAAGGTGTAGATCTCTGTCATTACCGGATCTTTATGTCGGATATCTTTATATCTTTATATCGGATACCTTTGATATATAGGTCTCTTTCCGGGTCGTTATACACAGTTATCTCACAAAAGGATGAAATATGTATGAGGGCTCTCCTTGGTTTGCGTGTCTGTTGATATTGGTGGAGATGACTATGCTCACTAATTTGGTTGGGTACATATGACGCAAGTAATGGTGATCTTTGAGGCTGGTAGACAGTCGCTGGAATACTTCTGTGCCAAGATTCACTCCAACATACACAGAGGTAAAGCTCTCCTATAGGCTCCAGTTTCTCAAGCAACCCATGTGGTCTAAGATTTACAGAAATGTGGGACGTTGCACCGTTTTGGGGATTTATGTGGGTGAACATATTCTTGACGAAAATGAATTGAGCTTCGGCTAGCTATCAAGGACTTTAAGCGAATATTCAACTCTTCCATACTTCTTCGTATTATATACTTTTTGTAAGTTGGTATAGATCATGTTTACAGGTGGGAGCATTGAGAGTAATTGGTTATGGTTGTTGGTATAGTCTTAATATAGCTATTCTTTCAAAGCAAGAAATAATCGTTTCGTCAATGTTTGTTCTTGGCAGTTAACCCCGTCTCAATTGTGCAAAGCGGGCGTGATAATCAATTTTCAAATTGATTTTTTGTATAAATTTAATGCCAAAACTACTCTCATGTTTGCCTGTGTGTATATTGACAGGCAGTCAAGCTACTCTTTTTACGTCTTGTGGGTAGAGAAGTGAGATACAGGACATGTGGTGTGTCAAACATCACAATTCATTAGAGAAATAAAGGATTGGTTTTACAACGATCAATGATCGATGGGTGTGCAATAACAGTGATGATTATCAGGACTACTTACAGAATCGTTGGACTTGCATCGCATAAACTAACATAAACGGAAAACTTACAGTTCTGTCAAATATGATTTGTTTTTGAAGTTACTGTTTGCCAGTACGATGTAATATAAGTTTTTGATTTTCATCACTTTTCTCTTATTATGTCCTAGATTTTTATTTGTGATCTTTCAGTTTCTTCTTCCTCGATAATAACCACAAATGTCGTTTTAGGTCATTTAAAGCTTATTACCACCCTAGATCATGACGGCCTCAATAATCTTACTACAGCTAGAATTAATATATTTATCAAGATCACTTCTATTTTTCTCTTTTCCCAGGAATTCCTTTCTTTTCTACTATTTCGTTATTCAATTTGAGAACTGGACAGTTTCATTTCGATGGTTTAGGATTTCATGATCTTCAGTTGCTGCGGGTTATGAGCATCTTCAGGACTTCCCCCTCTCATTTCGATGCATGGTTCGTGCATCTTAAAAGATAGATAAAAGGTCTAGACAAATTAAGTTTAAATTGGGACAAGACACAACCTCAAATGCAAACATGATTGGACATGTGACAAAAGATATGATTGAAATTGCCACTGTTTGGGACGTTGCTTGCACTTTAATCGGAATGGTTTCTTGTGGAGGTTTGGGTATTAGATTTGTGGTTTATCAAAACAATAAATAATTGATTTTTTCATATGAAGCCAATTCTTAGAACTTATCACTTGAGGACAAATGTAATTGTTAGATTTTTAGATGCCAAACTATATTCTATAAAACTTGTTACTTGAAAAAGAGAATTGATTACTTGGGTGTGAACTCATATTTAACTTTAGTATTATCTCAAAATCATGTGGATGTTATAGATGCAATTCTCAAAACTTATCATTTGGGAATATCTATTATTGATTTCTTAGATAATGGCTTATAATTTTGTAGAACTTGTTCCTTGAAATTTTTTGTTCATTATTTGGATGTGAATATATATTTAAGCTCTTATTTAAACTCAAAATAACATGGATGTTATAGATACCAACTTATGTAAATATTATAATCTTAATATCAAAATATTTGTAGATAATATAAGTCAATCCTTATCAAGAGTTGTGACAACATAATATTTTTTATTGGATATTTTTAGCCTTAATTTCAAAAAACATATGTATGTTGTAGAGATTAGCCTAGATGGAACTTGTTACTTGACATATTCTACAAAAAATTTCATTTGAAAATACACAAAACCATATTAAAATTATAGTTTAGAACCCGTACTATTTGGAGAGATCTTAGATTCATATCAGACGTGGAATCTAATACCAAAATATTTATACATACTATAGAAGTCGGGTAAATATAAATGTATTAGGACTAGTATTGTACTTCAAACACTGGCTTATGTTGTAAATGCTAGCATATATCACAAGTTTAGATACTAGTCAGTGTTTTTTTGTTATTTTTCATGTAAAGCTATAATATGGGCTGTATATTTATGCTTTTCATGATCAAATAGGCTGTCAAAATGAACATCGTGTATTTCTTATTACCTCTGTTAATCATTTCTCCTTTTACATATTGATTCTTTTTTATTCTGGAATTGTTTAAACAGTCCATGATGATTTAATTAGGTTTGAAACCTAGATATACTTTTGTTAAAAGTCTTGGATCCATCCTTTCTTAGTTATTAGTAGCATCTTCAAAATCTGTGAACTATAAATCTAAATATTCACAGTGTTCATGAGACACCCTTAAGCCTCATGACCTCTTTGTTGTTCTGTGTACTCCTTGCTTGGTCCTCATGACAACTTTGCAGGTCTTTGTACTTTGTTTCTTGTAAATTTCTTTCCCTTCTAACTATGGATTATAAGGATTTAGTTGAATTAAAGTTGAATATTTAAGTTCATTGAAAGACAAATGATCTAATCTCAAACAAGCAATACCTTATCAATTAAAATAAATTAATTTCTCAAATATTATGCCAAAATTTATTTATTTAAAATTTATTTATTTTAGCGTAAATTTAAAAATAATAAGAAATAGTACATGACTACATAAATTATAGATTTAGACAAAAGATAAAGTACAGATTTTGATCTACAATCTATTTGAAATATCAATTCCCACTTCAAACAATACTCTTGATTCAAGTCTAAAAAGACAATTGATGTGAATATAAAGGTGCTACAAACTCATACTATAACTATCTAGGAAATATAATACTGATTTCCATTTTGGAAATCAGGATTCTATCACTATTTTGGAAGTGGTTGATTTGCTTCAAGACATCACGACAGACAGTCAGTCCGACTCACTTTCTTCACAGGAACATGGTTTTTGAGCAAGTTGACTGCCCTCACCAGTGAGAACCAATCTCATGTGGAAATGGTAAATGCGACTTTTACTCAAATTAGTGTGATGCAACAAGAGCATTTGACTCATTGTCCTCTCCTGTAATTTTTTTTCAGGGAGAATGTGGAGAAAGTAGAGCGAATCGCCGGCGAAAACGTAAGAAAAACATTCCGGTGGGTGATCTGGAATCTGCTCCATATTTTTGTTGACTTCCGAACTTGTTTGTCCTGAATGTTTTGCTCCAGATTCCGGCGGGAATTGCAAGCTATCCTACTTTTCTACTCACAAAGTAATGTGCAGTCACAGTACGTGATCAATTTCGAGCTAGCACCCTGAATTAGTGGAAGGAAAGACGAAGGCTATCCTTTGGGGTGGCGTTAGTGCAATGCAAATGATGAAGATTTTTGCAGGTGATCGGCTATTTTCCCGGCAATCATTTCGCTCGGTTTGGCAAGATGGCTTCCATCAATCTAGCAAAGCTACAGCGATTATCCACCTGTGCATCTCGTATTACGGTCCGATTTACGCAGGTACAATTTGCAACTTCCTGTTCAAGTCACTCGCTTTTCTGAATAGTAGCATGCATTTGTGTCAGACATACAAATAGTTATGTTTGTAAGAAGAGTATAATTTTCATTAGATGGAGTGTTGAACTGGCTGGAGGCTTCTTCACTGGAGTTAGTTCGTGGCTCTACTCGGAACTTAGACGACCTTTGATTCGATACCACTGATATACGCAATTGGTGTTAGAGTCAGTACCTTCATTGAGGGCCTTCAACTCTTTGCAAAATCGGCACATCGTAGAGCCAGCTCGGTCATCACTGTGTAAGCTTCCGGGGAGTAGTCATCAAGTATCCTAGGATCGACAATCGAGATTACCCCGGCGGCTAAAAATCTTTTCTTCACCTGTAGCATGAAGTGTGATTACAAAGGGTAAGTACATATAGACTCTATATATTACAGGGAGGTGTGTCTTGGTGAAGTTGTACGTTCAACTTCCGAAGTTGAAACCGGTGCAAATACGTGGCGATACCGGAAGTCGACGCTCTGCTGGTAAGTTTGTCGAGGGCCGGGAATGCAGTGATGAAAATACGAAATAACTCCAACCAGTCTTCTAGTGGCTTGACAGAGTTACCTCTCAACGTGATGGAGTTTGAAGTGAACAGAAAAAGTTAAGTAGAGTAGAAGTATCCACTTCCTGTGAAAGTCCAGTGAAATATAGATTAAGGATAACTGTGGATCCTTTCCACGAGTTGGTTAGTGAAGTTGAGAAGATGAAGCAGAAGAACTGTTGCCAAATGTTGTCGTATAAAGGGGCATCTCCGGAGCGGATAGCCTCGAGTCTGAACGAGGAAATGAAGCATTTGCAAATATTCTCAAGGACATGAAGGATAGTCACGAGGCGAAGAAAATTGCAGAGGAAGGTACCGATGAGATCAGAAACCCATTCGACTTTCAGCCCGAAAAAGAATTACCTGGCGATCATGAATATTGTCCCAAAAGATCAAAGCGTGTCTTTAGAAGGACAATTCTTCTATCACTACATGGAGGATCTGGTGAAGTGAAGTTATCTTTACCTAAATATATTACTTTGATGTATTATAAAGAATCATCCAACAAAGTTCATGATGGAATTTTTTTCCTCCGGTGCGAGAGAAAACGCAGATTGAACTTCATTGGGGAAGAAGTTGAGCAATGAAATGGGAGCGTATGAACGGTCAAACGATCTTAAGAATCAAGAAGTAGCCACTAGTTTCAATCAAGAAAGAAGGGTCGATGGGGAGAGTTTGTGGGAGATTCTCATGAAAACATTTGAACTACTCACCAGCGTACTGATAATTTGTTGATGGTGTCTCGAGACATCGGTGATACAGGACCTGCGCAAACCAGTGCTTGCAAGCACGGAAGTGAGGTATTTAGTCACACCCAGGACGTTTCACTGTGGAGACACGGAGGAGATTGCGCAGCGGTTGGAAAGCCAAGCAAAGAAGCAGCGTGACCAGTTCTCTCTAGGCGTATGGGGATATCAGAGTCAAAGGATTTCGAGTTCCCGTCTGAAATCAAGTATCCAGGTCTCCAAACGAATGCCTAGGTCGACTTCTATAAGGCAATCCTCTAACGGGGATGCAGGTACTATGTTTCAAGGCTTAGAGAGGAAAGCACCTCCGACGCTAGACATCCCAATCTCTCCATCGGTACTGTGAGTTGCAGGTGACACGTCAACCAAATCGAATTTGTCTAACCGCTCAAGGGGACAGTGGATGTCTCATCTTGATTCGTGGATGTCTTTGCAGGAACGATGTGTTCACCACACCACGAACTATTCTTTCGCCTTTTACTACAGAATATCGTGTGAAGGACACACAAACGGTTTATTCAATCTTTGGAGCCCCCTCCCGGAATATCAACAACGAGTGAAAAAAGCATCTGCCGACCACTGAATACATTGAGTCGACTATACATCTAACAGATAATAACACTTCCCAACATGCACACGTCCTGGATAGAGTCTGTTCATATAGTGTGAATGTAGGCCAGTTTCTCATAGTACTCATAGCTATGTTGACTTCCCCAAAAATCACCCAAATCAAATTGTTGATTGTGGATGGTGTCTCGAGACAACGGTGATACAGGACCTGCTCATACCCATTGCGGTAATAAGAGACTGAAAAATGGAGCCCATGTGTTTGAAATCCAACTATAGTTAATCCAATAAAAGAGAGAATGAAAGGCCTAGGGTAATTATAAAATGCCTTGTAACTGTGCTTGCAAGCACGGAAGTGAGGTATTTAGTCCCACCCAGGACGTTTCACTGTGGAGAGACGAAGGGGATTGCACAGCAGTTGGAAAGCCAATCAAAGAACCGGCGTGACCAATTCTCTCTAGTCGTATGGGGGTATCAGAGTCAAAGGGTTTCGAGTTCCCATCTGAAATCAAGTATCCAGATCTCCAAAATCAATGCCTAGGTCGACTTCTGTAAGGCAATCCTCGAATGTGCCTGTAGGTACTATGTTTCAAGGCTTAGAGAGAAAAGCACCTCAGAAGCTAGACATCCCAATTTCTCCATCGGTACTGTGAGTTGCAGGTGGCACATCAACCAAATCGAGTTTGTCTAACCGCTGAAAGGGACAGTGGATGCCCCATCTTGATTTGTGGATGTCTTTGCAGCAACCATGTGTTCACCACGCAGCGAACTATTCTTTCGCCTTTTACTAAAGAATATCGTGTGAAGGACACACAAACGGTTTATCACAATCTTTGGAGTCCCCCCCTAGTAATGTCTTCAACTTGTATTGTGTAGATAGAATCAGTGCGTCATGACCTGGAGGTGTTGATAATCGAACTGAGTTCATGGAGTGGATTAAGTTGTGTGCGTGACAGGAAATAAGATCAAGCGTATGTTTCTGAAGCAACATCGACTTTCGTTCTCGTGTAATGTGATTTCTCAAAGCTTGCATCAATTTCCGTTCCTGATCACACATCCTCCCTTGTTTATTTGTTTCTTTCAGACATTCTTCATTTTGAGCCAGCAGACATCTACTTGGTCTCTGTATTGATATGACCTAGCCTGTATGATTTTGGGTACGTTGGGCTGAGCTGCTCTGTAAACTCTGGTTGCATTGACCTTGAATTGCATGTTGGCCTATCCCACTCCATAACGCGTTTAAAAGTCTTTTCCTTTCAGTAGATTTGACACATTCGATCCTCAAAGTTTCTTTTTGAGTTCCTCTCCATACATTAAACCACTCAACTTCATCGTCACACCCCGACTATACTCGTCTTACCCGCGGCCTATTTACAACCGTTGATACATCACCACATTCGCAACACTGCCAGTCCTTCCGTCTCGATTCTGCTAACTACTAGAACGCGTTCAGATCGACAGTGTCGCTACTGTAGGCTGGAAGTAGAGTTCCACGAAATTGCGATCACAAATGACGTGACTGTGCGCTGTGCACGATGAACAGGGATCGGGAAAGCAGATAGATCCATACACCGGACAAGAAACGGGATTCAATTCAAGTTTCATAGTCATCCCACTTCACGCTCGAAGGATACGTATCTTGGCCATCTGGCTAAGATCAAGTGTAGTATCTGATCTTATCAATTTAATATCTTGTACGAGGGTCATCGACCCTCACGATATTAATCTAATTCCTTTCACGGGTGCGGGGCCAAGGGGGCAGCTTGCTGTCTCGGGTCCGCCAGTGTGGCCTTGGTCTTGCACTACCTCCAGGGCAGGCGCACCCCATCCTCTCCTTCAAGGGGAGACCCAACACAAGCAAAGCAGCATTGCAATGAAATTCTACAGAATTAAAGCTCCATGGCTTGGCTTTCACATATTTCTGTCGCTGTGTTTTCAGAGCACAGCACAGCACAGCCTTCATAGGAGTGGAACAGCGAGTCCTCCACAGCGAGTCCTCCAAATTCCGTCCAGTAATGTAGAACGGTGGATGAATTTCTTGGTACCGTAGTAGTGTATTCACTACATATGTCATGTGACGTTGCTACATATAAACCAGTTTTACACCAAAACAAATGATCTCACCCACTACGCATAATCCTAGCTCCACCTCTTGGAGTAACACATCTTGCTGATAAAGACCTTGGTAGTACCGTGCCGTGTAGTCCTACTGAAAGCATGCACTGTATATCTCGAAGGCCAGAGCGAATGAAGTGATTCAGTTTGGACAGTCTGCACTAAACACGGTCCATTGTTGAAGGTGCTCTGGCCATTAGACCCATAGATAAAGTACTTGCAGTAAATCCGCTTGAAAGTAAGAGACTCCGGAACTTGATCACGACAGCAACAACCGTGTGTCCAGCTCATAGCGAACTATTCTTTCGCCTTTTACTAAAGAATACCGTGCGCGAGACATACAAACGGTTTAAAGCAATTTTTGGAAAGCTCCTTCACGGGGCCTCACCAGAAAAATTCAATAAGCATCTGCCTACACATACACAGGGTCCATTAATATGGTATGAATGCAGATTAGTTCCTCGTGGTACTCACCGCTATGTGGACTTCCCTTCGAATCACAGAAGTCCATCATGTAATCTTGAGTAATCTTTTCAGCTTGGCAGATGAATTCCTCGAAGTACTAACGCTATGTGGACTTCCCGATGAATCAGAGATGTTCATCACGTACAATCTGAGAAATCTTTCCAACTTGGATTTTGTACAAACAGAATTAGTGCGTCGTTTATCATGGACGTGGAAGTTAGGATAACCAAACTGGGCCAAAATCTCGCAAATAGTTCGTGAAGGGGATCAAGTTCTGTGCGTCACAGGAAATAAGATCACGCTTATGGTCAGTGCGTCGTTTATCATGGGTTGGACGTTAGGAGAATCAAACCGGACCAACGTCTCGTAGATAGCTCATGAAGTCGAGTTCTGTGTGAGACAGGAAATAGGATCAAGCTTATGGTTCGTAAACAGGATCGACTTCCGCTCCCGTGTAAGGTGCTTTCTCAAGCCTCCATCAATTTCGTTTCCTGCTCACACATCCTCCGTTTTGAGCAAGCGGACATCTACTTGGTCTCTTTATTGATATGACCTGGCAAATCTGATTCTTGGTTTATTTATAAGGCGGTTCCGTCTGGCAAGGAAGCGAGCAATTGACTTGGCTTAGCTCTTTCGCAAACCTCTGGACGCATTGACCATGAAGTTCACTTTGAATTGCTGGCCAACTACTACAAGGCTCTCAGTTCGGAAGTTCCGCTACTGTAGGCTGGAAGTAGAATTCAGCGTTATTCCGGTTCAACGAATGATGCGATTGTGCGCAGTGCATGATGACGATCGTCCCGGAAATCAAATAGACCCATACACAATTGGGTCAATGCATTTCTTTCTCTTTTAGGGTTCGGAAATAGGATTTCCGGTCTTTTAGCTCCTCCCTCACAGCATCTTCTAAGACGACCTTCGATCCTCAATCTGTGCAGGGGAGGTGTGGATTGCGTGAACTTAGATCATACTCAAAGTACGAAAAGAAAATGCCGGTAGACAAGGATGCCAAAGCTCTGATGGACAAGAAGAGATGCATCTGGACCAAGAGAAAACGGAAGAGATGGATCTATCTATTGACGACGCGATATGGGGAAGCGGTAGTAGTAAAGTGCACATGGAACTATACGGAAAACCATTTGTGGATTTTGACAGAGCTGTACAATTGTGTCACCTTCAAGTTGGGTAACCTTCAAAGGTGAGAATCTTTGCCATCCCATACGGTACGTTCTAGCAGTTGTCGGCGAAGAAAACAAGAAGTCCTAATGGAATCGTTGTCCTCCTAGGGTTTCCGGTGTTTCAAGTAAGTGAAGTTGAGTGTGCATTATATTGTGCCTGTTTACAAGAGTACAAGGGACTTTTGAGGGTGTAACACGGGATTTGGCATATAGATAGACTGCTTAGCCGATCTCGGTGTGTAGTGCTTTGCTTGCTATCTACGAGGAAATTGAATATTTGAATTCTCTCGATACCCTTACTTTCCATTTGTTTTGTGGTTGTTGATAGGCCGGTTTTGGAAACTTTTGTGCTAGAGTTGGAAGGGAGATCCTATTCTCTCCAGTAACAAAGATGTTATTATAGCAGAAGAGAGATAATCTTTCCTCACGGGCATGAGAGGACTTTACATCTTTTGCTTCATTGTCGTCACATTGAACTAGAGGTTTACAGTCTTCCTTGGTGGACCAAAAGTGTGAGCATATGTTACATTCTCTCTTAGTTGACTCATCCATTCATCTAGTTACTAGAGCACATCTTCACTCTTGCTCCAGCAAGAGTGCAGGCTCTTGGATCCTAGCTCGATTGTGCATTAGGACATTCCGACTTGCACCAACTACTTTCTCTACAGCGATGAGGTTTCGTGTAGGTTTGGTCCACCCATCTACATCTTCATTATTCACTTGTGAGTGTGGTTCTACAGTAGATGCAGCCGCGGTCTGTATGACGAGGTGTCCTTTTGGAGGACAGAGGATAGCTACCCATGATGCTATTAGGGACATAGTGTTTGCTATGGAACGAGAGAGTGGATACTTGGCTTCGAGAGGGTGTTCATATGCTTTGCAGATGACATGTGTAAAGAAAAATTTATACTTGGCCCGAGATGATCAAGTGATAGTAGCCGATGTCGTGGTTATGGACCCTACGTGGGATACAATTATGGAGGGAGTGATTACCCATTCCCCTGGATGGGCAGCAAGTGCAACAGCAGGTCGTAAGGTCTCGAAGTATAGGGGCATGCAACGAGGTCACCTCTTTGTCCCTCTAGCTTTGGAGTTATATGGAGCAATGGACACGGCGTTTGACACATTTGTCAAGGAGTGCACAAGAGTTCATCGTGTTAGGCAGCAAGGAGTACCACTTTCACTCTTATACTTTGTAGTATATTTTAGGCAGCGTGTGTCCATTGCTCTACATAGTGCAATGGCTGGTGCAATCTATAGGAGAACAATCACACTAGGTGATGCTTCTTCGCATGCTCCAGTTATTTGGAGACCATATGACATGCATAGCTCAAATATCTTAGGTGCATTACAATAGATTTCTCATATAGACTCTATTGGGGCCTAGCCCCATTTTACCTTTTTCATCTCTCCCTTGTCCGGCTTGATGCGGTCTCATTCTCTACATGGTCGCCTTTTTCTTTACAAGAGGAAAATGGGAAGAAAGACATGAATAAAAGCAAAAATCGAGGGAATAGGAGTTTATTACCCGAGAGCACTTGAAAATATAGAAACAAATATGTTAAACCTGTTAAATATTCAAATGCTAAAATTAGTATTGACTTCAGAAATTATTCATAATTTAACTTTGGACAAATCTTTGCCGGCTACCGTCTTTGATGTGCTAAAAGACTCGAAACTCATTGATTTTTTATTAACACGGATATAAACAACACGAATAAACTCATAAATTCGTTTTCTCAGCTCCAAAATAAAATTCGTTCATTATCTGCAGATTATGTGAGAGCAATCTATTCGAGTCATACGGGGATCTCACGTTTACTTGGGTTCATGGTTGAGTTCCGATGTTTGTTGTCTCTCATTTTGCTCGCAAGCACAGAGCTTTGGCGAGAGCTCAACTACGAATCACGGTCGGAGCTTTGGAGGATCTGAACCGTTCCATTGAGATCGACGGCGAGGACGGGAACCATTGGCAAGAGGGGGCCATCTTGAGAAAAATTTGGGTGACTATGACGCAGCGCTGTCAGATTTGGATGAGCGGTTGAAATTTTACTACGACGATTACGAAACACTGAAGCACCGTAGTTACGTGAAGTTTCTCATGGGAGACGAACATGGAGTCCGGTTAGATGCAGAACATGTCTGATCAAAACATCTGGTCTCAACAGATATAAACCGAAATATGCAAACCATTCATATTGGGGGAGTATGTCGGTGGCCTTTCTAGAATTTGATCTTCGGTAGGAATACAGTACATGCACCGACCCAGGTATTTTTCCATTGTCCTTACGTTTTGGTTATTTGATAAGAGGATATGACTGGGAACTAAGTTGCAGTGTTGTAATTCAGCACCTGAATTATGTCTAGAATGGTTATTGAGATAGGTGTGAGACTATATGTAGGTTGTGGTTGACTATGTACTTTAACCTAGATTGGAACAAACCCTTATTCGATTCAAGTGAAGAAGTTTAGTTGCTACATTACGTACTCACTGTGATTTGTAGTTATTCTTCTTCTTTTCGAGATAATCATAAAGCAGACTTATGAAAAAATTTAAATATTTATAGTATTCGGTTATATGCGTTCCAGAAATATCATCCAATCTCTAATTTTTGCAAAAAAGTTATGTCATGCTTTTTAGTTTTTGGTAGAAACCACTCCTAGAAGAAGAACATCTTACAAGTAAGACACATATCAGAAAAATATAAACTAAAGGCATAATCACCAAGGATAGAAATCCGAATAGTCTTTGAAGTGATGATCTAATCTGATGCAAAGAAGGTACTTCACTCATAATCACCAAGGATAGAAATCCAAATAATCTTTGAAGTGATGATCTAATCTGATGCAAAGGAGTTACTTCATTGCAAAGAATCCTACTCTACTCGTTTCTACATGCATGCATCCCTACAAAGAGTTCTTCGCCTCAACAGTCAGTTTTATTTCTATACTTCTGTTGTATATTACAACACTGGTCAGCTAAAATCCCATCAAGGCATTATTTTAGAAGGATTTCACCAAGGATATTAACACACATGGCACATATACCAAGATCAAACTCAAAGATTTCTCAATAGACACAAAGAGAATAGCTACTATTCCAAACTGAATTAAGCAAAGCAATCGAGAGTGGGTGCTCTTTCTCTTTCTCTTTCTTCACCTTTTGATCCTATTGAATGAATGACATTTTTAGTGCCTAGCTTAAATAGCCAGATCACCCAAGAGTTACAAAAGCTAAATAAACTACTTAATGATAAATTTTTGGCAGTTATATGACCACTACCTATCTTCTTGGTCTTTGGGAGTTACAAGTCTTTGCCCTTATACAATCCAACAAAATGTCTTCTTCGTATTGCTCCTATCTATAGTGCGTACTACCATGCTTTGGCTAGCCATCCCCAACCATAGAACCATGTCTCAAAGAGGGTTTGGCAAAATGTGATGCCACTAACAACTCATTCTCCTCATGTTTTATCATGGTAGTATCCAACTCTATGCAATTCCCTTTGTATTTCTTTAGCATAGCCTACAAACCTTGAATTGCACTCGGGTCTCCTTCTTATGCTCTTTAAACATAGACTCCGGTGGAACCAGCCTACCTTGTGCGTGTTCCAAGTTCATCTTCACTTGAGCACACTCGGTATTCTTGCCTGGAGATCTTCTTTGTGCTCCTTTGCCAAAAGGCTCTTGGTCCAAAGGTCTTAGAGTTTGTTCTGCAACTTCTCAAGTTGGTATGTTTGGGAATTGACTATGGTTGAACGTGTTTCCAAGTCCCTCTTGGGCTCATGGTTCTGTGTACTTATGTTTTTACTTGTTGCTGGTACAGCATCTTTTACTTCTTTATATTGCTTTTTGTGGTATCTAACTTGGCCCTTAATACAAATTTATTTGCATGCATCTTTTACACTAGAGTGGTATTGTGATAATATGGAGTTAGCATATGAGTAAGTAGAGACTAATGAGTTAGTAAAATAAGCCAAAAATAGCTAGGAATTCTAAAAATCCCAAAAGCATATAGGAATCTTCTTGGTGGGAAGCTTTTTGGCACCTTCCATGGTTGGTATAACTTACACACCAATTAGCGGCTAGCTTATCTTGTACACCAAGAAGGTGGTTTCTAGAAGGAAGCTTCATTGGGAGCTTCTTGGGTAGTTTAGCTTGCACCCAAGAAGATGTCTTTGAGAAAGAAGCTTCCTTGGAAGCTTATCAAGTGCCTTGTATTGCTTTACTATAAAAACCAAAGCCTACATTCATGCTAGGCATTTGGAGTTCCCTACAATTGAGAGTTTCAATGTGATTTTACCTTCTATTCTTCCATTCTCCTATTTCTCTCCTTAGTTTTTTACATGCATAATCTCTCAAATCTGGCCACTTGTCTTGGTACACAAGCAAAAGAGTGTGTAAGAAATCAAATAAGAAAATTACATCAATCTTTGACAATGTAGTCCTATCTATCTTGTCTTCCTTTTGCTTTTCTTATTACTTTACCTCTTCTTTTGCATTTAGAGCATCTAGAGCAAAGCACTCTGGTTATTGCACTCACCTCAACTTACTCTTGGTTCTTTGGGGGTGGTGATTGCAACAATCCAATGTTGATATACTAATAGTATAATTAGTAAGAATAGGTTGTTCCCTTGAGAATATGGGTTGGAGATGACTAGAAATGAAGATAAAGTATCACAAGTTGTCTATTCTTGCTTGTTTAACCTCTTAGGAAAGAACCACTCCCAAAAGAGGGTAGAGAAACCCACTATGGCACCCTACAAAAAAGAAGAAATTCAAAAACCACTCTCACAAAATATGTAATCTTATAAGCTCTTGATGGTAGTGTTTTACTTCACCCCAGTGACCTTTACCCCCTAAAGAGTATTTTTACCTCTTTACCTCAAAGATTAGTCCCTCGCTGAAGGGTATTTCACCTTGAAAGTCAATCTTCAAGCGAAAGGTTCTTTCACCTTGATGCCATCATTGACTATGTACGTCCCTTCCCAAAGGGTGAAATCCTAACAAAATCAAAACTCGATTGTCTACTTAGCTTTTCTATTATGTTGTACTTCCAATGCTCCATCATTCCCAAAACCTTCCTCCCATTGATCTGCCCAATTAGAACATGAAGGGTAACTTCCTTGGTCTTTGCAAATTTTCTAAGTGTGTACTCAAGCACTCATTTCTGCTGAATGTCAAGGTTAACTTCCTTGATACAATAAAAATTTCCTAAGCCAACACTCAAACACACTTTTCTATTACAAGATTCCTCACCTCTACTTGACCAGGCATACAACCAAAGATGTAAGTGCAAGCAGTTTAGGACAAAAACTAGAGAAATCCTTGAGCTCAATACTCTGATTTTGAAAGAAGTGAAGATGTCTTTTTTGGGTTGCAAACCACATTTATATATTTTCTGACTTCTTGATGAAGATGATCAGCAACTAAGGAGTATTGGGAATCTTCTAATTAAACCACATCACTCATTCCTAATCATACTTACTGATCTAATCCTATGCATGATTTTGAGGTGACTTCACATCCACTGCAAATAAATTTGCTTGCTTGTTATTTACTGTAGGTGTAATTACAATTTTTAGCTACAAAAGTGTCCTAAGTCTATAAAGTTTGTCAGTTCAAAGGCCTCTTCAAGTTCAAAGGTATTCCAAGACAAAGACCTTTTCAAGGCCAAAGATAGTTCTAGGCCAAAGATGTGTTCTACACTTAAAATATTTCTTCTTATTTTCCTTATGGCCAAAATACCTTTGCCCTAAAATCTATTGCAAATAACTACCTTCCTCTTTACTGATCTTCATCAAAAATTTATCCTTTTGTGATATTTCTCAATCTTACCCAATAGCATCTTTGTGGAATCCTCAAGTTTTTTTGAGGTATGTTTGTGACATTGGTCAACCAACTACTGCATGTGCTCATCTATATAAACCTCTACCATTAGAGCATGCAATTGAGACCTTGAATCCCAAGACTTCAATTTCTCCATGGAGGATTTTACTACCTCCTTTGCAGTTCCCACCAGTTGGTCCCATGCCGCTCCATACTTGCCAAGATCATGGTCTTCTCCAGATTGAGTTGTGTTGGGTATCTTGCAACTCAATCAAGATCCTTTCCCAGATGGCTATTTGGTTGGTCTTGCTTGCACACTTCTTCCTTCTCCTTGATGTTCTCAACCAGCTTTTTTACTTGTAAATTTGCCACTTGTAGCTCCTCTTAATGTTGCAATTTCACTGCAATGAGTATCACCCTTGCTTTCTCCACTTCTTCCTTTTAGGGCATTTATTTCTTAAGCCTGAGCCTTTACTTGCTCCTCGAGCTGGGTTTGGTGGTGCTCTTCTCCCTTTTTGTGAATTCTCTCCTCTTGCACCTTCATCTCTAGGGCTGCTCCTTCTTCCTTGAGCTTGGGCACCTCCTATGTCAAGTCATTGTTTCATTCTCCTATATCCAATTGTTGGGCACAAACTTCTGCCTGTTCATCCTACACCTTTTTCCTTTCTTGTACAATCCCCTTGCACTACTTGATGGAGGTAGCTTAGAAGGGTAACATTATCACTAACCTTCCCATGAAATTTCTTGTACATGGGAAGAATTTGCTCCATAAATTCTGGTGTAGGTCCTATTGTGTGTACAGCTAATTTAGAGAGTGCCACCACGAGGATTGGTGAAGAATCCCTCGTGCTCATTCTAGCT
Source organism: Lunularia cruciata (assembly GCA_948567375.1). NCBI lineage: Eukaryota > Viridiplantae > Streptophyta > Marchantiopsida > Lunulariales > Lunulariaceae > Lunularia > Lunularia cruciata. The sequence continues at coordinate 36,867,611 of OX419762.1, read as the reverse complement.
TCCTTTGCCATTGTAAATGAGGCCAAAGGTCCACTCTCCTCCTCAATCTTAAAAAAAGCATTGGATCTTCTTGCTCATGTTTCCTTCTTATTTTTGTAAGGATTCTGGTCCTGGACAATCCTTTGTCTTCAAGGCCACCTTCTGGCTAAAGTCCTCCCTCTGGCTGAAGTCCACTTTTAGCTTGAAATTCTCCCTTGAAGTGGCAGGAGCCCACACCTTCTGCCATTTCTTTTGGATTGAGCACTTCTTCCTCCTTGAGTACTCCTTCTTCTTGCAACTCTACTTCTCTTATGGGTGGAAACAAGGAGAATCTTGTTATCCTTGGGCTCTTCATTGCATTCTTCATGAGGCTTGAAGGGCTAGCTTCTCCATCATATCTTCTTGAGCCAAGCTATGATAGCCAAATGTTGACATCCTTATATTATGATCAATAAAAACAAGTCATTCCCACGAGGATACAAGTTTGAAACGACTAAGAATGTAGCAAAGTACACAATGTCATAGTTTTTTTACTATTTCCTATCTAACCTCTTGGGCAAGAACCACTCCCAAACAAACATAGTGTCACTCATTGTGGTGCACTACATTTGGTGCTCCCATTTCTTAAAAAATTTCTTTTGTTGATCATATCAAGCTTATGTGCTAGAGAACCATTAGACATGTTGTAGTTAATTAGAGAAGTGCCTCAAATAGAGAGGTTCTTAGAGGAATGACATTGGTATGCTAGGATGGGAGAATCACTCAAAGTGATGTAGGATGATCCCAAATTTTGATAGGAAGGTTGAGTCTATAAGCCAAAGCAGTCACATAGCCAAGTATCAAGGTGGCAAGTGTATTTATGTCACAAAGGAGATGAAAAGTACTCAAAGAGGTGTAGAATGACCCCAAGTGCCTGAGGAGCGAATAGCACTCAAAGGGTTGAGGAATCATTTGGAGTGCTTGTCATAGATGCAACACTCAAAGTGCTGATAGGTGAGTCATACAAGCCCAAGTGCTGAGTGCCACCTTGGCACTCAAACTTAAGTGCCATTGGTGGCAAATTTAATGCCACCGCATTTTGAATATGCCGCCAAGGACCAATACCTACAAGATAATGATTGTCACTTGGTAGGCAAGCATGGCACAGGAGGAAGCAATTGGAATTGAAGGTTTGGCACACAAGAGGGTGACTTCTCATTGAGGAAGACATGTGGTGGCCTTTGCCTACATAACAATTAATGCCTACCTACCTTATAACCACTGGAGTGGTGAGGAAGGACCAAGAATTAGGTGTAGAAAATTGAAGTTCTTGGTTTAGCAGTGATACTTTTCATAAATCCATTTGACTTTTTAGTTGATTGAGTAATTTCTTGAAAATTTTTGTGAATGAAGGAGTTACAGAGAGTCATTTTGAGAGTGGCATTCTGCACAATTTTGGGTACTTAGAGTGAAGTGAGGTACTTGGTGTTGTAGATCAGCAAGTTTTAGTTGTCTTTCATGTGCAAGAGCCATGGTAGTCCCTCCAAGAACTTACAAGAAGGCACTTGAGGCCATCCTTAGATCCCATGTTGTAAACAAATGGGCAGTATACTATAGAATGGATATAATTAGGAGTAAGCACTTGGGATTACTACTCTGGAACTGAGAGTTGTCCAATTTCCTTATGATCCATGAGATAAAGGGAAAACAAGAAAAGACTTCAAGAAAATGAGAGGTAACCAAATAAACTAGATGAAGGACCATTGGTGAATGGTACTTGGCTCTAATGTTGTTGTAGGAGCTTGTTGGCTTGTAGGAACCATGATCATAGATAGAAAATTTGTAGATAAGGAACTTACTCCTGAAGTCAAGAGCCACTTCAATAGCAAGCATTCCAAGAACAATGGATGGTGTGTAGCCAGTTACAAGGACCCTATGCAATGATCCATTGTAAAAGCAGTTATAAAGCTCTTCAAATAGAAAAGAACAACCTAATTGGCCAATGGCCAAGCAATGTTCTTCAATTACATGAATTTAGACAACAAGGAGTTGGTGGTCCTTCAGTCGACTGACGTTGTGTTTCCACAGTCAGAATGTCTTAGTAAGGGAAGGCTTCACTGATTTACGTACAGTAGGTAGAAAAAAGAGGTGTTTTATTGGCCATTCGATCATGAAAATGGATGTGTCTACAATTCCATGTGAGCTAGAAACCGTAAAGCACGAGCGGAAGACTGATTTCTGGGCGCTGTGCATTTGCCCATATGAGCATCGATCAGGTCATTATGTCCGTTTTACAGGTGAGAAGTGGACACACACAAGCGTTTCCAAGGTTTTGACTGTTGTCAAGATCTAGACTTCAACGTCAAGATGACTCGACGACCGTACGCTAGTTCTGGAGACAGTTTCTGTTCACATGCGCTCCAGATCACACGAGGTTGTCATAGATGATGAAGTGCAGCTTTATAGGTTTGAGGTCTCGACCTTACCAAATATGGATATGGTTTGGATAATGTAAAATGTAAGGACATAGACTTCACCTCTATATGCTGTATCCTAAAAGTTCTAGATGTACAAGAAGAAATAAATAATGCTAAGAGACTCATCACCATATGTTCGTTTACTTTCATCCCCTCCCTCTTCAAGGATTACAGTCCAATTTGAAAATATGTTTTGCAGTTACATCTCATGTAAAATCGTCAGTTCCTATTTTACTTTTAATGGTCTCATTCAAGTCCTCTGATGTGTAGTATCCATCTTCTTGCTCACTTCAAAAGTCTATAATAGAGGATGCCTTTAAAATGCTAGGTTGATTCGGACTACAGGAGCATGAGATGGTACCAGACTTACATATTCTTTTCTATTATTGTTGATATCTCGTTATGTCTCTTGCAACTTTATAAACCAGTCGGGTCTGATTGGTGGATATGACGATGCGGCATTAGTACGAAGACTCTTTGGAGACTCTTCCATCATGGAAGGTGTAAGCAACCTCAGTTCTGCAGCTATATCATTTAGGAGTACCATATCACGCTCCACATTGAAGACTAGGCGTTCGAACCAATGTGCTGAAGTCCAAGGGCAGCCTCTGAAATGAATCCCTTATGCATCCACATAGTGATTCTGTCCAACTCCATACAAGGCGTTAAAGGTACTGTAGTGAGATTGATGTTCCCGTACAAGAGTACGTGAAATAAACTCGTGTTCAGTTAACTATTCGCGCATGCAATATATTCAGTCTTTGGTATTATCGCAAATGCTTATACAAAGGTAATTTTGATCCATTTAGGTAAAGAACGTCAAAGTCAGTGCAAAATGAGGCAAATGGAAGTTCTTTTCTTGAGAACTCTACTGTGCAAGATTTTTGTTGCAGCAGAAGGTGCTGTTCCCGGATCTTCAAGATTAGAGCCTAAGCGACTGTAAAGTTTTGGGTTTGAGAGTTAATTCGACGATGAACCCAGATTCATCTCAACTGTTTGAAGTTGAGCTGAATCTTTTTGTTTGCACTTACTTGCCAAAGCTCCGCTACCGTTCTGCGCATGCCTTCTTCGAGTTCGAATATCCCGTTCAACATTCTTTATGTGAGGCATTCCCTTCGGAATCTTACAGGATTACATCAGACATGTAAAGACAGTTTTTATTCCGAAGTGAAAAATGAGATTGGAGATACCAAAGTTCCCAAAAGAACGATATGCGGGGCACAAAGTGCTTGCTCGAATATATTTAGGAAGAGAAAAAGATACACAAGTATGTAATGTCACTTTCACCATAGTTGTAAAGTGGGGACTAAACGAGAAATGGTGACTAAAGAATAATCTCTTCATAGTTGTGAAGTGTTGACTAATGAGAAATGGTGATTAAAGAATAAATTCTGATCAAAGATTAACTCTCCCGCCTACAGCGTACACTAACCACTCAAGTGTACCCCACAGAGAAGTGTTATGGGAAGTTCCCATAACACTTCTCTGTGGGGTGACTAAGTAAAGGAGTGAGGACAAACTATATTAGGTTCTTGTTTTATAGAAAAAGTGTTAGGTAGCAATTAAGAATTAAGGTGCACTCTGACAGTGTTTAGAGTAGGTGCATTACGTTAGGAACATCTAAGGGAGGAGAGCCAATTTGCATTCTTGGTGTGAGCTTGTAAGAAGGTGGTGGCCACAGGAGGAAGAGAAGTGATAAGGGTTCTTTTTGGGGTTAGAATAACTATTTAAGTGGGTTGTTCCCCCTTGGTCATGATGTTGGCCCTTGGATCTAAGTATACAAGGATAATAAACAAGCAATGACTCTATTCTGAATTCTATGAATGATAAGGTGTAAGTATGAACTCTATTGAGTCATGCCTATTCTGTTAGAAAGTGTAAAAATCATGTAGTTGTCACTCTGTCTAATTAAGTGGAAGGGGGCATAAGAGAATTGCTCAGCAAGGCTCTAGAAAGAAATGCATCAAGGACCATCCCAAGGAGGCTGAAGAGCTCACAAGGGTGACAGAGTTGAAGGCTATCTCTGAGAGTAGGTGTCTCCAAGAGATTCCCACGCCTGAGTGGAATTACAAACTGTTACTGGAATCCTATCTACACCTCTTCCGCAAGTCAAGTAAATAGCCGGCCATGCAAGTACTGTACTGACTTCCCCTTCTCCAGCAGCATCCTGTATCCACTCCAGGATAAGACAATCCCACTGCCATATCTGGCTCTGCTGCAGGCATATGCATATGTCCTCTCCACTCCTTTCAACAACTTGCTAGGGATGTGTTTATTCTATATAATGCTGCACAGATGCTGCTATTTTAAGCCAGAGGGAAGCGTTACCTCCCAATTTTGTAAACTGTATTTTAAACAACAAAAAACAGACTCTCTTGTGTCATTGAGTAGTCTTGTTAGAACTGAAGAAAAACCCTTAATGGCAAGTACTTCTGGCCAAGGAAACCCATCTGCATCAGTACCACCATAGATTGCTACCCAAGCCCCTCATGTGACTTATATGACTCCTGCAGTTTCAGATTGCAATGATATCGAACATAGAAATATGAAAAATGGTGTACCCCCTATAACTGTAGTATTCACAGGGTAGGAAGACTTTGAGTCATTCCTAGAAATGTTTGAGAATATTTGCATGACAAAAAACATCATGGATGATGCTGCCATAGCATAACAAATTGGCCAATGTTTCATTAGAATGCAAGCCAAAGTGCGACAAGAATACATCTCATCAGACAACAAGAAAAACTCAAAGACAAGGTAAACAGACCTTGCAAAGGATACAATGAAACAATGCAAGTGTTTTATCAGAGATTTCAATACATCTCTTCAATGATTATACCAGCCCCATACAGGGGTATCATTAATGGTAAGTGTGAATCAATTTAGCTTCACACCTTATTACAAGATATGAGATATACATTTCATGATCCCGTAATCTACAGATAATATCAGTAATATTAAACTTGCTAACGATCCAATATTTTGTACTAGGACTAAATATATTGAGGTTCATTATCATTTGAATTAAGAGAAAAGGCAGCAATCAAACGTGCCATGCTAGTACTAAACATATTGAGATTCATTATTATTTTATTAGATAGAAGGTATTGGCAGGAGAAGTAGATCTGCATTAATTCCTACAGATCAAGATCAGCACGTTGCTGATACTTTCACCAAAGCTTTACCTAGATATAAGTTAGAATATTACAGATCTCATGTTTGCGTCAAAGATATTGATGTTATCTTGAGGGAAACTGTTGATAGAGTATCATAAACTAATATTCCTAGCGGCTAGTGTGCAAGGGAAAGTTTGATCTTTAGTCACCATTTTATATTTATAGTGAAGACAGACTCAATACATTTGTATACTTCTTTTCTCTTCCTATCTATATATATTAAATATTGGAGCAGTGGGACTAGTGTACCGTTGACCATTCTTTTGGGTAAACTTTGGTACCTGGTCCTCTCATTTTCCACTTCATAATAACATTTGGGTTAAACTAATTTACATGCAGAAAGTAGGAGAAGAGTCTCGGGGGAATATGTATGTATATGTCTCTAACAATCAAATTTATGCACCTCTATTTTCTACTGTAGATGGAAGATCAGTGGTTACAGATCAAATCAGAAATACCAAGACATTGACCTCGTCGTACTTTGTGGTTGGCCTGTTACTAATCACAGGCGCCTTGTTTAACGCAGTTAGAGTTGTCTGACTAATAGTTCTCACATTCGTCGGTATTGAAAAGAGGGTTCGCATAAACTTTCAATATAGGGTTATAAACCTTCAGAGTATTTAGTAATATTATTGTTCTGCTGCATGAAGGTTGACGTATCTCGTGGAATCAACACGGTGGCAAAGACTATTGCACAACGCAAGTAATCACAACAAATACTTAAAAACGACAGGGGATGGGTCCACAGTCTGCACATGTAACCCAATGACGCACAAGAAATAATCAACAACGACACAGATCGCGTATATGCTTTGAACATGCAAACTTATTTGCTGCGAATGTATTGCCTGGATAGGAAAACTTTATATTACTCATTATATCATCGTATATGAATATCATTGCGAATTCATTCCTAATGCATTGTCTCTCCTAAAAATTGTACATATTTGCCCAGAAGATATCTGTCGAACCCAGGAATTTCGATACCGGAGCCTCGCAGTCCTTCACGTGTATTGGTACAGTCAAATTTGCTGACGGGGAGTTCCAGGACACTATAGCGAGATTCATGTACTTTTTGTGAGAAGAAGCCTATGAGTGGGTACAACGAGTTGGAAGCGGGAACTGAGGAGAGTGCCTCTACCCAGTTTGACACGGATAGCTCTTCAAGTTGGAGGTGGTAATCCTCCCTTAAGGCTTGGAAGATTTCTTTGTTGTCCATTTCACGTTTACGATCGGGCACCAGGTTGTAGATTTTACCCGCCTCGCTCTTGAGAGACAAGTAGCTTATTGCATCAGCTGCAAAGTCCACTGGAATCGGTAGCCAGAACTTCTTCCGCACCACCGGGTAAGACCCCATCTGTGAACAACCTTGTATAAACCGACACATTGTATCATCTGAGTTGGCGACGCCAGTGCATGAATGAGCTTCGAGAAACCCAGGACGGTAAATGGAGACAGGAAAGCCTCTAGATTTAAAATCCAGGACCATAACCTCTGCCACCCACTTCGACTTAGTGTAGCCAGTTTCGCCCTTGTGTAGAAACGAAAGACAACTTTCTATGTCGAGGTTTTCACCTAAGACATCGTGTGTAAACCCACAGAGACCGCCGCAGATGCCTATGGTTGAAACATAGTGTAGTGCTTTTAGTGAAGGACCAGTTGCTGCAAAATGCAGAACTTGTCTAGTCCCTTCCACATTTGGCTGTCGCATCTCTGCATAGGGCCGGATGTAGTTGGTATCTGCAGCCACATGGTAAATGAAGTTTATCTGGTTGCTCAGTTCGGAATACAAGTCGCCTGACAGCCCCATATTGTCATGTTGTATATCGCCGATCAGCATCACGATCTTTGTGTTTGATAATCTGGACTTGACGCCATGCTTCTGACGTGTAGCTTGTACCCTGTTCCAGGCGTGTGCAACGGTTTCTGCCCTCACCAAGCAGTAAATTGTCTTGAATGGACCTTGAACCAGAAGATTTTCTAGTAAGTGTACCCCCAAAAATCCCGTGGCTCCTGTAAGCAAAGCCACCTTGCGTTCCCCTCTACTACTTGAGATTGGTTGAAGAGACTTTTCCAGAGAATGAGCTTCGTTCAGGAGCTCGACATTGCTTACATCTTGTAGTGCTAGGGAGTCCGGCTGCAGCTTCTGCATCTGAAGAATCCAAAATACCAGTTGCTGAGGTGTGGGCTGCTTGTAAATTTGCCAAGGTAGCAACTCCAACCCAAAAGCTTCACCCAGTTCCGTAGCCAGACGTGAGCACCACAAAGAGTTGCCCCCCAGGTGAAAGAAGTTGCTATCAACCTGAGCAAGTCCTGACTCAAGATTTAGTACTCTCTCAAAAGTACCGCAACACTGACTTAGCATTGTATGGAGTCTATGGTTCCCTTCGCCCTCATCAGCAGCTGAGTACTGCTGTAAGTTACGACCTGAGCTTGCCATTGAATACGGATGCGGCAGCGCCTTGCGATCTATCTTGCCACCATTCAAAGTGAGTGGTAGGGCATCCATGAACATGTATATGAGAGGAACCATGTAGCTTGGTAGCCTATCAAGAAGATAGTACTTCAAGAAATCTGATGGGTATCGGCTCCCTTTATCAACATCTTTCTGATGGAGAACTACGTACGCAACCAGCATCTGGTTGGATCCATCTTTGCTTGCTTCAACTGCCTTGACTACAGCATGCTCCACAGCCGAATGCTTGCATAAAATCTGCTCCACTGCTCCCAACTCCACTCTATAACCATTAATCTTGATTTGGTTGTCTATCCGACCAGCGAACTCGAGATGATTTCTTGGTCCTCGACGAACACCCAAGTCTCCACTGCGGTATAATATCATCTTGGTTTGAGGATGAGGGATGAAATATCTAGCTGTTAAATCTGGATTGTGGAGGTAACCTCCACAAACGCCCACTCCACCAATGAAAATCTCTCCAACTTCACCATTTTTGACTGCCTCGAAATGATCGTTCAGAAGGTGCACCTCGTAGCCTGGGAGGGGTTCTCCTAGAGGCACAGTCTTTAAGTCTTCGTTATCGGCACATCCATCAACCACGTACATGGTTGATACAACTGTACATTCTGTCGGACCATACGCATTGATGAACCTCCGGCTCGGAGTGGCCCAGGTGCGGGCTAGATCTACGGAACAAGCTTCACCTCCAGCAATGATAATCCGCAAGCTTGGCAGACTTGAGCGAAACTCATTCAGAGTTGCAAGTACAGACGGCGGGAGCAGTACTGCAGTTACCTCCTGACTTCGAAGATAAGCAGCAAGTTGCTCCCCAGGTAGTAGTTCTTCGCGGGAACCAAGCACGAGAGTTGCACCACTGCAAAGTGTTGCAAGGATTTCAGATGTACTAGCATCGAAGCAATGGGAAGCAAACTGCAGCATCCTACTTTCTGGCTTTCTTAGCTCCCAGGCTTCTCCTACTGCTAGGGACAGCGCTATCAGTCCTTTGTGAAGTATCACAACGCCCTTTGGCTCTCCTGTAGATCCGGATGTGTACATTATATTGGCAACGTCCTCTGGATCAGGCTCAGTGGAAGAGTCGTCTCTGAGATGTGGGCTTACATTTCTCGACTGTCCATGCAAGCAAGTGATATTCTTGACCAAGTCATCAATGTAGATTACCTTGCAATCATGATCTTGCATATCCAAGACAGTCTGCAGATGCAAGGAATATTTTCTTTGAGCCACAATGATTCCAAGTTTTGCATCATGTACTATGTAAGCGAGACGATTGTGAGGAAAGTTCGGATCCAATGGCACAAAAGCAGCTCTAGCGTCAAGAATTCCCAGTATTGTCACGATATGTTGGAAGCACCGATCCATGCAAACGCCTATTGCATGACCCTTAGTAATGCCTAGATTTTGCTGCAGATGCCATGACAAAGCCTGTATCCTGGTGCCCAGCTCTTGGTATGTTAACGAAACATCCTTCGTCCCTACCAGAGCAGTCCTTTCTCCTCGCTCAATGCAAATTTTGCGCAACAATGACACAACTGTTCTAGATGTCATCCTTATGATCCAAGACGAGCTCTAGGAAAAACACAAATCTTGTTATCAAGAGTAGCTTGGAAGTGTGCGCAGCGAAGAATTCTCAGAGCGGGACTCGGTATGGGTTTAGGGTTTAGCACCGTCCTGGCAGCACCGTCCTCCATTGCCTGATGACTTCTGAGTGAGAACTGGAGACGAGAAGGCTCAGATTTATAGCGTGAAAATTTAGAGAAAACGTCTGAAGGGGCCGATAGTAGGAAGGCAGATACGGAACCCATTTTGTTGTCAATTTTGTTTTGAGTTTTCCAGGTTTTGTAGTGAATGTCCTTATTTTCACAATTAAATAACTAAAACAACGAATGACTTTGACTTCTTTTAATAACGAGCAATGATTCATCGTCTATTATTTAAATGTCTGAGATTTACATATGGTTCCGAAATCCATTTTATAATGAATTTTCAAATTTTCAAATTTTTTCCAATTTTTATGAATAGCGTTATCATGTAAAAAATATATATATATATATATATATATATGTTATAAATAATAAAAATAGTAATAAATTGAAGCATAATAATACATAGTTTTAAATTTCAACATTTTAATTGGCAATGATAGCATTATTCAGTTTTGAAGATTGAAAAGCAATAAATTTGGAAGTTAGTTTAAAAGTTTCCAATATGATATCCAAACTTCTCTATACTTCGAACGTTCAATAGAACAAACAAGACTTCAATTCGAACGTTCAATAAAACAGACAAGATTTCAATTCGAATTCCAATCATACCATACTACTATAATAGCACGTGAACACGAGAGAACTTGCCCTTGATTAGAAGTACCTCATTGTTTGGCATTTCTACTTTACAGTACCCAAGCTACTGGTGTAGACAAACAGGCATGCGCAGGCAAAGGCACGTGCTGGTGATTGATTGAAATTGGAAATGAAGTCCATAGCAAGTCCTCGAGCTTCCTCTTACATCCCTTCTCCATTAATATACATGTAAAGTCCATCCTCCCGTTTATATAATGGAAGTTATTCAAAATTTTATTTAAAATCCATGCTCTTTAATATTATGCTTGTCTAACTCATATCAAGATGTATCTACTCAATCGATTGACCATACGTCTTACTTTATGTCTATGACTTGTGCTTTCTCGGCCGCCACTAAAAGAAAAGCAGGGACTATTTTCGTAACAATCCCATCATGCCTGATTTCAGAATGGATACGGCTGACCTTTTTCTATACTGTCAGTGACGGAAATAGAAAGAAAAAGGCTACCGCGTAGAAACCACATGGATGGGAAGACCCCGTGAAGCCTGAAATAGAAAGAAAAAGGCGACCGCGTAGAAAACACCTAGAAAACACATGGATGGGAAGAACCTCGTGAAGCATAAAACGGAGGACAAAGTGTCAAGAACTTACACAGTTCGTATGTGACATTGTGCCATATAACGTGCTGCGGATCATATAACTGAATTATCAGGGGGCATCCGTTTCTAGGCGAAAGTACCACAGTACCGTCATTTAGGTCAATCATCACCTGCGGAACTGAATCAATTTACCCGGTGTTTCAATCATTCCAAGTTGCTTATTCAAGTTGACTTGTTTCTTGTCGGAGAAATGAATTGCTATCTATCATGAATGTTTTTATCATAGCCATTATTACGATGTCAATTGAAACACTTTATCTTGAACATGGACTTTCACTCACCGGCCAGATCCACAATGCACATAAGGATGCCTATGCCACTTATTTCGTTGCATAACTTTTCTGCCATGGCACGTATAAACAGACCATCTTCCAATTTGGTATATGCACCGTTTTCCAACTTTGAACAGAAATTCTACTCATGTGACAGATATGAAGGTTAGGGGTTTCAATAATCTAATTAATGGGATGACTATGGTAGAGGGGGTGACATCTTTAAAATCTTTTATTTATTGGAAGGATCGATAATTGTAGGCTACCCGTAAAATGTTTACGGGTGAAAAATTGTTCCGCGTCATTTCGGTTATAGTTTACTTGTGAATTAGGTGAAAGATTTGACTTCTTGAGGATTCTTCTTATTAGAACAAAATGATCGGCACATGTGAAGTGTACAGATTTTCCAAATTTGAATCTCCATCCTTATCAGAATGGCGTACTCTTTGTGCAAAACTTGTTCCTCTCAATATTCTTTTTCAATTCCATGCTTCCCTCCGTTGATCAATTGGTTTTATTTGGTTCAATTCTATCGTTTTTGTTTGGGTGCTCCCGACACAAATTGATTTCTATGGTTGATGCATGTCAACATTGAGATTTTAAAGTCCCTTGCAAATTGATTTTCATGGTTGATGCATGTTAACTTTGAGATTTTTAAGGTCCAGTGTTCATATCAAACACATTAATTCCTTTTCTTAATTCAATTTTATCATTCACATCAATTGTAAATTAACTTTTGCACGTCAACATTAAGCTTGTTGGGTGCGTCATTGTTGATATGCTTAAAATTATAGATTTTTTTACTCTCCTCTGATTCCATTGTCATTCTTTGTGCTCCTATTTTCTCTCCTTGTCTTGTTCATCCAATTCTTGCAGTCATTCTTTCTCCTCATCCCACTTCCATTCCACCATAAAATAATGGATTTCATTAGCATCCGAGTATGGTGTCATCCAAACTTTTGGTGGGGTGTAAAGTGAAAATGGAGGATTATAGATTTAGGACGATCTTTATTATAGAGTACAAGCAAGTACTTGCAAAAAGCCGCTTCAAAATAATATCACATTTAATTATATGGCAACACATCTCATGAAGCATGGAAGGGTTTTCATGAATTGCTAATAGGAGAGAAACTGTACAGAAGAAAGGAAACTATACAAAGTCATACACATCTAATAGAGAGTGGAAAAAAATGCATAAGGGAAAGTCTCCTCAAAAAGAGTTGAAACAAAAGTGTAGAACTAGAGAGTACAAATTAATCATCTATGTCTTCATTTTGATAGAGTGAATATTATATTTGTATATAGAGCTAATGTCTTTCCATTGATGCTTCTAAGTATGGGGCTTGGAAATAAGGTGCATATTTATAAATCAGTCGGCCAAGCTGAATTATTTTGTTCAATTGGTGAAGAAACTGAAGAAGGATCAAGAGGTCGTTTGAATGAGGCCAAAAGTTCACTCGTCTCTTTCTCAATCTTGACAAAGATACTTTCTTCTTTCTGCTCAAACACCTTTACTACTACTGTTAGTACCTCTATCTTGGATGCTTCATCCTGATGTCCTTCCTCGTCCCGAAAGGAGCTCACATCTTCATTTCTTCCACTCACAGAATGCCTTCTTCCCTTTGTTCCACTTCTCCTCCGGGTGCAAACAGACCCAAACCCTCTGCCACATTGCTTGGGACTAAAAGGCTTTGCATCTTCATGATACCTCCCAAGAGTGGATGTTCATTCTTTCTCGTGAAAATTTTCCTTTGTCATTGGAGGGGTTTGGGCTGGGATGGACTGTACTTTGCCACCTTGGTCTTCAATCACATCCTTGTCTATGGAAATTATGATCTTGGTGAACCATTGCTCATTGGCTGTAGGTGTAGGATCTGGTTTTGGTTAGCGCTGTGCCAGCTTTGTCCTCCACTTCTTCTTCCACAAGAATCCTCCTTGTCCTCTTGGTGGCTTTTTCCTTTGGCCTAGAAGGAGCCAGAAGTTGTATCCTGATCACTAGCTCCATGGAAATATCTTGTTGTTGCTGCTTCTTGAAGCCCAAAGTATTGTAAGTTCTTTCTCTTCCATGTACTTCCTAGAGTGGGTGAATTCCACATCTGCCTTAGCATATTTTTGCACCATTAATGCTCTTTCTTTAGGCTTGTGCAAGTGTCCTATGGGGAAGAAATGGTCCGCATAATCCTTTTCTCCTCTTGGGTTGGTAATTCCATCCCCAAGAAGAAATGGACAATGAAGGCAGACATGAAAGTTACTCTTCCTTCCTCGTTCATAGTTCCCACAAGCTCCCTTGCTCTTACCCACAACATTGCTGCCCAATTTAGAGGTTTTCCTTGGTACTCAAAGAAGATCGCCTAACTATTGTTCAGATAAATTGTTTGTTTAGATTTGAACAACTTCATGACTGACTCAACTAGGGTCCTACTTTCAAGATCCTTAATACCGAGAACAGACCAACCATTGTTGTTCTTACTATCCCTAAACATGGCTTGAACTTGGCTTCAAGAGTCAAGTCAAAGTGAGTCCAAGTGCTATCTGGAGTATGCCATTTGGGAGAGGATTTCTAGGCCATAACACTCTTTTCCAAGGCTCTTTGGTCTTGTGAAGAGATTTCCTCTCAGTTATCCATCTTTGAATTCAGATTTTCTTTAATTTCATGCAACATTCCATGATCACTTAATTCCCAATTCCACAATAAGAACTCTAATTTCTTCCTATGGACTAATTCCTGTCTAGATCACAAAGCACATTAATCAATCTTGGGGCCTTAATCATAAACCTAGGTGCTCTTTTCATCTTCCTTGGCCCTTTAGGTCAAGCTACTTCTTTTTCCTTTGATCCTCTTCTCGTTCTCACGCCATCTCTCCGCTTCCCATTCCTCCTTGCACAGGCACATACTCTCACAATTCAAATATCTAAGTGATACAACTTCCCACCAAGGGTGAGGAACGCCTATCAATTCTTGCTCTTGTTAACTCCAAAAAATGTGAATGATCTAAACCCAATGTGGAGATTTAAGGTGACTACCCAAAAATTACAAACTTTTGGTAGGTGTGCACTTTAGTGAGCAGTCATTGTTTGCACATCTAAGTGGTCATACAATCAAATGGTCATCAATTGAAGTTCTTGATCTTCTGGTGCCACATTTACTTGTGAATTTTTAGGCAAAGGATTTTCTAGGACAAATTGCTTTTTCTAGATGAAGGTCTCTTTTCAATGTGAAGAGTTCCTTTGCCAAAGGTTTTCTTACTTGAAAACCTTTTTCATTGAAGAGCCATGCTATGTGCTCTTTATCTAGATCTACTACTGCTTGTGCATCCATTGCATATTCCTTCCAAGTCATCTTTCCTCTTGAAGGTGCAGTTCTCCTTGAAGCAGAAGGTCATCAATCATAAACCTTCCATCTTGCATGCTGACCAACTATTGCTACAATCTTCTTGGTTAAGCTAAGCAAGTTGAAAGAAAAAGGTGCACTTTGGGAAGAGGTGATGCATCACAAAGTGGCCTTGAGAAACAAAAGACAAGATGAGGAAATTCAAAGCCTTGTCCAAATCCAAGAAGATGGGGAATAGTTGGAAGGTGAATGGGTATAATGATCCCGTGAAGTGCACCATAGTGATCTATGAGTCTGCCTGTTTTGAGACAGGATGACTCATCATCAATCAAGATGAACTTCTAATGGCTATTAAGGTAGCACACCATGGTGTAATACCAAGAGTTAACCATACGATCTAGATGTGAAATTTGGTTAGGTAACATCTAGAATGATGTTATACATGATGGTCAAAATAGATCATATAGAAGTATCACCAAAAGGGTATTTCTACTAATAGAGCAAAAAACTAAAACAGATTTGAAAACCTTAGAGCCAATAGCTAGACATATGATTTGAAGGTGAGAATTGGGTTGGTAACATCTGGATGGATGTTACACAGGATGGACTGAATAGATCAGAAAGAGGTATCACCAAAAGGGGACTTCTACTAATAAAGTTGGAATTGAAATATGCCTGAAATCTTTGAAGGCAATTTTGGATGCCTAAACATATGAATTAGGCCTCAAAAATGCGCAGATTCCCCCCCCCCCCCCCCCCTTCCCAACCAGAGGAAATTTCAGCCTTTGCTCCCCTTTGCTTTGTCTTGTTGAGGGTTTTCCAACGGTACCTCATCCATGTGATTCTAAGATTCCTATAGGAAAATTCCCTAAAAGATTCCCTTTGGTCAAAGCTTGTTTGACCAACCAAATAGGACCAGGACCGACATGCCACCCATCCAAGTAAGTAATCCAGGGGTGGAGCTTGCTGACATGTTGTCTATCTATGTACCTAATCCTATGGTGGAGCTTCATTGGAGGAGATCCGATTTACCTGTATAATAAAGAGAAGGTGCTCCTTTTGGGGCATCAGAATTTGAGTGTGAAAGTGTGTGTTTCTCATAGTTTGTTTCTCTTCAAGTCTCCTATCCTCAGAGTGTAACAATGGTATTAGAGCAGGTGTGTCCAAGAGAGCGAATCACTCCTCTTGGAAGAACATGAGCTATTGAGACTGAGTAATTTTGAGGAGAAACATTCTGGTGTAATTGGTACATTAGGAGGATAGAATGGATCCTTTGGGAGGATAATATCCAATGCCTTGCTTTCCATTCTTGAATCCATTCAACATCAAGATTATGTACATTCAGCACAAGGAAGTGAAAGTGTATTTTGTTTTTCACTTCGGAGCAGAGTTCATGGATACAGTAATGAATTCGCCAAACCCATTGATTTTTCCTCTAGTGATTTATGATAATAGGATTTGACAATTTACATTTTGTTGTGATGGATTTGAATGTCCCTAATCCTTTCCTTTTTAACACTCAAGTAGAAATTTGTTATATAGTGAGACCAAAAGTGATGTTTAGGGATTTCGTGGTCAGGAATTTTGGTGAGGAATATTACCAACGAGTGGTAGCTTTTGAGGTCCCAATGGTAGTTCAAATAGTTTGTGCACCCTCCAGAGTGATCATATTAACTCTCTATTGAACTTTAGGGTATAGTAATTGAGTGTTATAGGAACCATGGATCCGTAGTTGTAAGAATTGGTGCAAGGAATGCAGGGGATGTTGAACAAATTTTGAGAGATTAAGATGACCATGGAGGCATTACAAAGTCAAGTGCAGACACTCAAGAATGATCAAGCAATGCAAGAAGAAGAGCCATCTCAAAATCCAATACCTGCGACTGAAGTACTTGGAGAGGCACCCGTGCCTACAAACCCTATCAATGATGAAACCACATTACTACTCCGGATGAAGAAGACCTACAACATCAAGCCTTACAAGGGGCAGCATACAATGGGAGTGGTGGAGAACTGGATCTTGAGAATGAATCAATATTTTCAATTGTTCTCAACAAAGATCACCGAGCATGCTATAGGCGTGTTTGCATGTGGGTGCTTGATCGATAAAGCCCTCACATGGTACAATGCTTGGGAACGATCCATGTTGGCCAAGAGAAGGGAGGTCACATGGACAGCAATGTAAGAAGGATTGCTGAAGAATTTCCAATCGGTGGATTCTGTGTAGATTGCCTAGATCCGACTATGGGGATGGAAACAGAAGAACAACATACAAGAGTATGTGGAGGTATTTCTGGATCTACAAGTTGCAATAACCGACATGAGTCCAGTAGAGGCTCCCAACAATTCAAACAAAGGTTGAAGGAGCGGATTCGCCAAGAAGTCATTGTACGAAATCCTCACACAATATTTGAAGCCATTGCTTGTGCACAAAGAATAGCAGGAGCATTAGGAGGAAGTGAAGGAGTAGTTCCACCTCAACATTATTGGGTAGAAATGGCACCCATGGATAGACCAATACCAATGGAACTGGGCAACCTTTGGCTTCAAGACCGAGGAGCATGACCGCTTCAAGGAGAACGGGGACGGGTAAAAGAACGGAGAGATGAAGCCCCACAAGGAGAAGGAACTCAAGGAGAACAATGTAATTGTTACATTTGTGGTCGTATTGGGCATATATCTACCAACTATTGTGCTTGACTTCCTAGAGACCCTCGACCTTCATACATGCAATCTTTGAACAACATGGAGAGATGCACTGAAGAGGAGGAGGTGGAAGTCACTTTGGAAAACAAAGATTGCCAGTAAATGTACCTCGCAGCCTTACTGGCTCAATAAGAAAGTAGAAAAGCAAGGGAAGGAAGAAGACGAGTGCACAAAGGTACCAAAAGGCAACCTCACAATTGATTATAGTGAATGGGGTCCTAGAAGGCAATCAAGTGAGAGTGTTAATAGATCCGTGAGCCACACAGAATTTCCTATCTTGCTTTATTGCAATAAGATTGGGAATGGATCTAGAGAGAGATGAGAGTGAAGAAGTAGAGTTACCTAACGGACAAATAGAGAGGATTGAATCATTACCCAGGCGGGTACTCTATGTAAGAAAATATCATGAAGCAATGAGTGGCGAGTGATACAATTAGCTTGTTATGATGCAATCTAGGGTATGCCATGGATAGAGCATTACAACCCTATGGTAGATTGGAGGAAGAAAGTAGTGAGAACCCACCAATGGTCGATCATTGAGGAGGCCAGAAAAACGACATAGGCAAGAATTGCCTCTATATGTCATAGGGACAACAGCTATCTGTAAGACTGATAGGTGTTTCATGGGTCTAATGAGAGAAGTCCAGAGTGTTCAACTGGAGGGACAAATTCTTGAGAAATTGAAGGATCTCGTAAATGAGTTTCAAGATGTCTTTCCTCATGATCTACCCTCAAGATTACCACCAAAAAGGAGAGTTGATCATAAAATTGAGACACTCCCAGGAAAGACACCTCCCTGTAAGGCCCCAAATTGCCTATCACCTCATGAGTTGGAGGAGTGCAAGAATCAAATTGAGGATATGCTGCAAAAAGTGTTCATCCAACCTTGTGTATCACCATATGGAGCTCAGGTCTTGTTTGTGAAGAAAAAAGATGGTACAATGCGCATGTGCATTGACTACCAGGGTCTCAATCAACAAATAGTGAAGAACAAATACCCCTTACCTCGCATGGATGATCTATTCAATCAACTCAATGGATCAAGACACTTCACCAAACTAGATTTGCAAAGCATTACAATCAAATCCAAATTGCAGAGGAGGATGTGTACAAGATTGCCTTTCGAATCAAGTATGGCCACTTTGAGTATCTTGTGATACCTTTTGGTCTCACCAACGCACTTGCCACTTTCATGAGTCTAATGAATGACATAATTCGTCCATATTTGGATAAGTCTATCATCATCTTCATGGATGACATCTTAGTATATAGTAGCACGATGATAGAACACAAACAACATCTATGAGAAGTCCTTTACATTCTAAGACAGAATTGATTGTATGCCAAAATCTCAAAGTGTGAGTTTGGCAAGTCTGAAGTAGACTACTTGGGGCATAGAGTAAGTGCAGAGGGTATTCAAGTACTGATAGATAAAAAAGAGGTTATTCAAAAATGGAGTGCCCCAGAAGATCAGACTCAACTCAAGAGCTTCTTGGGTTTGACGGGATCCTATCGTCAATTTTTCAAGGACTTCTCCAAGGTTGCACAACCTTTAACAGCACTGCTTGGCAAGGGGAAGAAGTGGACATGGGGAATTGCACAAGACTTGGCCTTTCAAGAATTTAAAGTTGCCTTGCTACATGCACCAATCTTGAAGTGGTATGACCCAAAACGTCTAATCAAGTTGGCTATAGACGCATCAGGCGAAGCAATCGGAGCAGTCCTACAACAAGAGTGGCATGACGGATGGCATCTCATTACATATTTCTCTCAAAAGTTGTTACCGGTAGAGCACAACTACGACACCATAGAACAAGAAGAGTTGGCCATCATCCTGGCAACCAAGCATTGGAAGCACTATCTGGGCAAGAAGACATTTGTAGTAGAGACAGACCACAAACCTCTAGTCTACCTTGAAATGCAGAAGGATCTATCTCGTCGCCAAATTTGATAAGCAGAGTGGCGACAACACTTCAACATGACAATCACCTACGTTGAAGGTAAAAAGCAACTTGGAGATGCATTCACCCGTATGCCAATGGCAAACAACTTGGTGGCAAAGGTTCAAATTAACCCTAAATTCTGGTTAGAAATTTTGGCAGCTACAAAAATTGATCCACAAATTTTAGAAAGGTAATCATCCAAAGGCGTCACGAGCATCCAAGGACTCACCTTTTGTGATGGCAATTATGGATTCTAAATGTCCCGGAATTGCGCACCACCATTCTAGTGAAATGTCATGATTCGGCCATTGCAGGTCATGTTGGAGTGGACAAGACCTTGGATGCAGTCCAGCGCCATTATTATTGGCCCAAGATGTGCAACAATGTGATGGACTACATGTGTAGTTTCTTACTTTGTCAACAAAACAAAGCTTCTAATCAAGCTCCTGCAACCTCTCTCTACTCCTACACAACGTTGGGAACAAGTGTGTATGGATCTTGTCTATGAATTACCCAAGACCACATCCGGATTTGACTCCATCGTGGTCTTTGTGGAGCGGCTCAACAAAATGATTCATGTGTGTCCTACCACCAAGGAGGTGATTGCTCCACAACTTGCTCAATTATACTTAGATGCAATCTTCTCTCACCATGGCTTGTCTCGAGTACTCATCATCGATAAGGGTACTCAATTTACCAGTTTGTTTTGGCGCATCTTCTTTGGTTTCTTCAAAACCAAGTTTGCCATGCATGTCCACAACTTACTTCCCACAAACAGATGGACAAACCAAGCGGGCTAATCGCACTATTGAAGACATGTTACACGGCTTCACCTTAGAAGAGCAAGAGAGGTGGGACACCCTACTCCCGTTGGTGGAATTCGCTTACAACAATTTAGTGAATGCATCCACCTAGGTCACTCTGTTCTTCCTCATGTATGGTGAGCATCCCTTCACACCTTCCAGCTTGATGAAGATCCGTCCGGTGGCTACCAAGGTCGATGCAATCAACACATTTGTTTCTAGAATCCAACAAGGGGTGGAGAGCGCTAAGCACAAATTACAAATTGCACAAAATCACTAGAAGCAGTATGTTGATGCACACCATAGGCACATGGAGTTCAATGTTGGGGATCAGGTGTGGCTATTGACAACCAACCTCACATTAGTGGGACCTCGTAAGCTCAAACCTTGTTTTATTGGGCCTTTCTCAATTCTCCATCGAGTCGGCACTATGGCCTATCACCTTGAGCTACCACCACACATGAAGATCCATCCAATGTTCCATGTTTCCCTTCTATGCAGATATGCTCCCCGATCAGGCTTGGGTCATTCCACACAAGACATTCAACCTTGTTTGACACTCGTTGATGGCAAGGAGGAATATGAGGTGGAGCGTATTCTCCAAAAATGCATGTGTGGTACTCGTCATCCACGAGTGGATTATCTTGTCCAATGGAAAGTTTACCTCCTCTATGAAGCAACCTAGGAACCCGCTACCAGTTCGACACATGCACTGGTGTTGGTGCAAGCATTTGAGCAATAGTTGCACAACGAGGACGTTGTGTCTTAAAAGGAGAGAGGTTTGTAATACCAAGAGCTAGCCATATGATATAGATGTGAAATTTGGTTTGGTAACATCTGGATGATGTTATACATGATGGTCAAAACAGGTCAGATAGAAGTATCACCAAAAGGGTACTTCTACTAATAGAGCAAAAAACCAAAACAGATTTGAAAACCTCAGAACCAATAGCTAAACATATGATTTGAAGGTGAGAATTGAGTTGGTAACATCTAGAAGGATGTTACACAGGATGGACTGAATAGATCAGAAAGAGGTATCACCAAACTAGGACTTCTACTAATAGAATTGGAACCAAAATATACCTAAAATCTTTGAAGGCAATTTTGGAGGCCTAAACGAATGAATTAGGCCTCAAAAATGTGCTAATTCCCCTCCCCCCCCCTCCCACACCCAAAGAAAATAAAGTTTGCCCTTCCACCTGCTTTGTCTTGTTGAGAGCTTTCCAACGATATCTCACCCACATGATTCTGAGATTCCTACAGGAAGATTCCCTAAAAGATTCCCTAAAAGATTCCCTAAAAGATTCCCTCCAATCAAAGCTTGTTTGACCAACAAAATAGGACCTAAACCGACATGTCACCCATCCAAGTAAGTAATCCAAGGGTGGAGCTTGCTGACATGTCACCTATCTATGTATCGAATCCTATGGTGGAGTTTCATTGGAGGAGATCCGCTTTACCTATATAATAAAGAGAAGGTGCTCCTTTGGTGCATCGGAGTTTGAGTGTGAAAAAGTGTGTTTCTCATGGTATTTTTCTCTTCAGGTCTCCTATCCTCAAAGTATTGCACATAGCCTGAGAACACAAGGAACCCCAACTCTATCATACTCCTCCAAGGCTAAGACTCCAAGACTCAAACCATTGTTCATTAGAGAACTCAATGAGAGAGAAATAGTTGCAAATAAAAAGATGATGAGTATCTCCTCACCCCTAGTTTATATACTTGTGAAATACTTATGCATCAAAATTATTAATTATTGGAGTAACTCAAATTATTTGACTAAAAGTCAAATAAAGTCAAAAGTCAAAAGTCAAAAGTGTCCCAATTGGAAAATAATCCAAACAATCTACTATGATAATTTCAACTCTAGATTGCAAACTTGAGATTTTGCACAAAAAATCACCATAATCTCCCAAATCTGTAATACACCTCACATAATCTCTCCAAATCATCTCATGAGTATAGTATATATAATATCACCTCAAAAACATTATAATGAACTATGGGGTATACAAATAGGTCCAAACTCTTTAACATAAATTCAACCGTCTCCTCCACTAATGTTCTCTCCAGGGGAGTTCTTATAGCCTCCTTCTGCCTAAGGTAGAATTAAATGAAAAATGTTATCTTACCTTTTGAAGAGGTCCCGACAATAGAACCAAAAATGTGAGTTGGCCTATCTCTCACTCAAAGTGAATCTTTGATGGCTATTAAGGTAGCACACCATCAATTAAGAAGGCAAGAAACCCCAATTCCATCATTCTCCTCCAAGGCTAACACTCCAAGACTCAAACCATTGCTCATTATAGAACTCAATGAGAGAGAGATAGTTGCAAATGAAAAGATGATGAATACCTCTTCACCCCTAGTTTATATACTTATGAAATAGTTATGCACCAAATTTATTATCTATTGGACTAACTCAAGTTATTAGGATTAAAGTCAAATAACGTCTAAAGTCTAAAGTCTAAAGAAATATTTATCCTCATGGGGATATTCCTTTAAGCATGTGGTCTTATCTTGACTTAACCACTAAGTCAAGGATTCCTTCACATGGGTTATCCTTAGATTATTGAAGAATCTAAAACAAAAATTTTTGTGGGTCATAGAGTTTTCAACTCTTTCCTCAAAGCCAAATTCATACGAATAATACTAAGTCAATACATTTGAATCATAAATAGTGAAATTCATTTTTTCCATTTTCTCTAGATAAAGTCTATTCTATCTTAGCTATGACTAACTTTAGCTAATCATGACTAATATAGAACTCTCCTTTCCATCTATATAAATAATATCTCTCAAGTACTTGTAATACCAAACTAAATCTCACATAGCACATACATGCACAAATGGGAGATACATACCTCACCCATGAAGATCTTCAAGTTGACACAAACCACTTACGTCAACAATGGTAGGCCACCGTCTTCCAAACATTACACGAGGGGAAATAGTGAATTGGGCAAAGATGTTTTACAATCAAACCCATGAATTGGCTAGGAAATTGCAAAAAAATAGAGGAAATAATTTTCTCTCCCCATTTGTCCTACATTTTTACATTGAGATGAAGCTACTATAGAAGGAAGAGAAGAAACATTTCCCAATGCACTATAATCAGTTTGAATATTATCAAGCTTGACCCAAATACAAGGAGGAAGCAAAGAATTATAAGAGGCATAACTTGTACCACAAGACAAAAAAGTGGGTAAAGATAGCTAAGATTGATGGTGTGAGCATCAACAAGTGGAATATGGCCATGATGCTAGTATAGTCCACAAAGAGACAGAAGCTTAATCCCCAAATTGTGGACTATTTGGAAGAGAGTAATTCCCATTATGATGAAGAATTGGGATTGGTAAGTGAAGTGCAAGATGACCAAGATTCACAAGGTACTCTTAATGAAACTCCATTGCTAGAGGACAAGGAGGAAGAATAGTCTCTAACCATAAGACAATCACTCTCCAAGCAAGTGACCTCTTTCTCCAAGATAGAATTATTCTCCAATCAGAAGGGAGGTGATGTGGAGCTAGGCAGGAAGTACAATCCACCCTTGCAATAGGAATGGAGTAGGAGATACCAGATGAACATGCTCCAAAAGAAGGGAGGACTTTGGTGGATGATGAGGGAGGACATCCTAATATGAAGAAGAATTCTCTTCTGATGCCAAGATTGGAAGTAGAGGTTCTAATTGTCTTGCTATTTGAAGAACAATGGGTGGCAACTCCACCCAAGAACCAATGATCAAGGATACCCAAAAAATGTCATCTCAATTGGGTGGAGGAAAATTAACTAATAATGGAAGACTCTCAAGTGCAGAAAAGGGTAAGCATCCAAGGAAGAGAGTGTCCTTGGATTTTTACAACTCGTTTGCAAAACCAGCTACTTTTATCAAGACCGTGATGGCTACTAAAGTAGTGGTGTTCAAACAAGAAGATGAAGGGAAGAAGGTAACATTAAGCTCCCAAGTGGTGCTAAAAGTAGAGAGCACCATGGTGGTCCCAACAACAACTTGAGGTCACCCACACAAAAGAGGAGAAGCACAAGTCCCACAAGAAGAGAAAATTTCTTTAGGACCAAGTTCAGGAGGACATGCTTGTGCTTAGCTGTACACCATTGTTGGTGTGGGTTGTTCATGTGTTGGGATTGGTGTTGGAGGCCATGGAAGAATTGCTTCTTGGTTACCAAGAGATATACTTTGGGATAACAAACTACAAGAGGTTGATAGAGTATCTACACTATCACATTTAGAACACCATTTGGGAAAATTTGGGAGCAACAATGGAGTTGGCCAAGGCATAGGCTAGTATTGCACGGCTAGAGGCTCAACTCACTGCAGTTCAAGGACATTGCAGTATTTGGAGCAAAGTTTGAGGTAGGAGACACACAAGAGCTCATGTAGCTTAGGGAGCAACTCGCAATAATTGAGTGGAGAGTTCATCAATATGACCAGGTCTAGGAAAACCAAGAAATGGAAGGAGCTGTAAGTAGAGAAAAAGATCTGGAACACCATTGTATGCAAGCTCCACAAGTTGGAGATTGCACTCATAGCTAAAGATACTAACTTGGAAAGCAAGAGGGATGAATATAATTCCCTTTGGAAGGACTACAAGGTCTGGAAGAGGGAAAATGATGCCCAACTAGGGAAATGCACAAAGAAGTTGCACAATACCAAGGCTGAGGTCATGATGCTTAAGATAAGTGCATCCTAGTGGGAGCAAGCATTTGTCAATTACAAGGTGGTACAAGAGGAGAAACTTGGTTCAAGCACCAAGGAGAATGAAATTTCCACCATGAAGGAAGAGATGGCTGGATCACAATATTCGATTTCACAAGTCGACACAAAGCTATTAACTATTAGGAGGAGGTCCATGCATTGTGCTTTGGAGATGAACAAGAAGCACAAGGAGCAGCTAAGTGCCCAAGATGACAAGGCAGCGTTCGTTAAATAAGAACTAAAGATTCTCCTCCTCTAGGATGCCAAGGACAAACATCCACACAACACTAATAGTGAGAAGGCCCAAATGCCCAAATGACCATGATTATCAACAATCACAAAGAAAAGAAACAAAACCTTTGTGTGCAGGTCAGGCAAGAAGTAGAGATGCCACTGCAACCCATCTAAGATACCTTGGATGAGCGTTCTTACTATTGGGAGGGTGCCATGAATCTACTAAAGATATAAGTGAAAATGTTTGTTTTGATTCAGGCTCATCACGATAGGTTTTGGAGGCAAAAGTATATTCAAACAAGCAATACGCCAAGTTGGATGACCAATTGAGGAAGCATACCAATACCAAGTTCAAAAATATCTTGGCCAATATCCACAAACAACTTGAGTGGTATAACAAACATGTCAATGAGTTAATTAGAAGGTGTAAAAGTAAATGTATATTAGTGCAATAGGGCCAATTGTATCAACTATAAATATGTGTATATGTAAAGCAAGTCATGACCATTAGAGTCAAGCATCATCGGGGTGGGATGTCATTGGATTCAGATCATCATTGGAGTGGTACCACTCTTGAGTCACAACATTTGTTTCAACGATTTGCATGATAGGACTGATGTATAATAGAACATTTTTGTAGTGCCATGTCATCAAGACCGTCTCCTAATGCCTAGCTATAGTCATATAACATGTAGAGTGTACAATAAAGCGTCTCTTGTAGGTCATGTCATCTCAAAATTTAATTTGAACAATAAGGCAGGTGCATTAGGATTAATGTTAATTGGTTTAGAGTTAATCATCATTGAAATTGAGGATGGTCCCATCTTTTTGTAGTAGAAGGTATAAGAGGAATCACCCTGACATAATATAGGTTCAATCATGGGATACCAAATCATACCTTTTTGTCCAATTTCTGTATGCTCAATCTACTTGCTTTTGTGTATGAAAATTGTGTCATGTCTTGATGAAGATGCATGAGGATCTATATGATCCTTAGTGACCCTTCTTTATTTGCTCTCTCCACTTCATTTCCAACACTGAATCAAGTTGTAACAATGATTCAATTTGTAAAGTACATGTTAAATCATGCACAGGTTTTTTCTAATATTCAAACCCCTAGGCTCTACACTCTCCGTTTCCATTGTGCACATATCTACCAAGAGCTCTGTTTCCATTGTGCACATATCTACCAAGAGCTATAGCACGTTGCATTGACATTGGGGTTTGTAGGATATCCTTCTAAACATTAGATACTACAATTAAATAGTATTTTATTGTATATTCTATACTAATAATTGTTTAGAGGTGTAATTTTGGAATATTTCTAAGGGACTATCCCAAAATTGCTATAAGTGGTTTAAATCATGCATGTGTGAAATATGTACATAAAATACAAAAGGAAAAAGGTGCAACCTAGTGTCATCTAATTAACATATAATAGCAAGGAATATATTTTTACACAAGGTTTGTTAATGATTTGGAAATAGATAGGTTTGAACAGAAACTCTATTATAGTTCTTTATTTTTGCCTATTTACCCTCTTGGGCAAGAACCACTCCAAAAAGAGGGTAGTGCCACCCCATGTGGTACACTATGGCAAATAGACAACCTAAAAGTCACGTTCACTTAAGATACATTTCAAATATTTCTTAGAACATGATGATTTAGTCAACTCCAAAGGATTGCTTCTCCTACAAAGACATCAACTGTAAAGAACATGTTCTACCCTTCCCAAAAGGCATGAAACTAAAGGTACTTCACATTGGCAATTTATTCTTTGTCTTTGCTTCTCTGGTTCTTTCAACACTACAACTTACTTAAGACCCATCAAGACATTGCTTTGCTTTGTCAGAACTACAAAGGATCTGAGTACCCTAGCCACAAGAACCAGTAATCATGCATATTGAGTCACTTAGGTTCACACTACAAAGATTGCTCATAGTCACTCAACAAAGGCATATGACCAATACTTGGAATTTAAGCAAAAGCAACACATGGATTTTGATCCTTTTGCTTTATTTATGTTCAAAGGATTGAATGAATATTTATAGTCAACAAAAAGCCTCAAGTAGTATATCCCATCCTTAAAAAAAATTAGGTATATCCCATCCTTATAATTTATGGTTGAGGAAGTGCAAAGATCCACAAAGATTACACTTCCCTACATCCATATTGTATATTGAAGATTTTCATCATCCTTGTCTTATCCTGCCTTACTTATTTGTACATGGCTAACTCACAAACATGTGTCTTGGGAAAGTGTTAACTCCTCTCCAAAGAAACTCTACTTTTACATCTTGAGACATATTTATCCTACTCCAAAGACCATACAACTATGAAGATATTTCATAACTACAAAGAATCTTGATTTGTTGAAGGCTCTTTGGTAGAACAATACTACAAAGAACTACCTTTGCCTCTAGCTTTTCTAAGGAGTATTTCAGTTCTGTCCTTGTAATTTGAGATATTTAATACTATAATACCACCAGTTTCTTGGAATTTTCTATGTATCTGCTCCTTGAATTTCAGAGATGGCCACTCCATTTTGGGGTGTTCATAGACCTGAGCACTTAGACTTTGAGCATAAAACAACTTCAACTCATGAATTTTAGCTTTGGTCACCCTTCCTATAGCTGCTTCTTCCTTGAGTGCAATCATCCGCTTGTGAAGATCTTCTAACTATTTAATAACTTTCATCTTCTTCTCTTTGGAATTGATAAGTAGGGCACTGACTTTGGTGGTAACTTCTTGAATGATCTTCTGCCAATCTGCTGCACTCTCCTCTTTCCCTTCTTTAGTTGTTCTTTCAAGGCCTCAATTTGAAGTGTTGTTTCCTTTTTGTACTTGGCCATCTACCATCAAAGTGACTAACTTCCCCTTTTTACTCTCCAACTCATCTTTAATGCTTTCACTCTCTATATCCTTCTTCTATAACTCTTATTTGTGTTCTTATTGCTTATGTTTCCCTTCCCTTCTTAATACTCCTTGCAGTCTTTGGGTGTCTTCTATGAAGGTCTTTTGCTTAGCAACTAGCAAGTTATTCTATCTCTTAACCTTGTGGTTCTCCTACACTAGCACATTCCCCTTCCTACATTCTTCCTTATAAGTTCCTTACCCTCTCCATGTCTTCTTTCCATTTTTACCTTCAATGCATACCTATTTGTATGCAATCTTTTGACCAACAAAGCATAATCTATTGCATATGGCCATTCTTCATGGTACTAGTACAAGATCATCTACAAAAACCTTAATGTAGGTCCCACAAAATTGACTATGAAATATGCTCCATCAACTATAAGTGGGGCTAGAACTATAGTGACTACCATCTTCATCTTCATGGTGTGCTATTGTTGGAACCTCCTCTACTTTGCCTCCTACATCTACTCAATCTTTCTCTTCTCCTTGATCTTCATTATTTGGCTCTACTTGGGCTGCATTTGCAGGTTCTTGGGGCCAAAGTTATTCTTGGTCTTTATATCTTCAACCACAATCTCTTGTTCTTCAGTTAGTGCTTCTTCATCTGGTGCTGACTCCATATCCACATAATCTTCTCCTTCTTCTATGGACTCAATCTCTATCTCATGTACAATGAGCTCCTCCTCCTCTTCTTTTGCTTCTTCTTCCTCTTCACCCAAAGAAAGATACATCACTTGGGGATTCTTCCTTACTTTCTTGGGTGCCTTCATTGGTGTTTTGCTTGATGAAGGTTGTTTATTTGGGATCATAAATACTACTACTTCCTTCATCTCCACAAATTTTCCTCACTTGGAAACCTTTGCATCGGCATCTTGATGTTTCTTGATTGTTCTTAATCCTTTCGGCTGAGTTGTAAAGACTCTTCCAAATGGAAGTGAATATTGATTCTCTTACACTCATCTTCCCTAAGAAAATTCAACCCCATATAGAAGTGAATTGCAAATGGGGTGAGGTAGATGGCTCCTCTATCCTCCTCAAATTCCTTGATCATGGACCAGGCCTACCAATAGAACATGCTGACCAAATTTGCAGGTTCTCCTTCGTAGATCTACTCAGAAAGAATAAACTAGTTTATGGTCAGGTAGGTGGTTTGCTTTAGGCAAGACAATTTCATTATCAACTAAACTACAAACCATCAAGTAGGATCCTTGTAAGTTGCACCCTCCAAGTGTTACTAGTGGAATGCTTCTTTGCAAAGGATTCAACAATCTTCACATTAAATTCTTCTTCCATATCTCCAGACTTAGTGTCCAAGGTCATTGCTCCGGAGGGAGCTATGTCACCTCCTAGCATTATCCTCCAATTCTCTTCTCCCCAACTTGAAGGTCCCAATTGATCTCTCAGTCCTATTCCTCATTTCATGAATGATGGCAAATGGACCCAATTCCAAAGCAAGAACATGAGATGTGTGCCCTAGAGTAAATCACTCCAAGCATTTCTTTATCTAGGTGACAGTCAAATTGTGGTATGGTCTTTAATTCCAAAGAAATTTTGCTCGACAGTTTTCTTTATGCTTTTCTTCTTTGGTTTTGATTCCTCTTTGCACTTGACTTTTCTGTACTTATTTCTTTGTATTGTACTTCTCTTTATGGATGTCTTCTTCATATACAAAAATATCCAAAGAACACCCAAATATTAAATCCAAAGAACACCCATACAAGGAGTTTCTTCATGAAAATAACTAACCTATCTTATTAAAAAAGGAAGACAAAATAAAAGTACAACTTTTGCAAAAGATATGCACAACAAAAAGGTATGTGTACAACGTGGGACCAAACTTAGAAAAAAAACATTATTTTAGATTTTCTTTCAAGCAAAAAATGTAGATAAAGTAAGAACATCTTATCTTAATGGTGCTAAGATATTTAAGCAACCCAAATTATTGAACTTTCAACATAAGATATACCATGAACAAAATTTTTAGGACAAGCAACATAAATTGTGGTAATAGAAATTAATTTCAAACAACTAGACCAAGTCTTTATAATTGGATAGAATATATTTATATATAAATGAATTATTGAATTATTTTTTAATAATAACTTTGGAATCTAGACTGCATAGAATACCAAGAAGGATGGGAAGACCCCATCAGGCCATACAAGGATGAGACATAAGGGGTAAAATGAGGCTAAGCCCCATAGTATTGGTATGAGAAATCTGCCATATTGCACCTAAGATATCCAAGCTATGCAAGTTGTATGGTTTACAAGTTATTATTACATCTTAAGAAGCATTACCTAGTGTGATCACTCTCCTATGGCCTGCACCAGCCACTACTCTTGGTAGAGCACATGTTGCCCAAAATATGCTATGGAGTATGAGAATGAGAATGGTACCCCCTGATGCCTAGCTTGATTTGCTCTTGTGCACTCCTTGATGAATGTGTCAAATGCAATATCCATCAGTCCATATAACTCCCAAGCTAGAGGAACAAGAGGTGACCTTCCTTCATATCCTAGGCTTGGAGACCTTGCCTTCTTTTGCTCTACTTGCTTCCTATCTAGGAGGATCAGTTATCACTCTTTCCAAAACTACATCATAAATGAGGTCCATGTCATGCATATATACGTTGCTACAAAATATATATTGTTGTCAACATCATACACTATAGAAGCACAACTCACACATGTCAAACATGAGCTGCAAAGTGCCACAATAATCAATTCTTTCTTCTACTCAAATCACACTCAAACCAGATTTGTACTCAACCCTTCACTCAACACTCTATCAACACTAGTTACACTAGTTACAATTAAGTCGCACCCACTCTAGCTAAGAGACTCTTGTTAATGCTTGCTAGCCTCTATCCACCATAACCAAGAACTTGAAGGCTCAACATTAAAGAAATGATCTCTTTGGAGCTGCACTTTGAAGGTCTACCCCTCTGCCTGACCTAGGTCACCAACCCTAATGGCATTGTTGATGGCACATCCAATGATTCAAATGGTGCATGTGACAATGGGTCCTACCATGTGATCAATACTCTTAACTTAAAATTGGACCACCAGCAAATAGTCCACGAGTAATTACCAAAATACCTATGACTACCAACACTACTCTAGCGTTTGAGCAACCTAGCTTTTGCACTACAAATATTGTGACAACTATATATATACACAATATATACCAATTGTCGACATCATACATTATAGAAGCACAACTCACACATAAATCATACATGAACTCTAAAGTGCCACAATTGTTCCCTTGGTTGGCAATTAGCTCCCTCTAACTCCAAATAGCCATATAATCCAAGTATACGGTGTATGCTATGGTGAGAAAAGTTCAAGAGGCCATGTGCTATCAAGCTCCATCATTAATTTTTTGTTTGCAATCTATATCACATAAAGGATGAACTAACTATAGGTCAAATACATCTAGTTCATAACCACTATCCTTGAGGAATCACCATGAAGGGAGAGGTCAAACAAGCCATAGGCCATCCTCTTGAACAACTATCTCACACCAACATAATAGTAGCTCCACTAAAAGAGACACATAACATACACCACAAGCCTGCACATACAAGCCTAGTTCCATAGAGCCATCAATGTTTGGGAGGTGACATGGTGTACAATTGTATACATGATCCTTCCAAACAACACCACCATGTCTTTTCAACACAAGGAATCCAAAAGGAGAAACCTTGTGCAATCTCAAGATAGTGTGGCCTATAGTAACATCAAGCGTCACTGGTGCAATCTGTTGTAAATATACATAGTCAATTGGATGAAAATCTCAATGAATTGAGGATCTATACCTCATCCTTGAATAGTAGCATAGCGTAAGGTATCCTATGCTAAGTAATTACTAAGTTCTCAAAGACCACTGACATCACTCTCCAACAGATCTCTACCTTTTGAGAACATGTGCTCACCCATATTTTTGGATCATCCAAGTCCAAAACTACAATAGCATCTTGATAGATAGTTGTAGTTTAATCAGGATCTCATCCATAGAGTAGAAAGTAAAGAGAGAAGGATACAAAGGATACTTCTTGGCTAGAGCAATAGCCCATGTCCAACCAAGGTAATTGGAGATCCCAATCTCCCAAGTGGCCTCTCTACAAACCATCTACACACAATCCTCTCCTAATTATCTGAACCACTCTCTTTACTAAGCCATTTGCCTTAGGGTGATCTTGGGAGATAGTATGATGATCAATCAAGGCCTTTTCACACAAGATCTGAAATTCCACCAAGAACTTTGTGCTCTAATCATTCAAAACCTCAACTTGTGCACCTGAATGACTAAGAATCCAATCAAATAATGAGTAAGCTATCCCCTCATTGGATTTTTCAAGATGTGCCACCAACTCAATCCACTTGGATAAGTGCTCCACCGTAACAAAAACATACCAATGATGTCTCACAATCAACGGTAAAGCAAAGTCCAGACTCCAATGGTAACCCAATCCCATGATAGGTAATGGGTGTAACTATGGTATAGGAGCATTAAATAATACTCTAACTTGGTCACAAACCACACATCTGGTAACAAATTACTGTACATTAGTTTACACTGTACTACCAATAATAACTCTAGAGCAAGCTATAATTGTGCTTTACTCCAAAATGTCCTAGCTCCTCATGAGTATGACATACCAACTATGGTCTCTAAGATGGAAGTGGTACAACTTGCACTCTACTATCCTCCCATATACAAAGAAGGTGTTTGGCCTCCAAATCCAAACTGCTTGGCTCATTGAAGAGCATGATTTCTTTCCTTGACACCAATTGTGCCACTCATCACACCAATGCAAAGATAATCTATCACTAACACATCATCATGAATATTTCACTAAAATATACCAATATCTCCACCCTTTGGATCTATGACCTCAATAAGTCTTCCTATATGCATTGAGAGAGATACCACCAAAGCCTCAATGGATATACATAGAAAGGTAGATGCATGCTAATCTGACGCCATCTCCTCATTTGTCTCACCATGCTGACATACTTTGGTATGATCCTATTGGGTGAGACATGGGTTTCTACTCAACCCATCTTCATCATGATTCACCACTCTAAGCCTATGAATAATCATGAAATCATACTCATGTAAAATCAGAGTTCATCTTGCAAGTTTCTTTGAAGCTTGTTGGACTACATCAACCACTATAGTGGTTAATGATCAATGATGAGAGTGAGGGGGTTACCAAATAGATACGATTAGAGATGTGCTATACTTCTCTCCGTCATATGAACTATACTTCAATCTGTTGAATTGTTGGGATAACTAGCATAGGTAACAATAAACTCATTCCCCTCATCATCATATTGGGTGAGCACTACTCCAAGCCCCAACATACTCCAATCAATGTGAACCTATAATGGTCTTCCTTTGATTAGTCTTCTACAAATAGGGGCAAATGTCAACCTCTCCTTGAGCTCTATAAAATATCTCCCTTGCTCATCTCCCCAACACCACTCTTGTGTAAGCTTGGTCAGTTTCATCAAGGCCTTGGCAATGGCATTGAATCCTCTAACATATCAGCAATAGAATTTTACTAACCCAAGGAATACTTGCACTTTGCTCACATCCATAGGCCAAGGAATACATGCAATAGCCTCCACCTTGGTCTATTGAACACCAAGTCCTCCAAGATAGATATTGTGACCCAAATACTCAACTATTCACAAAATAATATAAACTTCCCAATATGTAAATTGAGTCCCTGATATTTCAACCCCTCAAGCATCTCCAACAAATGTCTCTAATGCTCCTCCACCATAGTGCTTTAGACCAAAATATTGTCAATATAGCATTGAGGATTCAATCCTTCTAAGATCCTATCCATGACCTTTAGAACTTGATAGGAGAGTTCTTAAACCCAAATGGTAAGAATTTCCATGGATATAGTGCATCTTTGCTTTGAAGATCAATAGCCCAAAATGTTTTTCTTGGACTTATCCTCCTCCTTGATCAGAAATTGATGAGATCTTGCTTGAAGATTTAAAGTACAGGAGACCTTTGCATGTCTAATTGTATCAAAGATCTTCTTTGATGTAGGCATGGCATACCAATTGACTCTATTATATTGGTTGATAGGATA
This sequence comes from Lunularia cruciata, assembly GCA_948567375.1. NCBI lineage: Eukaryota > Viridiplantae > Streptophyta > Marchantiopsida > Lunulariales > Lunulariaceae > Lunularia > Lunularia cruciata. The sequence continues at coordinate 36,833,517 of OX419762.1, read as the reverse complement.
GTAATCTATACAGATTTGCCTATTTGTGTAATTGTTATGTATATCCTTCTTGGCTGACATAAATAAAGTTGAATGATACTCTCCATGTGAAATCTCCACCAAACCAACCCTGAAAAGATCTCTACTTTGGCCCTAAATCAATACACTCTCCATATCACTATATCTATAGGGATATCAAAAAATTTATGTATCACTAGTAAGCTCAATTTGAATACCAAGTCTTTTCAAAGCACACAAATTCTTGATATTGAAGGCAAAACAACTTGTGTGGCTCCTCAAGAACCTCCCCAACATTTCTTCTTTCTCCTCTTGTAAGCTTATGTCCAATGTCTAGCACCCAAATATCCTTTATAGTTGATATAAGAGTGGAAGACATACTAATTGGCTACTACATTGGGCTTTTGGGATAAGTAATGTCATGCTCCCAACCATTAGAGTTCCCAACCTCAGTGTGGAAAACTCCATTTGATCTAGCTATAAGCTCCATATGTCCTCTAGTTGCATCCCAAGTAGACCAAGGGTGTTATGCAAGTAGACCACACCCACTAGTTGCCACTTATTGTGTCCCAAAAATATCCTACCCACTCGGTCCATCACCTCCATCATATGCGTGAATCGAATCATCTTGATAGAGACAAGCTCACAAGTGATAAAGTGGTGATGCTTATCAAGCACATCCTATGCTGCTCTACCAAGCCAAGGCTCACAATCTAGGTCAAACAATTCAGCTCCATAGCCTGACCTAAGACCTAATGCTTGGATACCTTTGACAATATTTTAACAACAATAATAATGATACATTGCTTGCTCCCTCTCATTGAAGTTGGGATGCACCAATTGGTGTAATTGTGAGTCCCAAACAAGTCCACAACCCCCTTCTCAAAAAGCATTATAGCTTAGGAAACTCATAAGTGTGGGTAAAGGGCTCTGAATTGTCCAACAAGGTTCACCTCTGCCATAGGTGACCTATCAACCATTACCACCATGTAAGACTAGCGCCTAACATCCAAAATATCATCAATAGTAAGGTTGTCTAGCTGCTAAATCCCATCATAAGCACACTATAAAACTTCTCTAGGTAAGAGGTTCATCAATAAAATATGAAGACAAAGAGCCCATGATCTCAGTCTAGTTACATCTAACAACACGGCATGTCATATCCACAAATGGACCTAATGTGTATTTGCTACCACTCAGGTATGAGAATCACCCATCAAAGAAACATTCTCCAGAATATAGCTTGGAGAAATGGATTGATGAACCTGGAGACATCATAGTATATGTAACATCTCCCAAAACACACTAGAATGGGGATCATGGCAACCCAAGTATCTACCTAATATGATCATCTAAACATCACCAAGTGAATGGGACCATGTGTCTTCAAATCCTACATCCCCAACAAGGAAATGTCTATTGGTAACCCCTGATTGTTGACATAGGTGATACCTCAAGATACCAATAGCCCAAGTGGGCCATATGATGTAAAGAGATCCGTCTTGCAGTCTCATCTCTCTCCACATGCAAGTAACTTTCTACTTGTACACGTGCTTATAATACCATAGCTAGTCTAGTGCTAATCCCACCAAATAACTCCAATGGACATACTCCCTCTACTAGATACTGCCAAGCAATGAGTGGTGTATCCAAACGTCAACTAAGAGAGATTGTAGCGTATGTTGAAACTATAACTCCATCAAAGGAAACTACAAGCCTTTAGGTCAATCAGAATGTAAGGAAGCAAAAGACAGAAGGTCTTGTTGAGCACATGGGGATAAATTGTCTCTCATCTACACAATAAAACCTAAAGAGAAAAGGATCTGTCCTCCACCTCAATACCATATATCTCCAAGTCTAGCCTATCAACAACCATAAACTAGGAGAAAAGTAGGGGTGCCAAAAGAGCTTAATACCTAAAAATACTATAGGTTTTGTTTCCTCCATAGATAGTAGGCCTACCCCTCTACATGAGATATGGATAGATGTTTGTCTATGTGTTATATCTACTATCACACACTCAAATGTCCATAGTGCAATGTTATCACCCAAAGACTCCCCTAATGATCCTACCAAAAGTTCTCCAAAGTGATAAGAAGGTCCAAGAAGAGGGAACATAGCAAAGCAAGTAAGTAGATCAATGTGCAATACTAGAGGAGAGTATACCAAATGTTACACATGGATCTCTTAGTAGAGAAATGTCTTCCACATGGAAAATATCTTCTTCAAGGGATATGTCTAAGAAGCATGTGACAAAATCCTCATATCCAATTGGGGCTCTAGGAATACATAGTTCATCTATAGATGTGATACACCCTTTTGGAAGCTCAAGGTGGGGCAGGATACTTGAAGGGACAATGCTCTATACTTTGAAGTTCTCAAGCTTACAAGATGAAGCTTGGTAGTCAAGTGGTCAAAGACTTGCCTAATCTGATGTAAAAGGCTCATGTTGTGTGTATCATATGCCAATAATGGAAATATATAACCTAGCATGGCCAAGGTAGTAAACAAGAGAGCTCTAAATTTAGCCATGTCAAATAAAAGTCTCCCTAAAATATCTCCATACCTTGTACCAATAACACATTCTAAGAAGGTGACTCCTCAATGAGAAACCTTGTTGGTAATGAAGTGAAGAAGGAGAGCCAAAAAAGATTACATGTCAATAATAAGACTCACCAAGAATATACATGCCTCCCTTAACTCTCTATTAAAGCTAGAGAGTTTGGTAATTTGGACATATGCAAGTGAGACCCTATTAAAATTACCAAAATTACTAAAGATCAATGCATGTTTCTTAAAATTACTAAGCAATCTTAGAGATATTTTACTCTCTACTCTCTCCAAGATTACTTAATTTAAAACACACTCATCCTTTGTTGGATTGACAAAGGGCAGAAGAGTTCTCACCAGGTTGAAGAATTCGAAGAATGGGCGAAACTAATCCTACTGCAAATCGACAAATTCGAGAATTTCCATTTCTTGAGAATCGTTTGTTATATATTTCTACCTTTGATTAATTAAGAGGATGGGATTGATTTCTTGGTAAAATTTTACAGCATATGGATCCCATCTTACATACAAAGATACAAAATCCAAGTTTGTAGAAAATCCAAGTTGGAGAAGATTTCTCAGGATTTGCGAGATGAACATCTGTGATTCATCGGGAAGTCCACATAGCAGTGAGTACTTCGAGGAACTGATCTGAAATCCAAGTTGAAAAGATTACTCAAGATTTACATGATGAACCTCTGTAATTCGACGGGAAGTCCACATAGCAGTGAGTACCACGAGAACTGATTAGCATTCATACCATATGAATGGACCCTGTGCAGAACGTATATGTGTAGGCAGATTGCATTCCGCTGGTGAAGCCCCGTGCAGGAGCTTTCCAAAGATATCTTTAAACCGCTTGTATGTCCCCCGCGAACCGTATACATTAGTAAAAGGCGAAAGAATAGTTCGCTAGGAGCTGGACACACAGTTGTTGCTACCTTGATCAAGTTTCGGGGTATCTTAGTTTCAAGCGGATTTACTGCAAGTTCTGTATCTATGGGTTTAATGGCCAGAGCACCTTCGCCAATGGACTCTGTTTAGTGCAGACTGTCTAAAGTGAATCACGTCATTCGAACTAGTTTCGAGATATACAGTGCATGCTTTATGTAGGACTACACGGCACGGTACTACCAAGGTCATTTTCAGCAACAAGATGTGTTCCTCCAAGAGCTGGAGCTAGGATTATGTGTAGTGTGTGAGATCGTTTGTTTAGATGTAAAACTGGTTCTTATATAGCAACGTCACATAATGATCCATGTAGTGAACACACTACTACGGTACCAGGAGATTCATCCACCGTTCTACGTTACTGGTCAGAATTTGGAGGACACGCCAGGCACCTACACAAGGCTTCGCTAGCTGGCTAAATCTTTCACGCCTTTGTTCCGGGAGATGGTTTGTTCTTCAAGCTATGAAGGCTGTGCTGTGCTGTGCTCTGGAAACGAAGCGACAGAAATATGTGAAAGCCAAGCTATGGAGCTTTAATTCTGTAGAATTTCATTGCAATGCTGCTTTGCTTGCGTTGGGTCTCCCCTTGTAGAAAGGATGGGCTGCGCTGCCCTGGAAGTCGTGCAAACCAAGGCGACACCGGCGGAACCGAGACAGCAAGCGGGCCCCGTTGGCCCCGCACCCGTGAAAGAAATTAGATTAATATCGTGAGGGTCGATGACCCTTGTACCAGATATTAAACTGATAAGAACAGATACTACACTTGATTTTAGCCAAAAGGCCGAGAAAGGTATACTTCGACCCCTGAAGTTGTGAGGACTTTGAAACTTGAATTGAATCCCGTTTCTTGTCCGGTGTATGTGTCTATCAGCTTTGCGGGTCGCTGTTCATCATGCACAACACAGTCCCGTCATTTGTAATCGCAATTTCGTGGAACTCTACTTCCAGAGTACAGTAGCGACACTTTCGATCTGAACGCGTTCTAGTAGTTTACAGAATCGAGACGGAAGGACTGGCAGTGGTGCGAATGTGGTGATGTATCAACGGTGGTAAATAGGCTGTGGGTAGGACGGGTACAGTCGGGATGTGACGAGTTTAATGTATGGATAGGAACTCAAGAAAAAACGTTGAGGATCGATTGTGTCAAAATCTACTGAAAAGAAAAGACTTTTAAACGCGCTCTGGAGTAGGGTAGGCCCAACGAGCAATTCAAGGTCAATGCGACCAGAGTTTACAGAGCAGCTCAGCCGAACGTACCCAGAATCATAAAGGCTAGGTCATATCAATACAGAGACCAAGTAGATGTCCGCTGGCCCAAAATGAAGAATGTCTGAAAGAAACAATTAGACAAGGGAGGATGTGTGATCAGGAATGGAAATTGATGGAAGCTTTGAGAAATCACATTACACGAGAACGATAGTCGATGTTGCTTTAGAAACTTACGCATGATCTTATTGCCTGTCACGCACAGAACTTGATCCCCTTCATGACCTATTTCTGCGAGATTTCGTCCCGTTCGATTATCAACACCTCCAGGTAACGACACACTGATTCTGTCTACACAATCCAAGTTGAAGAGATTACTCAAGATTTTGATTTCAGTGATTCATGGGGAAGTCATAACTATGAGCACTATGAGAAACTGGCCTACACTCACTCCATATGAACAGACTCCATCCAGGACGTGTGCATGTTGGGAAGTGTTATCATCTGTTAGGTGTATTGTCGACTCAATGTACTTAGTGGTCGGTAGATGCTTTTTTAACTAGTTGTTGATGCCCCGGGAGAGGGCTCCAAAGATTGTGTAAACCGTTTAAGCGAGTCCCCACCCACGTTCTGTCCGGTGCGTATACTTTTGTGTGTCCTTCACACGTTATTCTTTAGTAAAAGGCGAAAGAATAGTTCGCTGTGTGGTGAACACATGGTTGCTGCAAAGACATCCACAAATCAAGATGGGACATCCACTGTCCCTTCCAGCGGTTAGATAAACTCGATTTCGTTGATGTGTCACCTGCAACTCCCTGTACGGATGGAGAAATTGGGATGGCTAGCTTCTGAGGCGCTTTCCTCTCTAAGCCTTGAAACATAGTACCTACAGCCACATTCGAGGATTGCCTTACAGAAGTCGACCTAGGCATTCGTTTTGGAGACCTGGATACTTGATTTCAGATGGGAACTCAAAATAGTTTGACTTTGATATCCCGATACGCCTGGGGAGAATTGGTTACGCCGCTTCTTTGCTTGGCTTTCCAACCGCTGTGCAATCCCCTCCGTCGCTCCACAGTGAAACGTCCTGGCGGTGATTAAATACCTCACTTCCGTGCTTGCAAGCACTGGTATGAGCAGGTCCTGTATCACCGTTGTCTCGAGACACCATCAACAATTATCAGTACGCTGGTGAGTAGTTCAAATGTTTGCATGAGAATCTCCCGCGAACTCTCCACATCGACTCTTCTTTGTTGATTGAAACTAGTAGCTACTTTTTGGTTCTTAAGATCGTTTGACCTTTCATACGATCCCATTTCATTGCTCAACTTCTTCCTCGATGAAATAAAAATTGAAGTTCGATCTGCGTTTTCTCTCGCACCGGTGGAAAAGAATTCCATCATGAATGGTGCTGGATGATTCATTATAATAGATCAAAGTTATATATTTAGGTCAAGATAACTTCACTTCACCAGATCCTCCATGTAGTGATAGAAGAATTGTCCTTCTAAATACACACTTTGATCTTTTGGGACAATATTAATGATCACCACGTACTTCTTTTCGGGCTGAAAGTCGAATAGCCTGCTGGTCTCATCGGTACCTTCCTCTGCAATTTTCTTCGCCTTGTGACTATCCTTCATGTCCTTGAGAATATTTGCAAACGCTTCATTACCTCGTTATTCTTAAGTTTCCGCCGGCGATTTGCTCTACTCTCTCCACATTCTCCCTGAAAACAGATTACAGGAGAGGACAATGACTCAATGCTCTTGTCGCATTTACCATTTCCACATGAGATTGGTTCTCACTGGTGAGGGCGGTCAAGTTGCTCAAAAACCATGTTCCTGTGAAGAAAGTGAGTCGGACTGACTGTCTGTCGTGATGACTTGAAGCGAACCCCTTTCGTGTTGGCTCGCAGACATAAATGTGCAGGAATCCTCTAGCTTCAGTGGCTCCATCATGAGTTCATTAACCTCAATCAAATGTCCACCAAACGACACAATCACCCAGCCGATGTTGCATCGTTCCTGAACTCGCATTCCAACTCATCAATTGCGACTGTGATTACACCCATCAGCCTGAAATGAATCCAGCTCGAAGATGATTCCCTTTCGCTGTTCTCTGGACAGTCCATTGTGCCAAAATTAAGCTGGTGAAGTTCGGAGGCACGCACGGGAGTTAGAGGACTTCTACGAAGCATGTGGACAAAGTGGATTTGCCTCGCACTTTCGTTTGTACCCAATAACTCGCTCAAGAGGTCCTGTTGTAGTGGACATTAGAGAATCATACTGTACAGCAGATCTGGATGTAGGGAGAGAGATACATGTGACCGGATGACAGGACGCTTTTGTGTATGAATTCGTCCACTACTTGTCTATCAATCCACGGTGCGTTGTGTACTGGCCTGTACTTAATTCCCAAAACACGGCAGAAAACCGAGATTGTTTACAGAGTCAGCTCTGTTCATCCTACAAACTGTAGCCTGTGGATGCGCTTCTGTTTACTGGAACAATGTTCAGTCATCATGTGTCAGTAACATCATGTCATGGCATTTCGCAAGATTTTGTCGGAATGACGTACTTCAATATTTTATATATAATATAAAATATATATTATATATTCGTTACTTTAAACTCAAGAGACGGTTTGTTATTTACGAGTGGTTGCATGATTACGAGTAATTTTTATTATGTTATTAATTTGTTTGTGTTGAAGATTTTCTGAAATTTCAACTATGCCCGTCAATAACTCTAAACCATTATCCAAAAGTTAACTTACTAGTAATCAATGTACACGAGATCTATATCTTATCTTACTAGTAAGTAATGTATGTGAGATTTAGGATTTACAAATAAAGAGTTGCCATGTGATTTGAAAAGATTGACATTTCTCATGGTACTCCAGCTTCTTTTATATCCACGGTCTTTACAAGTCAAGACTTAATCTACTTGGAAAATAGAGTCTGGATCATCCTTAAAAAGCTGACAGTTCTTTCTAAAAATCTTCAAGTGCTTATGTAAATCTAAAGAAAGAATCCGACCTGAACTCTCCCCCAATCGGACTTAGTATTGATGTTTTCTCAGCTTGGCAATTCTCTGACAATCGATGTCTTAGTTAAGACTTTGGTTTGTGCTGTATACCTAATGAATAATCTAAAAGGAAGGTGTGATTACTTTCTTGAGTTACCTGTTCGTGTGTTACAGTTGATAGAGACTAAGATAACTCTCCGTCTAGAAAGGACTATTCTAATCAACATTGTACGCCAGGGAAGTTAGTCTCCATTCACATACTACATTTCTTGGTCATTTTCATCAATTGAATTGATCATCTGGGGTCAATGATAACAAAAAAAACACCAAAGATGCTCTCAGAACTCAGCGAAAATAGATCCAGAACCAGCAAAAAGCCAGGTTTTGTAGGATATATATTCTGAGCTATTGTGCCAATGATAAAGGTAAACGTGCATACAATATATGTGGTATCTCTGTCCATATGAATCGCGATCGCCGTGATTCCTTATGCAACAACCGATAAATAATGGTGTTGTATTTTGGAAGTTTATCTTAGAGCTCATTATGTGAGTTCTCATATAACATGGCCCTTGGGAGTCGTCTCTTTTGATGGTAGATAAACATATTTTTGCCAAAAGTAAAGTACAGAGTAAAGGTTTAAACATATATTCTATAAAGTTCACCAGTGAATGATCCAGTATAATTTCGAAACAAAAATGAAAATTAAAACTTGAGAAGATTTAGTTTTAATCTATTTCAAATCATGAACTTTTTCAAAGTCACGTTGAAATATATTCCCTAAATATAATGAATATTTCAAATGGAAAAAGCAATATACCGCTTTAACACTGATTCCATAAAGGTCGGGTGATAAAAAACCAAACGAAAAGGGTAGAAAAGGCGGTCTAACCTTAACCACATAGTTGAAAAAGACGGAGCACGTTTGCACATAGGTGGACGTCACAGTATCTCAATTTTGGCACTTAGACTTAGCGGCACCCTAAGTCCGCAGAAAGACTTAACAATATTCCAAAGTTTGACGTGTATCAACGTGACAGTGGTTTGTCATAGCTGGCAGCTTTGAGGTGGACTAATTTGATAATTTCATAACTTGATATGGAGCAACGTGGCAGTTGATTGTCCTAGTTAGGTAGCGAATGCGGGACTGCTTCAGACCCTCCCTCCTGACAAGGTCACTTCAGTAAACTAGACTTCTTCAAATTTGATAGACCAACGTGGCACTTAATACGTCCTAGTTGGCATCGAGTGAGGGACTGCTTCACACCTCTCCGCGCACGGCGGGACGGGACTCCTTCTGACCAGGTCCTTTAGGCAAATTCTATTCTTTTTAATTTACAATAAGTTTTTGAGCTAACAATGAATGTCAATCTACCCAGAAAGTTCATTGCCAGCACGGGCTGACTAAATCCGTGTGAAGCTTGGGTTGAGATTGGTTTTCATAAAACTCGAAGTCCTGAAGATGCACGAACCATGCATCAAAACGAGAGAGGGGAGTCCTGAAGATGCTCAAAACCCGCAGCAACTGAAGATCGTGAAATCCTAACCCGTTGAAATGAAACTGCCCAGTTCTCGAATTGGATAAGAAATCGTAAAAAAGAAAGGAATTCCTTGGAAAAGACCAAAATCGAAGTGATCTTGATATAGGTATTAATTCTAGCTGTAGTAAGATTATTGAGGCCATCGTGATCTAGGGTGTAATAACCTTAAAATGACCTAAATAAAAGACATTTATGGTTATTATCGAGGAAGAAGAAATTGAAATATCAGAAATAAAAATCTAGGAAATAATAAGAGATATGAGATGAAATTCAAAAACTTGTATTACATTGTATTACATTGTACTAGCAAACAGTAACTTCAAAAACAAAATCTTATTCGACCGAACTGTAAGTTTTCGGTTTATGTTAGTTTATGTGATGCAAGTCCAACGATTCTGTAAGTAGTCCTGATAATCATCATTGTTATTGCACACCCATTCATCATTGATCGCTGTACCAATCCTTTATTTCTGAATTGAATTGTGATGTTTGATAAACCACATGTCCTGTATCTCCCTTCTCTACCCACAAGACTTAAAAAGAGTAGCTTCACTGCCTGTCAATATACACACATGCTAACATGAGAGTAGTTTTTGGCATTAAATTTATACACCAGAATCAATTTGAAAATTTATTTATCACGCCCGCTTTGCACAATCGAGACGAGTTTGCTTAACTGCCAAAAACAAACATTGACGAAAACGATTATTACTTGCTTTGAAAGAATAGCTATATTACGACTATACCGACAACCATAACCGATTACTCTCAATGGTCATGTGATTTTAGTACCCGTAAACATGATCTATACCAACTTACAAAAAGTATATAATACAAAGAAGTATGGAAGAGTTGAAAATTCGCATAAAGCTCTTGAAAGCTAGCCGAAGCTCAATACATTTTGTCAAGAATATGTTCACCCACATAAATCCCCAAAGCGGTGCAACGTCCCATATTTCTGTAACTCTTGGACCACATTGCTTGCTTAAGGAACTGGAGCCTATAGGAGAGCACAAGAAGTCTTCCAGCGACTGTCTACCAGCCTCAAAGATCACCATTACTTGCGTCATATGTACCCAACCAAATTAGTGAGTATAGTCCTCTCCACTGGTCTCAACGGACACGCAAACCAAGGAGAGCCCTCATACATATTTCATCCTTTTGTGAGATAATTGTGTACAAGGACGCGGAAAAAGATCTATTTACCGAAGGTATCCGATACAAAGATTGATGGGTAATGACAGAGATCTACGCCTTTTCTGTTATAGAATGTACCTAGCCTCCTAGAGCTGTCATGTCTTCCCAATCTGAAGGCTATTACGGAATTTTAGGCTAAAGATATGCGTACTATGCATCTAACCTTTCCATTTCGAATACATTCTTAGAGCAGATTATTTCTGTACAATGACAAGAATTGTCATCAAGGAAGAGCTTGCGTTTTGCTTCACAATGTTAAAAATTAAGCTGAATTTACGAAATCTAAAATATGCCTTTTATTGACCAACACCAATCTCAACAAAATGGGATGATGCAAGTTTTACTCAACGCATAACATAAATCCAGAAGTATCTAAAGCGTCGTTTGGATTTGTTGCTTAGTGCAGCTGTAGCTTACACGTTTTGTTTTGAGGCATGAAGATTAACAAGTGACAGTTGACAAGCGCTCCAAGCAGAACTATCATGTCTACACGAATATAGGTCCACTAACCCGTCAATTTCATGGCAGAAATTGGAGATTGGATAATATTTTCTGGAATACGTTTAACCATACACCATAGCCATATAAAGTTTGTTATACATCCGCTGAATGAATAATCTCGCAAAAGGAGAAGAAGAAAAACTAACATGGAAATCCACATTACAGTGGGTGCGAAATGTAACAACTAATCATCTGCACTCTAATTGAATAAGATGTGTCTCCAGAATCTACACTAAATTACATACTGCACAACCAGCAACCTCCATAGAGTCAGCTTATCTCAATAACAATTCTAGACATGATTCAGGTGTTTCAAGTACAACACTGCAAATTAGTCCCAGGTCAAGGGTCACATCCTTTTACCAAATATTCAAAGAGGAAAATGGAATAATACCTGGCTTGTACTAGAATGTACTAGAATGTACTAGAATCGGCAATCGGCATGTACTAGAATCCTACCGAAGGTCAAATTCTAAAACTGTCACCGACATACCCCCGAAAAATGGTTCAATTGCATATTTCGGTTGATATCTGTAGAGACCTAGATGTTTTACCATAAGGGCATATTCTGCATCAAACCGGGCTCCATGTTCATCTCCCATGAGAAACTTGACGTAACTACGGTGCTTAAGTCTTTCGTAGTCGTCGTAGTCAAAATTCAAACTCTCATTCAAATCCGACAACGCTCCGTCATAGTCACCCATGATTCTCTTCAAAATGCCCCTCTCTTGCCAATGGTTCCCCTCATTTCTGTGGATCTCAATGGAACGGTTCAGATCCTCCAAAGCCCCGGCTTTGTTCCCAAGTTGGGCCCTTGCGAAAGCTCTGTGGCTGCGAGCAAAACATGGGACACGACAAACATCAGCCAGGTAGGTAGGTACACGTTGGATCCCTCTATGGCTCGATTTGCAGCGTGCTGAATGAGTGAGTATACATTACCTTAGACAGACTGCTCTCAAAATAACCTGCAGATAATTAACGAATTTTAAATTATGGAGGTGAGGAAACGAATATGAGTTTACTTGTTTCTTTTCATTCCGTATTTCAATAAAAGATCAACGAGTTTCATGTCTTTCAGCATTTATGAGAACGTAACCGGTTAAAAAGTTATCCAAAGTTAAATTATGAATAATTTCGGTATTTCAATTCTAATTTACTTTTCACAAATATTTGATTCTACATTTGCAAGTGCTCTACGGGCACTAAGCTACGCCACACTCTACTTCCGGTTTTTTTCATATGTTGTCATGACCTAACCATACTATGTCATTTTAATAAAAAATAAAAAAAAATCGGAAACTGTGAGAAATATAATCTATTTCAGGATATATATTTTAAAATTTTGCTTATCGGTTTTCCTCTTGTAAACAATCACAATATAATGCACGCTCGACCTGACCTAATCTGGCCAGCGGGTTGATTCCAGGGAAAACGGAATTACCACTAAATAACCCGCGAAACAACTGTTAAGACCTTAACGAAACCCTTAAAAACCCTGAGGAGGATAACGATTCAAGTCGGACTTCTTGTTTTCTTCGCCGACAACTGCTAGAACACACCGTATGGGAGGGCAAAGACTATACCGGAAATACCGTATGGGAGGGCAAAGACTCTCACCTGTGAAGGTCGCACCAAGAAGGTGATAATTGGATATCTCTGTCTAAATCCGCGAGTGCTTTGTCATGTAGTTTCATGTGCATTTTACCGTGACCTCTTCCCCATATCGCGTCAGCACTAGAGAGATGCATCTCGTCCGCTTTCTCTCGGTCAAGTATCGTCAAGCAATGCATCACCCAGAACCTAGCGCTCCATGGACGTGCGACTCGTCCGGCGAGTCTGGTGAAAACACGGATCAGATTGTCGCGGCCCTCCGAGCAAAAACTAGTGAACAATTGGCGATTCGTTTCAGGATAGAGAAGTTCTGCTAACGCCGTTGCTGACAAGCGTTGCACTTCTTCCGGTACATCGTCTTCCAACAATTGCTGGTATCCTTTAAAGATTTTAATTTTGAAATCAGAGACAATGCCGTCCACGCTCTGCGCCTTTTTTCCGTTCTCATCGATAAGCTGAACTGCAACACCAACGCACTTCGCGACAGACGGTGTCGCTTTCTCTTTGGTCAAGAGCGCTACGAGTGAATCCAGAGTTCCTGGGAACGTCACAATGAGTTCACGGTTCCCTTTCCCCATGGAAAGGATTCCAATTGCAAGGGCTGCTTGTGCTTGCAAATCAGCTCCTTTCCCATTTGCTAGCAATGCAACGTAGCTCTGCATAAATCTTGGCATGAAAGACAATCTTTGAGTCTTCTGAGCATCCGTTTCTCCTTCTCTCTCCAAACAATTTCGAATTAGCCATGCTACAGGGACAAGATGCGATTGCTCTGGTGTTCTATTTAGAACGCTCGGAAGAAGGTCTAGTATTTTTTTGGCTTCTCCAACGAAGACACTGTACACCTCTTGTTTATTTGTAAGGTAAACCAAGGCTTGAAGGACAGCTTTCTGCATTTCTGGATTCGTATCATCTTCTAAGAACCCAACAAAGGTTGTCCAAATCCTGCTTTGAACATCTTTTGAGATCTCTTGTTTTTGTTCAGACTCTCTTGATGTCCCGAGGAACAGAGAGACGATAGTCCCTAGAGTCTCTAGGACAGAATGATTTCTACTTTCTTGTACCGAATCCAAAAGTAGTCCAATTATAGTATTTGGATCTGTAACCATGACATCGTACAACTGATGAGCAGAGGCTAGAAGTTTTAGAGCACCCCCTGCTTCCCGTTGCACTTCTGCGTTCGCAGACTGCGTTAATTGTAGACATCTGCGCACTAACTCAACCATGAGTCTTCTTTTCCGCTCATCTTCCATGTTTTTGCTATCCGTGGTGACAATTTGCATGGCTTCACAAACAGCCTTCAAGACAGAAGTGACCGCCCCTTCTCGAAGAGCTTCTAGCATGTGCTCCAGGAGTTGTGGATAGCTCACAACCAATTCACGCGTTGGCTCTGTAGACGCAAAGATGCATAAAGTTGTCATTGCCTCTTCCCGAGTATTCCCGGGCACATTATCCCGGAGGAGCTCCTCATACTGCTCTATGATCTCCGCCAGTCGTACCCTGTTTGTGGTTACCACTCCTTCGCTGAGCACAGTGGTCGCCACATCTCTCAGGACATCAAGATGGGCATCCTGGTGAACTAGGCTTGGTAGTAATTCCCAACACGAGGCAACAAGTCCTCTGTTTGGTAGCATGCGGGCAAGTTGTGCTAAAGCTCGTAGTGCTGCACATACTTCACCAGGTTCATCAGATCCTAGGAGTCTCACCAGTCCATCCAGAGATTGAGGATGGGAAACAATTTTCTCGGAACTATCTGCTGTCCATGCCAACTCCTCCAATATGTGAGCTGCGTTCTCATGCAACCGAGAGTGAATCTCTCCTAACATGCCGACTACAATCTCCAACACATCGGGAAGCAAGATGGTCCTGGCTTTAATTTCGTTATCTTGACATGCGATCGCAAGGAAAGCCCGAGAAGACCACCAATGAAGATCGCTATGGACGATGGAACCAACATCCAGAAAACTCAGAAGAATTTCGCTCAAACCTGGAGTAGATGCAAGTTTCGTCCTCCACATTATTTGGGAACCTGTATCCTTGGTTGCCACTTGCCACAGCATGGAGAGAAGTGACTGGGCCATATGTACATCATCTTTCAGGGGAGTAATGCCCCAAGGCCACCGCAGAAACTTGACAACAACTGTACTGAACCTGGAAATCTGCGGTTCTTCTCGGAGATTGAGTGGGTTACTTACGTCAAAGCAGCAGTTCAAAGCTTCCACATACAAAGCAAGCTCTTTGCAGGGTTGTGGAGGTCTTTCTGAGTACAAGTTGATTTTCTCGAGAAGGGTCCTTTCTGTTCTGGGAAGGAGATCTCGATTCTGGGACTCATACCATGAAATTGAAGTCAAAGCAGCACATGTAGCCAAAGCCGTCTCTGGTGTTTCCAGCAGCCGCGAGATTTCTCCGTCAATGTCGTCGAATTCTCCGGTCTCCAAATATTGGAGTATTACCTGTGGCCATATAAATACACAAACACATATGTGGGAATAAATCCTTAATCTACATTGCTCTAGGACCATAAAAAGGATATTAAGATTTTTGATGTGCACGTATGTATATTATAATATGGCAAGATTTTTGTGACTTAAAACTTGAGATATTGCATGAATGCTTTCGGGTGACAATGAGCGCGTAGGTGCCAATTTGGCAACAAAGGAAATGAGAAATAAGAAACATTGGATTAAAATTCATTTATCAGCTTACCGTTCTTGCAATCGTGTGTGCATTCTTCTGCCACTCTATCTCACAGTCAGGGTACTCTGGATACAGAAGCTTCGTGAAAGATTTGATGAAATCTTTCTCCGCAAGTCGGAGCCAGTCCCCCTCGGAACTGGACACTATATCCTCGTGGAGCTCCAACTTGCTCTGTGCGTGTTCGCTGCACTCTGCATTGCCATAAAGAAAACACAAGGCCGTACTCAACAACTTCTCAATGTCGGCATCAGAGCCCTTTCCTTTCGGCCCTGCGCTTTTTAAGTGTCCTTCAGTTAGCTTCTGTAGCACACTTTGAATCTCTCCAAATTTCATCCCCCAAATGAGTTGATGCCGGAGATCATGCATTGACCATCGGGTCCAAAGCTCTTCTCTCCCTGCAACTTCCGTGGTAGCAACCGTGATAAAAGAACATTCTTTAAGATCCCCAGAGGAAAGATTGAATGAGTATTCACTGTATCTTCCAGTTAGGGCCTTAAACCAAACTTTCAGAACGCTTTCATCGACTCCTTCTGCGGAGCACATTGCTAAACAGTGTAGCAGTGTCTGGGCTTGCGGTGTGAACTGATCAAACGCCATTGTCAACGATGGTAGCACACTGCGCTCGTAAGCCTCGTTAAAGCAAGTTGGTCTAGATTCATGGTTGTTTGCATCCACACTAGTCAGAACATCTAGCAACTCTTTCCTCAAGTTCTTCCATGTTGCTAGAACGTTGGAATTCCTGACTGGAATCACAGTGGCCAAATTCGCTAGAACAAGCGGATGGTGACGGACATCCTGGAGCAACGAGTCAACTTCACCCTGTAACAGAATTTAGCAGAAAAAAATTAATAATGAAAGATCAGGAACCAGTTTTGCTTGTGATGCTAGTTGCTCAAAATATTTTGTTGCGTAATGTAAACTTGGAGATCAAGAAGACTACACGTTCCTGACATGGAATTAACATCGGCTTCCTCTATTCTGTCAAAGTAAGCTACGAAGGCCAAATTATTGAGTTCAGAAACAAGATAATCAAGACTCTGGAATAGCCGCAATAGACTGATCAAATAAAACTTTCTACACTGCCACGATTTCATATGCTATCTCTAATCCTTTACCCAGGCTTTCTTGTGATGGCTTGTGCATTCCCTCCGCTATTACGGAAACAGAACACGATATATTCACAGTAACATGAAATCCACCCTGCAGGATAGGAATAATAAAATTCAAAGCGGACTTGAACTGACACCATTGATGTTTAGAAGTAATATACCTTTACTTCAGATGGGAATTCCAACAGGTCGGACTCTGATAATCCCATATGGTTGGCTAAGATTTCTCTCGCCTCTTCTTTGCTTGGCCTTCCAATCTCAATGCAGTCCACTCTGTCTCTCCACAATGACTTGTTTTGGGTGGTGATTAAATACTTGACTTTTGTCTCCGGTAGCACCGGTATTACCAGATCCTGTAACACCCGTTGTTCCCAAACATCGTCAAGAATTATCAACACGCTGCTGAGGAGTTCAAATCTTTTGATGAGAATCCCCCGCAATGCTTCTACATCGATTCGTCCCTTTTGGTTGAGACCATCCTCGTCTTTCTGTTTTAGAAGATCTTCCGACCGATCATATGCACTCATTCCATAACCCAGCTTCTTCCCCATTGAAACTAACAAAGATCTGGAATCTGCATTCTTCCCACATCGTAGAAAAACTATTCCATCACGGAATCCGGTGGATGGACTTCCTGATGGCGGAGGAGCTCGAGTTGATTCCTTATAATACATCAAGGTGATATATTTAGCCATGGACGACTTCCCCTGACCAGATTCACCGAATAGCAAGATCATGTTATGAGAAGAATCGTCCTTCTCCAAACATGCTTTGATATCTTCGACAGTCTTCTTAATTGGCACGTACTTCTCGTCGTCCATAAAGTCGAATGGTGCTCTGACCTTATCAGCTTGTTTCTCTGCAAGTCCCTCTGCCTCATCACTATCCCTCATGTCCTGCAAAATACTGGCGAGTACTTCATTCACCTCGTTCAGACTCAGAGCTATCCGGTCCGGAGAGGTTACTTTATAGCAGACCATACAGCAAGAAGTCTTCTCCTTCGTTTTCTTAACCTCGTTAGCCAGTTTCTCGAACACATCAACAGCTTTCTTCAGTCGAGATTGCACTTGACTTTTGGGAGGAAAAGGATACTTCTTCACTAGTTGCTGCCATCGTGTTCTGTTCTCCTGAAACTCATTCGCCTTGAGATCAAACGCTGCCAAATCATCAGAAGACTGAATGTAGTTTCTCCGTGCTGTCATAACTGCATTGCCTGCGGTCGAAAGAATGTCCAACAGAGCTTTGGCTTCCTGGATTACCGCCATTTGAACTTCGAAGTTTGAGTACTATCCAAGTTCACCCAATCTACACCTTCCTGTAATATATTTAAAATCGGAGGTCATTTGAGAAGATGTGAAGAGGGAGGGGCCAACAGACCAAATTCAGTTTGGAATCCTCAAACGAAAAAGAATGGAAGATAATAAGATATTCTCAGAAGAGAATACAAAAAACGCCGGTTAAGTGTCGAATTCAAGCAGATATCCTTCGTACTAATTTCTAAGAGAATTCTCCACCTGAAAGAGCAACTCATGAGTCAAGTTCACAATCGAAAGCCCAGAGAAGCGAATGGATTCTTTTTTGTGGTAGCCATATGTAAATTGAACAAAGATTTGGGAGATGTTTACCTGGCTTGACGTGGATATGGGAATGAACACGAAGCGCAAAGGGAGATAATTGATTCGCCTTGAACTGATGCTTGCTTCAATCTTTAGGAATATCCTGTGGCTGCACCCGGATGATAAAAAGATCGTAACGAGCTGTCCTAAGAGATGCTCAGCTCTCGTAATGGACTGTAGGTGACCTCGAGAGAGTTCTATTCCGCCACAAGACAGGCACTGATTTGGGCCCGAGACGTGGTTTATTTATGATGAAGAAACAAACTCGGAACGAGCAGGTAACAGAAACAGTATTGGTGCTCGAGGAGTTCCGGGTTTCCATATTACCTGTACCAGTTGTGAATCAGATCCTTTGCTTGAGCTATTTCCTTTCTAGTAAATAGCTTTGATCTTCTATTTCGCTGATGCAGATGCTCTCTCTGATCTTAGATCGCGTATTCTAACTGGATGATATGGCGATGCGCCTGCATAACTTTAAAGTATGAACATGACTCATTGAATTGCTAAAATTTGGTCAAGCAAAATAAAAGATCCAGGGGTCCTGAATTAAGCACCTACACAGAACCATGAAATTCAGGTACTATTATTTAAATATTCTGACTTTGTGCCCAATACTATCAGTAGCCCACTTGGTCAAATTCATATATTCATATATGAATTGGACGTATTTCATATAAGAAGAATCTGAAGTAACACAGATGCAATCCTGGGCTAGTAACGGTGTTTCATGAAGAAGAACATTTGTCACAGTTTAAATTCTAAACTTGAGGTATTGAACTGGTGACGGTAGGCAACTGTAGGATACCTCAGGGACCTGTCAGGGCAGTAAGTACTACACGTACGGTCAATGTTCATGAGGACTCGAGCCGAAACAATTTCCTTCGTTCCGCATGTAGAGAGATATTTTCAATTCGCGATATCTCCACTAGGTACGCCATTGACCTTCAATGATCCATGAGAGTATGGAGTGGCAAGCCAGTGTTTTATTTCTCTGAATTCTCATTCCAAATCACCGAATTGCAACCCTGACTTTATCATTGTGCACATACATCAGACCGAAAAAATATGAGAGGAGACAATTGAACAAAGTCAGCTGGTGGGCTCGGTCCTTCGACGACTTCCAGGGCATTGGTACAGTTGCCTCGCAATTGCAGAAACACAGAAAAGTCGTTGGAAGCACGTGTTATTGAAGTGTACTAAACAAACTATGTGTCTTTACAGATAAAGCTTAGCAGCTTTATCTGTGTATTTTATCTGCCAAGCTTTGCATTCAACCTTTGTGTCAGTAGTTCAATTGCTCTGTTCTAGTTACTTCATTGACTATCAGTACCGACGGCATCTACAGTAATTTATGGGAAGTTGTGGCGCGCACAGGATAGCAAAGGGGACAGGAAAATCTATCAATCAATTTTCTATTTCTTCATTCTAAAGTAGGATTTTGGGATACCACCTTTGTAGTTTTATCTTTTGAGTCTAAAATTTCATTCACTCTGAACTGTGATTCTAAAATTCATAGAAATTTGATATTTAATATACTATGCTCAATATGGAATTCCATTTTCTTATTCATTATATTCTCTTATTAATTTCCCTATGTTTTTCTCATATTCCCTTTTCCAGTTGTTTTTTCCAATCTCACTTTACTGAGCTAAGAACATCTTTTTATGCTTAAAACCATACTTTTCATACGAAGGAAGAAAGGAAAAACGACTTGATAAAATAATGAAAGTTTTTTAAACTCTCTAAGTCTTTTATTACTGAGCCTAGTACACTTTCTTGCGCTTAAAACCGTACATCTATTGTTCTTTTTAGATTCCTTTATCAGGAATTTTAATAGAATATGACTCTCTTTTTGTAATACAACTATTCATACTATTTTCTTGATTTCCAAAATGTAGGTCCAAAATCCATTGAGATACTCATGTGTCTTAACAATTACATAACTATGTAATTCATTGACATACTTATGCATCATAACAATTACATTACCATTGCAAGAAGAGAGTAGTAATAGTAATAAAGACAAAACAAGTTCTCAGATCTAAAGTTTAATAATATACTTTAGATAATAAAAAAATTTCCTCATTGATGTAAATGGATGGAGGACATCCGAAATAGGATACCAAAGCAGACCGTAAGTTAGCAAATGGTTTTGGCGCATAAGCAACTCATGAAACAAGTGTGAAACTAGAGAGAGATACATACGGTACAAAAATTCTAGACTCACGAAATACATTATCTCAAGAGCTTGTAGAAGAATTTGAAGAGCTTGAGAAGATTTTTGTCGGACCCGACAGGGAGTGAACGCCTCTAAGGTTCGTGGTACAGACAAAATACCATTAAAATTCAATGATACTTGTCAACCTAAGTAGAGGCTTTCTAGTGTATGATTGTATTTGGGTTATACAAACACTTGATAAAAGGTAAATTGTGACATTGGCATCAATAACCATCATGAATTCTGGATAGGATGGTGACATCAAGGATAAATATCAAATGCTTTTGAGGGTGAAAGATATAAATGTTTAAGAGAGACATGAGAGAGTGACTGAATGAATCAATGCATCTTCTCATGTTTTCGGATAGAAGTATACACAAAGAATAAGCCCATATTATGTTTAACTTACATAATGAAAATCTTTGTGTGGTGAATACTTGAAATTCTCATTTCATTGAATTGAAAGTTTTGGTTGTGATTATTTAATTAAAAAAAGGATTCTAAAATCATACTTTCTATATTTATATTTTTAATTATGTAAATTTCAGATTAAAAATCTATAGTTATTTCTAGTCAAATAAATATAATGAAAATAATCTGTTGTTTACTTACAGGAACTCACTCAATTTATTATATAAATTATTTCATTATTTATACAATTCATTTGGATCTATGATGCTATTTTTCTCAACTAATCAAATGAACCTGATTGGTGAGAAAATATTTCATTCATGTATGTTAGTATCAATAAAAGGTATTTGTATTTAAAAAATCAAGATATTTGATAATTCTTTTCTCAAATGTCTATAGTTTTAAAGAAAAATTCTGATTGTTCATATGTATATATCTTATCTGTAGAATTAAAAGTCCACAAAGTTTAGAATAGTCTACTTTTGGGGAAAAAATTTCTAGTACACTCAATCTCCCTATGTCCTCGCATTTTCCATTTATCCTAAGTTAACTATCTTTTACAGTAAGAAGTGTTTATGATTCCACATACAATTCCACCAATGAACTCCTTTTCTTACTTACAAGCCTACTTTATATTTTCCAGATTCTGTATGTTGATCCAACGCCTCTTGTCACAAGCACCTTAAGCCTTAAATTTTCCATGTTATAATATTTCTTAACACAACTTACATGATGCAACTACTAGAACATCTTCACGTTTATGTCAATTGATAAAACCTTTGCTACTTTTCTTAAATCCCATATTTGCATTCATAGTTTAAACTACTTTATCTTTTAAGCCATAAATTATTGAGTCTTCTGGATACTCATTAGATTGCAAACTACACTTCATTCTTGATTGTCAAGTCTCACTCTTCCTATTCTAATTCAATATTACTCTCTTTCATAATCATCATGATCTTTGTTCCATTTCCTACTTGCACCTCTTTTTTCATTTTCCAGAAATTATGGACATGCACCTTTAAATATTTCAACTAAAACAAAGAAAAGGATTCGTGGCAGCGCAAGATAGGTATTTCATGAATTGCACCTTCAAAGTGAATTGGTGAGATTTTGACAGACAAGAATTGCAATGTAAGAGATAATTTGGAAATAAAGATCCTTTGGCTTTCTGCCTTATTAAAATACATCCATTATATAGGTTTGAAGTCTAATATCTAATGAAATTCATGAAGGTTTGGTCCAAAAGAGAAGATCTAGAGGTGTCGATCATCCACTAAAATAAGTTCGGCTCTCAGATAATAGTCTGGACTTCTCGAAGTCTAAATCTTTTCTTTAAAACCTCGCACCCCTGACAAGAGAGTATATATAATGTCTTTAAAGGAAGCTCCATTCCAATTAATATAGTTTTATCTCTCATATCATTTCTAATATATTTTTACCTTCTCGTCATCTGTGAATTATATCACAAGGTTCCTTAATAGAATTCCTGGTAAAACGAATGTAAAATATATCCACCAAGATACAACTACAAACACCTAGTCAGAGTTGACCTAAACATTGATCCTTGTTATATCAGAGTTTGGAGGATAATTAACTAATATATATGCCTTTTGAGAATATCCTTGACCAATTAAAAAATTTTAATATTCTTATGTCCCACGTATATAAGAACATACATTTCTGATACCTGTACAACTGTAATACCTTGATAGCACATGCTACATAACTTTGACCCGCCCTACAATACCTCTACAACACTACGATTACCTTGACAAGATGTGAAAGTGGGGACCGCGTAAGATAGCGAAGAAGGGTGGGAAGACGCTATCAAGCAGTACAAGGAAAAGACATAGGGGGTAAAAAGAGGCTTAGCCCCAACAGTATCTGTACGAGGAATCGCCCTACGGCACCTAAGATGTATCAGAACCACGACACCTTGACAAGATGTAGGATGTCCGAAGAATAAGATTAGAATTTATAAATCGTCTGTTCTGCTTGTGTCGATCATGGTAGGGAATCATATTCCGGTAAAAGTGATGCTTGTCAAATCTGGATTTCTCTTTCAGTCCCCGTTTATTTCCTTCTCGACTCTCCAGATTGCCATTAGGGAGTAGATTTCTCGTCTTATAGTACTAGCTAAATAGGACTCGTCTTTGTCATTTTCAGCTAGACACACTTTCATGAGATTCCTCATTCAAGTCGACCCAGGATATAATATGTACCCTCCAGGTGATGCATGTAACCTTTATGGTTGTCAAACAACAAACTTGTGCGCATGTTGAACAATGTAGAAGATGATCTTGATAGGACTACTCTGCTTCCAAAGGCCACCTTGTAACAAGGCAATATACCACCTCACTAGTATTAGCCATTGTGAACAATTAATTTTCTTCATATCTATTACAAAATTTATCTCCTTTGCCAAGAGTTCGAATTACTCCAGCAATAGAGTTCATCATTGCTGGAGTAAATGGAACTCCAATTACTCCAGAAATTGTTATAATTTATTTAATTTTAGTTAATCCCGACGAAGATAATATGGTTTAGGGTGAACCTTCGTTGCTGGTATTGAGAATTAACCTCATTTTACCTCCTATGTCTCATCTTTGTAGGGGTTGATTGATGGGGTCTTCCCGTGCTTGTTATCCTGGGCCCGTCGCCTTTTTGTTTCTTCAAACTGTAGTGCCAACTGTAACGTACCATTCAAAAACCTTCGGATTTAAGTTGAATTTAAGTTGCGAAGGTATTCAGAGCGGTGACCGGTGAGCAAGAAACCGTGACGGTCATAAGATCCTGTCCCATCATGCAGTCGGGCTCTTGTTGGTTCAATTATCTTGAATACACAGAAATGCGCAACCCCTAATTTGTAGGGGCACTGTTTCCAACATTATAGCGAAGGCCCAGGATTCTACTTGGTAAACGCGTATCCCTCCTTTCGGGGTGGCTTTGTAGTGATGCTGAGTGACGCGATGCCGCTAAAGGACAGCTCAAAAAGCAAAAGCCCAATCTGTAATCGTGATCTATACCGAAAGGTGGCAGACTTGAGCATGGGTGTTTTTGTACTATATGTTTCTTGAGACTTTGATAAAACGGGTATCAAATTCAAAGTCTTTTCGGAGTGAATTGCAAAAGCAGGAGGGATTGTTCCGGGAAACTAGTCAAGCAATTTCTGGCCGGGCCGAATCTCTCAGAAGCAAGCCGTCTCAGTTCAATGGATATCGTCCCGGAGCATCTCAAGCGGTGTCGTTATCGTCTCCTGGAAAACACGGTGGCTGGCGCTGTTTGACCCAGCGATATAGCATGCATAGAGTCGCATTGGTGGCTCGTGGGTCTCCTGATGAGACCGTACATGGCAAGGAAGCAGCAGATTCCCTTAGAGGTGTTGGAGCCAACTACTCCACCGCGTTCAGCACACGGATATGGTGCAATTCGATCCGACTCTCCAGGCAACCCATAATCGAGTATCTATCGGGTGGGTGCCTAAGAATATGATACGTAAGAAAATCAGACAGAGATTCTCCCTGGGCTGCATGAGGCTTTGACTCCACTTACAGTACAATGAACGGTATCTGCACCGAGAGGTAGCCCGCCTGTGTGGAAGCTGAGAGGTGCGCAGGATTACACAGTTCTGAGACAAAGTGCGTAGCATCTCTCCCTTTAAACTCATAGCATTCGGCCGAAAGGGTTTGCGTCGAATCTCCGGGCTCTAAACGATAGATGAAAGGCCCGGGGGCATTTACCCGAATAAACAAAATAAAGATTAGCGACCGTACGTGACAGTTTCT
This sequence comes from Lunularia cruciata, assembly GCA_948567375.1. Taxonomy (NCBI): domain Eukaryota; kingdom Viridiplantae; phylum Streptophyta; class Marchantiopsida; order Lunulariales; family Lunulariaceae; genus Lunularia; species Lunularia cruciata. The sequence goes on along the minus strand of OX419762.1, from coordinate 36,809,098 downwards.
AGTCCCAGCGCTCCTTCGCATCCCGTCGACCGACTTTGTTGACGCTATAGCTTTTCGTTCCGCTGGTACTAAGAACGCCCAGCCACAAGGGTGGCGTGCGTAAAGTCGTAGACAAATATAACCACGAGCTGCGAGTACCTTTCCCAGTCACACACTGCTACCAAGCTTCCACTTGTGAGTCAGTGACTGTCATAAGATATCGGGCTTCGAGCGCACCGAAATCGACCAGCGGCCTAGGAATGCGGGTGCGGTTTCTTGGCAAGTGTGGAACCAGATTAATAAAGAATCCTAATGCTTGGAAGGCGCTTAGCAACCGAGTAAGCTTTCTCCCTTCTACTGGCTTGCTTGGTGGTGAACAATGGAAATTGATGAATATAGAAGACTAACCAAACTCCGTTTTCCGGAAAATATAGCATTCGTTTTACCTTTCATCTCCTGAGGTGACTGAGCCCGCGCATAGCCTCCATTCTACACGGTCTTTTTCCAAATGAGAGAAATTGCTTCATCCAACTCCAATAGTGGTAGGTATAACCTTCAGGTGAAGTATGTAGGATGAATGTGCTATCAATCAGCAAATTTTCCTAGTGTTCTGTGGTACGTATTGGACTATACATGGAAGATGATATGACTACGCTATTTCCCAGGAGGTTGTTACAACGCAATATACGAGCCGACTACCCGCTGAAGGGACTGTGCGTCTCCAATGTATAGCGATTTTCTAAAATGTTAGTTCTAAATTAGCATAGGCACTAAAAGTCAGTGACCAATGAAATAGTTGGTCATAGTTACAAACTCTAATCGCCAAAGAGAGAATTCCCTGCCATCCGTCGAGCGGAGGTGCTCTTTGCTGGGGAGAAAGAGGAGGTCGATGCTAACCAATCACTGCTTCCTCTTGAATACTTCTCACGGAGAGGTCCAAACAATGCATCTTCGTTATCGTCATCATCGTCTCCAAATAGAAGCGACGATAGTTTAGCAGTGGAGTTTCCAGTTCACAGATCGCCATCACCCACTTTCTTCTAAGTTGTTTCACAGGTTAAAACTGACACTGGATCTTGGATGGGGCTAGCGAAGGTTTCATCGCTTCAGAAACAACATCAGCGTCCTTTGCTTTCACCTCGGCCCCTGCTCTGAAAATCAGAAGAGAAGTTAAATGTAGACTTTCTCTCTCGAACAGGAGTGATCCAACCGTGAAGACGCTCGGCTTCTTGGGAAATTCGCTACCAAAGAGATCTTCCTCACCGTCATCTTCGCTGAATAGAGAGGTAAAAGTTCGTGCACTATGTGAAAGACTCCTTGGAGGCGGTTCATTTGATCGTGGTGGATTTTGTACAGGTAAGACTTTGAGTAGTCTTCAAAGTATGAGTAGGTCTGGGAGCTCTGCGCCTTGGGTGGCCTAGCTGCCGGGACAATGTGGTGTGCACTAGCTTTCCTTCAGCGCAGAAACTGAATTTTAGTCACAACTCTATCCACCAACAAAACAGCTATATTACGGGAGCAACAAGAAGAGAGTTCTTGTAAAGAATAATATAGAAGAAGAAAACATCAGTACCCATGCCACTCCAGCGCTAACATCCAGGAAACTAGAACTATGCGACTTAGCATCTGCATTACTTGTATTCTCTGCAATCACCGTTTGGTTTCCTGCTGGCGGCTTCCAATTTTTTAGGCTGCTGTTCAGGACTCTGGATCTTGACAGATCGATTATCTGGCACCTCCACGTCCTGCGCACCTGAAACAGGCCTTTCCGGCCTGCATGTAGTGAGGACACAGATGAAACGAAATCAGTGAAGCCCAGGAAGTTGGGTAGGGAAACTACCGCACGTTCATGCTCACTAGGAGATGGAAGATGGGACGAAGTAAAACAAATCTCAAAGTATTGCAGTCAAGGCTGAATTGTAAAGAACGCAGAGACATTAAGGTACTGATTTATATCATGTGGTTGAACGGAATTGGAACAAGGAATGTTCTGCGATTGAAAACAAGACACTTTTCTCAAAGCAGGAAAATTGAATAGGCCAGAATTGGTCTACGTTGATGGATTTTACGAGGCAGACGACAGGTGAATCTTGCTTGTGGTGGAAACTGCATTGAACGACACAGGCTCTCTGGTTTTATTCAGGCTCTGAGCGGCATAAATTCCAATGAGAAACAGATCTAATAAAATGTTTATTTGCTGAAAACACCTTCATTTCTGAACCTCTCATGCTCCTTGTCCTAACGACATAACGAATACAAGAGAAATGCTACAGTAATGTCAAGTTGAGCCAGACCTTTACTCTTGGTCACATTATGCCCGGTATTGGGCGTTCATTCAGCAAATTGGATAGGGGAGATTAATTATTGTCTCGTGCATACTTGTGTGCATTCTTCTGCCACTCCTCGCATTCAGGGTACTGAGGGCATGGAAGCTTCGCAAACGATTTAGGAAATCTATCCTCGAAGGTCTCGTCAAAACAAGAGTAGGGGAGCAAGTAGACGAGCAGGAGTGGTCAAATACGCGAAAGTTCTAATTGCCGACTGCAATAGGAGTGGCCAAGTTTGCTATAACGAGCAGATGGTAAGCAACGTCCTGGAGCAGCAGATCAACCTCGTCCTGAAACAATCAACAAGATGTGGAAACCATTGTACGTGGGAACGAAAATAGCTTGAAACGTACCTACAAATCTTTTCGCTGAGTGTACATGAAAAGCTCTCGTTACTTTTTTAGCTGAAAGTTTACGTACGGATTGTGCAAAGGTTAGACGCTTGCTTGTAATTCCTTGTAGGTAGCAATACGGTACAGAATCAGGAAGAACAGCCCAGATACAGACCAGTGCTCGTTTTTCTGAACAATAAAATATGAATTTTTTGTGTATGAGTTGGTCCACTCCTTGTCTATCAAATCCACGGTCTGTTTTGTACTGGCCTCTACTTGATTACCAAAAGACGGCGGAAAACCCACATTTGTTTACAGTATCTCTTCCTACTGTACCGTCAGCTGTGTCCATCCTACCAACTGTAGGTTCGCGTGTGAACAATTGATAGAAATTAAGATAATTCTCCGTCTAGAAAGGACAACTCTAATTCTACAATGTACGATATGAAAATTAGTCTCTATTCTCATACTAAATTTCTTTATCATTTCCATCGACGGAATTGATATTGATTCAACAAAGGTGTTCTAAGAAACTCAGTGAAAATAGATCCAGAACCAGCGAAAACCCAGGTTTTGTAGGACATATATTCGGAGTTATTGTGCAAATGATAAGGATAACGTGTACACAATGTATGTGATATCTCTTTCCATGATGAATCGTGATTTCTCATGCAACAACCAAAAAATAATGGAGTTTTTCTTAGCAACTCCAATAGTTTGGAAGCTTATCTAAGAGCACATCATGTCAGCTCTCATATAACATGGACTGTGGGAGAAATATATTTTTGACAAGTGTAAGTATAGAATAAACATTTGAATAAATATTGATTAAAAATCATCAGTGAATGATCCATTATAATACCGAAAGAGAGGTGAAAATTAGAACTTTCGAAAATTAAATAAAATTAAAATTTGCAAATAGTGAATTTTGTCAAAGTCGTGAAATTTATTTGTAAATATGATGTACATGTCCAAGAGGAAAAGAAACGATACCCGTTTAATACTGATTTCACTAAAGATCGGACGACAAAGAACCAAACGAAAAAGGTGATGCGGTCCAACCTTAACCACATAGTCGAGGAAGACAGAACACGTTTGTGGACAGAGGACTTAACAGTATCTGAATTTTGGCACTTAGACATAACTGTAAGTTCTCCGTTTATGTTATGCACGTCCAACGATTCTCTAAGTAGTCCTGATAAACCTCACTGTTATTGCACATCCATTGATCATTGATCATTGTAAAACCAACCCTTTAATTCTGAAATGAACTGTGATGTTTAATACACCCCATGTCCTCTACCTCACTTCTCTACCCGCAGGACTTAAAAAGAGTGGCTTGACTGCCTTTCAACATGCACACTGGCTAACATGATAGTCGTTTTGGCACTAAATTTATACAATAGTACTACTGTAAAATCGGTTATCACAGTACTTAGCCCGCTTTGCACAATCAGGACGCGCTTGCGTAGACTCCCATGAACAAACATTGACGAAAAAGATTATTTCTTGTTTGAAAAGAATAGCTATATTAAGTTTATACCAACGACCGTAGTTCATTACAGTCAAAAGTACATACTGCATACGTACACTATGAGTTTAGTACCGGTAAACATTTTATGTATCAACTTCAAAGTATATCTTAATATGAAGAATGACAGAGCTGAAATTCGCTTAAATAAGTATCAGAGTCTTTTAAGCTCAATCCATTTTTCTAAGAACATGTACACCAACACAAAACCCCAAAACGGTGCAAAGGTCCATATCTTTGTAAACATATAGTGCGTGCTTGAGAAACTGATTCTGTAGGAGAGCTTTACTTATGTTGGAGTGGATACTGGGACAACGAGTCCTCCATCTACTGTATATCGGCCTCAAATATCACCATTACCTGCGTGATACATAACCACACAAATTGGTGATTATAATCCTCTCTACCAATATCAAGAGATATGCCAACAACGCAGAGCCGAGATACATAATCTTTTCCTTTTGACATATATTTGTGCATCAACCCCCACGAGAAAATTCTACCTATCAAAGGTATGCATACAAGTTTGATAAAACATAACATAGATTTTAGTCCTGACGTTTCCCCTGATAAAATGTACCTATCCTCCTAGAGCTTTCATGTCTTCGCTATCTGAAGTTTACAGAATTTTATGCCAGAGAGATGCATACTATCCATGTACAATTTTTTTTCTTATATATCTTTAAGTGAAGTGGAAAGGATTTTGGTATTTTCTGTGTTATGAGAAAACTTTTCATGGTCGCAAAGAGCTTGAGTTTTTTATTATAATGTTAAAAATTTCAGCTAGATATAACAAGTTTGGAATATGCCTCCATTTGGGCAAAATCCATTTGATACGAATGAAATGGTGTATACATAAACCAAGACTAGCAACCTGAATCCGCAATATTTATAATAGCATTTAGACTAGTTAATGGATGTACTTACTGCAGCTGTAGTTAACATGATTGGAGACATGAAGCTTAACAAGTGACGATGGCCAAGTGCTCCCAGCAGAACCTATATGTAAACATATAGGTTCACAAATCGGTCAATCTATCGCAAAAATGGAAAAAGTAGTTTCTCGGATGCGGATAACCAAATACTATAATCCTATAAAGTTTGTTATGCATGAATTATCTGGAAAAGAAGAAGAAGAATTAAACAAGAAAACCCATATTACAGTGGGTACGTAATGTAACATTTAAACATCTGCACCCTAAATGAATAAGAGTTTTTTCTGAATCTACTTTAAGTTACATACTCAACCCACAACCCACATATAGTTTACTTATCTCAATAACCATTGAAAACATGATTCAGGTCAATTACATCACTGCATCTTAGTCCCCGGCCACATCCTTCATCAAATATGCGAAATCGAAAGGAAAAAGGAAAAATACCTGGGTGGGTGCATGTACTGCAATCCTATCGAAGGTCAAATTCTGAAAAGGTCACCGACATACAACCGAAATATGGAAGGCTTGGATAATGCAGTAGATAACTATCGAGCTTTAGACGTTTACTCATGAGGGCATGTTCTGCATCGAACCGGGCTCCACGTTCATCTCCCATGAGAAACTTAACATAACTACGGTGCTTCAGGCTTTCGTAGTGGTCGTGGTCAAGGTTCAAACTCTTATTCAGATCCGACAGCGCTCCGTCGTAATCACCCATGATTCTCTTCAAGATGCCCCTCTCTTGCCAATGGTGCTGCCATGTCCCACTCACCATCTCCATGGAACGGTTCAGATCCTCCAAAGCCCCGGCTGTGTTCCCTAGTTGGGCTCTTGCGAAAGCTCTGCCCCTGCCAGCAAAACATGAGAGACAAAGAACATCAGAACTCAACCATGGAGTCAGTCAGGTACATGTGGGATCCCTGTATGACTCGATTTCTGCGGGCTGAACAAATATACATATTCATTACCTTAGACTGCTCTCACTAACCTGCAGATAACGAATGATTTCAAGTATAGGAGGCGAGAAAACGGATTTGATGAGTTTAATCGTGTTTTTTATTTTCGTGTTATAATATAAATCAACAAGTTTCAAGTCTTTGAGGACTTCAAGGACTGTAGCAGTAAAATATTTGTCTAAAGTAAAATTATGAATAATTTAGTGTTCATTTAGTTCTTTAATATTTGATTCTATATTTTCAAGTGCTCTCCGGTAATAAACTCGTCTTCACTCGATTTTTGGTTGTATTCATGTGTTTCGCATGATCTAGTAGTGTAATATCATTTTTCAGTAAAAATTAAAATTAAAATTAAACACTGTGAAAAGTGTTATATATATAAAATAGAATTTTACTAACCGATATTCATATTGAAAATAATCACAATAAAATGCACGCTCAACGTAAACTAAACATAGCCAGCCGGTTCAGTTCGAGGGAAAACGGAAATACCACTGAACAGCCCGAAAAACCCTGGTGAGACCAAAACGAAACCCAGGAACCCTAAGGAGGATAACGATCCCAGTCGGCTTGTTGTTTTCTTCGCCGACAACTGCTAGAACGTACCGTATGGGAGGGCAAAGACTCTCACCTGTAAACGTACTCCCAAGAAGGTGATAATTGGATAATACTGTCAAAATCTGCGAGTGCTTTTCCATACAGTTTCATGCGCATTTTACCATAACATCTTCCCCCTATCGCATCAGCACTAGAGAGATGCATCTCTTCCATTCTCTCTTGGTCAAGAAATGTCAAGCAACAAATGACCCAGAACCTCGCGCTCCATGGACTGGCTACGCGTCCGGCGAGTTTGTTGAAAACTCGGATGAGATTGTCGTGACGATTCGGGCAAAGACTAGTGAACAATTGGCGATTCGTTTCAGAATAGAGGAATTTCGATAACGCCGTTGCTGACTTGCACTGCACTCTTTCCGGTACGTCGTCTGCTAGCAAGTGCTGGTATCTTCTAAAGATTTTAGCTTTGAAATCAGAGACAATGCCGTCCACGCTCTCCGTCTTTGTTCCGTTCTCATTGATATGTTGAACTGCATCACCAACGAGCCCCGCTACAGACGGTGTCGCATTCTCTTTGGTCAAGAGCGCTACAAGTGAATCCAGAGTTCCTGGGAACGTCATAATGAATTCACGGTTCTCTTTCCCCATTGAAAGGATTCCAATTGCAAGGGCTGCTTGTGCTTGCAAATCAGCTCCTTTCCCACTTGCTAGCAATGCAACGTAGCTCTGCATGAATCTTGGCATGAAAGACAATCTTTGAGTCTTCTGAGCATCCGTTTCTCCTTCTCTCTCCAAACAATTTCGAATTAGCCATGCTGCAGGGACAAGATGCGTTTGCTTTGGTGTTCTATTTAGAACGCTCACAAGAAGGTCTAGTATTTCTTTGGCTTCTCCAACGAAGACACTGTACACCTCTTGTTTATTTGTAAGGTAAACTAAGGCTTGAAGGACAGCCTCTTGCATTTCTGGATTCGTATCATCTTCTAAGAACCCAAGAAAGGTTGTCCAAATCCTGCCCTGAACATCTTTTGAGATCTCTTGTTTTTGTTCAGACTCTCTTGATGTCCCGAGGAACAGAGAAACGATCTTCCCTAGAGTCTCTACGACAGAATGATTTCTACTTTCTTGTACCGAATCCAGAAATAGTCCAATTATAGTATTTGGATCTGTAACCATGACATCGTACAATTGATGAGCAGAGGCTAGAAGTTTTAGAGCACCCCCAGCTTCCCGTTGCACTTCTGCGTTAGCAGACTGCGTCAATTGTACACATCTGTGCACCAACTCAACCATGAGTCTTCTTTTCCGCTCATCTTCCATCCCTTTGCTATGGGTGATGACATTTTGCATGGCTTCACAAAGAGCCTTCAAGACAGAAGTGACCGCCCCTTCTCGGAGACCTTCTAGCATGTGCTCCAGGAGTTGTGGATAGCTCACAACCAATTCACGCGTTGTCGCTGTGGTCGCAGAGATGCACAAAGCTGTAATTGCCCCTGCCCGAGTATTCTCGGGCACATTATCCCGTAGGAGCTTCTCATACTGCTCTATGATCTCCGCCAGTCGTACCCTGTTTGTACCCACTCCTTCGCTGAGCACAGTGGTCGCCACATTTCTCAGAACATCAAGATGGGCATCCTGGTGAATTAGGCTTTGCAGTAGTTCCCAAGACGAGGCAACAAGTCCTCTGTTTGGTAACATGCGGGCAAGTTGTGCTAAAGCCCGTAGTGCTGCACATACTGTACCAGGTATATCAGATTCTAGGAGTCTCAACAGTCCATCCAGAGCTCCCGGATGGAAGACAATTTTCTCAGAACTATCTGCTGTCCATGCCAACTCCTCCAATATGTGAGCTGCATTCTTATGCAACCGAGAGTGAGTCTCTCCTAATATGCCAACTACAACCTCCAATACATCGGGAAGCAAGATGGTTCTGGCTTTAATTTCGTTATCTTGACATGCGATCGCGAGGAAAGCCCGAGAAGACCACCAATGAAGATCGCGATGGACGATGGAACGAACATCCAAAAAACTCAGAAGAATTTCGCTCAAACCTGGAGTAGATGCAAGTTTCGCCTTCCACATTATTTTCGAACCTGTATCCTTGGTTACCACTAGCCACAGCATGGACAGAAGTGACTGGGCCATACCTACATCATCTTTCAGGGGAGTAATGCCCCAAGGCCACCGCAGAAACTTGACAACAACTGTACTGAACCTGGAAATGTGCGGTTCTTGTTGGAGAGTGAAGGGTTCACTTACTTTAAAGCAGGACTTCAAGGCTCTCACATACAAATCAAGCTCTTTGCCTGGTTGTGGAGGTCTTTCTGAGTACATGTGGATTTTCTCGAGGAGGGTCCTTTCTGTTCTGGGAAGGAGATCTCCATCCTGGAGGTTACGCCATGAAATTGACGTCAAAGCGGCACATGTAGCCAAAGCCGTCTCTGATGTTTCCAGCAGCCGCGAGATTTCTCTGTCAATGTCATGGAACTTTCCGGTCTCCAAATATTGGAGAATTACCTGTGGCCATATAGATACACAAGCACATATGTGGGAATAAATCCTTAATCTACATTGCTCTAGGACCTAGAGCAATGTAGATTAATGTAGAGCAATCCTTAATCTACATTACATATTATAATATACATATGGCAAGATTTTTGTGACTTATAACCTGAGATATTGCATGAATGCTTTCGGATGACAATGAGCGCTTAGGTGTCAATTTGGCAACAAAGGAAATGAGAAATAAGAAACATGGATATAATTCATTTATCAGCTTACAGTTCTTGCAATCGCGTGTGCATTCTTCTGCCACTCCATCTCACAGTCAGGATACAGAAGCTTCGTGAAAGATTTGATGAAATCTTTCTTCGCACTTCGGAGCCAGTTCACCTTGGAACTGGACAGTACATCCACGTGGAGGTCCAATTTGCTTTGTGCTTGTTTGTTGCAGTCTGAATTGCCATAAAGAAAACACAAGGCCGTACTCAACAACTTCTCAATGTCGGCATCAGAGCCCTTTCCTTTCGGCCCTGCGCTTTTTAAGTGTCCTTCAGTTAGCTTCTGTAGCACACTTTGAATCTCTCCAAATTTCATCCCCCAAATGAGTTGATGCCGGAGATCATGCATTGACCATCGGGTCCAAAGCTCTTCTCTCCCTGCAACTTCCGTGGTAGCAACCGTGATAAAAGAACATTCTTTAAGATCCCCAGAGGAAAGATTGAATGAGTATTCACTGTATCTTCCAGTTAGGGCCTTAAACCAAAATTTCAGAACGCTTTCATCGACTCCTTCTGCGGAGCACATTGCTAAACAGTGTAGCAGTGTCTGGGCTTGCGGTGTGAACTGATCAAACGCCATTGTCAACGATGGTAGCACACTGCGCTCGTAAGCCTCGTTAAAGCAAGTTGGTCTAGATTCATGGTTGTTTGCATCCACACTAGTCAGAACATCTAGCAACTCTTTCCTCAAGTTCTTCCATGTTGCTAGAACGTTGGAATTCCTGACTGGAATCACAGTGGCCAAATTCGCTAGAACAAGCGGATGGTGACGGACATCCTGGAGCAACGAGTCAACTTCGCCCTGTAACAGAATTTAGCAGAAAAAAATTAATAATGAAAGATCAGGAACCAGTTTTGCTTGTGATGCTAGTTGCTCAAAATATTTTGTTGCGTAATGTAAACTTGGAGATCAAGAAGACTACACGTTCCTGACATGGAATTAACATCGGCTTCCTCTATTCTGTCAAAGTAAGCTACGAAGGCCAAATTATTGAGTTCAGAAACAAGATAATCAAGACTCTGGAATAACCGCAATAGACTGATCAAATAAAACTTTCTACACTGCCACGATTTCATATGCTATCTCTAATCCTTTACCCAGGCTTTCTTGTGATGGCTTGTGCATTCCCTCCGCTATTACGGAAACAGAACACGATATATTCACAGTAACATGAAATCCACCCTGCAGGATAGGAATAATAAAATTCAAAGCGGACTTGAACTGACACCATTGATGTTTAGAAGTAATATACCTTTACTTCAGATGGGAATTCCAACAGGTCGGACTCTGATAATCCCATATGGTTGGCTAAGATTTCTCTCGCCTCTTCTTTGCTTGGCCTTCCAATCTCAATGCAGTCCACTCTGTCTCTCCACAATGACTTGTTTTGGGTGGTGATTAAATACTTGACTTTTGTCTCCGGTAGCACCGGTATTACCAGATCCTGTAACACCCGTTGTTCCCAAACATCGTCAAGAATTATCAACACGCTGCTGAGGAGTTCAAATCTTTTGATGAGAATCCCCCGCAATTCTTCTACATCGATTCGTCCCTTTTGGTTGAGACCATCCTCGTCTTTCTGTTTTAGAAGATCTTCCGACCGATCATATGCACTCATTCCATAACCCAGCTTCTTCCCCATTGAAACTAACAAAGATCTGGAATCTGCATTCTTCCCACATCGAAGAAAAACTATTCCATCACGGAATCCGGTGGATGGACTTCCTGATGGCGGAGGAGCTCGAGTTGATTCCTTATAATACATCAAGGTGATGTATTTAGCCATGGACGACTTCCCCTGACCAGATTCACCGCATAGCAAGATCATGTTATGAGAAGAATCGTCCTTGTCCAAACATGCTTTGATATCTTCGACAGTCTTCTTAATTGGCACGTACTTCTCGTCGTCCATAAAGTCGAATGGTGCTCTGACCGTATCAGCTTGTTTCTCTGCAAGTCCCTCTGCCTCATCACTATCCCTCATGTCCTTCAAAATACTGGCGAGTACTTCATTCACCTCGTTCAGACTCAGAGCTATACAGTCCGGAGAGGTCACTTTATAGCAGACCATACAACAAAAAGTCTTCTCCTTCGTTCTCTTAACCTCGTTAGCCAGTTTCTCGAACACATCAACAGCTTTCTTCAGTCGAGATTGCACTTGACTATTGGGAGGAAGAGGATACTTCTCAACTAGTTGCTGCCATCGTGTTCTGTTCTCCTCAAACTCATTCGCCTTGAGGTCAAAACCTGCCAAATCATCAGAAGACTGAATGTAGTTTCTCCGTGCTGTCATAACTGCATTGCCTGCGGTCGAAAGAATGTCCATCAGAACTTTGGCTTCCTGGAGTATCGCCATTTGAACTTCCGAGTTTGAGTACTATCCAAGTTCACCCAATCCACACCTTCCTGTAATATATTTAAGATGCGCAGAGGGAGGGGCCAACAGACCAGATTCAGTTTGGAATCCTCAAACGAAAAAGAATGGAAGAAATATCAGAAAAGGATACAAAAACGCCGGTTAAGTGTCGAATCCAAGCAGATATCCTTCGTACTAAGTTTTAAGAGAATTCTCCACCTTAAAGAGCAACTTATGAGTCAAGTTAACAATCGAAAGCCAGGGAAGCGAATGGATTCTTTTTTATGGTAGACATATGTAAATTGAACAAAGATTTGGGAGATGTATACCTGGCTTGACGTGGATATGGGAATGAACACGAAGCGCAAAGGGAGGTGATTGATTCGCCTTGAACTGATGCTTGCTTCAAGCTTTAGAAATATCTTGTGGCTGCACCCCGATGATAAAAAGATCGTAACGAGTTAACCTCATCCTAAGGGATGCTCAGCTCTCGTAATGGACTGTAGGTGACCTCGAGAGAGTTTTATTCCGCCACAAGACAGGCACTGATTTAGGCCCGAGACGTGGTTTATTTATGATGAAGAAACAAACGCGGAACGAGCAGGTAACAGAAAGAGTATTGGTGCTCGTGGAGTTCCGGGTTTCCATATTACCTGTACCAGTTGTGAATCAGATCCTTTGCTTGAGCATTTCCTTTCTACTTAATAGCTTTGATCTTCCCTTTCGCTGATGCAGATGCTCTCTCCGATCTTAGATCGCGTATTCTAACTGGATGATATGGCGATGCGCCTGCATAACTTTAAAGTATGAACATGACTCCATTGAATTGCTAAGATTTGGTCAAGCAAAATAAAAGAATCCAGGGGTCCTGAATTAAGCACCTACACAGAACCATGAAATTCAGGTACTATTATATAAAAATCCTGACTTTGTGACCAATACTGTCAGTAGCCCACTTGGTCAAATTTATATTTCATATATGATTTTGCCGTATTTCATATAAGAAGAATCTGAAGTAACACAGATGCAATCCTGGGCTAGTAGCGGTGTTTCATGAAGAAGAACATTTGTCACAGTTTAAATTCTAAACTTGAGGTATTGAACTGGTGATGGTAGGCAACTGTAGGATACCTCAGGGACCTGTCAGGGCAGTAAGTACTACGCGTACGGTCGATGTTCATGAGGACTCGAGCCGAAACAATTTTTTTCGTTCCGCATGTAGAGAGATATTTTCAATTCGCGATATCTCCACTAGGTACGCCATTGACCTTCAATGATCCATGAGAGTATGGAGTTGCAAGCCAGTGTTTTATTTTCTCTGAATTCTCTTTCCAAATCACCGAATTGCAACCCTGACTCTATCATTGTGCACATACATCAGACCGGAAAAATTATGAGAGGAGGCACTTGAACAAAGTCAGCTGGTGGGCTGGGTCCTTCGACGACTTCCAGGGCATTTGTACAGTTGCCTCGCAATTGCAGAATCACAGAAAAGTCGTTGCATGCACGTGTTATTGAAGTGGACTAAACAAATGATGTGTCTTTACAGATAAAGCTTAGCAGCTTTATCTGTGTATTTTATCAGCCAAGCTTTGCATTCAACCTTTCTGTCAGTTGTTCTATTGCTCTGTTCCTATTACTTCATTGACTATAAGTACCGGCATCTACACTATTTTATGGTAAGTTGTGGCACGCACAGGATAGCAAAGAGGACAGGAAAATCTATCAATCAATTTTCTATTTCTTCATTCTAAAGTAGGATTTTGGAATACCACCTTTGTAGTTTTATCTTTTGAGTCTAAAATTTCATTCACTCTGAACTGTGATTCTAAAATTCTTAGAAATTTGATATTTAATATACTATGCTCAATACGGAATTCCACTTTCTTATTTATTATATTCTCTTATAAATTTCCCTATGTTTTCCTCATATTCCCTTTTCCGGTTGTTTTTTACAATCTCATATTACTGAGCTAAGAACATCTTTTAATGCGTAAAACTATACTTTTCATTTTAAGAAAGAAAGGAAAAACGACTTGATAAAATAATGAAAGTTTCTAAAACTCTCTAAGTCTTTTATTACTGAACCTAATACACTTTCTTGCGCTTAAAACCGTACATCTATTGTTCTTTTTTAGATTCGTTAATCAGAAATTTTATTAGAATATGAATCTTTTGTTTTGAATACAACTACTCATACTATTTTCTTGATTTCCTAAATGTACGTCCAAAATTCATTGAGATACTCATGTATCTCAACAATTACATATCTATGTAATTCATTGACATACTTATGCATCATAACAATTACATTACGAATGCAAGAAGAGAGTATTAATAGTAATAAAGAGAAAACAAGTTCTCAGATCTAAAGTATATTATTATAGAATAAAACAATTTCCTCATTGATGTAAATGGATGGAGGACATCCAAAATAGGATACCAAAGCAGACCATAAGTTAGCAAAGGGTTTTGGCTCATAACCAACTCATGAAACAAATGTGAAACTAGAGAGAGATACATATGGTACAACAATCCTAGACTCACGAAATACATTATCTCAAGAGCTTGTAGAAGAATTTGAAGAGCTTGAGAAGATTTTTGGTTGGACGCCTCTAAGGTTTGTGGTATAAACAAAATACTATTAAAATTCAATGATACTTGTCAACCTAAGTAGAGGCTTTCTAGTGTATGATTGTATTTGGGTTATGCAAACACTTGGTAAAAGGTAAATAGTGACATTGGCATCAATAACCATCCTGAATTCTGGATACGATGGTGACATCAAGGATAAATATCAAATGCTTTGAGGGTGAAAGATATATACGATGTTTGAGAGAAACATGAGAGAGTGACTGAATGAATCAATGCATCTTCTCATGTTTTCGGATAGAAATATATACGGAGAATAAGCCCATATCATGTTTAACTTACATAATGAAAATCTTTGTGTGGTGAATACTTGAAATTCTCATTTCATTGAATTGAAAGTTTTGGTTGTCATATCTAATTAAAAATAGTATTCTAAAATCATACTTTCTATTTATCTTTAATTATATAAATTTAAGATTAAAAATCTATAGTTATTTATAGTCAAATAAATATAATGAAAATAGTGTTTTTTACTTACAGGAACTCACTCAATTAATCATATAAATAATTTCATTATTTATACAATTCATTTGGGTCTATGATGCTATTTTTCTCAACTAATCAAATGAACTTGATTGGTGAGAAACTATTTCATTCATGTATGTTAGTATCAATAAAAGGTATTTGTATTTAAAAAATCAAGATATTTGATAATTCTTTTCTCAAATGTCTTTAGTTTTAAAGAAAATTCTGGTTGTTCATATGTATATATCTAATCTGTAGACTTAAAAGTCCACAAAGCTTAGAATGGTCTACTTTTGGGGAAAATATTTTTCTAGTACACCCAATCTCCGTATGTCCTCGCATTTTCCATTTATCCTAAGTTAACTATCTTCTACAGTAAGAATCCTTTATAATTCCATATACAATTCCACCAAAGAACTCCTTTTCTTACTTACAAGCCTACTTTATATTTTCCAGATTCTGTATGTTGATCCAACGCCTCTTGTCACAAGCACCTTAAGCCTTAAAATTTCTATGTTATGATATTTTTTAACACAACTTACATGATTTAACTACTAGAACATCTTCACGTTTTATGTCAATTAATAAACTTTTTCTATTTTTCTTAAATCCCTTATTTTCATTCATGGTTTAAACTACTTAAGCCATAAATTATTGAGCCTTCTAGATACTCATTTAGATTGCAAACTACACTTCATTCTTGATTGTCAAGTCTCACTCTTCCTATTCTAATTCAATATTACTTTCTTTCATAATCATCATGATCTTTGTTCCATTTCCTACTTGCACCGTTTTTTTCATTTTCCAGAAATTATGGACATGCACCTTTAAATATTTCAACTAACACAAAGAAAAGGGTTCGTGGCAGCGCAAGATGAGTATTTCATGAATTGCACCTTCCAAAGTGCAATGGTGAGATTTTGACAGACAAGAAGTGCAATGTAAGAGATAATTTGGAAATAAAGATCCTTTGCCTTTCTGCCTTATTAAAGTACACTCATTATAGGTTTGAAGTCTAATATCTAATGAAATTCATGAAGGTTTGGTCCAAAAGAGAAGATCTAGAGGTGTCGATCATCCACTAAAATAAGTTCGGCTCTCAGATAATAGTCTGGACTTCTCGAAGTCTAAATCTTTTCTTTAAAACCTCGCACCCCTGACAAGAGAGTATATATAATGTCTTTAAAGGAAGCTCCATTCCAATTAATATAGTTTTATCTCTCATATCATTTCTAATGTACTTTTACCTTCTCGTCATCTGTGAATTATATCACAAGGTTCGTTAACAGAATTCCTGGTAAAACAAATGTAAAATATATCCACCAAGATACAACTACAAACACCTAGTCCACAAAACATTGATCCTTGTTATATCAGAGTTTGGAGGATAAGTTACTAATATATATGCCTTTTGAGAATATTCTTGACCAATTGATAAATTTTAATATTCTTATGTCCCACGTATATACGAACATACATTTCTGATACCTGTACAACTGTAATACCTTGATAGCACATGCTACATAACTTTGACCTGCCCTACAATACCTCTACACGATTACCTTGACAAGATGTGAAAGTGGGGACCGCGTAAGATAGCGAAGAAGGATGGGAAGACGCCATCAAGCAGTACAAGGAAAAGACATAGGGGGTAAAAAGAGGCTTAGCCCCAACAGTATCTGTACGAGGAATCGCCCTACGGCACCTAAGATGTATCAGAACTACGACACCTTGACAAGATGTAGGATGTCCGAAGAATAAGATTAGAATTTATAAATCGTCTGTTCTGCTTGTGCGATCATGGTAGGGAATCATGTTCCGGTAAAAGTGATGCTTGTCAAATCTGGATTTCTCTTTCAGTCCCCGTTTATTTCCTTCTCGACTCTCCAGATTGCCATTAGGGAGTAGATTTCTCGTCTTATAGTACTAGCTAAATAGGACTCGTCTTTGTCATTTTCAGCTAGACACACTTTCATGAGATTCCTCATTCAAGTCGACCCAGGATATAATATGTACCCTCCAGGTGATGCATGTAACCTTTATGGTTGTCAAACAACAAACTTGTGCGCATGTTGAACAATGTAGAAGATGATCTTGATAGGACTACTCTGCTTCCAAAGGCCACCTTGTAACAAGGCAATATACCACCTCACTAGTATTAGCCATTGTGAACAATTAATTTTCTTCATATCTATTACAAAATTTATCTCCTTTGCCAAGAGTTCGAATTACTCCAGCAATAGAGTTCATCATTGCTGGAGTAAATGGAACTCCAATTACTCCAGAAATTGTTATAATTTATTTAATTTTAGTTAATCCCGACGAAGATAATATGGTTTAGGGTGAACCTTCCTTGCTGGTATTGAGAATTAACCTCATTTTACCTCCTATGTCTCATCTTTGTAGGGGTTGATTGATGGGGTCTTCCCGTGCTTGTTATCCTGGGCCCGTCGCCTTTTTCTTTCTTCAAACTGTAGTGCCAACTGTAACGTACCATTCAAAAACCTTCGGATTTAAGTTGAATTTAAGTTGCGAAGGTATTCAGAGCGGTGACCGGTGAGCAAGAAACCGTGACGGTCATAAGATCCTGTCCCATCATGCAGTCGGGCTCTTGTTGGTTCAATTATCTTGAATACACAGAAATGCGCAACCCCTACTTTGTAGGGGCACTGTTTCCAACATTATAGCGAAGGTCCAGGATTCTACTTGGTAAACGCGTATCCCTCCTTTCGGGGTGGCTTTGTAGTGATGCTGAGTGACGCGATGCCGCTAAAGGACAGCTCAAAAAGCAAAAGCCCAATCTGTAATCGTGATCTATACCGAAAGGTGGCAGACTTGAGCATGGGTGTTTTTGTACTATATGTTTCTTGACACTTTGATAAAATGGGTATCAAATTGAAAGTCTTTTCGGAGTGAGTTGCAAAAGCAGGAGGGATTGTTCGGGGAAACTAGTCAAGCAGTTTCTGGCCGGGCCGAATCTCTCAGAAGCAAGCCGTCTCAGTTCAATGGATATCGTCACGGAGCATCTCAAGCGGTGTCGTTATCGTCTCCTGGAAAACACGGTGGCTGGCGCTGTTTGACCCAGCGATATAGCATGCATAGAGTCGCATTGGTGGCTCGTGGGTCTCCTGATGAGACCGTACATGGCAAGGAAGCAGTAGATTCGCTTAGAGGTGCTGGAGCCAACTATTCCACCGCGTTCAGCACACGGATATGGTGCAATTCGATCCGACTCTCCAGGCAACCCATAATCGAGTATCTATCGGGGCGGTGCCTAAGAATATGATGCGTAAGAAAATCAGACAGAGATTCTCCCTGGGCTGCATGAGGCTTTGATTCCACTTACAGTACAATGAACGATATCTGCACCGAGAGGTAGCCCGCCTGTGTGGAAGCTGAGAGGTGCGCAGGATTACACAGTTCTGAGACAAAGTGCGTAGCATCTCTCCCTTTAAACTCATAGCATTCGGCCGAAAGGGTTTGCGTCGAATCTCCGGGCTCTAAACGATAGATGAAAGGCCCGGGGGCATTTACCCGAATAAACAAAATAAAGATTAGCGACCGTACGTGACAGTTTCTAGTCCCAGCGCTCCTTCGCATCCCATCGACCGACTTTCTTGACGCTATAGCTTTTCGTTCCGCTGGTACTAAGAACGCCCAGCCACAAGGGTGGCGTGCGTAAAGTCGTAGACAAATATACCCACGAGCTGCGAGTACCTTTCCCAGTCACACACTGCTACCAAGCTTCCACTTGTGAGTCAGTGACTGTCATAAGATATCGGGCTTCGAGCGCACCGAAATCGACCAGCGGCCTAGGGATGCGGGTGCGGTTTCTTGGCAAGTGTGGAACCAGATTAATAAAGAATCCTAATGCTTGGAAGGCGCTTAGCAACCGAGTAAGCTTTCTCCCTTCTACTGGCTTGCTTAGTGGTGAACAATGGAAATTGATGAATATAGAAGACTAACCAAACTCCGTTTTTTCCGGAAAATATAGCACTAGTTTTACCTTTTATCTCCTGAGGTGACTGAGCACGTGCATAGCCTCCATTCTACACGGTCTTTTCCTAAATGAAAGAAATTTCTTCATCCAACTCCAATAGTGGTAGGTATAACCTTCAGGTGAAGTATGTAGGATGAATGTGCTATCAATCAGCAAATTTTCCTAGTGTTCTGTGGCACGTATTGGACTATACATGGAAGATGATATGACTACGCTATTTCCCAGGAGGTTGTTACAACGCAATATACGAGCCGACTACCCGCTGAAGGGACTGTGCGTCTCCAATGTATAGCGATTTTCTAAAATGTTCGTTCTAAATTAGCATAGGCACTAAAAGTCCCAGTAAAAGAAGCTACGCCAGTGACCAATGAAATAGTTGGTCACAGTTACAAACTCTAATCGCCAAAGAGAGAATTCCCTGCCATCCGTCGAGCGGAGGTGCTCTTTGCTGGGGAGAAAGATGAGGTCGATGCTAACCAATCACTGCTTCCTCTTGAATACTTCTCACGGAGAGGTCCAAACAATGCATCTTCGTTATCGGTATCATCGTCTCCAAATAGAAGCGACGATAGTTTAGCAGTGGAGTTTCCAGACCACAGATCGCCATCACCCACTTTCTTCTAAGTTGTTTCACAGGTCAAAACTGACACTGGATCCTTGGATGGGGCTAGCGAAGGTTTCATGGCTTCAGAAATAACATCAGCGTCCTTTGCTTTCACCTCGGCCCCTGCTCTGAAAATCAGAAGAGAAGTTTAATGCAGACTGTCTCTCTCGAACCGGAGTGATCCAATCGTGAAGACGCTCGGCTTCTTGGGAAATTCGCTACCAAAGAGATCTTCCTCACCGTCATCTTCACTGAATAGAGAGGTAAAAGTTCGTGCACTATGTGAAAGAGTCCTTGGACGCGGTTCATTTGATCGTGGTGGATTTTGTACAGGTAAGACTTTGAGTAGTCTTCAAAGTATGAGTAGGTCTGGGAGCTCTGAGCCTTGGGTGGCCTAGCGGCCGGGACAAAGTGGTGTGCACTAGCTTTCCTTCAGCGCAGAAACGGAATTTTAGTCACAACTCTATCCACCAACAAAACAGCTATACTACGTGAGCAACAAGAAGAGAGTTCTTGTAAAGAATAATAAAGAAGAAGAAAACATCAGTACCCATGCCACTCCAGCGCTAACATCCAGGAAACTAGAACTATGCGACTTAGCATCTGCATTACTTGTATTCTCTGCAATCACCGTTTGTTTTCCTGCTGGCGGCTTCCATTTTTTAGGCTGCTGTTCAGGACTCTGGATCTTGACAGATCGATTATCTGGCACCTCCACGTCCTGCGCACCTGAAACAGGCCTTTCCGGCCTGCATGTAGTGAGGACAGAGATTAAACGAAATCAGTGAAGCTCAGGAAGTTGGGTAGGGAAACTACCACACGTTCATGCTCACTAGGAGATGAAAGATGGGACGAAGTAAAACAAGTCTCAAAGTATTGCAGTCAAGGCTGAATTGTAAAGAACGCAGAGACATTAAGGTACTGATGTATATCATGTGATTGAACGGAATTGGAACAAGGAATGTTCTGCGATTGAAAACTAGACAATTTTCTCAAAGCAGGAAAACTGAATAGGCCAGAATTGGTCTACGTTGATGGATTTTACGAGGCAGACGACAGGTGAATCTTGCTTGTCCTGGACACTGCATTGAACGACACAGGCTCTCTGGTTTTATTCAGGCTCTGAGAGGCATAAATTTCAATGAGAAACAGATCTAATAAAATGTTTATTTGCTGAAA
Source organism: Lunularia cruciata (assembly GCA_948567375.1). Classification (NCBI taxonomy): domain Eukaryota; kingdom Viridiplantae; phylum Streptophyta; class Marchantiopsida; order Lunulariales; family Lunulariaceae; genus Lunularia; species Lunularia cruciata. Next base: position 36,788,443 of record OX419762.1, on the reverse strand, counting down.
ACACCTTCATTTCTGAACCTCTCATGGTCCTTGTCCTAACGACATAACGAATACAAGAGAAATGCTACAGTAATATCAAGTTGAGCCAGACCTTTACTCTTGGTCATATTAAGCCCGGTATTGGGCGTTCATTCAGCAAATTGGATAGGGGAGATTAATTATTGTCTCGTGCATACTTGTGTGCATTCTTCTGCCACTCCTCGCATTCAGGGTACTGAGGGCATGGAAGCTTCGCAAACGATTTAGGAAATCTATCCTCGAAGGTCTCGTCAAAACAAGAGTAGGGGAGCAAGTAGACGAGCAGGAGTGGTCAAATACGCGAAAGTTCTAATTGCCGACTGCAATAGGAGTGGCCAAGTTTGCTATAACGAGCAGATGGTAAGCAACGTCCTGGAGCAGCAGATCAACCTCGTCCTGAAACAATCAACAAGATGTGGAAACCATTGTACGTGGGAATGAAAATAGCTTGAAACGTATCCACAAATCTTTTCGCTGAGTGTACATGAAAAGCTCTCGTTACTTTTTTAGCTGAAAGCTTACGTACGGATTGTGCAACGGTTAGACGCTTGCTTGTAATTCCTTGTAAGTAGCAATACGGTACAGAATCAGGAAGAACAGCCCAGATACAGACCAGTGCTCGTTTTTCTGAACAATAAAATATGAATAATTCAAGAAAATATGATTTTTTTGTGTATGAGTTGGTCCACTCCTTGTCTATCAAATCCACGGTCTGTTTTGTACTGGCCTCTACTTGATTACCAAAAGACGGCGGAAAACCCACATTTACAGTATCTCTTCCTACTGTACCGTCAACTGTGTCCATCCTACCAACTGTAGGTTGGCGTGTGAACAATTGATAGAGATTAAGATAATTCTCCGTCTAGAAAGGACAACTCTAATTCTACAATGTACGATATGACAATTAGTCTCCATTCTCATACTAAATTTCTTTATCATTTCCATCGACGGAATTGATATTGATTCAACAAAGGTGTTCTAAGAAACTCAGTGAAAATAGATCCAGAACCAGCGAAAACCCAGGTTTTGTAGGACATATATTCGGAGTTATTGTGCAAATGATAAGGATAGCGTGCACACAATGTACGTGATCTCTCTTTCCATGATGAATCGTGATTTCTCATGCAACAACCAAAAAATAATGGAGTTTTTCTTAGCAACTCCAATAGTTTGGAAGTTTATCTAAGAGCACATCATGTCAGCTCTCATATAACATGGACTGTGGGAGAAATATATTTTTGACAAGTGTAAGTACAGAATAAACATTTGAATAAATATTGATTAAAAATCATCAGTGAATGATCCATTATAATACCGAAAGAGAGGTGAAAATTAGAACTTACGAAAATTAAATAAAATTAAAATTTGCAAATAGTGAATTTTGTCAAAGTCGTGAAATTTATTTGTAAATATGATGAATATGACCAAGAGGAAAAGAAACGATACCCGTTTAATACTGATTTCACTCAAGATCGGATGACAAAGAACCAAACGAAAAAGGTGATGCGGTCCAACCATAACCACATAGTCGCGGAAGACAGAACACGTTTGTGGACAGAGGACTTAACAGTATCTGAATTTTGGCACTTAGACTTAACGACACCCTAGGTCCGCAGAAAAGATTGAAAAAGGCGACCGCGTAGGAAAAACGAAGGATGGGAAGACCCTATCGAATCGTACAAGAAAGAGACCATAATAAGATAACATGGGGCTCGGCCCACAGAAAACAGAAAAGACTTAACAATATTCCAAATGCTGACGTGTAGGTGACAGGAGTTTGTCATAGCTGGCAGGTTTGAGGATAGAAAAAGGCAATCGCATATGAACAACGAAGGATGGAAAAAACCCCAATCGAGCACCCAATGGAATAGAAAGTTATGAAATTTTCAATTTTTTTAGGGTTTAGAGTGATCATTATACATTGAGAGTGATGGGTAAAGAATTTTCATTTCTAAGCTATCGGTTTTCATGATTAAGTTCCATGTGAATTTAATTTAAAAATTTTGGAGATGAAAATTGAAAGTGATGAAAACTTATAGATTTTAGTGTTTGAAAAGATTATTTTTTTATGTGAGTTGGGATGTGAGGGGTTGTGATTTTGCAGCTATGGGGAGATATGGAGAGAAGCAGCATGTGTTACTATCATTATTCTTGTGCTAGCCATGGCTACACCTTCCCATGTGGGGTTGTCGGGAGCGGGTCTGGATATACCATGTTTGGTGTGTCACGGACGCTTCACCCCTCAAGGGGTAAAGACCCATGTGTGAAGGATGCACAAGGACTATGATTGGACCACTTGGGATGTCCACGTGAGACAAGTGACCATATCAACACCAATGACACTCGGGATTACGCACGCTTCTTCTATACCTTCGTTTATCGTTCTTGGGATACCGATCGAGTCGTGGGAGTGGTTAGCTTCTCAGGCGGGTTGCATTTTGGGGTTATTTGAGACTAGTTTTCCATGTCCATATCTATTCCATAGGCTACTCCGCACACTCCATGATGAGGCTAGACAGGCTTTCTGCCTACCATTGGATCGTTTGGCACGTGATGCCTTGGACGAGTTAGCATGGTTCCTATTCCTCCTACTCCCCCAATGGTGTCTTTGTTATGCTAGAGGGGTACGTGCGGGGCATAGAGAGGTGGCTGCTAGATTTTGTTGATTCCGAGTGGGGGATTGGGCAGCTCTTTAGGAGGAGTCTATTAGGGCTTCATAAATTAGGAGACAAGCATCGCCTCTGGATACCACAGATTCCACTTGATTACGATGATGTACGACATTTGGTCACGCGGGAGAGTTTAGTAGAGTAGCACGAGCGCTACATCCTTTGTCTATAGCAAGGCATACTGATGACCCCATCTCTTCCTTACGCTCATTGCATCCTATAGCAGTAGAGGGACTACCACTAGAGGTCTTAGATTATCAACCTGAGCAACCTTTATGTCTTGATAGGTCACTATTTGCATGAGCATTGTGCACTGCCCCTTGCCTTTCCTAAGGAGACTTGTCGGGGATGGTTTATGAGCACCTTAGCGATTGCTTCTAGGCAGATGATCCTTTTAGTGGTTTTACCGAGTTGTTTCAGATGGCTGCAATAGTAACGAGAGGAGACATTCCTATGTCTGTTAGTCGGGTGCTAGGTGCTAATCTACTTCTCTCTATGGAGAAGGACACATGAGGCATTAGACCGATTGCTATTGGAGAGATCTTTTTTGTTTGGTCAATCATACCATCGTCCTTCAGCATCATTCTCACTTTCGATAGCACCTTAGTCCATATCAGTTTGGAGTAGCTACACTTGGAGGATGTGAGGCTATATCACTAGGCATAAGAGCACTCCTAGATATCCATCCGGAGTGGGTCATCCTACAGGTGGATGTTGAGAACACTTTTAATAGCGTCTCACGTGCATCCATCTTTAGAGAGCTTAGGGAGGCTGGTGGATCCTTGGCAATTCTCATTCCTTTTGTGCAGTCTTTTTATGGCTCTCTTGCTTCCCTTTACTACCAGCATGGTGGTTCACAAGAGGGAGTCACCGTCTTGGAGGCAATTGTTGGTACACGTCAGGGAGATCCTTTGGGAGGGCCCTTATTTGCCATAGCTCACTCTAGAGCTCTCCCATCTACTACTTTGGCCATGCCAAGTTGTGTATTGCTCTCCTTGGCAGATGATACATCGTAGGCCTTGTAGATCATATTAGGCAGGCCTTTGACTACTTGACCATCGAGCTACATCTAGTAGGCTTGAGAGTCAAGGTGTCAAAATGTAGGGCATGGTCCCCTTTAGGTACCCCTCCTCACCTTGAGCTTCAAGAGGGGTGTATCATATCTATAGATGGACTTCATGTTCTTGGAGTGCTAGTATGATTAAAGGATTTTGTCACACGCTTCTTAGACGATGCCCTTGCAGAGGATGTTCTCCATGTGGATGACCTTACATTACTAGGAGATCCGCAGGTGGCATTTGGTATACTCTTCCAGTATTGCTTGTCAACCATCCTACCTCATCTGTACAGTTCTCCTCTCACCGTCCTTCCTATGACATTTGAGAGCATTTGATAGAAGGATTATGGGAGTGTTTGGTGATATTATTGGACCAGGGACTTTTGAGTGTGTGACAATGGATTTGGCACGTAGACAGACAGCTCTGCCAATCTCATGTGGAGGGGTTGGCTTGCTTTCTATGGAGGAGACGGTACCTATAGCATTTTTGGGTAGTTGGGCTCTCTTGGCACCCCTACTTTCCTCTTGTTTTGTGGTTGCTGATAGGCCGGTTTGGAGACTTATGTGATAGAGGTGGAGGGAGGATCCTTTTCTCTCCAGGCATTATTGCGGTAGATAAAAGATAGTCTATCCCTACAAGCACAAGAGGATTTTCCACCTTTTGCTTCACTATCATCGGATTGGACTAGAGGTTTATAGTCTTCCTTGATGGAGCGATAATGTGAGCATATGCTTCATTCTCTCTTAGTTGACTCGTCCATTCCTCATGCTACTAGAGCATGTCTATGCTCTTGCTCCCGCAAGGGTGCAGACTCTTGGATCCTAGCTCGACCGTGCATTAGGGCTTCTCGACTTGCACCAGCTACTTTCTCTAGATCGATGAAGTTTTGCCTAGGTTTGGTCCACCCATCTGCATCTTCATTACTAACTTGTGAGTGTGGTTCTACACTAGATGCAGCAGCGGTCCACATGACACGATGTCCTTTTGGAAGACGGAGGATAGCTACCCATGATGCCATTAGAGACATAGTATTTGCTATGGCACAAGAGAGTGGATACTTAGCTTAGAGAGAGCGTTCATATGCCTTGTAGACAGCACATGTCAAGGCAGACTTATACTTGGTCCGAGATGATCAGGTGATAGTAGCGGATGTTGTGGTTATAGACCTTATGCGGGATACAGATTTGGAGGGAGTGATTTCCCATCCCCTTGGATGGGCAGTGAGTGCAGCATCAGGTCGCAAAGTCTCCAAGTATAGGGGCATGCAGTGAGGTCACCTCTTTGTTCCTCTAGCCTTGGATTTATATGGAGCAATGGACACGACATTTGATACATTTGTTAGGGAGTGCGCAAGCGCTTATCATGTTAGGCGTCAAGGGGTACCACTCTCACTCTCATACTTTGTAGCATATTTTAGATAGTGTGTGTCCATTGCTCTATGGGTAGTGGTTGGTGCAATCCATAAGAGAGCAATCACATCAGGTGATGTTTCTTCAGATGCTTCAATTGTGTGTAGACCGTACAACTTGCATAGCTCGGATATCTTAGGTGCAGTAGGGCAGATTTCTCATATAGACTCTATTGGGGCTTAGCTCCATGTTACCTTTTTTGTCTCTCCCTTGTATGGCTTGATGTGGTCTTCCCATCCTTCGTTTTCCTACGTGGTCGCCTTTCCCAATCGAGCTGTACAAGGTAGAGATAAAAGAGGTAACAAGGGGCTAAGCACCAATAGAGTCCTTTGAGGTGGACTAACTTGATAACTTGATATGGACTCATGTGGCAGTTGATTGGCCTAGTTGGTAGCAAATGTGGGACTGCTCCAAACCGTTCTGCACAAGGCGCAACTCCTTTAGACTGTAGAAACAAAGTGTATCTATCCAGATAGTGCATTGCCAGCACAGGCTGACTAAAATCCACGTCAAGCTTAGGGTTGAGGTTGGTTTTCCTAAGACTTGAAGTCCTGAAGATGCACAAACCATGCATCAAACCAAGAGAGGGAAGTTCTAAAGATGCTAAACCCCAAAGCAAATGGAGATGGTGAAAACCATCGAAATGAATTGCCTACTTCTTGATTTGAATAACAAAATCATGAAATGAAAAGAATCCCTTGGAAAAGAAGAAAATCCAATTGATATTGATATAGATATTGAATCTAGCTATAGTAAGATTATTGAGGCCATCATGATCTACGGCTATAACATGTAACATGCTTAAAATGACCAAAATAAACCAAATGTTGTGGTTCTAATTGAGGAAGAAGAAATAGAAATGGAGATAATAAGACAAAAGATGAAAATCAAAACTTGTATGACATTAAGGTGTTTCAGATATAGGCAGAGCCTCAAGATCCGTAAAAAATATTTTTACAGGTATCTATAAACTTTTGGTTCCAAGAAATGAATGCTCTTGAAAATCTGGTCATAGGTTGCATAAAGTCTTATATGGAAAGAAATGGTTTCAGTTTTAAGGTACAGCTGTTTATTAGTGAAAATTTATGGGTACCAATATTAGATGAAATGTCAGATTATAGTAAACTTTTCGTTAACATATTGTGCCATGTGGAGCTCATGGAAAAAGGTAATAAAATATCATAAATGGGTTAATATTTGAAGACTTTCACTCTAAGCATGTGGTGGTATGGTGACAAGAGTGTTGAGTGATCTAAGACAAGAGGGTTTAAACACAAGTGAATTGTGATGGTGTGGCAATAAGAGTGTTGGGTGATCAAAGACAAGAGTGTTTGAACACAAGTGAATGAATAAACAAGCCGCCTCTTTGACAAACTAGATAGTTATACGGGCCGTAAATTGAATCAGGTGCCTAAAACTCTAGGACTCCAAGAGCATTGAGATGGAGAGTATAAGAAATATTCAAGTTCACATTCTATGCTCCATTTCCCCCTCTCCCTCTCCAATTTCAAGAGTTGCTCAAGAAAATGGTAACTTCAATTCCCACATCCACAATCACAAGAATAGGAGGAGCAAAGGGAGCTCCCGCATCCAGATTCACCACTGGCACTAGCAAAGGAGCAAAGGGTGATGAAGACAAGTTCTGGATGATTACTCAAATATTATACTATTTAGATGATCTTGAATATTTTAGTCAAATTCATGGTGGGAATAGTAAGAAATATGTGCAGAAAAGTGTAGTTATATTGTCACTTACCTTGTACAACATGGGACAAGATTTTCTCTTACAATGAATGGTGACTAGCTCTACAAGAAGTGTGCATGGTAAATGAGTCTTATAAAGATGCTAGAGATTGAAAATTCAATTACACCGGAAAGGGTCTAACCATGAGAGAGTTAAAACATGGATGTAGAATGCTAGAAGATAAATTAAATCTTCTCTATCTGGATTGATGCAAAGTTCTTTGACTGAGGAAGTTGTACTTTCAATGGAGTGTTGGAATACAATTCCAAGGCAAAGACACTTCATGGTGAAGTAGCCGTCTTTGAAGCAACTGAATCATCACAATCAATATGAATTTGGAGAGGATTTTGAAGAATTGTGATTTTGGGTATTATTAAATTGTAACAAGATTCTGATTGACTGCTTGCTACTCTCTTTTGGGTGTGGTTTCTACAAAAGAGACTAAAGATGCAACCAAGAAGAACTGAAGTGTTATATTTTATTGTGCATTTGACCATTCTTGACAAGTATCTTATGCAAATGAACGACTACTCATCAATTATTGCAAAAGTGATACTTGTTGGGTTGTCATATGTGGAGCAAACTAGGCATCTTCCTAGGTTTTTCTCCTTTGTCCTTGTCTTCTGAAGCAAAGGTTGAACCTTGTAGAGTGAAGGATCTATACTCCTTTCTCTCATCACCTTCAGCTACTTCAATGTCCTTGGCTTCATCTTCCAAAGAGTGCACTTCAACAATTTGTACACTTGCTTTTGACTTCTTGCTAGAGGAAGTGGTTTCTTCTTTGGTTTTGTTTTCTTCCTCTTTGGTGCCTTTGGCAAGGCAATTTCTTCATCTTCATGCACAAATTGGCCTATCTATGCAAACTTAGCATTGGCAGTTGATACTTGGCAATCTTTGTAGGTCCTTCAGGTTTTGACTCAAAATAACTTGCAAGATGGAAATGTATGTGGAACCTCTTTCTTTCTTTGCTAGCCAATTTGTCCCCATGAAGTAATGCATCGCAAAAGGAGCAATGTAGGTGGCACCTCCTTCTTCTTCAAAATCTCAATGTAGGAGCTTGCACTACTTATCAAAAATCTTTGCACAATCTATAGGCTCTCCACAACATCCGGAATTGTACTTAAGCTAGGACTGTTAGGCTACCGAGTTTGAAAAGCGCATGTATCCGTCTGGCTTGTGTGGAAATTGAATATGTCGAGATAGTACATGGATAATTCACTGGGACCTGGATCTGCTTTCCGACTTGGCCGCATTTTTACGTCCACGTGAATTTCGTGAAGAACAATACTAGTATCCATCTATGACTTCGGACGCACAACGGACTGATATGCAGTCAAGAGCAAGACTTTACAATCAATCCTGCGATAGATCGACGGTAGACGCAAGGCATGTATGCCTTCTTCAGAACGGGAGAGTGCGAACAGCCGCTATAAAGGGGTTTCTTCTTCGCTTGTTGCATAAACTGCATTCGCCCACAGGTGGAAAAACAGCATCAGCTTAAGGTAGTATAGTTGAGTATAAGTGGAGTATAGTTGACCTCCTTGGGTTCAACTATACTCCACTTTGTCATTTTGTTAGGTCTTTTATCAGGACTGAGGGCACTGAATTGTTGTTTCCGACGAAAGGAGACTTGCAACCTGCGGAAGTTCGGGAACAGAATTATTACTAACTAGATCTGCCTCCAGTTTTCTTGACTCACAGATTGCGTTAGAGCCAATCAATCGCATTTGTAGATAAACGACTTAACTGCTCAAGCTTCCCAAAAACTGTACCAGGAACTCTGCCTTTTGATTCCATGGCACATTTCAGCGAAAGCAGTACTAAAACTCTCAAGCTGGAACCCAAAGCATGCGCATTGTGCTTATGTCAGAACTTTGTAGATTTGGCTGCAATGTACATGTCGGGATATTATTTAGATGTTTCCTAACTGTCAACTACTTTTCAGATTTCGATTTCATAAACAAGTTGGCATTTCCGGTCGTCAAACAAACTCTAAATCTAGTAATGCTCACGATTGATGCACTTCTCTTCAAGAGCATTCAGTGGATATACACACCTGCTCTAATATCTACTGCATGCCTTTGTGTACTTTTGCTTCAGCAAGCTTTTATCCGTGAAATTTTTGCTGGATTCTAACGTATGGCCGTGGAAAATCCTGCAGGGACCATCAAGAATGCTTGACCCGAATATTTCAGACAAGTCACCTGTTTAGCTCTGGAGGACCTTAAAGTTAATTCGCTAGTACCTGAAGTGTATTTCCAGGACCCTTCACCCCCAGAAGAATCCCCTCCTTTCAACCCGGAGACACCAGAAGACGTCTGGGTCTACGGCGACGGCAATGGCAATATTCTGGGAATCCCCAAACGTGGCGTTTTGCATCCCAACAGTGAGTACTACTATCCCCAATGCTCTCTGAATCCTAAAGAACTAGTGTTGACAATATGAACTTCTTGCTCTAACTACTCCGGTGAAATCCAATCACTGGCATAGGGAATTCTGATACTTACGGTTTTGAATTTGTTTGGATGGTTATCAGGACTTATCCCTGGATGGCCACAGCTTTTGGGTGCACCCTACAAGGAGGCAATTGACAAAATAACATCCGAGGAGTTTGGAACCAGCTTTGTTTACGGACCGGAAGGATTCTCCTGCCCTCAGGATTTTGACGCCTATCGTGTGTTCCTTGACGTGGATCAAGCTGGAAATGTGTCAATAATCCCGACGCTAGGTTGAGCGCCTCCGAATTTAGTAGTCCATCGGCCACTTTGTAAGCACATGGTTCCCATGGCTTTGAGCTACCCTTTTCCATTTTATAAATATAAAATGGATCTAATGGATAAAATATATCTAGGTGTCTCCTACAACAAGTCTATGCTTATCATCGTCTCGAGATATTATTACAAAATGTGCACCGATTTCCATGCCTTTTCATCGTTTTATCTGATTAATTACAGACCAGCCTCTTGCCATGTAGATGTACAAACACTTATTGTGATCCTTGTGAAAATCCTCTTTTGGATGAAATAATACCATACTTAAATTCAAGCAATCACTCTAAAAGTGGTGAGATAATCACTATATATAGACTAGTAACAGTGCCGTTTAAAATGAAAGTTATATTCATATGTTAAACTATTTGATATGATTGCTCAAATACACTCCATCTTCTATATATATATATAAAGACATGAACTGCACTGTTACCAGTCTAAACAGAATCCGAAAGGTGCTTTTATATGTTCCTCATTCACAATAATGATAAGCACATTCTCTGAGTTACATTACATTTCAAACATGGCTTCAGAGCAGAAATACAATTTCTAATAAAATTGAGGGTTTGAATTAGGGATTTAAATAACTCTAAAGTGAAAATGAAGCGCAACACAAAAGCAAAGAAAAGGAAAACAATTTTCAGTTAGCAGTTATTTTATTTGTAACAAGTTCAAATATACTTGTATAAATTATACCATATAGAAATACAAAGTTAAGCCTGTCTACATTTGATTTGTTGGATTTGATGAATGGAAAGGTACAAGAGACTCTAGATATGGATACCAAATATGTAGAGAAATTCAATAGAAAAAGCAATTGAGTCACTAAGATGTTCAAGATAACCACTTAAGAACTTCACATGCAATTCATCAAAAAGACTCCACATGAACTTTAGAATGCAGTGCAGCCACTTCCATTAACATCAGAATAACAAGTGTATTGACTCTATTAAAAATACTTTACACTACTTGAATCAAGAAGGAGCAAAAAGACTCATCAAAATCTGCTTAAGCAATTCAAAGATGATCTTATTGCACAGAAGTGAAAAAATCACACAATGACAATCATATGATAACTATTTTCATGATTAGTTTAAGAGATTGAGTAGAGAAATAGTAGAATGGAAGATCATATTGGAACTCTCAAATGAGAGAAACTCCTAATGCCTAGCACTAACTTTGGCTTGGGTATTTATCAAGAAGCTAAGTATAAGACTCCCAAGAAGCTTCCAATGAAGGTTCCCTCTAGAAGCCATTTTTCTTTGAGTGCAAGCCAAGCTATCCATTTAGTTAGTATATAAGTTACTCCATCTTTGTGAAGTTCCTATAAGCTTCTCAATTAAATGCTTCTTCGATGCTTCTAGAACATTCTTAGAATTTATATACATATATATGTTAGTTCTACCACTTTTTTGTTATATTTAGCTTATTTTGCCAACTCATTTGCTCCTACTAACTCAATATTATTACATATTCCTCCATAGCTAGTTAGTGGTTTTCTCATTGCTTTGGAGTCTTTGACCTCTTGTATGGCAGTTTTAACATTTTTGAAATGAGAAAGAGATTCCTATGTGGCATCATGAAGGCAGTATACTTTTTAGAGGACCTTATATCTGATTTGTTCTTGGCAAATATGTTGGATTATGATCTACTTTGTATTCTTCATGATCTTTAACAAGGATTGTTGAAGGAGGAGGTTGGATACAAGTAAGGAAGGAAGATGGGTTAGAAAAACAAGGTTTTGACTTTGAAACATGAAAGATAGGATGGATCCATGTATGACTAGGAAAGGCATATTTTTAGGCAAGGAGAGAATTGATTTAAGTAATATCTAAGGGACCTATCCAATTGGAAGAAAGTTTAAGAATTTGGATGTCAAGAGGGAGAAGTAGGTAACTAGAGGAAAGCTTGATCCTATCACCTACTTGAAAGATGAGATCACAAAAATTTAGATCAACATTTTTCTTTTGCCAATTTTGGCAACAAGAAGATGAGACTTGGCTTGTTGTAAGGATGCAAATAACAAAGACAAGAAGCTGGAATTATAATGGACATCAGACTATGATGGAGCAAGAAGAGAATTGGGAATGAGTGGATCTTGGTCATAATAGAGAAAGAAGGGAGAGAATCTTGGTACTTTCATGATTGGAAATAATATTATAGGTAAATTCAGCACCCACAAGACAAGTATCCCAATTGGTGTGATGAATGTTGACAAAGGAACATAATATATCTTTCAAGGTGTGATTTGCTCATTTGTTTGCCCATCAATTTAAGGATGATAGGCCATAGATAAGGCAAGCTTAGTGTCGAGTAGCTTGAAGAGCACATGCTAAAATTTACCAATAAATCAAGGATCACAATTTGAGATGAGAACTCATGGCATCCCATAATGATTGAAAATAATGCCAAAGTAGATCTTGGCCCATGTTGGAATATCTATTATATTCATGGTCTACACCAAATAAATTTACTAAATTTACTTATTAAGCTTATCAATAAGCCCTATGATTATTTTATGGGCTCGGTCTGTCTTTGATAATGATGTGATTAGATCTAAACTCACATATTCCCATCAAGTAGATGAATTTGTAGTGGTTGAAGTAGTCACGTAACTTTTGATTGCCTTGTAGCTCTCACAAGTTTGGACAAACTCTCAAACCTCTTCAGTTATGTTTGGCCATCACCATTTGCATTGTTAATATTAATGTCTTATCCATACCCATGTAACCAAAGATTAGTAACTCATGCACTTCCTGCAATCAAAAAAATTATAGATCTCCCATTTCTGGAAGACAAATTCAATTCTACAAAATCAATGGTCATTCTTGAATGAAAAGGTGTCATACTCCTTATAATGTGCTATAAGGAAACTTTACAGAAGATGAAAGAAGAGATCTTGTTGTAAAGCAATATTGAACTATTTTTGTACCTTCAAATCCATTGACATTATGGTGATTATTATTATTATGGGAGATTCAAGAAGAGCCTTTAAGTAAAGTCATCATGACATGGCATGGGAAATGACAAGGAACTTTTCTTGTTTGTACTCAAGCTTGATATCAAAAAATTTATTTGTTCTTCCCATTGATGATGATGACAACTTCATGTGCTCTAGATGCAAAGTCTACAATAATGGTTTGTGATCGGTTGCATTATCACTTTTTTATTGAAGAGATGATCTCTCCACATCTTTTTTTGCATATAACATTGCAAATTGTTCTTGATCTCAAAATTTTTTTTTCCTTTTTTGTACATTTGGTCATCAAGCTACAAAGACAATGGGATGCAATTCACCTCAGAATTCCTATTGCAACATAACTTCAATTACAAAGTTAGAAGCATCAAAATCAACCACACAATGTAATTGAGGATCATATGGCTGGAGGAAGGTCATGAAGACATCATATCCTTAAGTTTCTTGAATGCTTCTTCTTTCTTGGTGGTCCACTCAAAGCTTATGGTCCTGTCCAAGAGATCTATTAAAGCTGTAGTCACATTCCCATAATAATGGATGACCCATTAGTAAAATCTTGGCAATTTATTAAATCTCCAAACTTCCATGGTATCCTTAGGATTAGGCCAATTGGTAATAGCCTTGATTTTCCCCTCTTCCATCTTTATTCCTTCCATTGAGACCTTACGACCCAAGAAGGTAACTTCCTTTTTCCAAAAAGCACACTTGGACTTCTTATGTAGAACTTCCATTATCAAATTCATCCTATGACTTTTAGTATTTATTTCTTGTGTTTTACCTCTATCTCGTTATAAATTAAAATTTTATCCAGGATCACTACTATGTATTGATAGAATAGTACCGCTAACACCCAATGTATTTGATCCATGAAAATTAAGTGCACATAGTGAACCCATTTGGTAAAACTCTATTTTCAAAATACTCATACCTTGTACATACCTTGTTTTACTCATCTTCCTCATCAATTAGAATCTACCATTAGTTGCTTCAAAGATCCAACTTTGAGAAGTATTTTGCTCCACTTAGTTGATCCAACAAGTCATCAATCCAAAGCAAAGGATATGCATTCTTCAGAATTTGTTTATTAAGACCATAATAATCAATATAGAATGAAAGTGCTTCGTCCTTCTTTGGTACAAATAGTATTTGTGCTCCTCAATAAGATGTGCTTGGTTATCTGAAATCCTTCTCCAACAACTTTATCAATATTACTTAGAGTTCTAGCTCCTTTGGTGCGAGTTGATATATTGGTCTACTCATTGGACTACTTCTTGGAAATAGCTTAATTTTGAAGTACATACCTCAATCAAAGGGCAATCTTTTTAAAAAAGCATCCAAAACACAAAAACACTCTTGAATTATTTGATCATCCATTTTTTGTGGCTTCTTATCCTTACTAGACTCTCCTTGCATAATATGTTTGATCTACATTGCAAAAACAAGAATAACTTCCACCGAAGCTTGTTCTATAATTGACCTACATTAAGAAAATTTTCACCTTGGGATTAACTATTCTTAAATTTCTTCCTCAAAGATGTCAAAGAACCTAATCAATAATTTTTACTTTGGTGTAGTACTTGAATTTTTCATCGGGCCCAGTCAAATGTACTTTGCAAATGAATTAAACTTGTATAGGTCAAGCCTTCAATTCAATTGGAACAAATTAGGTTTTGAGTAAGTGGCTCAATATCTCTTATTGAAACTCTTTGTTTTGAGAATCCTTATGCTCCAAGAACTCTATTTGAGCAATGTGTCAAGGTCATCTATTTCTAGTTGGACATTTGTAATGCAATTTCCAATTCAACAACAATAAAAACAACCATCATTTTTTTGTAATCATTTGTGGCTTGTAGTGCCAAGTGGTCTCTATTTAGATGGCATCAATCTCCATTGATGTAGGGTCTTCCACCCTTGAGTAGTGTGTTTAAATCTGTGAAAGTCTAGGTTGAGACCAAGTTGTGGCAACCAAGTGATGAAAGCACTTTGCCAAATACATGACTTCTTCCAAATGCTTAGGCTCATGCATGGTTGCTTCCTATTTGGTATAAATTTTCAAATCTCTCACAAATAGATCTATAGCTTTGATTTCCTATATCTTTGAAATTTGCATTTTATGTTTTGAAATTGAGTGATATAGCTCTTCATAAAACTAACCTACCTCAATTTTTCCAATGTATCTCATGTGGCTCGTGCGACGTACATCACTTAGAATCTCCTAATTATTAAACTCTTGAATTCTTCCATGTTGAGATTAGAGCAAAAATTGCAATTGAGTTTTCTCTACCTAAAATCATCTCCATGTTATTAATTCAAAGCCAAGAGGATATGTCTTGGATCATCTAGAATATTTGTAGCTCCAAAGTACCATTCAAAATCAAATACAAGATTCTCCACTACATCACATAAGCTCTTGCCTTCAAACACCTAAAGCTTTGGAAATCAAAGTTGAACTTCTTCCTCTTAGAAAGTTGGTCTCTACATTTTCTTACATCATTGATCATTACAATCTCCCTCTTCCAACAATCAAGTAAGATTCTATTTTTTATTGCATAGAAATGATAAATTTGAGCATTACTACCATGGTTACTATGTTACCAAAATACCTACTCATAATACCTAAGTTAATACATAAATTCAACACATCTATTGCTCTCAATCAAAAGGAATAATGATTCATTGTACAAGGTGATCATGTTTAGGAAATTTTGACTAAGACATAAAATAATGAATTACATGAAATTATGTTTTGGTACTACATGAACATAGAAATCCTAATGGTTTTGGGGGGAATGGATTGGTGGTCCATAGATTCTATCCATGTCATTCCTCTGGTGATACCAATGTAAAAGATAGAGGAGAGAAATAAGAGAAAGATAGATCACATTAGAACTCTCAAATGAGAGAAAATCCTAGTGCCTAACATGAGCTTCATCTTTGGTATTTATAGGGAAGCTAAGTACAAGACTCACAAAAAGCTTCCAAGGAAGGTTCCTTTTAGAAACTATCTTCCTCAAGGTGCAAGCAAAGCTAGACCTCTACTTGGCATACAAACTAATCTAATATTTATTTAGCACACAAGTTACTCCATCTTTAGAAAGTTCTAGAAGCTTCCTAGATGCTTCTAGAACATTCTACTAAGAAGTTTCTGGGTGCTTTCAGAACATTCTACCAAAATACTTCCTAGATGCCTCTAGAATATTCTTATAATCTCTAGATATATGCTTATTCTACCACCTTTTTCTATTTTTAGCTTATTCTTTGAACTAATATCATCAAAATTAGCATACAAAGACTCACCAAAAATTATACTAATGTATTTGCAATAAAAGACAAGCTCCCTACATCTAGACAAACTTGGTATGAAATTGCAAGAAGAAGAAAAGGAAAAGAATGATTGTACAACATACAAAGGCAACATTAAGTGTACTAATTATCACTAGCAAAGGAGTGAAGGCAGGCACTAAAAATATAGTATGGAAATGAAAACCCTATGAAAAAATTCTAGAAAAGAGTATTCTCTATGAGGCAACAAGTAGAAATTTTACATCAAGAAGAGAAAGAAAATCTCAAGCCATTCAAATTAATCAAAATATTTTGCAAATATTTTGCTAAGAAGCAAGATGAATCAATTGAAAAAAAAAATCCAGGATTGCTGTTAGTGTCAATGGTAATGAAATAAGAATATGAGAACTATTACCATGATAGTGGGCCAATAATCATATCATTGATATAAAGAATGTTTCTCAACATATATTCAAGTGCAGAAATGCAAAATGATGGAAGTAGGTGATGGTACAATTACAAGATGATAGAAGAAGCAACATTTTGACCAAAATTCCCATCTAGATATGGTAGAACCATAAGTGATGTATGGTATATATTTAATATAAAGCATAAGCCAAATTTCATTAAACAATATCATAGATCCTACATGTTTAAAGAGGAGTCTAAACTCTTAACTTAAGTTTTGACATGGGAAACATTTCTAAGGTCATAGCAAGTAGAACAAAAGAAGAGAATCTTCACAAATATTTTAAGCAAGTACAACATATAAATAAATGGAAAAATGTGCTTGAGCTTTGATTTATGAGAATTTGCTGCACGTTCCTTGGCAATTGAGTTTTTGCAGTCCTTGGAGTGATGTCTAGTAAGATGACAATAAAAGCACTTCATCTTGGTAGGATTTTGTTGATTAGCTATGGAAGGTCCCAAGGTCCCAAGATGGGAAGGGAATTGAAGCATTAAAAGAGCCATTTTTTCCTTTGTAGAAATTCTGATTTTTCCAATTCGCTACATAAGACTTGTTTCTTGGAGAAAAATTTCCCTCAAAAGCATATAATGAAGTTGTGAGCTCAAACATCTGAGTCTTTAACATTTTTTCCTCCTGAAGTAGATATGTAGTAGCATTTACAAGGTGAAAATTTGTTGACCCTGCAATGAAGTTAGAAGTTTAAGGAGACTGTTCGACATGTTGCACATCATAGCAAGCATTTGATTTTCATCCAAAATGTGTACTTCCACAGAAAATAGTTGGTTAACTAAGTTTTTAACTAATGAACCCGTTTAGTAACACTATCACCTTCCATCATTTTCAGCATCTGAAGTTCATCTTGTAGATACATTCTTGTAACAACATCTTGAGCTTCATATAATTGCTAAAAAATAGTCCAAGCTTCAGAAGCTATTCAGGAAGAAGTCACATGATGAGTCTGACTGTCAAGACAATTCATTATAAATGATAATGCAAAAGCATTACTTGTATTCCCGTCAGCAATGCTACCAGGGCGTGTCAATGGCAACATGAGAACCATAGTAGTTGTTTAACCACTTGAAATTGCTATAGGAATTAGCCAGTTTTGGGTTTAGGACCACCTTGGTCAACGTATTTGAATTCAAAGAATCCTTGCATGAAATTGCTATAAGAATTACCCATTTTGAGTTTAGGAGCTTGAGTAAGCATATTCAAATTTAGAGAATTTCTCTTTGGAAAATGAAGCCAATAGGTTTTCAAAGAGTAGAAAAGTGTCCCCTCTTATCCTCCTATAATCTCAGACATAGAGGAATTGAATAAAAAATTGTAAAGTTTTCTAAATTAGCTTTGATACCATGTGAAAAATACTAGCCAAAGAAAAGATAAAGAGAGTTCAACCTTGATACTTTGAGGTTCACATACTAGAATAGAATAGAATAGAATACAAACTCTCATCTTAGAACCTAAAACGCATAACCTTCAGGAACCAACAGACTCAAAATGCAAGATGTCTATTCCACATGAATAGAAAGGTCTGACTAGGATTAGGTGCTAGTATAGATCTCTTGATCATGCTACTCTAAATCTTGATGATAGTAAAATAACCAGTTGTTTAAGATGTTATAATCTAACAGATTCAATGGTCAAAGAAGGTGAAGGAGGTGATGAATAATCCCACAACAAGAATAATATTATAAAGTAAATGCAAAGAGTATTTGTACATTGAATGCTTATGCACAAGATATGGCAAGTCACACAAAATTAAGTCTAAAACAGTGGAGTCTAGAAGGAGGTATAAACAGGCTGAAATCAAGGCCCAATAAATAGCAAAAATAAGAAGTTGCATGTGATAGAGGTAGAGGGAGAGGAGAGAAAGAAGGCACAAAATTTTAGATTCAAAGAGAAGCTAGCAAAATCAAAGCAACAAGTTGAGATGACACTAGAATTAGTAAAGTTAAGGAAAACCCCTAACAAAATTAAAACCATCTTTTCTCACATGATGACATTCATTGCATTGTAGGTAGTTATCACCTTGTCCTTTATTACTCCATTGATTGCCAAGCCAATTCAAGTGACAATAATAGCAAATCACTATTGCAAGTTAGCACTTTTGAATAAAGTTATGATGTTTTGTCCTTCATCTTCATGTGAGTAGGATTTGCTTGAAGATATATGGAGTTGCTTAGAGGAATTGGTGGATCTTCTTGTTTTAGGACAGATTTTGTCAAATATAGATTAAGGGTCAATCCTTTGGATATAGTAGTTGCTCAAAAGTAGTGGATTCACTCAGCTCCAAAGTAGTAGATATCTCATTAAAAAAAGGGTTCACTCATCTTGTTGAAGATTTGCTTGTCTTGATATGGAGTTTCTTGATATGGATTTGCTCCACTTCATATAGCTTTGCTCTTCTTGATATGGTTTTGCTTGTCATGATGTGGATATTTTTTATATGGATTTGCTCACTGAAACTTGGAGTCACTTATTCTAAATAAGTTTGCTCATCTTGACATGGATTTCTCTAACCTGGATTTGCTCATTATAGAGAGGGGTTGCTTGTCTTGCTATGGATTCATGCATCTTGCTATAGGTTGCTCATCTTTATTTGGATTTCATTTCTTTATTTGGATTAGCTTCATATGGATTTCTCCTTCTTAGAAGGATTTCCCATCTTGAGATGCATTTTATTGTCTTTTTTAAATGCAATGGATCACAAAATTCTATCAAGCACAATTCTTGAAGCTAAAAAACCTATAGAGAAATTGTTGTTTCAATGTATGTAAACAAAAATGGGTAAACAATGTAAAGAGAGGAATGGAAATGAAGAGCAACAAGATAGATCAAAATAATAGTGAGCACAAAATCAAGAGATGAGCCAAAGATAACAACCTGCAAGGAAACCATAAATTTGCAAAAATACAAACAAGAATGAACGTGTAGAGATATGGAGAACAAAATGCATGAAAAAATGTATTTTTTCAAAAAATAAAGAGATGAGGACAAAATGGGAGATCCAAAACTCATGGAATGAAAATGAGATGCAAGATAAGTAATGTATACAAGACAACAGAAAACTTATTGAATGAAAGCATAACAAACGTCCAATCAAGAAAGCAAAAATAAAAGAAACCTTGAAACATTACAAGAAAGGATATAATCAAGACATACTTGGTGAGCATACCAAGGTGGTATATTGTGATATCTAGAGGATAGTAGAACCCCCAAGAGAAACACAAGAAAATAATCACAATGTTCCACACTCAATGCTCTAATGGCCCAATGGAACACCTTCACCTTGTTATATGACAAAGAGGATCCCTTCAAAGGAAGTTCCACCCTTGGATCAAATACATAGATTGGTGACATGTCAACAAGCTCCATCCTTATATTAGTTTCATGGATGACTGACATGTTTGTCCTTGTCCTATTTGCTTGTCAAACAAGGTTGACCAAAGAGAATCTTTAGGGAATCTTCCTATAAGAAACTCAAAATCCCATGGGTGAGGTATTGTTCAAAAGCTTTTGATGAGACAAATAATGGTGGGAGAAGGCAAGCCAATTTTCCTCAAGTGGAGGAATCTATCCACTTTTAGGCCTAATTAATCTACTTAGGCTTCTAAAATTGGCTCTAAATTTTGAGTTTTTGGCTCTTGCACTATTAGTGGAAGTACTATTTTGGTGACCCCTCTATGTGATCTATTTAGTCCATTGTATATAAAATCCTTCTAGATGTTACCAAGTCAATTTCCACCTCTAGATAATATATCTAGCTAATGGTATTACAAACCTTTCCCTTTTAAGATGTAATGTCCTAGTTGTGAAGATATTGCTCAAAAGATTGCACTAACACCAATACATGGGTGAAGTTGTTTGTTGGTTTCCATGTTGCCTCATACAATGGGTACCCTTTCCAATATATAAGATATTCTACACAAGCATGGTGGATACCTTGGATGCATTTTTGGAGAATGTGTTTGACTTCATACTCTTTTGTGCAATCAATGAGTGTTGGACAAGGTCTAACTTCCTGTATGGAAGGAAAGTAGGGTGGTTGGAGTGCATATCTACAAAGTACAAAAACATGGAACACTTGATGGATCTTAATGTGTGCTGGTAGGAGCTCAAGGTGATAGGACATTGTGCCAATTTGATGGAGGATGGGAAAAAGCCCAATAAAATGAGTTTTGAGCTTACAAGGGCCAACTAATGTGAGGTTGGTTTTAGACAAACAAACTTGATCTCCAATGCTAAACTCCATGTGCTTGCAATGTGCATTTTCGTACTGTTTTGTCAATTTTGGGCAATCTGGAATCTATGCTTGGCATTCTCCACACCATGTTGGATTCTAGAAACAAATGAGTTCACAATGTCAACCTTAGAAGCCATTGAGTAGATCTTCATCAAGCTTGTGGGTGTGAAAGGATACTCTCTATACATGAAGAATGGTGTGACCTATGTACATGCATTCATTGAATTATTGTAGAAAAATTCCACCAATGGAAGTAAGGTGTCATGTGAGCCGGCCTCTCTCACTCAAAATGGATCTCTGATGGCTATTATGGTAGTGCACCATGGACTAAGAAGGCAAGGAACCCAAACTTCATTATACTCCTCCAAGGCTAACACTCCATGACTCAAGACATTGCTCACTAGAGAACTCAATGAGAGAGAGATAATGGCAAATTCAAGGATGATGAGTACCTCTTCACCCCTTGTTTATATATTTTTGAAATAGTTATGCACCTAAGTTACTAATTACTAGAGTAACTCAACTTACTAGGCTAAAAGTCAAATAAAGTCAAAAAGCTAAAGAAATATCAATACTCATGGGAATATTCTCCTAAGCATGTGATCTTATCTTGACCCAACTATTAAGTTAAGGATTCCTTCACATTGGGCTATCCTTGAATTGTAGAAGAATCCAAACCAAAATGGCTTGCGGACCCAAGAGTTCTCAACTCTTTCCTCAAAGCCAAACACCTAGGAATAATATTAAGTCAACACACTAGAGTCCAAAATAGTGATGCTCATCTTTTTCACTTCCTCTAAAGTAAGGTCTCCTCTATCTTAGCTATGACTAACTTTAGCTAATCATGACTAATGTAGAACCATCCTTTATCTCTGTATAAAGAATATCTCTTGATTATTTATTATACCAAACTAAATATCACAATACCACACATGCACAAATGAGTGTTATATTTACTCTCGGACTAAGTTTTCACTTTGTCCTCAAAGTGAAGGTCTCTCTTCCTCTTATGATACATCTTCAACTTATCATGGTTAATCCTATCAGAGTGTCTTCCTCCCAACTCCTTGAGATCATAGATGTAATTGTCCCACACCTTCTCCACTATGAAAGAACCAAACTACTTAGGCAAAAACTTCTTTTGCACTCTCTTGAATCAAATGGAATCAAATAACATTTCCAATCACATTCTTTGAAAGGCTCCACCTTTTTCTTGCCTGGCCTCTTGTCATAGCTCTCCTTTTGTTTCCTTTGAGCTTGCTCTACTCAAACCAAAACAACTGCTCTTGCTTCTTCCAAATCTATGAGTTGATCTTTCCTTGACTTCTTTGCATCATCTCCTTGTGCTTTCATCAATCTCCCATGAATGCTTTGGAAGGTAGGAAGATCAAAATGAGTAGGTAAGGTAGACTCAATACCACATACCAATTGAAATGAAGAATATCCGATGGAATCTTCATGGTTGTCCTATATTCCCACAAAATTGCATGAATCCTCTTATCCTAACGATGTTTAGCTCCCTCCATTTTTGCATCTTTGGCCAACATCATGCACAGGGTCTGATTGGTTCTCTCTACCAAACCATTGGAATTTGGCTTATAGGATGTAATTACCTATGTGTGATAGAGAATGTTGTAGCATGGTTGTAGTTATGCTTCCTATAAACTCTTCTCCTCTATCAAAAACTTACTCCTAAGGGCATTTGAACCTAGTGATAATGTGTTCATAAAGAAATCTACCAAGTGAATCTTCATTCTTGTCCCTCAATGGTCTAGTATCAACCCTCTTGGTAAGGTAATCAGAAACTAAAACAATGTACCAATAGTTCCTTGGAGTTCTATTGAGAGGACCTACAAAATCAATTCCCCACTTCTCAAAAGGTCCTAGCAATGGAATTGATTTACGTGGTTGAGTGGAAGTAAACTTTCTAGTAAAAGCTTGACAAATATGAAAAGTTTTTCAATAATCAAGACAATCCTTGAAAATACCTCTCCAATGGTAACCTACATCTAGAATCTTGAAAGTAGTCACCTTTCATGCAAAGTGTCCTCCACACACTAAACCTTCATGAAACTCCTTTATGAGTAGAATAGACTCTTCATAACCTATTGCTCTTTGAAATAGACCATCTACCCTTTGGTGAAAAGAATATTATCCACCATTGTGTAAGGTCTAGATCTTACTACAAGGGACTTCCTCTCCCTAGCATGTATCCTTTCATGGTAGTTACCCCTTGTCACAAAATCCACAATCTCCTTGTACTCCATTGGAACCTTGTCGTGCTTATATACATCGCTACACAACATACATTGCTGTCAACATCATACACTATAGAAGCACAACTCACACATAAGTCATACATAGACTCTAAAGTGCCACAATAATCAGATTGTTTATCACTCTCAACTCAACTCAACTCAGATCAGTACTTGATCTGTCACTCTATAAACTACCCACAACTGGGCATTGATTACAGTCAAGCCACACCCACTCAAGCATAGAGAATCCAGGTGATGCTCGCCAGCCTCTGTCCACCATAGCCAAGAACTCGAAGGCTCAACATCAGAGAAGTGAGCTCTCTGGAGCTCACTTCAAAACTATACCCCATGGACTTGAGCTAGCTCTGAAACCTGAACGGTACTTGCTGATGGCACACTTGATAGTGCAAACAATGCAAAGTGACGGTGGGCCACACCGTGAAGTCAGTACACTGAACACCAAATCTGACCGTCGGAAAGTAGTCTCGGAGATATTGCTGAAATAACTCTAACTACTATCACTAGAACTCCAGTGTCCGAGCAATCTTGATGCGACACTACAAATGACATGATAGTTGTCGTGCGTATATACATCGCTACACAACATACATCACTGTCAACATCATACACTATAGAAGCACAACTCACACATGAGTCATACATAGACTCTAAAGTCCCACAATAGCCCCCCTAGCTGGCGGTTAGGCCCCTCTAACTCCAGATAGCCATCTACTCTAAGTATATGGTATGCCCTCTAATGGGCAAAGATCAGGAGGCCGGGTGCTATAGAGGCCCATCGTTAGTCGCCTGTCTACACTCTATACTATATAAAAAAAGAACTAGCTATAGGTCAAGTACATCTAGGTCATAACCACTATCCTTGAGGAACCACCGTGAGGGGAGGAGTCATACATGCCATATGCCATCCTCTCGAACAGCTATCACACATTAACATAGTAGCAGCTCCACCAGAAGAGCCACATAACATACACCTCAAGCCTGCACGTACAAGTGCCAAGCTTGGGTCCATAGTACCATCAATGTTTGGGAGGTGGCAGGGCGCACATGATCTTTCCAAACAACACCATCATGTCCTTCTAACACAAGGACTCTAGATGGCAAAACCTTGTGCACTCTCAAGATAGTGCGGCCTGTAGAAACATCAAGTGTTGTCGGTACTGTCTGCTGTAGATATACATAGTCGTCTGGATGAAAATCAGCGGATCGAGGGTCTATAACCTCCTCCTTGAATGGTAGCATAACATAAAGTATCTCTATGCTAAGCAATCGCCAAGTTCTCAAAGACCATCGGCATCACTCTCCAAAAGATCTCTACCCGTTGAGAACATGCGTTCATCCATACATCGGGGTCATCCAAGTCCAAAAGTACACTAGCATCTTGACAAATGGCTGTAGGTAAATCTGGATCTTGTCCATAGAGTAGAAAGTATGGAGAGAAGGATGCTAAGGAGGCTTTCCGGCTGAACTGATAGCCCATGGCCAACCAAGGTAATTGGAGATCCCAATCTCCCAAGTGGCCTCTCTGCAAACCATACTTTCACAATCCTCTCTTCACCGTCTGAACCACTCTCTCTGCTAAGGCATTTGCCTCAGAGTGATCTCGGGATGTAGTACGATGATCAATCAAGGCCTTGTCATACAAGACCTGAAACTCCCCCAAGAACTCTGTACCATGATCATTCAAAACCTCAGCTGGTGCACCAAAATGACTAAGAACTTGATCCAAGAATGAGTAAGTTGTCCCTTCACTAGACTTTGTCAGGAAGTGCCACCAACTCAATCCACTTGGAGAAGTGCTCCACCATCACCAAAACATACCGATGATGTCTCACAGTCAGCGGTAAAGGTCCGGCAAAGTCCAAACTCCAATGGTAACCCAATCCCATGATAGGTAATGGGTGTAACTATGGCGTAGGAGCATTGAATGATGCTCTAACTTGGTCACAAACCACACATCTGGGAACAAACTGCTGTACCTCAGTTTGCATACCGCACCACCAATACTGACTTTGGAGTAAGCTATATGTACGCTTTACTCCAAAATGTCCTAGCTCCTCATGAGCATGACAGACCAATTGTGGTCTCTGAGATGGAAGGGGTACTACTCACACTCTACCATCCTCCCATACACGCAAAAGATGTCTACCCTCCAATCTGAACTGTCTGGCCCGCTGAAGAACATGGTCTCTCTCCTTGGCCCCAACTGTGCCACCCACAATAGCAGTGTGAAGATAGTCCATCACTTAGACATCATCATGAATGTCTTGCTGAACTGTACCAATATCTTCACTCTCTAGATCTATGACCTCAATAACTCCTCTTGTATGCATTGAGAGAGATACCACCAAAGCCTCTACAAATGTACATAGAAGGGCCGATGCATGCCAACCTGGCACCATCTCCTCATCTGTCTCACCATGCCAACGTGCTCCGGTCTGATCCTACTGGTTGGGACATGGGTTTCTACTCAATCCATCTGCATCACGATTCACCACTCTAGGTCTATGAACAATCGTGAAATCATACTCTTGTAAAATTAGTGCCCATTGTGCAAGCTTCCATGAAAGCTTGTCGGACTCCATCAACCACTTTAGTGGCTAATGATCAATGGTTAGAGTGAAGGGGTTACCAAATAGGTAACATTGGAAATGTGCTACTGCCCAAATTGCTGCCAAGCACTCTCCCTCATATGAACTATACTTCGCCTCTGCTGAATTGTTGGAGCAACTAGCATAGGCCACCACAAACTCCTTCCCCTCATCATCATGTTGGGTGAGCATCGTTCCAAGCCCCAACATACTCCAATCAGTGTGAACCTGAAATGGTCATCCCTTGATTGGTCTCCTCAAAATAGGAGCAGATGTCAACCTCTCCTTGAGCTCTACAAAAGCTCTCTCCTGCTCATCTCCCCAACACCACTCCTGTGTAAGCTTGGTCAGCTTTGTCAAGGCCTTGGCAATAGCACTAAATCCTCTAACATAGCGGCAATAGAAGTTTTCCAACCCAAGGAATGCTCGCATTGTGCTTGCATTGTGCTCACATCCGTAGGCCAAGGAATACGTGCAATAGCTTCCACCTTGGTCTGCTGAACACCAAGTCCTCCGCGGTAGATAGTGTGACCCAAATACTCAATATGCTCGTGGAAGAACCTACACTTCCCAGGATGTAATTTGAGTCCATGAGATCTCAACCTCTCAAACACCTCTAACAACTGTCTCTCATGCTCTTCCATAGTAGTGCTATAAACCAAAATGCCATCAATATAGCACCGAGCAAAATCCAATCCAGCTACGATCCTATCCATGACCATGTGGAACTCAGCAAGAGCGTTCTTTAACCCAAATGGTAAGAACCTCCATTGATATAACACATCCTTGCCATGAGGATCAATAGCCCAAAATGCTATCTTGGTCTTATCCTCCTCCTTGATTGGTAATTGATGATATCCCACTCAAAGATCCAAAGTACTAAAGATCTTTGCATGCCCAATCACATCAAAAATCTCCTCCGGTGTAGGCATGGCAAACCGATCAGCCCTGGTCTATCGGTTGATAGGACGGTAATCTCCACACATCCGCCTATCTATATAGTTGCCATCCATATCCTTCTTGGCTGGCATCACTGTCGCTGATGCTTACTCTCCATGTGAAGTCTCCACCAAACCAGCTTCAAAAAGGTCACTTCTCCGGCTCTAAATCAATGTCCTCTCCATATCACTATATCAATAAGGATGTCAGAAAACTGGTGTGTCGCTAGTTAGCTCAATCCGTATACCAGGTCCCTTTAGAGCACCCAAATCCTTCATACTGAAGGCAAATTAACTCGTGTGACTCCTCAAGAACCTCCAAACCCTACGTCTTTCCTCTCCAATAAGCTTGGGTCCAAGATCTGACTCCCAAGTATCCTCTGTAACTGTAGTAGGAATGGAAGACGGACTAATTGGCTGCTACACTGGGCCCTTGGGAGCAATAGTGTCATGCTCCCGACCACTAGAGGTCCCAACCTCTGTGTGAAAAACTCCCTCCACTCTGGCTGCAAGCTCCACACGTCCTCTAGCTACATCCCTTGTGGACCAAGGGTGTAATCCAAGTAGTCCACGCTCACTTGGATGGACTCCAAGTAGACCACTCTCCCTAGTAGCTACAGATTGTGTCCCAAGAATACCATGTCCACTCGGTCCATCGCCCCCAGCATGTGCCTGAATTGTCTCGATAGGCACAGGGCTCACAAGTGTTCGAGTGGTGATGCCTATCAAGTGCATCCTATGCTGCTTTGCCAAGCCAAGGCTCACAATCCAGTTCAAACAGTTAGGTCCATAGCCTGACCTAACACCTGACACCTGGATGCCTCTGACATTGCTGGAACAGCGGTAGTACCGGTGCAAAAACCCATTGCCCGCTTTCTCTCATTAGCGTTGGGCTCCACCAACTACTGTAACTATGAGTCCCAAACAAGTCCAAGTCCTCCCTCTCAAAAAGCATGAGAGCCTAGGAAACTCATGAGTGTGGGAAATGTAGCTCTAGGCTGTCCAACTAGGTTCACCATTGCCATAGGTGACCTATCAGCCACTACCACTGTATGAGACTAACGCCCAACATCCAAGATATCATCAACAAGGATGTGGTCAAGTCGCTGAATCCCATCATAAGCGCGCTGTAGAACCTCTTTGGATAAGAGGTTCGTCCACCAAAGACAAAGACAATGAGCCTATGATCCCACTCTGGTTGCATCTAACAATACAGCAGGTCCCATCCAAGAATGGACTTGATGTGTACTCCCCACCACTCTAGTGCAAGAATCACCCATCAAAGGAACATTCTCCAAAAGGTAAACTGGAGAAATAGACTGATGAACCTGGAGATGTCATAGTATCCGTAACATCTCCCAAAACACACCAAAACAAGGATCTTGAAGACCCAATCCTCTACCAGCATGTGTATGTCCCTAACATGGCCATCCAGAAATCACCAAGTGAATAGGCCCATGTCTCTCTAGGTCATGCGCCCCCAATATGGAAATGTCTCCTCTAGGGCCTTCTGGTAACCTCTGACTGCTGACATCAATAATAAATCCGGATACCGATAGGCCAAGTGTGCCACATGATGTAGGAGACTTGCCTAGCAATCTCATCTCTCTCTACATACAAGTACCTTTGTACTCGTTTACCCGCCTGTAACACCACAGCTAGTCCGGTGCTGATCCTACCAAACAACTCCAATAGGCATATTCCCTCTACCGGATAATGCCAAGCAATGAGTATGGTATCCAGAGGTGTCAAAGCAATTGCCTCTAGAGGCTCATCCTCACACTCATCTCTTGATGGTACGAAGGCTTCACTCCAAGCCTGCTGCACCAACTGATATGCATGCTGCTACAATGCCTCCTCTAAACTCCACAATGGAACATCCAAAGTGGATGGAACAATCCCACTTGTACTCCAAAGCCGAGTGATCTCCTCTGGTATTGGAGTATCCTCTGCATGGGCATTCCTCTCCAACAAGTCACCAGGCCAAGTAACTGCACCACTAAAAGCTAAAACTGATGTTGCCATGGTCCCAAACTGTAGTGAGCCAAGACTGCCACTACTGAAGCGTATTGGTAGGCAACATACCCGTCCCTCACCAGACTGCCAACCAGGTCTATAAGAGGCTGTCTCCTCCCAATAGTCAATGCTGAAACCCATGGGGTATAACACATATGGGGTATCATATGACTCAGCTATTGTCGCAATAGCCTGAGCTCTCACCACCGAGCTATCAATCAGATGACCAGGCTAAACCTAGACAACAAGCTCTCCATGTATGATGTACTATGTCGAACCACTACCAAGAGATGTCTGGATCTGAAATGTACACCTCTCCACATCGGTCTTCCGTAACTCCAGACCGACAACTGCAGCCTTCCCCAACATAAGAGGCTGTGAACCAGAGTCTAACAAGACTCTATATGGTGTATAGACCTTCCTTGAAGGTCCCACCAAACAAAAAATCCCCCTCTGGTTATCCAATAGGACAACACCAAGTGTAAACCATGCTCTCTCAAAGGCTGGTCTAGCTAGCAACTCCTCTATTCTAGCTGTTGTTGCTTGCCATAAACCACTGGTCGCTGAACGGATCCCATGCTCCTCAACCAAGTCAGCTCCACTACCAACCACCTCTGCTCTAGTAGTAGGAACTGCACCATCCCTACTCTCACACAACATGGCAGCCAATTGGAATACTGGGGCTGGGTCAACTCCCAATGTAAACATATCATTGGCCAAAAACAAAGGACGCCGCATAATCAGCTGAGCCGCCCCCAACATCATGCTAGACTCAGTTTGTGTAGTAGCAGGTGGCTAACTAGCAAGTAGTCCATCATGCACTCCATCACCACCTACCACACTTGCACTGGGACATCTAGGAACCATGGATGTTGTCTACAATGCATCAGATAGCATGAAAGACTGGGGAAGTCTGACCTGTCTCCCAACCTCTTCTCTCTGTGGGTCCAACTCCACTGATGCTCCTCTAGGCTTTGGAGCACGTACTACACTCCTAGTCACTACTGTAGATGCATCCACTTGTGCTGCTCCGCACATGAAGTCCAAAGCATCTCTATCACCTGCATATGAGGTGGAAGCCTCAGCACTCGAATCTGATCTCCTCTGAGCAATAGCCATACTAGCCATTCTTTGTTACAACGGCTCAATCCGAGTAGCCATAGCTGTGTCAGAAGTAAAGGTAGGTACTGCACCCCTACTAGGTGTAGATCCTCTAACACCACCTTGTCCTCCATGAACTGGAGCTCCTCTACTACCTGCCATAGCAGCCCGACCACTCCGTAACTCCGGGTGTAGGTCAAAACACCGGTCACTAGTGTGACCAAATCTGTGGCAATGCTCACACTGCCTCTATGTTGGCTGTGATGCACCCAAGGTATCAGGTCCACTTCCTTGAGTACACTCTCTTGGATGGTGAGGTCCACCACAAGTCCAATAAGCAACACCACCACTCATTGGCTGTTGTTGACCCAAAAATGAAGGTAAGGGTCTAACTCCACTAGGCCCTCTACTCGCTCCATAGGATTTGGGCTGTCCACCCTGTCCTCAAAAACCAACTGGGCATGGTGCACTCTACTGCACTCTAGAAGAAGTCATAGCTGTGGATGAGGTCTCCCTACCAAATCCAGATGTCACCACTCTCTCCTCCACCATGTTGAGCTCAATACGCTCAGCCAAACCAAAGACTACTGCCAAAGTAGGCAAAGTAGCCTACAACAACGTAGCATCACAAACTCTACGTCGTAACTCTCTCTCCAATATCCCATACCAAAACTGGACTGCCCGGCCCTCAGTAACTCCTTGAGTGAAACTAATCAACCACCTCATGCAAGTGTATGCCTCACGTAGGCTCTCTCTAGCCTTTCGCTGGAACTCTTGCAAGCTCCTTAACTTGTCAGTCCGCACTCCCAGGTAATTCAGCCTCAAACATAGGAAGAACTCCACCATGGGGTTAAACCCCAATACCACACCACCTCCTACAGCGGTACCTCCACTCGTAGTAGCACTATCACCAGCTAGTGCACCTCCACTAGCTCCACCCACACTACTTGAGCTAGAACTCGTAGGTACAACCAATCTACTCTTGGCCACCAAGCCTGAAGTGATGGAGACATAGTGTGGAGACCAATACTGTCTCCATAACTCAATCTCCTCCAAATGAGTTCTCCTAAACTCATGGTAGTCATCCATTGGCAGACCCTCCAAGTGCTGAAACAACCCCTTCCATGCCATGAAGGGTGTGAACAAAGTCGGGTTCTACCTCTGCTACAAATCACACCAACTATCGAACTCTTGGATGAAGTCATCCAACTCAATGGTATCCATTGTACTAGAGTAACGCCTAGGGCCTTTGGAGGTCCCATAAATTTCATCCATGTCCCACAACAACGGTGCGGACACACCAAGTGCACTCTCAACTGAATCAGCTCCTCTGTCAAACTCCAACTCAGAGTCAATCTCCTCCCTCATTGGGACTTGAGATACAGGCTGATACCGAGCACCACTCCGAGTAAACCCATTGCATACTGTAGGGCTAACTCCTCTAGAATCTCCAAAGAACTCCATCGTGACAAAATAACCACAATAGCAAACCCAAACCACCAATTGCAACCGCAAGTGCCAACACCACCATGTGCCAATACCAACTAAGCACCACCCACTGATGTAACTCTAACCAAGATAACTACACTAGGGGAAAGAGCAACTTGTAACCTGCCATCATAACACGCACTTTCACGGTCTGTAGGTCATCACTTCCTGCCTCTTCGGAGAGAAACAAAGGTAGTCGGACTGGTCATCACTCTAGCCTCACCATTGAGAGCACACCAAAAGCACCAACGCTCAAAAGTCAGGGCACCTCACACAACATGGTGCACAAACAAGAAGCAGAGAATGGAGGGGGTCCAATCACATGAAATCTAAACAAAAACCCTTCATCTCATAACACAACACGGGACTGACTCTGCCATACAACACGAGACTGACTCTGCCGACACACGGGACTGACTCTGCCACTCTAGTGGCACAATCACTAGGACAACAAGTGAGGGTGGACCAGTTGGCTAGGGCACTAGTCTACTAACAAGAGATCTAGGGGTCAAACCCTATTGCGCACAATCTAGCATGAAAGGCAGATTTTGCCAACCAATGACCAAGATCTACTCTAAACTAGCTAGCCTCACGCCAGCAAGCTGGCTTGCAAGCCCTTCTAGGCCTTTGTAGCCTCTCATAGCCCTATGCCTTGAAGCCTCAAAACAGCAAAACTCCTCCAAATCTGGCCAAAATCTAACGTAAATCCCAACCAAAATCTGACGTAAACCCTAAAGTTGGTTGTCCACCAAATCCCTAGCTAACTTTCCACTCGAGCCAAATTGACAACACAAGTTTCTCCAAATCACAAATTCATGAGAATAGCTTCACAACTCCAGCTTCAATTTGACTTTTTGAGCCCAACTCGCAGCAAATTGGTCTTACCTTCACCTCTTGAGCTCAAAATCACAACCACTGCTCAAAATTTGCTCCTTCTTTACTCGAAATTTGGCCAGCGCTTCCGCACACCGTCCGCCTAACTGCCAAATTTGTATCAATCAAATGAGCTTCTGCACACTAGAGAAACATTGAACTTGAATCGAGCTACCAATGATCCACCGAGTTTGGAGATACCACCAACACTCAAAGTTCCTGCACCCGATTTCCCTTTGACTTCACTTCTCTGATGTAATCAGATTGCTTACCACTCTCAACTCAACTCAACTCAGATCAGTACTTGATTTGTCACTCTATAAACTGCCAACAACTGGGCACTGTTAATAGTCAAGCCACACCCACTCAAGCATAGAGAATCCAGGTGACGCTCACCGGCCTCTGTCCACCATAACCAGGAACTCGAAGGCTCAACATCAGAGAAGTGAGCTCTCTCAAGCTCACTTCAAAACTATACCCCCTGGACTTGAGCTAGCTCTAAAACCCAAATGGTCCCACTGATGGCACACTCGACGGTGCAAACGATGCAAAGTGACGGTGGGCCCCACCGTGAAATCAGTACCCCAAACACCAAATCTGACCATCGGAAAGTAGTCTCTAAGATACTACAAAAATAACTCTAACTACTATCACTAAAACTCTAGTGTCTGAGCAATCTAGATGCAACACTACAAATGGCGTGACAACCTCTTGAGTGACTAAGATTGTCATGAGCTCCTCATCTGGGAAGGAATCATCCATTGGCTCATCTCTATCATGATCATAAGCACTAGATAACAAATCAAAATTTGCATATTTCATCTCTGACCTATCCTCAATGGTGTAGTCATACTCAGACAAGAGTATCATTCACCTTGCTAGCTTCCCTTCCACATAAGGCTTGTTGAAGACGTACTTCAAAGCCTTGTGATCTACGATAATGGTGACTTTCCCTGCAATCAAGTAGTGTCTAAACTTCTTTAGACCAAAGATCACTACCAACACTTCTCTCTACGTAATAGAGTAATTATTTTTTACTAAAACCATCTGTCTACTAGCATAAGCTATTGGATGATCATGCCCATCTTGGTCCAATTGGCTAAGAGTGCATCCTATAGCTACATTAGAAGCATCAATATAGAGGATGAAAGGCTTACTGCAATCAGGTTTAGCAAGAATTGAAGCTACAACAAGGGATTGCTTGAACTCCTCAAAAACTTTAAGAGTCTCCTTGTCTTCCAAAATCACCATGTAATCTACACCCTTCTTCATGTAGATGGTCAATGCATAAACCTTGTTGGAAAATGAGAAGATGAACCTCCTATAGTACCCAACCATCTCCAAGAATTGGCATAACTTTTTCAAGCTTGAAGGCAATGGAAGGTCTAAGATTTTCCTCATCTTTTCATGTTCAATTGCTATTCCATCCTTGGAGATGATGTGCCCCAAAAGTAGACCTTCTTCACATCCAAAAGAGCACTTCTCTAGGTTGAGTGATATATTCTCTTCATCCAAGTATTGCAAGATCTTGATTAGGTGCTCAAAGTGCTCCTCCTTACTCCCATAGACACAAAAGTCATTAATGAAGTATCACAAAAATTTCCCAATGAAAGGTTCAAATACCTTATGCATGGACCATTGGAATGGGGCTGGAGCATTGCAAAGTCCAAAAGGCATGCCCTTGAAAGTGGTGAATGTGGTGAGTTATTGATGCTCTAGTGCAATCTTGATTTGGTTATATCCATTATAACCATCTCCAAAACTATACCTCTCATGACTTGCAACCTCCTCCAAGATCTCATCAATGAATGGTAATGGGAAGTAGTCCTTCTTTGTAACAACCCACACATAATCTTGTAATTTGTACATACCCAAAGGTTGCCATACTTTTCCTTCACAATCACAATTAGAAACACACATTTTGAATTCTCCACCTCAAAGATAAATCCAACCTCCTTGAGCTTATCCATCTCCTCCTTCACAACCAAAGCTATTGGTGGGCTAATGGAATGTTGCTTTTGTCTTGCATATGACTCCACCTCTATCTTATGCTCCTCCAAGGTGACTTCCTTTGGATCCTTGTAACTAAAAGCAAACATGTGGATGAACTTGCAGAAACTCTCTCCAAATCTCACCTTCTCCTCCTTGGTAACATTTGGGCCATATTTGAAGGTAGATAACCTCCTCTCTATTTCCTCAAGTGTCAATTGTGATTTATCTAGGTCCTTCAAAACCTCTGGCTTAGGTGCAAAATCCATAGCACACAAGGGATACACATATGAATCAAATTCAGATTCATCCTCCTCCGTGGAATTCTCCTCCTCCATGCTTATGTCCACACCTGAAGCTCCTTCTTTTGAATCTGATTCCCAATAATAAGAAGATGGTGTATGTGAATGTGAAGTGTTGGTGGTGTTAGTGATTATAACTATGACTCTATAGATTGATGCCCCAATCCTCAAAGACCTTTGTGCCATCAATCAGTTGCGCATGCTGCTCTCAACCATGGCCTCCCAAGAAGTAAATCATAGCTTGAATCCTTTAAGACTTGAAAAGTCATGAGATTTTGAATTCCCATAATTGAAACTACCACCTAATCCATCACCCCCACTGGTTGAACTTGTTGCTTGTTTGTTATGTTCACCACAAATGTTGAAGGTCTAGAGGGTATCATACACACTTTCTTCATCAACCTTTCTGACATGGCATTCATTGTTGATCCTCCATCAACCAATGCATCCTTAATGTTGTGACATTCAGTCTCACATCAATCTTGGAGGCATATTCACAAGCCTCCCATGGTGTTGGCTTGGCATCCACCACTCCCATTGATACTAGAGCTTTTGCTTGCTTCTTCCTCTTGCTCTTTGTAGAACTCAAACCACCTCTAAGCTCCTTTCTCAAGGTAGGGTTCAAAGCAATCAATCGGCCCATTTTGATGTTAACTCTGTGACTACCAACATCCTCCAACACATTGTAGTTCCATTGTTGCTTGGAGATCAAGAAGTCCTCTATCTCCAACTTCTTTCTTGGACTCTTTGTTGTTGATGGTGTTGAGGTGCAAATGCTCCTAGTAGACATAAGAGTATCCTTACTAGGATTAAATCCTTGAGAAGAGTGCACATCCTATGCAAAACAAGTCTCTTCTTCTCTTGTGCCAAAAGCTCCAAATTAAGACCCTTGGAGTTTGAGCACTCTCCCTTCTCATCCTTGCTCTCAACCACATCTATAGATGTTATCTCCTTACCTTTGTTTGGATTAGGAGCCACTTGAGTTTCACTACCTCCCTCTTTCTCTCTATTGGCTCCCTCATAACCCCTTCTTCCATGGTAAGTGGACTTTGGGCAATTCCTTTGGATGTGGCTTCTTTCTCCACAACCAAAAAAAAATTATATCATTGAAATTGTTGGTTGGTTGGCTTTCCTCTATATGGATAGCTATCCATAACTCCTTAGCACTCTCCTTACATTCTGATCCACCTCTCTCTTCTTCTATAGTTGTACCACATTGATCTTGAGATCTACAACTTGTTTTGTGATGGTTTGAGGTGGATCTTTTGGTGGAGGTGCAAGAACTAGAGCAACTACTACTTGTAGTGAAACCCTTGCCACCAAAGTATCAAAAGGTCCACCATACTTGTAACCTTGAGGAGGATGCACAACCTCCTTCACCACCAAATCACTCTCATCCTCTTCCAAACTCTCTTCCACACGAATTGTAATCTTGATAGCTTCAACCTTGGAAGAAGGTTTTTCATATCTCACCTTGCTTCTAATTTGTGGTCTCAAATCTCCTACAAACTTCTTGGTGATCATATCTCTTTTGCCAATCATAGTAGTCTCCACATCATTTTCACCCTCCTTCAACATTATGCAAAATCTAGACAATAACTTTTCCACTCTTTCTACATAGACTTTCACTTTCTATCCATCTCCTTGCTTGAGAAAGGTAACCTTACTCATCAATCTCTCATTCTTCCTCCTGTCATTGTTTTCTATGCAAGCTCTCTTGAAATCTCTTACAAAGGCCTCCATATCTTCTCCATCCTTGCTAAAGAAAACCAAAAATTTCCCATCTTAACCCCTCACTATCTTTCTCTCAAAAAAAATAAAATTTTCACTCTATGACTAATAGAGTATGTACATCACTAACACCATTTGAGAGTAATTGACCCTAGGGAACATAAAAGGTTCAGGTTGCTCCAAGATTTCTATAGCAACATCAAATCCTAGAGTGCATATTTATCAAACCCTCATGGATAGTTTATCCATAAGTTGAAAAATTATCTCCATCACTAATCTTGAAAACTAGTTGATGAAGGAGGTAGTATTTTTGTAGCTATACTAAGACTCTTTCCAAGATCCTTCACCAAAGTCTCGAAAAGTGCTTTTACTCCACTACACTCATGTCACTCCATTCCACAAACCTCACACAACTCCTTGGTTTTAGATCTTCTCCCTCCCAATCTTGGTGAAGAAGGTCCAACATGCAAACCCAAGTCAAGTAAGCCTCTCCTTTCCCTCAATCTCTTGTTCTCAAAGGTCAATGGACATGAACTTGCCTTACGTTCCTTCTCTCCACATAGAAAGCACTTGGACTCACTCTTTCTCCCAAGTGATGTTGGTTTTTGGATCCTCTCAACATTGTCTTCAAATTTTATTCTAAACTCTCTTTTCCTCAAATCCACCCTTACAATCACCTCAAACTCTTGAGGAACCTTGTATAGCTTCAATTTATACTTTTATTGACCCACCATGTTCTCAAGACGAGTCTAAACACTCAAACATGCTTTTGTTGCTCTCACACTTCTTATACATGAGATCTCAACTTTGCAGAATTGAACCCCCCTTGCAATGTCACTCAAATCTCTCAACTTGTATGTCACAATCATTTGAAAATTTTCAGACTTGATCACAACTATAGGGCATCACTCCTTAAAAAATTTCAGATCTTTTTATAAATCCATTTGGCCTAGGCATCTTTCTATTCAGTACATATATTTCAGATTTGGTTTGGAAACCACCCTCCACTTAAAAAATTATAACTCTCTACAAGAGAATGATCTTTCTCTAAATTTTAAGTCAACAGGTAGGATACAATGCATTGAAATTTCTTGGGAAGTTTCAAAACAATCCACTAAAAACCTGAAGAAATGACAGACTCTACTTAATTTTCAAGAGAGCATGTAATTACAGGAGCAGTTTACACTATCAAGTTTCAAAAATTCTACCCTTGTGCGCATAGTAGTTCTCACAATAATTTTAAATGTGCTAACTAAAGAATAACGTAAGCTATTATGTATAGAAATTTCAAGTCTAGATTTCAAACTTTGAATTTTATCCAAAATCATCTTAATCCCCAAAATCTCCAATCCACTTCACAAAACCTCTCCAAATCCTCTCATGTGTACAAGATGAACAAAATCATCTCAAAGACATCATAATGAACTACCAGATATAAAAATGTATCCAAGTTCTTTAACATAAGTTCAACTCTCTCCTACCCTAATGTTCTCTCCAAGTGAACTCTCATAGCCTCGTTCTATCTAATATAAAATTATATACGGAACATTATCTTGCCTTCTAGAGAGATCACGGCTATGGAACCAAAAATGTAAGCCGGCCTACCTCTCACTCAAGATGAACCTCTGATGGTTATTATGGTAACATGGACTAAGAAGACAAGGAATCCCAAATCCATCATACTCCTCTAAGGCTAACACTCCAAGACTCAAGACATGACTCACTGGAGAACTCAATGAGAGAGAGATAGTTGCAAATTAAAGGATGATGAGTACCTCCTCACCCCTTATTTATATACTTATAAAATAGTTACGCACCTAAATTACTAATTACTAGAGTAACTTAACTTACTAGGCTAAAAGTCAAATAAAGTAAAAAATTTAAAGAAATATCCATACTCATGGGAATATTCTCCTAAGCATGTGATCTTATCTTGACCCAACCACTAAGTCAAAGATTTCTTCACATGAGCTATCCTTGAACAATAGAAGAATCCAAACCAAAAAGGCTTATTGGCCCAAGAGTTCTCAACTCTTTCCTCAAAACCAAACACCTAAGAATAATACCAAGTCAACACACTAGAATCCAAAATAGTGATGCTCATCTTTTTCATTTCCTCTAAAGTAAAGTCCCCTCTATCTTAACTATAACTAACTTTAGCTAATCATGACTAATTTAGAACTATCCTTTATCTCTATATAAATAATATCTGTTAAGTACGTGTTATACCAAACTAAATATCACAATATCACACACATGTATAAATGGATGTTACGATCCCACCTATCTTGCTCACCTAAGGTGAAGCCTTAGAGCATGTCCCCAATAGTGCAAATAGCACGCTCTATTTTTCCATCAAATTGTAGATGGTATACCATGGACATGGCAAGTTTGGTTTTGAAGATATATAACAATATGGAGTTTAACAATGAAGTTAGTTGGGGCTAACAAAGTAGTAAATAGGCCAAATTAGCCTTAAATATTCTAGAAGTATCTAAGAAGCTTCTTGGGAAGCTTCCCAACTAGCTTAGCTTGCACCCCAAGTAGGCAGTTTCTAAAAGAAATTTTTAGAAGCTTCCAACTAGCTAAGCTTGCATGCCAAGTGGGCGACTTTTGGAAGGAAGCTTCTTGGGAAGATTCTTGGTTAACTTGGCTTGCATTCCAAGAAAGCGGTTCAAGAAAGCTTCTTAAGAAGCTTCTCAAGAGCTTTTTATACTCCCTATAAATACCAAAGCCAAAGCTCATGCTGTGCATTCATAGTTTCCCTCATTCAAATGTCCCAATGTGATCTTACATTCTCTTATTTCTCTCCTTGGTCTTGATCTTGATCTTTACAAGATGGCAAAGAGTGTTCTTACATAAAAAAAGTAAATTGAGTGCCTCAATCAAGATAGGCCATGGTGAGAAAAGAATGTGGCTAAGTACAATTGAGCTAATTGTGAAGTAATCATGTCCTTGGTCATAGGACACATATGAATCATTATTTTCAATATGTCTACAAAGACTACAATGGAGTCAAACCTTGAGGTGGTTGTGAGAAATTCACAAACCAGATCCATGCTAACCTATTCCCAACATTGTGTAGGAATAAGTAGGAGTTGAAGGAGTCCTATGGGAATCTAATTAGAAGATTTATTTTGTTGATAAAGAAAGTATCTTTCAACATACTCCATCATATTATTGCTCATATAGGCTAGTAATAATGGCATTTTACTACATCTAAGGTTTTGTCCACTCCAACATGGCTTACAATGGCAAAATCATGACAGTTTGCTAGGATAGTGGCTCTTATGTTTGGGGCATCTGGGATCCATAACTTGCCATCACAAAAGGTGAGTCCTTGCGTATTGGTTCCACTTTTGGATAATTGAGCTCCAACCATTTGTGGGTCAAATTTTGTAGTAGCGAGAATCCTTGACCAAAATTCTAGGTCCATCTTGATCTCTACTACTAGATTGTTTAACATTGGCATTTGGGTGAAGGTAATTGTAAGTTGCTTCTTGCTTTCCACATATATGATCATAATGTTGAACCATTATCTTCACTCTACCCACCAAATCTATTGACAAGATAGATCATTCTATGTCTTAAAGTAGACTAGAGGGTTGTGGTCTATCTCCACTACAAATGCCTTCTTGCTAATATAGTGCTTCCAATGCTTGGTTGCAAGGACAATGGCCAATCTTCTTGTTTGATGGTGAGATAGTTGCATTTTGTCGATAATAGCTTTTGAGACAAATATGTAATTGGGAGCTATCTATCATTCCATTCCTATTGTAGGACTACTCTTATTGCAATGCCTGATTCATTGATAGCCAAATTGATTGGAAGTTTTGGGCCATATCATTTCAAGATTGGTGCATGTAATAATGTATCTTTTAATTCCTAAAAGGCCAATTCTCCACATTGGCTTCTTCTCCTTGCCAAGAAGTGGAATTAGAGGTTGTGCAAACTTGGAGAAGTCCTTGAAAAATCAAAGATAGAACCTCATCAATCCTATGAAACTCTTGAGTTGAGTTTGATCTTTTAGAGCACTCCATTTCTAAATGACTTCTATTTTATCTATTAATATTTGGATATCTTTTGCACTCACTCTATGCCCCAAGTAATCTACTTCAGACTTGCCAAAATTTCACTTTGGGTTTTTGGTATATAATTGATTCTATCACAAAATGTAGAGGACTTCTCATAGATGTTGCTTGTGCTCCATCATCATCTTTTTGTAGATTGATATGTCATCAAGAAAAATGAAAATAGATGATGTTGCTTGTGCTCTATCATCATCTTGTTGTAGATTGAGATGTCATCAAGAAAATTGAAAATAGATTTATCTAAGTATGGACCAAATATGTCATTCATCAAACTCATGAAATTTTTGGTGTGTTGGTGAGTCCAAATGGTATCACCAAGTACTCAAAGTGTAAAAGACCAAGACCAAGGAGAGAAATAGGAGAATAGAAACTCACATTGGGACACTTGAATGTGGGAAAACTCCAAATCCTAGCATGAGCTTTGGCTTTGGTATTTATAGGTAGCATACAAGGCCCTTGAGAAGATTCCTCAAGCCACTTTCTTAGAGTGCAAGCCAAGTTAACTAGGAAGCTTCTCAAGAAGCTTCCTTCTAGAAGCCGCCTACCTGGGGTACAAGCTAAGCTAGTTGGAAGCTTCTAGAAGTTATTGACTTGAGGTGCAAGCTAAGCTAGCCAGGAAGCTTTCCAAGAAGCTTCCTAGATACTTCCGGAATATTCAAGGCTAATTTGTCTCATGTGCTACTTTGTAAGCCCGACTAACTTTGTCGCTAAACTCCATATTGTTACATATTCCCCTATCGCTAGTTGGTGATGTCCTTGTCGCCAATGAAGCTTTGAATTCCTGGATGGCCTTATGTGCATTCCGGAGGTGAGAAAGAGGTCCCTATGTGGTATCATGAAGGGGATACCCTTTCCAAAGGACCTTGTACTCCGTATGTTGG
Organism: Lunularia cruciata; assembly: GCA_948567375.1. Classification (NCBI taxonomy): domain Eukaryota; kingdom Viridiplantae; phylum Streptophyta; class Marchantiopsida; order Lunulariales; family Lunulariaceae; genus Lunularia; species Lunularia cruciata. Next base: position 36,747,523 of record OX419762.1, on the reverse strand, counting down.
TGACGGCCTTGTTGAATATGGCGACTCACAAGGATACGATCAACTTCATACTCCTCATGATCATTGATAGGGATAGGAAGAGGGAGAGGTTAGACTCCAAAGGAAAAGCAAGAGGGGCTAGGAACAAAAGGTTTCAACTTAGAAATATGAAAGATAGGATGGATACGCATGTGACAAGGCAATGCAAGTTGATAAGCAACAAGAGAGACAATTTGAATGATATCAAAGGGTCCTGTCCAATTAGAGGCAAGTTTATGAACTTGGGTATCTAGTGGGAGAGGGAGGTTACTAGAGGATAACATGACTTTATCACTGACTTCAAAGGTAAGATCACGACAATGGTGGTCCACATATTGTTTTTGGTGATTCTGAGCAACAAGGAGGTGAGACTTGGCTTGTTGGAGAGATTGGGATATAGGGGTCAAGAATTTGGAAGAATGAGGAACCTGAGATGAAGAGGGAGCAAGAAGAGAATTTGGAACAAGTGGATCTTGGCCAAAATTGAGAAAGAAAGAAGAAAATCCGGTGCTTGCATGTTTGGAATTGTTGTAGGCAAATTCTGCAGCTACAAGACATTCATCCTAATTGGTATGGTGGACATTGACAAAAGCACGCATCATATCCTCCAATGTACAATTTGTGCATTTGGTTTGTCCATCAGTTTGAGGATGATAGGCCATGGACAAAGCAAGCTTGGTGCCAAGTATTTGGAAGAGTGCTTGCCAAAACTTCTTGGTAAATTGAAGATCACGGTCGGAGATGAGTACACGTGTCATCCCATGATGCTTGAAGACATTGTTGAAGTAGATTTGTGCTCAGGTTGGAGCATCCATGGTATCATAGGTTGGTGCCAAGTGGATTTGCTTACTAAGCTTATCCACAAACACCACAATAACGGTGTGTCCTTGTTTTGTCTATGACAAGGATGTAATGAGATCCAAGCTCACATGCTCCCAACGAGCGGATGGAACGGCAAGTGGTTGAAGGAGTCCACTCCGCTTTTGGTTGTTGACCTTGTTATGTTGGTAGCTCTCACACGATTGGATAAATTCTTGAACATCTCGTGTCATGTTGGGCCACCACCATTGATGTTGGAGGGTACCCAAGGTCTTGTCTACACCCATGTGACCAACAATGGGTAAATCATGTGCTTCTTGAAGGTGCACAAGTCGAATATCACCTTTAGCTGGAACATAGATCCGGTCTTCATGGAATAAAAGACCCTCCTTGATGGAGAAGGTGTTGCACTCCTTATCGCATGCCGTAAGGCAACCATGTACCATTTGGAAGAAGTGATCTTGGTGTAGAGCTGACAGAAACTAGTTTTGGACCTTGGAGTCAATTGACACCATTGAAATTGCCACTGTGATGAGAAGAAGAGACTTCAAATCAGGTCGTCATGATAAAGCATCAGAGATGACATGGAACCAACCTGGTTTGTTCTCAAGTTTGATGTCATACAGTTGGAGTTGTTCCTCCCATCATTGACTCTTCATGTGTTCCAAGTGTAAAGTTTGCAACAATGGTTTGTGATCAGTTTGCATCATCACTTGTTTCCCCAAGAGGTAATGCCTCCATACCTTGGTGGCATATACCATTGCAAGTTGTTCTCAATCTCAAGCAGAGTAGTTACATTCAGCCGTATTGAGTTGGCAACACACAAAGGCAATGGAATGGAGTCCATTTGGGAATTCTTGTTGCAGCACGGCTCCAATTGCAAAGTTAGAAGCATCAAAATCAACCACACAGGGTAGTTGAGGATCATATGGTTGAAGAATGGGTCTTGAAGACACCATATGCTTTAACTTTTGGAATGCTTCTTCATGCTTGGTGGTCCATTGAAAGCTCGAGTTCTTTCCTAAGAGGTCAGTCAATGGTGCAATGACATAATAATGGATGAACTGTCGGTAAAAACTGGCCAATCCATTGAATGCCCATACTTTGGTAGCATCCTTTGGGGTAGGCCAATCAATAATGGCTTTGATTTTCTCTTCTTCCATCTTGATCCCCTCTGATGAGATCTTATGACCTAAGAAGGTAACCTCTTTTTGCCAAAAGGCACACTTTGACTTCTTGGAGTAAAATTTCCATTGTCGTAGTTGTCTTAGGACTTCTTGCACATGATTCATGTGTTCTGCCTCTGTCTTACTATAAATTAAGATATCATCCAAGAACACCACCACTGACCGATCCAATAGTCCATCCAACACCCGATGCATCTGATCCACAAAGATTGTTGGAGCATTAGTGAGTCCGAAAGGTAGAACTTTCCACTCAAAATGCCCATACCTTGTATGAAAGGTAGTCTTTTGCACATCCTCTCTATCAATAGGAATTTGCCACTAGCCGCTGCAAGATCCAACTTGGAAAAGTAGCATGCGCCACTTAGTTGATCTAGCAAGTCATCAATCCGAGGCAAGGGATATGCATTCTTCACGGTTTGCTTATTGAGCCCATAGTAATCAATACAAAAATGAAGTCCTCCATCCTTCTTTGGAACAAATAGTACCGGTGCTCCCCAAGGAGAGGTACTATGTTGTATGAAGTCCTTCTCCAACAACTCTGTAAGTGTTGTTTGCAACTCCTCCAACTCCTTTGGTGAGAGCCGATAGATCGGTTTACTCATTGGAATACTCCCTAGCAATAACTCAATCTTGAAGGGCATACCTCGATCAGAGGGTAATCCCTTTGGCAGATCATCCGGAAACACATCTACAAACTCCTCAACTATCCGATCAACCATTGCTTGATGAGGCTGTTAGCCCTCTTCCAATTGTTCTTGTGCAATCGGCTTGATCCACACCATGAATATAGATTTATCTTCCTCCAAAGCTTGCTCTATGGTTGCTTTACTAACGAACTTCCCTTCCAGGGAGTCATCTCTCTTTGAAGCTTGCTCCATGGCTGCCTTCTCGGCAAACTTCCCATCTTGGGACTCCACTCCCTTCAAGGTTCACTCTATGGCTACCTTCTTGACAAACTTCCCATCTTGGGACTGACTTTTCTTAGGTGTCTTACTCAGAGGTGCCAAACATCCTAATTGAAACTTCCTACCTTGGTGTTATACTTGCATTTGGCATCGGGTCCAATCAAATTGAACCTTATGACGTTCAAGCCAAGGTAGACCTAAAATGATATCATAGTGTAGAGGTGCCACTATAGACCTCATACACTCCAAATACTCTTTCCTATTCTTGAAGGTAATAGGATGCGAGGTGCGGAATGCAAAACTCTTTCTACCATCTACCATCATCAAACTGCTTCCAATCACTGGCTTGATAGGAATGTCCCATTCTATTGCTACTTGCATAGACATGCAATTCTTTGAACCTCCAAAATCAACCAAAACCCTACAACCCTAATTAGATATCGTACCTTGCAAGTGAAGCAAACTTGCATAGGTCGAGCCTTCAATCCCATTGGAACTAATCAAGCTCCCCATAGGCGGCTTGAAATCTCCTATTGGGATTCTTCGTTTCCCTATCATTTGATTCCACAAACTCTATTTGGGCAACTTGTTGAGGTTGCCTATTCCTAAGTGGACATTGAGCAATGCGATGTTCAACTTGGCAACAATAAAAATAGCCTCCATTTTATCATAATCTTTCTCTATCTACTGCACCAAGTGGCCTCCATTGGATAACATTAATCTCCATTGGTGATGGTTCTTCCACCCGTACATATTGTACTAGTAAGCTTGGTGTAAGTTGAGGTCAAGACCAAGTTGTTGCAACCAAGGAATCAAAGCACTCAGCCAATTGCATGGCTTCTTTTTTGTTTTGTGGTTCTCGCATGGTCACCTCCAATTTTGTTTGTGACTTCAATCCCCGCACAAATCAATCCAGAACTTCTTCTTCTTGTACATCTGGAATTTGCATGATGATGTTCTAAAATTGTGTGATGTAACCTCTTACTAAGAAAATCTGCTTCAACTCTGCCAATTTATCTCATGCGGCTCAGGTGGCATTTATAGTTTGAAATGGACCAAGTATTGCATCCTTGAATTCTGTCCATGTCAAGATTGGTGCAACAATCTGTCATTCAGCTTGCTCCACTCAAAAATGCCACCAAAGTTTTGCCACACCATCCAATTGGCTAGAAGCCAAGAGAATCTATTTCCGTTCATCTTGAAGACAAGTGGCTTTGAAGTAATGTTCACAATCAAACAAAAAAGTTTCCATTGTGCTTGGAAGATTCTTTCCTTCAAACACCTTGGGTTTTGGAAATCAAATATGATCTTCTCCATCTCAAACTGATGCTCTCTCTATATGTTCTTGTTGTTGTTGATCTCATTCATCCAACAATCAAGTAAGGTGCTCAATTTGTTGCTGCATTGCAAGGATAACGTCCGGTATTGCCGCTATAGCTACTACTCTATCCTACTACTCCCAATTTATCTAATTGATTAACAAATAGATACAACACGTCCATCTTTCTCTATAAGTGACAACCAGAAGTATCAAGGGTTCCTCAGGCACGATGATCATATGTAGAAAATCCTACCCAAAGCGTGAGGTGATGAATTGTATGAAGTGGTGCTTGGGTAATATATGGACATGAAAATCCCAATGGTTTGGTGAAATTGGATTTTGTAATCCATAAATTCCATCCATCCCATTCCTGCTCTGATACCAATGTAAAGACGGAGACCAAGGAGAGAAGTAGGAGAATAGAAACTCACATTAGGACACTTGAATGTGAGAAAACTCCAAATCCTAGCATGAGCTTTGGCTTTGTTATTTTTAAGTAGCATACAAGGCCCTTGAGAAGCTTCTCAAGAAGCTTCCTCAAGCCGCTTTCTTAGAGTGCAAGCCAAGTTAACTAGGTTAGCTTCTCAAGAAGCTTCTGTCTAGAAGTTGCCTACTTAGTATGCAAGCTAAGCTAATTGGAAGCTTCCTTCTAGAAGCTATTTACTTGAGGTGCAAGCTAAGCTAGCTAGATACTTCTGGAATATTCTAGGCTAATTTGTCTTATGTGCTACTTTTTAAGCCCAACTAACTCATTGCTAAACTCCATATTGTTACACAAAGTGACCATACCTTGTTACCTTGTATGTAATCCTCTGCAATCCTAATTTGGTTGTAACCACTCCACAAATCAAATTTAGTGAAGTGTTTTACCGCATTGAGTTGATCAAATATATCATCCATGCATGGTAATGGGTATTTTTTCTTCATCATTTCTTGATTTAGGCTGTAGCAATGAATGCACATGTGCATTGTACCGTCCTTCTCCTACATAAACAAGACAAGAGCTCCATGTGGTGATACGTTGGGTTAGATAAACCCTTTCTATAACATCTCCTTGAGCCTAGCACTCCAACTCAAGAGGTGACAATCAATATAGTAGACCCTTACAAGGAGGTGTCTCTCCTAGAAGTAGCTTGATTTCATGATCTACTCTCCTTTTTGGTGGTAATCTTGAGGTAAATCATTGAGAAGATATGTTGAAACTCATTGACCATATTTTCAAATTTTCAAAAATTTATCCATCAAGTTGTGCACTCTAGATTTCATTATTAGACCCATGAAATGTCTATCTATCTTATTGATAGTTATTATCCCTATGACATAGAAAGGCAATTACCTTTGTGATCTTTCTTGGGATCTTAACCCCAATGATCTTCCATTAGCTAGTTCTCACAACTTTCTTTCTCCAATCTCCAAATTTCTTACTACAATCCTAGGGTTGTGGTGCTTCATCCATGGCATGCCTAAGATTTCATTATAATGAGTTAACCATATCACTTGCCAATCAAATTCTTCTTGATAATCTCTTACAAAGAGTGCTATCTTTCTAGGTAATAACTCAATCCACTTTGTCTGATCATTAGATAAATGTACTTCTTCATTCTCATCCTTCTCTAATTCCATCTCCCGACCTTATTGCAATAGAGTGAGACAAGAAATTCTCTTTTGCTCTAGGGTCTATCAATACTCTCACTTGATTGCCTTCTAGGACTCCATTTCTGACAATAAATTATACATTTGTCTTCCTCAAACTTTGCACACTCATCCTCTTCTTTGCCCAACTTTTATTCTTCTTCTTTGAGCCAATAAGACCGTGAGGTAAATTATGGATGATCTTTGTTTTTTGATGTGCTTTCAACATTCTCTTTTACAATTCATCTCTCCATGTAGTTCAAAGGTTGCTTGTTTGGAGATTGAGTGCCTCTAGGAAGATGAGCATGACGATTCATAGTTATGTGCTCAACTCAATCACAATTGTAACAACATCATTGTTTTACTCAAGCCCCTCTCCTCATGGGACTCCATCTCTCCTTTTTTGATCTGTCTTCATTCTTCTTGGAGTGGTCATGCTTCTTAGTCTCAACATTGAGTGTTGCACAATTCCATAAGAATCGGTCGACCAAAATAGGATGTCTTAGCATGGTAGTGTCACATTAGGACTACCCCTTCACCTCCTCCACGCACCCTTGCTATTCCTTGAGCATATGTAATGGCTCAAAAATAGTCTAAGAGATTTTGTACCATTACCTCTTGGTAAATTTGCTCTTTTAAATCTTGTTTGAAATTGTCAAGAGTTTCTATTGGACTCATACCGGTTATAATGACCTATAGATCAAGAGATCCCTCCAAGTACTCTTGTATGTTGATCTTTTACTTCAACTTCCAAAGTTGAGTTCAAGCCATCTACATGGAATCCATAGATTGGAAATACTGCAACTACTCTTCTTGCATTGCCATCCAAGTGATATGTCTTCTTGTAACCACAATGATCATTCCCAAGCATCATTGTGATACCCTTTTTTGTGTTTTTAAGAAGAAGTATATAGCTTAAGTCAAATTGGAATTGAATGGCTAAGAAAGAAGAAGAATAATGTATTCGGGTCAAACCTAAAGAAGTTCACTTCATGTAGGAGAAGGAGGACTCAGATTGGACTGGTCAGGAGGTAAACTCAAAGTAAGGAAACTCCACTATAGAGTGATCAACCCGATGCAAAGAATCAACAACAACTTCCTTTGAACGTGCCAGACAAGAATGTGCAATCAAGAAAATGGCTAAGTCATGAGTGGGATAAAATTGTTAGTGATAGGAGGAATGCATGTAAAAGGTGTGATTATCAAGAGAAGAATGACTAAGGAATGACCACACATTGGAATACTATAAGGTTTAGACTTGGTCGAGGAAGTGTCAAAATGTCATGGAAATTCCTCTTAGTAGTTGTCCCAAAGGAATACGTATCACAAAGCCAACTGAGAGTTCAATTCTCCAAAATCCAAGAACCAAGAACCAAGAATGGCTACAAGGTGGATACATATCAAGACACAATAAGATGAAGTATTGTTGAGGCTATGATGGCAATCTTCCAACCCAAGAGAACCACTTATATAACAAAGAATCAGGTGGTGTTTTTCCATCAAATTTTTCTTAGAGAATAAATGAATTGGGCAAACTGCTTTCACCAGCAAACAAGACAAATGATCAAGAATTGGAGAACAAATTTGCCTCCTCATTACTTTGTACCATTTGTAGCACATTTTTATCTTAGGTTGAATTTGTTGAATTCAGAGGAGAAGCTAAGGTTAGTATTCTAGAGAGAAGAGAGGTCAAAGAGAGTATACAGCCTAAGGTTGTAGGATTGTGAGCCAGCCTATCTCCCACTCAAGATGAACCTTTGATGCCTATTATAGTAGCACACGATGGAATAAGAGGGCAAAGAACCCCAATTCCATCATACTCCTCCAAGGCTAACACTCCAAGACCCAAGTCATTGGTCACTAGAGAACTCAATGAGAGAGAGATAGTTACAAATGGAAGGATGATGAACACCTCCTCACCCCTAGTTTATATATTTGTGAAATAGTTATGCACCAAAGTCACTAATTATTTGTAATACTCCAAGGACAAGAGAAGAGAGAAAACACAAATTGCACACTCAAACATTCGATGCCCCAAGGGAGCACCTTCTCTTTATTATATAGGCAAAGAGGATCTCCTCCAAGGAAGCTCCACCATAGGATTAGGGACACAGATAGGTGACATGTCAACAAGATCCACCCTTGGATTACTTACTTGGATGGGTGACCTTGTTTGGTCTAGGTCCTATCTGGTTGGTCAAACGAGCTTTGACCGGAGGGAATCTTTTAGGGAATCTTCCTGTAGGAATCTCAGAATCACAAGAGTAAGGTACCATTGGAAAGCTCTCGACGAGACAAACCAGGGGGAGGGAAGGCTAGCCTTTCCTTTGTTGGGGAGAACCTGCACATTTTTGAGGCCTAATTCATCCGTTTAGGCCTCCGAAATTGCCTTCAAAGATTTCAGGCATATTTCGGTTCCTACTCTATTAGTAGAAGTCCTCTTTTGGTGATACCTCTTTCTGATCTGTTTAGTCCATCATGTGTAACATCCTTCCAAATGTTACCAAACCAATTCTCACCTTTAAATCATATGTCTAGCTATTGGTTCTAAGGTTCTCAAGTCTATTTTGGTTTCTGCCCTATTAGTAGAAGTACTCTTTTGGTGATACTTCTATCTGATATATTTTGACCATCATGTATAACATCATTCTAGATGTTACCAAACCGAATTTCACATCTAGATCATATGGCTAACCCTGGTATTACAGACCTCCCTCCTTTTAAGACGCAACGTCCTCATTGTGCAATTGTTGCTCAAATGCTTGCACCAACACCGGTGCATGTGCCAAATTGGCAGCGGGTTCCCAGGTTGCTTCATAGAGGGGGTAACCTTTCTATGTACTAGATATTCCACCCGCGGATGGCGAGTACCACGCATGCGCTTTTGGAGAATCCGCTCCACTTCATATTCCTCTATGCCATCAATGATTGTCGGACAAGGTCGAGTGTCCTGTGTGGAAGTACCTTGGCCTGATCGGGGAGCATATCTGCGTAATAGGGAGACATGGAACACTGGATGGATCTTCATGTTTGGTGGTAGCTTAAGGTGATAGGCCACAGCGCCGATGCGACGAAGAATCGACAAAGGCCCAATAAAACAAGGTCTGAGCTTACGAGATCCAACTAATGTGAGGTTGGTTGTCGATAGCCACACTTGATCCCCAACATTGAACTCCATGTGCCTACGGTGTGCATCAGCATACTGCTTTTGTCGATTTTGTGCAATCTGTAACCTGTGCTTGGCGCTCTCCGCACCTTGTTGGATTCTAGAAACAAATGTGTTGATTGCATCAACCTTGGTAGTCACTGGACGGATCTTCATCAAGCTAGAAGGTGTGAAGGGATGCTCACCATACATGAGGAAGAACGGAGTGACCTGGGTGGAGGCATTCACTGAATTGTTGTAAGTGAATTCCACCAACGGTAGTAGGGTGTCCCACCTCTCTTGCTCTTCTAAGGTGAAGCCGCGTAACATGTCTTCAATCGTGCAATTAGCCCGCTCTGTTTGGCCATTTGTTTGTGGGTGGTAAGCTATAGACATGGCCAACTTGGTTTTGAAGAAACCAAAGAGTGTTCGCCAAAACAAATTGGTGAATTGGGTGCCTCTATCGGTGATGAGTACTTTAGACAAGCCATGGTGAGCAAAGACTACATCTAAGTATAGTTGAGCTAGTTGTGGAGCGGTCACCTCCTTGGTGGTAGGGCGTACATGAATCATTTTGCTGAGCCGGTCCACAAAGACCACAATGGAGTCAAACCCTGAGGTGGTCTTGGGTAATTCACAGACGAGATCCATACTCACTTATTCCCAACGTTGGGTAGGAGTGGGAAGAGGTTGAAGGAGCCCTGCAAGAGCTTGATTAGAAGCTTTGTTCTGTTGACAAAGTAGGCAGCTACGCACATAGTCCATCACATCGTTGCTCATCTTGGGCCAATAGTAATGGCGCTTGACTGCCTCCAAGGTCTTGTCCACTCCGACATGAGCTGCAATGGCCGAATCATGACATTCTGCTAGAATGGTGGTGCATAGTTCTGGGACATTTGGGATCCACAATCGGCCCTCCCAAAAGGTGAGTCCTTGGGTGCAGGTGACACCTTTGGACGATTGCGCTTCTACAATCTGTGGATCAGTTTTTGTAGCAGCTAGAATCTTTTGCCAGAATTCAGGGTTAATCTTAACCTTTGCCACCAAGTTGTTGGCCATTGGCATGCGGGTGAATGCATCTACAAGTTGCTTCTTACCTTCCACGTAGGTGATTGTCATGTTGAAGCATTGTCGCCACTCTGCCCACCGAATTTGGCAATGAGATAGATCCTTTTGCGTCTCGAGGTAGACTAGAGGTTTGTGGTCTATCTCTACTACAAATGCCTTCTTGCCCAGGTAGTGCTTCCAATGCTTGGTTGCTAGAACGATGGCCAGCTCTTCTCATTCTGTGGTGTGGTAGTTGCGCTCTACCGGTAACAACTTTCAAGAGAAATATGCAATTGGATGCGATCCGTCATGCCACTCTTGTTGTAGGACTGCTCCTACTGCTACGCCTGATGCATCCGTAGCCAACTTGATTGGACGTTTTGGGTCATACCACTTCAAGATTGGTGCATGTAACAAGGCGGCCTTCAATTCTTGAAAGGCCAACTCTTGTGCAGTTCCCCATGTCCACTTCTTCCCCTTGCCAAGTAGTACCGTTAAAGGCTGTGCAACCTTGGAGAAGTCCTTGACAAATCTACGATAGAATCCCGTCAACCCCAAGAAGCTCTTAAGTTGAGTCTGATCTTCTGGAACACTCCATTTTTGAATGACCTCTATTTTATCTGTCAATACTTGAATGCCCTCTGCACTTACTCTATGCCCTAAGTAGTCTACTTCAGACTTGCCAAACTCACACTTTGAGATTTTGGCGTACAACTGATTCTGTCTTAGAATCTGGAGGACTTCTCGTAGATGTTGTTTGTGTTCTGTCATCGTGCTACTATATACTAAGATATCATCCAAGAAGACGATAACAGACTTATCCAAGTATGGACGAAATATGTCATTCATTAGGCTCATGAAAGTGGCAGGCGCATTGGTGAGGCCAAAAGGCATCACAAGATACTCAAAGTGGCCATACCTAGTTCGAAAGGCAGTTTTGTACACATCATCCTCTATAATTTGGATTTGATTGTAACCGCTCTGCATGTCCAGTTTGGTGAAGTATCTCGCTCCATGGAGTTGATCAAACAGGTCATCCATGCGAGGTAAGGGGTATTTGTTCTTCATTGTTTGCTGATTGAGACCCCGATAGTCAATGCACATGCGCATTGTACCATCCTTCTTCTTCACAAACAAGATAGGGGCCCCATATGGTGATACGCTAGGTTGGATGAACCCTTTTTGTAGCATCTCCTCAATTTGAGTCTTACATTCCTCCAACTCATGAGGTAATAGGCGATATGGGGCCTTACAAGGAGGTGTCTTCCTCGGGAGTGTCTCTATTTTGTGATCTACTCGCCTTTTAGGTGGTAATCCTCAGGGTAGATCATCGGGAAAGACATCTTGAAACTCATCCACCACATCCTTCAATTTCTCAGGAATTTTTCCAGCGAGTTGTGCACTCTGGACTTCTCTTATTAGACCCATAAAACATCTATCGGTCTTAAAGACAGTTGTCGTCCCTACGACATATAGAGGCAGTTTCTGCATGTGTGATTTTTCTTTAACCCTAATGATTGACCATTGGTGGGTTCTCACTACTTTCTTCCTCCAATCCACCATTGGGTTGTACTGCTCCATCCATGGCATGCCTAAAATTGCATCATAACGGGCTAACTATATCACTCGCCACTCAATTGCTTCCTGATATTCTCCTACAGAGAGGGTTACCCGTCTAGGTAATGATTCAATCCTCTCTGTTTGCCCATTTGGTAACTCTACTTCTTCACTTCCATCTCTCTCTAGATCCATTCCCAAGCTTATTGCAATAGAGCGAGACAAGAAATTCTCTGTTGCTCCCGGATCTATTAATACTCTCACTTGATTACCTTCTAGGATTCCATTTACGACAATCAATTGTGAGGTTACCTTTTGGGATCTTTGCGCATTATTCTTCTTCCTTCCCTCACTTCTCTACTTCCTTATTGAGCCAGTAAGGCCGCGAGGTACATTTACTGGCGATCTTTGTTTTCCAAAGTGGTTTCCACCTCCTCTTCTTCAATGTGCCTCTCCATGTTGTTCAAGGATTGCCTGTACAAAGGCCAAAGGCCTCTAGGGAAACAAGTGCGACAATTGGTAGATATGTGCCCAATACGGCCACAATTGTAACAACGGCGTTGTTCTCCTCGAGTCCCTTCTCCTTGTGGGACTCCATCTCTTTGTTCTTCTACCCGTCCCCGCTCCCCTTGAAGCAGCCGTGCTCCTCGATCTCAGAATCGAAGGTTGCCCAATTCCATTGGTACTGGTCTACCCATGTGTAGCATTTCTGCCCGATAATGTTGAGGTGGAACTACTCCTTCACCTCCACCTAATGCTCCAGCTATTCTTTGCGCACAAGCAATAGCTTCAAATACCGTGCGAGGGTTTTGCACCATGACTTCTTGGCGAATCCGCTCTTTCAACCCTCGTTTGAAATTGTCGAGAGCCTCTGCTGGACTCATGTTGGTAATTGCGACTTGTAGATCCAGAAATGCCTCCACATACTCTTGTACGCTATTCTTCTGTCTCAATCCCCATAGTCGGGTTTGAGCCATCTGCATAGAATCCACCGATTGGAAATTCTTGAGCAGTCCTTCTTGCATTGCTGTCCATGTGACCTCTCTTCTCTCTGCCAGCATGGATCATTCCCAAGCATCATACCATGTGAGGGCTTTATTGGTCAAGTACCCACATGCAAACACGCCTGCAGCATGCTCTGTGATCTCTGTTGAGAACAATCGAAAATATCGATTCATTCTCGAGATCCAATTCTCTACTACTCCCATTGTACGCTGCCCCTTGTAAGGCTCGATGTTGCAGGTCTTCTTCATCCGGAGTAGCAATGTGGCTTCATCGTTGATAGGGTTCGTAGGCACGGGTGCCTCTCCAAGTACTTCAGTCGCAGGTACTGGGTTTTGAGACGGCTCTTCTTCTTGCATGGCTTGATCGTTCCTGAGGATCTGCACTTGACTTTGCAATGTCTCCATGGTCATCTTAATCTCTCGAAATTCATTCAACATCCCTTGCATTCCTTGCATTCCTTGCACTAGCGCTTGCAACTACGGATCCATGGTTCCTTCAATACCCAATTGCTAACGTCTACTTCAATACAGAGTCAATATAATCACTCTGGAAGGTGCACGAACTATCGGAACTACCATTGGGACCTCAGAAGCTATCACTCGTTGATAATACTCCTCACCAAAATTCCTAACCACAAAATCTCTAAACATCAATTTCGGCCTCACTACATAACGGATTTCTACTTGAATGTTGAAAGGGAGAGGATTTGGGACATTCATATCCATATTATCATAATAGAATGTAGATTGTCAAATCCTACTCTCTATCATATATTACCACAGGTAGAATCACCGGGTTTGGTGAGTTCATCACTCTGTCCATGAATTCCGCACCAAAGTGATAAACTAGCGATACTCTCATCTGCTCACGCTGGATGTTCATAACCTTGATGTGGAATGGGTTTGAGAATGGAAAGCTAGGTGCAGGAAATTGTCCCCCCTGTGCATCCATCCCATCCGCTCTCTAAAGTCCTTCCTAAGTCTAGCGATTACTCTATGTTCTTCACCTCAAATTACTCAGTTTCAGTAGTTCGTGCTATTCCAAGAGGGGTGATCCTCTCTCTTGGACAATAACACTCGCTCTGATACCATTGTAATACTCCGAGGACAAGAGAAGAGAGAAAACACAGATTGCACACTCAAACATTCGATGCTCCAAGGGAGCACCTTCTCTTTATTATATAGGCAAAGAGGATCTCCTCCAAGGAAGCTCCACCATAGGATTAGGGACACAGATAAGTGACATGTTAGCAAGCTCCACCCTTGGATTACTTACTTGGATGGGTGACCTTGTCTGGTCTAGGTCCTATCTGGTTGGTCAAACGAGCTTTGACCAGAGGGAATCTTTTAGGGAATCTTCCTATAGGAATCTCAGAATCACAAGAGTAAGGTACCGTTGGAAAGCTCTCAACGAGACAAACCAGGGGGGCAGGGAAGGCCAGCCTTTCCTTTGTTGGGGGGGGGGAATTTGCACATTTTTGAGGCCTAATTCATCCGTTTAGGCCTCCGAAATTGCCTTCAAAGATTTCAGGCATATTTCGGTTCCTACTCTATTAGTAGAAGTCCTCTTTTGGTGATACCTCTTTCTGATCTGTTTAGTCCATCATGTGTAACATCCTTCCAAATGTTACCAAACCAATTCTCACCTTTAAATCATATGTCTAGCTATTGGTTCTAAGGTTCTCAAGTCTATTTCGGTTTCTGCCCTATTAGTAGAAGTACTCTTTTGGTGATACTTCTATCTGATATATTTTGACCATCATGTATAACATCATTCTAGATGTTACCAAACCGAATTTCACATCTAGATCATATGGCTAACCCTTGGTATTACATTATTACTCTAACTCTTTGAAATGCTCCACCTTCTTCTTGCCTTGCCTCTTGTCAAGATCTACTTTTGTTTCCTTTGGACTTGCTCCAATTGAACCAAAGTAATTGCTCTTGCTTTTTCCAATTCCATGAGTTGATCCTTCCTTGACTTCTCTACATCACCTCCTTGTGCTTTCTTAAATCTCATATGAATGCTTTGGAAGGTAGGAAGATCAAAGTGAATAGGTAAAGTAGACTCAATACCATATACCAATTGAAATAGAGAATATCCTATGTAATTCTTCATGCTTGTCCTATACTCCCACAAAACTACATGAATCCTCTTGTCCTAATTGTATTTAACCCTCTCCATTTTTGCATCTTTGGCCAACAACATCATGCACAAGGCCAAATTGGTTCTCTCTACCAAGCCATTGGAATTTGGCTTATAAGATGTAATACTCTATGTGTGATAGAGAAATGTCATAGCATGGCTGTTGTAATGCTTCCTATAAACTCTCCTCCTCTTCTTAATATCAACTGCTATTCCATCCTTGGAGATGATGTGCCCCAAAAGTAGACCACCTTCACATCCAAATATGCACTTCTCTAGGTTGAGTGATGCATTTGCTTCATCCAAGCATTGTAAGACCTTGATTAGGTGCTAAAAGTGCTCCTCCTTGCTCCCATAGAGACAAAAGTCATCAATGAAGTCTCTCACAAATTTCCCAATGAAAGATTCAAATACCGTGTTCATGAAGCATTGGAATGTGGTTGGAGCATTGTAAAGCCCAAAAGGCATGATCTTGAAAGCATAAGTTCCCCAAGGTGTGGTGAATGTGGTGATTTGTTGATGCTCTGGTAAAATCTTGATTTGGTTATATCCACTATAACCATCTCCAAAACTATACCTCTCATGATCTGCAACCTCCTCCAAGATCTCATCAATGAATGGTAATGGATAGTAAACCTTTTTGGTAACAACATTGAGCTTCTTATAATCCACACATACCCAAAGTTTGCCATTCTTTTTCTTCAAAATCACAATTGGAGACACCCATTTTGAAATCTCCATCTCAAAGATAAATCCAGCCTCCTTGAGCTTATCAATCTCCTCCTTCATTACCAAAATTATTGGGGGGCTAATGCAACATTAATTTTGGTAGACTGGTCTTGCATGTGATGCCACCTCTATCTTGTGCTCCTCCAAGGTGACTTCCTTGAGATCTTTGTAATCAAAAACAAATAAGTGGATGAACTTGCAAAAAATCTCCTTAAATCTCACCTTCTCCTCCTTGTTAGCATTTGGATCATACTTGAGGGTAGATAACCTCCTCTCTATCTCCTCAAGTGTCAATGGTGATTTACCTGGGTCCTTCAAAACCTTTGGCTTTGGTGCAAAATCCATAGGACACAAGGAATACACATCAAAACTAAATTCAGATTCATCATCCTCCATGGAAATCTTGTCCTCCATGCTTGTGTTCACACTTGAAGCTCCTTCTTTTGAATCTGATTCCCAATAATTAGAAGATGGTGTATCTAAATGTGAAGTGTTGGTGGTGTTAGTGATTGGAACTATGACTCTAGTGTTTGATGGCCTAATCCTCAAGGGCCCTTTGTGCCATTGATCAATTGTACATGTTGCTCTCAATCATGGCTCCCAAGAAGTAAATCATAGCTTGAATCCTTCGAGACTTGGAAAGTCATGAGATTTTGAATTCCGATAATTGAAACTACCACCTTATCCATCATCCCTATTGGTTGAACTTGTTGTTTGTTTTCCATGCTCACCACAAATGTTAAAGGCCTTGAGTATATCACACCAAACTTCTTCATCAACCTTTTTGACATGGCATTCATTGTTGATCCTCCATCAACCAATGTATCCTTGATGTTGTGACCATTCACTCTCACATCAATCTTGGAGGCATATTCACAAGCTTCCTATGGTGTTGGCTTAGCATCCACCACTCCCATTGATACTAGATCGTTTGCCTCCTTCTTCCTCTTGCTCCTTGTAGAACTCAACCCACCTTTAAACTCCTTCATAAAGGTAGGTTCAAAGTAATCAATTGGCACACTATAATGTTAGCCTTGTGACTACCAACATCCTCCAACACATTATAGTTCCATTTTTGCTTGGAGATCAAGAAGTCTTCCATCCCCAACTTCTTTCTTGGAGTCTTTGTTGTTGATGGTGTTGAGGTGCAAGTGCTCCTAGTAGATATAAGATTATCCTTGCTAGGAGTGAATTCTTTAGAAGTGTGCACATCCTTTTCAAAACAAGCTATCTTCTTCTCTTATGCCAAAAGCTCCAAATTAAGACCCTTGGAGTTTGAGCACTCTCCCTTCTCACTTGATCTTAACCACATCTATAGATGATATCCACTTATCTTTGTTTGGATTAGGAGACACTTGGGTTTCACTCCCTCCCTCTTTCCTTCTATTTGCTCTTTCATAATCCCTTCCTCCATGTTAAGTGGAATTTATGCAATTCCTTTGGATGTGGCCTCTTCCTCCACAACCAAAACAATTTCTATCATTGAAATTTTTGGCTAATTGGCCTACTCTATATGGATAGCTTCCATAGCTCCTAGACCCTCTCCTTTCATTCTGATTCACCTCTCTCTTCTCCCTTAGTTGCACGACATTGATCTTGAGATTGGCAAGTTGTTCTATGATAGTTTGAAGTGGATCTTTTGGTGGAGGTGCAAGAACTAGAACAACTACTACTTGTGGTTCAACCCTTGCCATCAAAGTATCAGAATTTTCCCCATACTTGTTGCCTTGAGGAGGATGCACAACCTCCTTCACCACCAATCACTCTCATCTCCTTCCAAACTCTCCTCCATTCAAATTGCAATCTTGATAGCTTCAACCTTGGAAGAAGGTTTCTCATATTTCACCTTACTTCTTATTTTTGGTCTCAACCCTCCCACAAAATTCTTGGTGAGCATAGCTCCTACGCCAATCATAGTAATCTTCACATCATCCTCACCCTTCCTCAACACTATGCAAAATCTATACTCTAATTTCTCCACTCTTTCCACATAGACTCTCACTTTCTCTCCATTTCCTTGCTTCAGATAGGTAACCTCACTCATCAATCTCTCATAACTCTAATCTAGAAGAAATTTCTCAATGAGTGTTAAAGTCAAACTCTCCCAAGACTCTTCTTGCACATCTCTCCTCTTTATTTTTTTGTATTGTGACTCATACCATGTAAGTGTTGCATCTTGAATAAAATCTGGTAATAATGAGACCCACTCATTCTTCCTCCTCTGATTATTTCTTATGCAAGCTCTCTTGAGGTATCTCACAAAGATCTCCATATCTTCCCCATATCGTCTCCATCCTTGCCAAAGAAAACCGGAAGTTTCCTCATCTTAACTCCTCACTATCTTTCTCTCCAATTTTTTCTTTTCTTTTCTCACACTCTATAACTAATAGAATTGTACATGACTAACACCATTTGAGAATAATCCACCCTAGGGATCACAAAAGGTTCCAATTACTCCAAGATTTCTATAGAAATATCAAATTCTAGAGTGCATATTAATCAAACCCTCATGGATAATTCATCCATAAGTTGAAAGATTATCTCCATTACTAATCTTGAGAACTAGTTGATGAAGGTGGTAGTATTTGTGTAGCTTTACTAAGACTCTCTCCAAGATCCTTCACCAAGGTCTCTGAAAAGTGCTTTTACTACACTACACTCATGTCCTTTTGGAAGTCCTTCCACTCCACAAATCTCACATAACTCTTTGGTCTTAGATTTTCTCCCTCTCAATCTTGGTGAAGAAGGTTCAACATGCAGACCCAAGTCAAGTAAGCCTCCCTTTTCTCTCAATCTCTTCCTCTCAAAGGTCAATGGATATGAGCTTGCCTTAATGTCCCTTCTCTCCACATAAAAAACATTTATACTTGGTCTTTCCTCCAAGTGGTGTAGATTTTTGGATACTCTCAACACTTTCTTCAAATTCTATTCTTTACTCTCTTCTCCTCAATTTTACCCCTACAAACACCTCAAGGTCACCAAGAGTAGAAATTGAGGCTATGCAAGGTTCCCCAAGGACCCTTGGGGAACCTTGCATAGCCTCAATTTCTACTCTTGGTGACCCTCCATGTTCCCAAGATGAGTCTAAACACTCAAACATGCTTTTTGTTGCTCTCACACTCCTCATACATGAGGTCTCAACTCTATAGAATTGACCTTTCCTAACAATGTGACTCAAATCTCTCAATTGGTATGCCTCAATCCTTTGAAATTTTTAACATTTGATCACAACTCTAGGGTGTCCTTCCTCAAAATTTTTTAGGTCTTTTCATTGAGCCATTTGGCCTATGCATGTTTTCTATTCAACACACATATTTCAGATTTGGTTTGAAAACCACCTCCCTCACTTTAAAAACTTTATCTCTCTACAAAAAAATGATCTCCCTCTAATTTTGTGTCAACAAATAGGATACAATGCATTGAATTTTCTTGGAAAGTCTCAAAACAATCATATGAAAACTAAAGAAAAGATAGACTTTGTAAAATTTTCTAGAGAGAATGTAGTTGAGGGAGCAATTTATCCTATCAACTTCCAAAAATTCTATCCTAGTGCACATAATAGCTCTCACAATAATTTTAAGTGTGAAAACTGAAAGATAAGTCAAACTATCATGTATAGAAATTTCAAGTCCAGATCTCAAACTTGAAATTTTGCCCAAAATCTATAATCTACCTCACATAATCTCTCCAAATCCTCTCATGTGTACAAGATGTACAAAATCACCTCAAAAACATCACAATGAACTTCATGGAATACAAATAGGTCTTGGTTCTCTAACATAAGTTCAACTTTCTCCTCCCCCAATGTTCTCTCTAAGTGAACTCTCATAGCCTCCTTCTGCCTAATGTAGAATTGAATGCGGAACATTATCTTGCCTTATAGAGAGGTCACGGCAATGGAACCAAAAATGTGATTAGGCATGTCTCTCACTCAAGATGAACCTATGATGGCTAGTGTGGTAACGCACCATGGACTAAGAAAGCAAAGAACTCCAACTCCATCATATTCCTCCAAGGCTAACACTCCATGACTCAAGACATTGCTCACTAGAGAACTCAATGAGAGAGAGATAGTTGCAAATGGAAGGTTGATGAATACCTCCTCACCCCTAGTTTATATAATCATGAAATAGTTATGCACCAAAGTTACTAATTACTTGAGGAACTCAAGTTATTAGGTTAAAAGTCAAATAAAGTCAAAAAGCTAAAAGAATATCTATACTCATGGGAATATTCTCCTAAGCATGTGGTCTTATCTTGACCCAACCACTAAGTCAAAGATTCCTTCACATAGGCTATCCTTGGACTATAGAAGAATCCAAAACAAAAATACTTGTGGGCCCAAGAGTTTTCAACTCTTTCCTCAAAGTCAAACACTTAGGAATAATACTAAGTAAACACAATAGAATTCAAAATGGTAGTGCTCATCTTTTTCACTTCCTTTAAAATAAAGTCCCTTCTATCTTAGCTATGATTAACTTTAGCTAATCATGACTAATTTAGAACCATCATGTATCTCTATATAAATAATATCTCTCAAGTACTGTAATATCAAGCTAAATATCAGAATATCACACACATGCACAAATGGGTGTTACAAGACTAAGTAAAGCAAGTAAAGTCAAGAAAGATGAAGAGAGATTGGAAAAGAAAACTTTGAAGGTCAGAAAGTGAAGACTTTGGGGTAAGGAACCAACAAAGGAAGCACCTTCTAAAGATAAGTACAAAGACAATGAAGTGTGGATGTTGTTGGTGGGATAGCATATTTGTTGAAGATTGTCTATCTATTGCTTTTGTAGCTACACAGAAAGAAGTAGAAGCTGAAGAAAGATCATCCTAAAGTGAGAGATGAATTGCAAGTAGTAAGGTATTTGAGTGAAGAGATCTTGGAGTTAAAGAGGACTTTAACCCAAGGAGAGGAGGAAGCCAAAGTACTTCAGAGGAAGAGTTTTGATAGTTTATACGAGTTTTTGTGAAGTGGGGTGAAGAGCTTGAGAGACAGACATCAAAATTGAGGGAACAAAAGGCATTGTTCAAGAAGATGAAGAGTGAATTTGCTGATTCAAGACTGGAAGTGCTAAACTCAAAGGCAATGATAGTTGTGATAGAGCAGGAGGTGGAGAGTTTAAAACTGAGTGTAGTGGGTAAGGATCAAGCTTAGCAGCATGAACTGATAGCGAGGAATCAAGAAGAAGAAAGATTGCAAGGATTTATCAGAAATATGGACGCTCAACTTGTCTAGTATGTGAAGGAGAAGTAAGCATTGAATGCAGAATTTGAGGATGAGTTGAAAATGTACTGGAATGAATTGGCAGTGGAGTGAATAAGGAGAAGATAATTTTGAGGAATGCATTGAATTCAGTGGAAGAAGTCATTGTGAGAGTGAAGTTGATGTTGAGTATTGAGGTTGATGTAAAGTTGGAGGAAGCAAGATTGCATGAGTTGATGTTGTTAGTGCAAGAGACTAGGACGAAGAAAGTGAAGGATGTGAACATGAATAAATTATTGATCAATTTACGAGAGAGTAGATAGGAAGATGATAGAGGTAGGAGATAATGTTTGTCTCAGATTAGATTTAGCTAGGTGTGTTTAGATGACCTTTAGAGTAGTGTGAAGAGAGATACCCAAGGTGAAGTAGTTGAGGTAGGAGTGCAAGGTCTTAGGATGAGTTACTCAAGTTCATTGGAGAAATTAGATTAGAGAAGGAGAAGCTAGATAGGATAGTAATGACTTTAGTCTTAGTTTAGACTAAAGATATGACAAAGTTGTTAGTAGTATATAGATGTGAAAAATAGGAGGTGATTGTAGTTACATCGTGCATAGAAGTTGAAGTAGAAGTAGACATTGGATTGGGTTAACAACCAATTTGAGATCCAAATTGACAGATATGAAGAAATGGGTTGTCATTTTGGATCTAGAGATTGTTAGGAAGCAGTTTACATAGTTAGATAACTGTCAGTGCTCTACCTATTCAAAGGAGGCATTTTTAGTGAGTATTTTCATTTAGTCCAGTATTCATATTTTGAGGTTGAGTGAAGAAAAGTGCTATAACTCA
The DNA here is from genome assembly GCA_948567375.1 of Lunularia cruciata. Taxonomy (NCBI): domain Eukaryota; kingdom Viridiplantae; phylum Streptophyta; class Marchantiopsida; order Lunulariales; family Lunulariaceae; genus Lunularia; species Lunularia cruciata. Next base: position 36,725,958 of record OX419762.1, on the reverse strand, counting down.
ATGCTCATCATTTCAACTTAATTTTGAGTATCAATCCTATGTGTGTGTTTGTGTGTGTTTAGAGAAATTCAAATTGTAGTTAGTGAGTGTTAGAGGAGGACCCTAGCCATGCCAAGTGTGCCTACTGTAGCTAACCTTGTAGGTAACCTGTGGTGAAGACCCAAAGCCCAAGCACATTGCAAAGTGATTGAAATAGGCTATTGGTAATAGGATATGAGTATGGTTGGAGAGACAGCCACTGCCTCTCTTCTTTGCAAAGAGGCCTGTGTTGCATCTGAAAGGAGAGTATTTCTGATATTTCTATTTCTTCTTCCTCAACAAGAACCACAAAATTTGGTTTATTTTGGTCATTTAAGCATGTTACAACCATAGACCATGATGGCCTCAATAATCTTACTAGAGTTAGATTCAATATCTATGTATTATCACTTGAATTTTCTTCTTTTCTAAGGAATTCTTGTAATTTCATGATTACATTATTCAATTCAAGAAGTAGGCAATTTATTTCATCAGATTTCACCATCTCCATTTGCTGTGGGGTTTAGCATGTTTAGGACTTTCCCTCTCAATTTGATGGATGGTTTGTGCATCTTCATGACTTTGAGTTCTAGGAAAAGCAATCTCAACCCAAGCTTGATGTGGATTTTAGTTAGCATGTGATGGCAATGAACTATTTGGATAGATACACTTTGTCTCTATAGACATTTATTTTTATGTAGACATACAATTAAAATACATAACTGTTAATGTTAAAATATCTAATTCACCTAATGAGCTGGTCAGGAGGAGTCCCGCCTTTGAATTGCTAACTAGGATGATTAACTGCTATGTTGGGCTATACTAAATCCAAAACTTATATTTAACCCAAAAGATCAAGTGAGTTAAAAGAAAGGGTGACTGCAAGAAAACGCAAAGGATGAGAAGACCACATCAAGCCATACAAGGGTGAGACAACATAGGGAGAAGAAGTTTTGCCTTGTGCGGACAGGTCTGAAGTATTCACGCATTCACTACCAACTAGGACAATCAAATGCCACATATGAAGTTATCAAGTTAGTCCACCTCAAAGCCGCCAGCTATGGCAAACTATTTTCATGTAGGCATCAACATTTGGAATATTGTTAAGTCTTTTCTGGAGACTTAGGGTGCCATTAAGTCTAAGTGCCAAAAGTAAGATACTAGGGTGTTTCAGAAATAGTTTTACAAAGCTTTGTATTTTTTCATATAGCTTATATGAAGCGTTCACTAAATTGGTATGGGGTGCGAGCCGGAGGAAGAAAGTGTCTTGCCATGGATTTCAGATCAAGTTCCTTATTATCAGCAAACTCTATAAGAGGTGGTTTGTAGGAAATAAGGGATATGGAGTTTTCCATTATCACACCACAATGCATTATTTACACATTAGGGTTAATAAAGTGCCTAGTTTACATTAGGGTGAATGGGATGGCCACCGAAGGAGGCAATGAAGATAAGTGATGGAAAAGAACAAGATGAACTACACAAGAGGACAAAAACAAGAAAATTGACCGTAGAGTGGGAAGATTAGTAAACATTGTGTGAAGATGGGAAGAGGGGGAGTGAATTTAATTTGATATAAAATCCTCAATTTCATTATTTAAAAATTCCTTTTTCAGCTAATAAGGATTAATATCTTATCTTGCAAGCTTGTTCATTGCGCAGAGAACGTCATTGGAGTGAGAGGAGTAGAGCATGCCAATCAAGTGTTATTTTTTAAGATTCAAGGATCAAGGAGAACCAAGTTGAGTATAACATGCCAAGAAGGAGCACTCATGGAGAACTAATGGTGTAAACAATTAGATTTGGAGATCTTGTTGCAAAGACTAGAAGTTGAAGATGAAGATGGAGAAGGAGATTTAGAGATACTAGAATTATTGATTAGTGGGTAGGAGTATGCACATATGCATAGATACCTAGAACCCCAAGTTACTTATCCTTGTAGTTGAGAATTTGTGATAAAATATTTTAGAAATCTATAGTCAAAGGCTTTTCTCCAACTTACTAGAATGGATGTTCATTCCTTTTCAATATTAGTAGATTTGATAAAAATGAGCATTGTTTTTGAAAAAAACTATTGGGGGGGAAAAGCACCAATGTGGATCCAAGTAGCTCTAGCTCTTGATAGATTTGGGGCATCAAGGTAATGGAGCTTGTGTTGTGAGGGGATTAAACATTTGGTGAATTAGTGAAGGTTCAATAATTGCCTTTACCGATTGAGTTATGACCCCCATATTAGATTTGATGAAGAGTCAAGTTGCATGACTTGAGCACAAGGAGAAGAGGAGGATATCCATTGTTTTTTCACAATAAGATTTCCCTAGTTATGTTGGTTTGGTAGATGGAACATTTTTTTCTCTTGCCGCTTGACCCATTGTGGATGGAGAAATCTATTTCAGCCAAAAGGCTCATATTCCATACATGGTCAAGTGATTTGTGACAATAAAAGGAGAATTATAAATTTTACTAGAGGTAAGTGTTCTATATATTCTTTTATACTTTTTGTTTAGTTCATTAGCATTGGTGCTCTTCTTTGTACATTTGTATGATTTTATTGAAGGTTAGATTTGATTTTTTTATTTGCAGGAATGCCAAGATCATGTCACGACATGACTTGTTTGAAAATTCATCACTGTGGAATGATTTCAACCAAAGAGAAGCGTGTCAAAGTTTTGAGGCCAAAGAGTACCTTTTAGGTGATTTTGGTTATGTACCCATGCATCACCTACTCCTTGCATTCAAATAAGCCTGAATAAAGGACAAGAAAGAGTTTAACAAATATTTGGCAACGGCAAGGGTGATAAATGAGCATTGTGGAGGAGTATTGAAAGCTAGATGGCATTCTCTTTGTGTGATTAGAGTGCAACTTAAAGATGATGGCAGATTTAAGAGGGACTCAAATAGATTCAAAAATATCTTTTAACAGAATAGAGCTTGGCAGAGAAGAAAGTAGGTCAAGGGTGATGCAATAATTCCTTGCTCGTCATGTTGATGATATACTAGAATGAAAAGAGATCATGTTTCTCTACAATTAAAATATCTTTCTTCAAATTCTTTGTATCTTGTAAGTAATGTTTCCAATTTTCCTTCCATAGTTTTTAAAACATTCTTATATGTTGTTGCCTTGAAAAACACCAAGTTCTAAAAAATTATATTGCTCCCTTCATGGATCTTATGTAAGAATTCAAGAATGTACGCGGCAATGCCCAATGACAGTTGGTGGTGCTTGGTGATGCATAGTATAAACTTGAAGTTGTTGGATGGTGTTGGTTGACACCCAAAAGCACTCAAAGTCATTGGATGGTGCTAATTGACACCCAATGTGCTCTAGAAAAGTGGCTAGATGGCACTAAGGGACACTTAGTGTGCTTTAGTAAGGGTGATGCCAGCCAATGCTTGCCCGCTGAAGCCGCACTTACCCAGAGATGCCAACGGGTGTTGGGAGCCACCCGCCATAATGTTTACATTCGGATTTCACCTCTCGATGCTCAATGGTACTCAACATATCACCGTGTGATGGCACTCAAGGGTGCTCAAAGGTGCTCATCTTATGTAACGATTTGGTGTCGTGGTTGGTAACATGGTGTGCCGCACGTTGCCATTGGTTGCTACTCATGACTTTTAATTTTTTTTGTTGTATTTGGGTTCTTTCTCCTAAAATAAAAATTTATTGAGTGCAATTTATATCATTTTTTTGTCATGTGGAGGCTATATAAACCCTCCCCTTGCAAATACCTTTCACATTTCTTGAATTGAGCATTTTGTGGAAGTTTTCATGAGCACTTCAGCTTAGTGGTTTTTGAAAGAGGAGGGTGTTTTTTAAAAGAGTTTGCAATTTTTTGTTTCAAAAGGATGTACCCATTGATTTTGAGTGTTGTTTGAGTTTCTAGGCAGAACAAGGAGGTTCAAGAGTGGTGAGAGAGATTTGTATTTTGAGACAAGATTTCATGGTTTTTGTTTTGGGACCAAGAGTTGAAATTGAGCAGAAGGGTTTAAATGAGGGTTTGAGAGTTTTTTCATGAGAGCAAAAGTAGTAGTTTTTGAATAGAAGTGAAAGGTGAGAGGAGAGCAAGGAGCAAGGAGCCCAAGAATTCTATCAATCAAATTCTCTCATTTGAGTTCTTGCATTTCCTATATTCTCCATGGCAGAAATTTGGGGTTACAAGAAGATTGTAGACGGTGAGGACATGAAGAATACTCAAGAAGGAGATTGGCTTATTGGATTCCACACCATTCAACACCCAATAAACTTCATCAAATGGTGTTGGATGGATAAACATCAAATTTGAACAACTATAGGTGGAATCAAGGAGGTCAATCTCAATGTAATTGGCCTATATTACCCACATCTAGAGGTATTTTCTTTCTTTCCTCAGTTTGTTTCTCCATTTTGTCTCTAGTTTTCAAAAGTTCATCTCCATTTTTGTCTTTCTTTCACTTTTAGAGTGTCAATATTTAGTGCCTACAAGTGTCACCCGGTGCCAATACGGTTTGTCTTATAGTACCTCCTCATGTACTCCACGCCTCCTTATATCACCAAGTGTCAACTTGTTAAACCCCTTCTTTGTCTCACAAAACCAATGAGTGTCACCCAATGTCAACTCCTTTGTTTTTAACATTTTCTTATCCTACAGCGGCACCCAACACTATTGTGCCTACACAATAGCAACAATGAGTGCCCACTCCCATGATTGGACATTGCAACACACCTCACATTGTCCCACCCTGCGCTTGGTACGACAACACCTATCTACCAATGCTGGTAGGCATCACCTCACGGCAATCTCCCTTGATTTCCCTATCCCAAAGTGGCATCCTACGGCATCTATCTTCTTTCTCTTGTACGGGGTCATTGCCAAGCGGTGACCAACATCTTTGTTGAGGTTTAAGATTTTTTGGTTGGTGGTTTTTACAAGTTCTTCCATGTATTGAGTTTGTGAGTTCTTGGGACAAGAATTCTTGTACAGGTTTGATCAAGGGGAGATAATTTCAATTGATAGTGGATATAGTTATAGATACACTTGCAATGCCAAGGGAGAAGACACCAAGGAGGAAGACTATTCCTTACACAACTGTTTTAGATTGGTTTCCACAAAGAGATAGGGTTGCAAAGAGCTATTTGGCAAGGCAATGTGTGTATCTTGCTTTCAAGGCTTCTATAATTGATGGGTGCACTTGTGGCACCAACTATTAGGCTCAAGATTGTGCATGGGCATTTGGTTCTCAACACCAAGACAAAGTTGAGGAAATTTGGTGTGGAGGATTATGATTGGAGGGAGTTATCATTTCAACCTATCATTGTTGAGGTGGGGAGTTTGCAAAGCCAATTGCGGAGACCCATGGGGTGCAAGTTCAGAGTCAACTTCCTTGGGCAGATACTTACTCACCTCTTTGTGGACAGAGGTTTCATTCTTAAGAAGGAAGCGATGAACTTGAGTGATGAAGAGGAGGAGATTATACATGATGACGAGGATGATGATCATGAGGATGCAAAGAGTGAGGACAAGGATACCGGTGCTGATGATGGGGAGGATGAGGAAGAAGATGATGACAGTGAGTGATTGATAAGATTTGAGTTTTGGCATATTTTTTTATATTTGAAAATATACAAAGTTCTATTGTATATACCATTACCAGATTTAATAAATGAGTTAATTTAACATACCTTAATTAGTGAACTTTTCTATTTACTTGATTCAAAAGTGAGTTTTACTCAATGGATGAGTATGTAGTCAATGATGGTTTCTTTACATACATTGCAAACTATAGAGAAGCAAGAGAGATTAGTGCTTGAGCGCAAGAGTAGATTGGAGAGCTTTGAGGAGCATGGTAGATTGTTAGTAGAGAGAGAGACTCCTTTGTGAGAGAGAGGATACTCTTGCTGCAAAGGAGTAGAGGCATCTGAACTTTATTACTTATGAGATGGAGAGAGAGTAGAGATTAGTTGACTTGGACTTGGACATCCTAGGTGCCGCTACCATGGTTGAGGGTTATACGGCCCAGTTATAGAATTAGGCAAGAGAGTTAGCATTTGCTATGAAGAGGTACAAGAATGCACATGTTTAGGTAGAGGAGAGTGAGAGTAGTCTAGCTTAGGCTAGGGCTTGTGTGGCTTATCTTGGACCAAGACTATGTATTATTGCTTGCTAGACCCATACCCATAGTGAGATGCAGACCCAAACTGATGCCACCATTGTGATAGATACCAACCATATGTTACCTTGCACTGTTGTGACTCAAGAGACCTAGACTTTTGCCTTACCTCATAGTCTGGAGACTCAATGGACTCAAGCTTTGTCTATTAAGAGAGAATTCTACATATTCTCTTCCCAAGCTTCATGTAGAAGAAGATTATTTTTGTGGATGTTACTTATTTGGCATCATATTGGGTTTGTGGTAGCACCAATTTTCCATGCATGGGAGACGTGGAAAACTAGACATGGTTGATACCCTCACACATAATCAAGGCCTGTAGGATAGGTTGCACATCCTAGTGTTTGCCATTTCATCTTGTTCTGTTTGCTATGCTTTGAGGTTATCTTGTGGATAGATCTTACTCCGGATGGAGTGGAGTAGTTGCTACAGAGCATGTGGTAGTGGTTGGAACTCTCGGAGGGAGTTCACACCTGGTCTTACCTCATGGCATTTTTTTTCTTCAGATGTCTAGTGAGATGATGAGTTCAAAAGACTAAGAGTTAGATCATATGAGCATCTCACTTCATTAGGTTTACCTCTTTGTGATCTTTTGAATCTAAACAGTTTTTTCACTCTCTTATTATATGAACCATCCACATGGTACTATCCATCCTACCCAATTTTGTCCTATAGGGTAGAGAGAACATCATACACTTGGTCATTTGGTCCTTTGATAAGTGGATAGATTTGTCCATGATGATGGGCCTGCTGTTATTTGGGCAAAAGAGGACATAAGGTAAATCAAGTTCTTATAGTAGTGACTCATATTCCATTCTTGTAACCAATATCAGGTATCAACACTTGGATAAGAGAGAGTGGACTCTTTGGTGGTCATTGAGTCCATTTAGTATTCAACATCATGTATACTGGCAAAGACTTGAGGATGCAATAGCAGCACTTTGACACCATGTTTCATCTCCCTCTTATTCTTCACCTCCTTCTCCTTTAGCATAGTTACATGCTTGAGTGGCTCCGCATTTATACACATCTCATGTACATTTGTGCATCATATTCTCTCTCATACTTTTTATCACCAATTCCCTAAATCTCCTTGTCAAAATCTCATCTCTACTTTCATGTGTTATGTGTCACTTGTGCCTCACACCAAACTATGTTTAATCAGGTATCACTTGGCACCTATGAGTGCCACCCACAACAATGGGCGCCATTGCACGTCATCCTTAATCAAATAGGCTACACATCCTAAACATAGTATTCAGCTTGTGTCACTCAATGGCACTAAGCAGCATCTTGTGGCACTAGGTGCCTATGAGTCATCATTGATCTGCATCACATAGCGCCCATGTACATCATGCCATAACAATAGGTGCCATCTTTGTTGCCTTTTACCCACTTGGTGCCACTCACTATTGGTGCAATTTGGGGGCAGCACGAGGCATTGACAACAAGCACCAATGAGCACTAACAAGCTTCAATGAGTGGTAGCTAGTGCTAATGAGCACCAACAAGTGCCATTTAACTCCATAGTCATTCCAAAATACAGAGTCTTAAAATCAATTTATTAAAACTCATCTTTAATTTAAACATACTCAGGTTACATTGTGGCATGATATTTGCTATTACTAAAGTATGATGAATTTGTAGAAGTATTGTTTTCTTTTGAAGAGGAAAAATGTTCAATTTCATGCAGAAATTGAGTTAGCACTTTGAAATACTGGCTTATTTTCTCAAGAGATTTTCCTGCCCAGAGGAGACTCATTTTGATTTCATGAGTGTTCTTTGACTCTAAACTCTTCTCCTTGAACCTATGTTTGCCTGCACCCAACTTTCCTTTTATCTACACTTAGTTTCTTCTCTTAATTTCAACTTTTAGCTTTTATGTCTCTAATTTTCATCAATGTTTTCTCTCTTTTCCTCATGTTTGTGGCTTCTAGTTCAACTAGTCATAACCTCTTCTTTGATTCTTTAGTGTTCAACATGGTGATTTTTGCTAAATCATGAGACAATGACATACTAGGTGACATCCGAGATACCTTACTTGATGATATTCCACCTTTTCTCCCCTTTGGGTCATGTTCTCCTTCTTGGTCAAGGAAAGTGCACTTGGACCCATCCCCTATAGAAGTTAGTGGAGGTGGTGTAACAAAATGTGAGTCCTCTATCGGTGCAACAAATGGTGATTCCTCCTTAGGCAATTGGATTCAATTATCCATGTCAATACTAGGTATATTTTCCATCCCTTGGGTGTTTGGGACAAATTGAAAGATGTGTTTGGGAGCACCACATTTGGGGGAGATGGGAATTGAGAGCACTCCTCTACACCCCCGTGGACCTCCTCCAAGCAAACCTTGCTCAAATTGGGATTTAAATCTTCCAAACTTACCATAGCAAATGGACTAATGTTTGTTTTGTTCCCAAACATGGCTTCCATTCTAGCAAAATGTGTGCACATTCCATTCATTTTATCTTCTTTAGTTCTACACACTTTGCCATATTCCTTCTCTGTGACACCTTCTCTAATAGCCTTGTTCTTCAACTCTTGAGTTTTTTTTTATTGTTTCATGTACCACAACCATTCTTATAAAGCCTATCACCTGTCATAGCAATAGGAAATCCTTGCCCTCTTGTATCAAAATTGTTGCCATGAAACTAAAAGCAGTGGATTTCTAAATAGGCTTTTTGCAATTCCCACCATGAATCTATGCAAAATGCTTGGGGTCCTCTAAATAATCCAGTATTTGGCCATAATGGTGCGTCCTCATGCGGAACCTTTCATCCTCTTTTGCTTTGCAAAGCACAAAATAAGCCATCCTCCTCCAAATTTCCCTAATGATTGTTCGGGTTGCAAATTCAAATGGGAGTCTATAGATCTTGGATCTTCATCCAAGAGCAAGCCTCCTGCACTACAACAAGGTACTTGATCTCCCATTGCTAAATTATCACCGTCCTTTTGGAGTAAAATCTCTCGACCCTTAATCAATTTCTTGGTTGCCATAAGGCGGCATAGATATTTTTCCATAACTTGTGCTATCATTTGCCACTATAATCTATGGAAATGAACCAACACACCAATGTGAAACTACAAAACCACTGTTTAGTTGACTGATATAAGGAGCACTTGCACCCGGGATGGTGAATTTGAGTTGAGAATTTGAATAGTTGAGAGCGGAATTTTGGATCCGCTAACAAATTTCATATATCTCATTCCAAAACACACCCACCAAACCACTTGGTCACCCTCTCAATAAACCACTTCTTCTAACAATCATTTATTTCAGTAGGCCATTCCTAAACATCACTAACATTCCACCTGATTTTTATAAATGACTGCAAATTGGAGGGCATATCCGGTGCCACAATTTATTAACATCACATCTCGTTACATAGTTCACTATAAATAATTATAAAGTTTATTATTCATCCCTCCGATATCTGTCAAAACTATTTCTGAAAAACCATACCGTGAAAGTCCATCTCTCCGCATACGTGTTCCGTCTACCTCGACTGTCTGGTTAAGGTTTGTTCTTTTCTTTATGGTTTTTTACCATCAACCTTTTAGTTTGGTTCTTTATCATCAGATGTTGAGTGAATCCGTTAAACGCGTATCATTTCTTTTCCTCTTGGACATATTCATCATATTTAGAAATATATTTCAAAGTGACTTTGACAAAAGTCACGATCTGAAATCTTAATTTAATTAATTTTCGTAAGTTCTAATTTTTCACTACTCTTTCGATATTATTGATGATCTTTGATGAATACTTATTCAAATGTTTATTCTGTAATTACACTTGTTAGAAATATATTTCTCTACCATCAAAAGCAAAAGGGACAACTCCCAAAATCCAAGTTATATGAGAGCTCACATGATGAGCTCTAAGATAAACTTCCAAAATACTGGAGTTGCTAATAAATACTCCAGTATTTACTGGTTGTTGCATGGGAAATCACGAAAATCACCATTCATAATGGAAAGAGATATCACATATATTGTGTGCACGTTATCCTTACCATAACTCAGAATATATGGTCTACAAAACCTGGCCTTTTGCCGGTTCTGGATCTAATTTCACTGAGTTTCTTAGAAAACCTTTGTTACTTGTTTTCTATCATTGAATTAATATCAATTTCGTCGATGAGAATGATAAATAAATTTAGTATGAAAATGGAGACTAATTTTCATCTCGTACGTTGTAGTCTTAGAGTAGTCCTTTCTAGACGGAGAATTATCTCAATCTCTATCAATTGTTAACACACGAACCGGCAACTCAAGAAAGCAATCACACACACCATCCTTATAGATTATTCATTGAGCATACAGCATAAACAGAAGTCTTTCCTTAGACATCGATTGACTGACAATTGCCAAGTTGACAAAAACAGACAATATTAACGCATGAAACTTGGGGAAGAGTTCAGGTCCGATTCTTTACATAGGGACTTGAAGATGGTAAAGATAACTGTCACCTTTTCAAGGATGATTCACACTATTTTCCATGCAGATTAAGTCTTGACTTATAAAGACCGCGTATATAAAAGAATCCGGGGACCATGAGAAATGTCTATTTTTTCAAATCTCATGATAACTCTTGATTTGATTCCTCCTTGGGGTTTTTATGGTTTCGTAAAGGTTGAAACAGTTGTTTCGCGGGTTATTCAGTGGTATTTCCGTTTTCCCTGGAATCAACCCGCTGGCAAGTTTAGGTCATGTCGAGCGTGCATTATATTGTGATTGTTTTGGAGAGGAAAACCGATAAGGAGAACTTTAAAAATATATGTCTCGGAATAGATTATATTTGTCACAGTTGAAGACTTCTTCTTTTTTTCATTAAAATGATAGTTAGGTCAAGAAAACTATGAGAAAAAGTCGAGTGTGGCGGAGCTTAGTGCCCGTAGAGCACTTGCAAATATAGAATCAAATATTTGTAAACCAAATAAAAAGTAAATTAAGATTGAAATACCGAAGTTATTCATAACTTAACTTTGGATAACATCTTAACGGCGACGTTCCCATAAATGCTAAAAGACTGAAACTCGTTGATCTTTTATTGAAATACGAAATGAAACAAAACAATTAAACTCATATTCGTTTTCTCACCTCCATAATTTAAAATTCGTTCATTATCGGCAGGTTATTTTGAGAGCAGTCAGTCTAAGGTAATGTACATTCATTCAGCCCGCTGCAAATCGAGCCATAGAGGGATCCCACGTGTACCTGGCTGAGGTTTGTCGTCTCTCATGTTTTGCTCGCAGCCACAGAGCTTTCGCAAGAGCGCAACTTGGGAACAAAGCCGGGGCTTTGGAGGATCTGAACCGTTCCATTGAGATCAACAGAAAGGATGGGAACCATTGGCAAGAGAGGGGCATTTTGAAGAGAATCATGGGTGACTATGACGGAGCGTTGTCGGATTTGAATAAGAGTTTGAAATTTGACTACAACGAGTACGAAAGACTCAAGCACCGTAGTTATGTTAAGTTTGTCATGGGAGATGAACATGGAGCCCGGTTTGATGCAGAGCATGCTCTCATGATAAAACATCTAAATGTCTACAGATAGCAACCGAGCTATGCAAGCCATCCAATGTTTGGGGCTATGTCGGTGACCTTTCCAGAATTTGATCTTCGGTAGGATTACCGTACATGCACCAAGCCAGGTACTATTTCATTTTCCTCTTTGCATATTTGGTAAAAGAATGTGACCCGGGACTAAGTTGCAGTGTTGTCCTTGAGACACCTGAATCATGTCTAAAATCGTTATTGAGATGAGCTGACTCTATGTAGGTTGTTGGTGGTTGAGATGTAACTCAATGTAGATCCGGGGCGGAGCCTTATTCAATTAGAGTGCAGATGTTTAGTTGTTCTTACATGACGTACCCACTGTGACATGGGTTCCTTCTTTACATTTTCTTCTTCTTCTTTCCCAAATGATTCATTAACCGGGCGTATAACAAACTTTATATGGCTATAATGTTTGGTTAAACGCATTCCAGAAAGCATTAGCCAATCTCCAATTTCCGCAATGAAATTGACGGGTTAGTGGACCTATATTTGTGTAGATATGATAGTTCTGCTTGGAGTGCTTGGCAACTGTCACTTGTTAAGCTTCATGCCTCAAATCATGTAAGTTACAGCTGCGCTAATCAACAAATCCAAATGACGTTTAAGATACCTCTGGATTTATGTTATGCATTGAGTAAAAAGTGCATCATCCCATCTCTTTTGAGATAGGTGTTGGTCAATAAAAGTGTCAATAAACACTTTTATTTCCTAAATTCAGCTTAATTTTTAACATTGTGAAGCAAACGCAAGCTCTTCCTTGATGACAATTTTTGTCATAGTACAGTAATATTCTTAAAATTGAAGTGGAAAGGTTAGATGTATAGTACGCATATCTTTAGCCTAAAATTCCGTATTAGCTTTCAGATAGCGAGGAGATGACAGCTCTAGGAGGCTAGGCACATTCTATAAAAGAGAAGGTGTAGATCTCTGTCATTACCGGATCTTTATGTCGGATATCTTTATATCTTTATATCGGATACCTTTGATATATAGGTCTCTTTCCGGGTCGTTATACACAGTTATCTCACAAAAGGATGAAATATGTATGAGGGCTCTCCTTGGTTTGCGTGTCTGTTGATATTGGTGGAGATGACTATGCTCACTAATTTGGTTGGGTACATATGACGCAAGTAATGGTGATCTTTGAGGCTGGTAGACAGTCGCTGGAATACTTCTGTGCCAAGATTCACTCCAACATACACAGAGGTAAAGCTCTCCTATAGGCTCCAGTTTCTCAAGCAACCCATGTGGTCTAAGATTTACAGAAATGTGGGACGTTGCACCGTTTTGGGGATTTATGTGGGTGAACATATTCTTGACGAAAATGAATTGAGCTTCGGCTAGCTATCAAGGACTTTAAGCGAATATTCAACTCTTCCATACTTCTTCGTATTATATACTTTTTGTAAGTTGGTATAGATCATGTTTACAGGTGGGAGCATTGAGAGTAATTGGTTATGGTTGTTGGTATAGTCTTAATATAGCTATTCTTTCAAAGCAAGAAATAATCGTTTCGTCAATGTTTGTTCTTGGCAGTTAACCCCGTCTCAATTGTGCAAAGCGGGCGTGATAATCAATTTTCAAATTGATTTTTTGTATAAATTTAATGCCAAAACTACTCTCATGTTTGCCTGTGTGTATATTGACAGGCAGTCAAGCTACTCTTTTTACGTCTTGTGGGTAGAGAAGTGAGATACAGGACATGTGGTGTGTCAAACATCACAATTCATTAGAGAAATAAAGGATTGGTTTTACAACGATCAATGATCGATGGGTGTGCAATAACAGTGATGATTATCAGGACTACTTACAGAATCGTTGGACTTGCATCGCATAAACTAAAATAAACGGAAAACTTACAGTTCTGTCAAATATGATTTGTTTTTGAAGTTACTGTTTGCCAGTACGATGTAATATAAGTTTTTGATTTTCATCACTTTTCTCTTATTATGTCCTAGATTTTTATTTGTGATATTTCAGTTTCTTCTTCCTCGATAATAACCACAAATGTCGTTTTAGGTCATTTAAAGCTTATTACCACCCTAGATCATGACGGCCTCAATAATCTTACTACAGCTAGAATTAATATATATATCAAGATCACTTCTATTTTTCTCTTTTCCCAGGAATTCCTTTCTTTTCTACTATTTCGTTATTCAATTTGAGAACTGGACAGTTTCATTTCGATGGTTTAGGATTTCATGATCTTCAGTTGCTGCGGGTTATGAGCATCTTCAGGACTTCCCCCTCTCATTTCGATGCATGGTTCGTGCATCTTAAAAGATAGATAAAAGGTCTAGACAAATTAAGTTTAAATTGGGACAAGACACAACCTCAAATGCAAACATGATTGGACATGTGACAAAAGATATGATTGAAATTGCCACTGTTTGGGACGTTGCTTGCACTTTAATCGGAATGGTTTCTTGTGGAGGTTTGGGTATTAGATTTGTGGTTTATCAAAACAATAAATAATTGATTTTTTCATATGAAGCCAATTCTTAGAACTTATCACTTGAGGACAAATGTAATTGTTAGATTTTTAGATGCCAAACTATATTCTATAAAACTTGTTACTTGAAAAAGAGAATTGATTACTTGGGTGTGAACTCATATTTAACTTTAGTATTATCTCAAAATCATGTGGATGTTATAGATGCAATTCTCAAAACTTATCATTTGGGAATATCTATTATTGATTTCTTAGATAATGGCTTATAATTTTGTAGAACTTGTTCCTTGAAATTTTTTGTTCATTATTTGGATGTGAATATATATTTAAGCTCTTATTTGAACTCAAAATAACATGGATGTTATAGATACCAAATTATGTAAATATTATAATCTTAATATCAAAATATTTGTAGATAATATAAGTCAATCCTTATCAAGAGTTGTGACAACATAATATTTTTTATTGGATATTTGTAGCCTTAATTTCAAAAAACATATGTATGTTGTAGAGATTAGCCTAGATGGAACTTGTTACTTGACATATTCTACAAAAAATTTCATTTGAAAATACACAAAACCATATTAAAATTATAGTTTAGAACCCGTACTATTTGGAGAGATTTTAGATTCATATCAGACGTGGAATCTAATACCAAAATATTTATACATACTATAGAAGTCGGGTAAATATAAATGTATTAGGACTAGTATTGTACTTCAAACACTGGCTTATGTTGTAAATGCTAGCATATATCACAAGTTTAGATACTAGTCAGTGTTTTTTTGTTATTTTTCATGTAGAGCTATAATATGGGCTGTATATTTATGCTTTTCATGATCAAATAGGCTGTCAAAATGAACATCGTGTATTTCTTATTACCTCTGTTAATCATTTCTCCTTTTACATATTGATTCTTTTTTATTCTGGAATTGTTTAAACAGTCCATGATGATTTAATTAGGTTTGAAACCTAGATATACTTTTGTTAAAAGTCTTGGATCCATCCTTTCTTAGTTATTAGTAGCATCTTCAAAATCTGTGAACTATAAATCTAAATATTCACAGTGTTCATGAGACACCCTTAAGCCTCATGACCTCTTTGTTGTTTGTTCTGTGTACTCCTTGCTTGGTCCTCATGACAACTTTGCAGGTCTTTGTACTTTGTTTCTTGTAAATTTCTTTCCCTTCTAACTATGGATTATAAGGATTTAGTTGAATTAAAGTTGAATATTTAAGTTTATTGAAAGACAAATGATCTAATCTCAAACAAGCAATACCTTATCAATTAAAATAAATTAATTTCTCAAATATTATGCCAAAATTTATTTATTTAAAATTTATTTATTTTAGCGTAAATTTAAAAATAATAAGAAATAGTACATGACTACATAAATTATAGATTTAGACAAAAGATAAAGTACAGATTTTGATCTACAATCTATTTGAAATATCAATTCCCACTTCAAACAATACTCTTGATTCAAGTCTAAAAAGACAATTGATGTGAATATAAAGGTGCTACAAACTCATACTATAACTATCTAGGAAATATAATACTGATTTCCATTTTGGAAATCAGGATTCTATCACTATTTTGGAAGTGGTTGATTTGCTTCAAGACATCACGACAGACAGTCAGTCCGACTCACTTTCTTCACAGGAACATGGTTTTTGAGCAAGTTGACTGCCCTCACCAGTGAGAACCAATCTCATGTGGAAATGGTAAATGCGACTTTTACTCAAATTAGTGTGATGCAACAAGAGCATTTGACTCATTGTCCTCTCCTGTAATTTGTTTTCAGGGAGAATGTGGAGAAAGTAGAGCGAATCGCCGGCGAAAACGTAAGAAAAACATTCCGGTGGGTGATCTGGAATCTGCTCCAGATTTTTGTTGACTTCCGAACTTGTTTGTCCTGAATGTTTTGCTCCAGATTCCGGCGGGAATTGCAAGCTATCCTACTTTTCTACTCACAAAGTAATGTGCAGTCACAGTACGTGATCAATTTCGAGCTAGCACCCTGAATTAGTGGAAGGAAAGACGAAGGCTATCCTTTGGGGTGGCGTTAGTGCAATGCAAATGATGAAGATTTTTGCAGGTGATCGGCTATTTTCCCGGCAATCATTTCGCTCGGTTTGGCAAGATGGCTTCCATCAATCTAGCAAAGCTACAGCGATTATCCACCTGTGCATCTCGTATTACGGTCCGATTTACGCAGGTACAATTTGCAACTTCCTGTTCAAGTCACTCGGTTTTCTGAATAGTAGCATGCATTTGTGTCAGACATACAAATAGTTATGTTTGTAAGAAGAGTATAATTTTCATTAGATGGAGTGTTGAACTGGCTGGAGGCTTCTTCACTGGAGTTAGTTCGTGGCTCTACTCGGAACTTAGACGACCTTTGATTCGATACCACTGATATACGCAATTGGTGTTAGAGTCAGTACCTTCATTGAGGGCCTTCAACTCTTTGCAAAATCGGCACATCGTAGAGCCAGCTCGATCATCACTGTGTAAGCTTCCGGGGAGTAGTCATCAAGTATCCTAGGATCGACAATCGAGATTACCCCGGCGGCTAAAAATCTTTTCTTCACCTGTAGCATGAAGTGTGATTACAAAGGGTAAGTACATATAGACTCTATATATTACAGGGAGGTGTGTCTTGGTGAAGTTGTACGTTCAACTTCCGAAGTTGAAAACGGTGCAAATACGTGGCGATACCGGAAGTCGACGCTCTGCTGGTAAGTTTGTCGAGGGCCGGGAATGCAGTGATGAAAATACGAAATAACTCCAACCAGTCTTCTAGTGGCTTGACAGAGTTACCTCTCAACGTGATGGAGTTTGAAGTGAACAGAAAAAGTTAAGTAGAGTAGAAGTATCCACTTCCTGTGAAAGTCCAGTGAAATATAGATTAAGGATAACTGTGGATCCTTTCCACGAGTTGGTTAGTGAAGTTGAGAAGATGAAGCAGAAGAACTGTTGCCAAATGTTGTCGTATAAAGGGGCATCTCCGGAGCGGATAGCCTCGAGTCTGAACGAGGAAATGAAGCATTTGCAAATATTCTCAAGGACATGAAGGATAGTCACGAGGCGAAGAAAATTGCAGAGGAAGGTACCGATGAGATCAGAAACCCATTCGACTTTCAGCCCGAAAAAGAATTACCTGGCGATCATGAATATTGTCCCAAAAGATCAAAGCGTGTCTTTAGAAGGACAATTCTTCTATCACTACATGGAGGATCTGGTGAAGTGAAGTTATCTTTACCTAAATATATTACTTTGATGTATTATAAAGAATCATCCAACAAAGTTCATGATGGAATTTTTTTCCTCCGGTGCGAGAGAAAACGCAGATTGAACTTCATTGGGGAAGAAGTTGAGCAATGAAATGGGAGCGTATGAACGGTCAAACGATCTTAAGAATCAAGAAGTAGCCACTAGTTTCAATCAACAAAGAAGGGTCGATGGGGAGAGTTTGTGGGAGATTCTCATGAAAACATTTGAACTACTCACCAGCGTACTGATAATTTGTTGATGGTGTCTCGAGACATCGGTGATACAGGACCTGCGCAAACCAGTGCTTGCAAGCACGGAAGTGAGGTATTTAGTCACACCCAGGACGTTTCACTGTGGAGACACGGAGGAGATTGCGCAGCGGTTGGAAAGCCAAGCAAAGAAGCAGCGTGACCAGTTCTCTCTAGGCGTATGGGGATATCAGAGTCAAAGGATTTCGAGTTCCCGTCTGAAATCAAGTATCCAGGTCTCCAAACGAATGCCTAGGTCGACTTCTATAAGGCAATCCTCTAACGGGGATGCAGGTACTATGTTTCAAGGCTTAGAGAGGAAAGCACCTCCGACGCTAGACATCCCAATCTCTCCATCGGTACTGTGAGTTGCAGGTGACACGTCAACCAAATCGAATTTGTCTAACCGCTCAAGGGGACAGTGGATGTCTCATCTTGATTCGTGGATGTCTTTGCAGGAACGATGTGTTCACCACACCACGAACTATTCTTTCGCCTTTTACTACAGAATATCGTGTGAAGGACACACAAACGGTTTATTCAATCTTTGGAGCCCCCTCCCGGAATATCAACAACGAGTGAAAAAAGCATCTGCCGACCACTGAATACATTGAGTCGACTATACATCTAACAGATAATAACACTTCCCAACATGCACACGTCCTGGATAGAGTCTGTTCATATAGTGTGAATGTAGGCCAGTTTCTCATAGTACTCATAGCTATGTTGACTTCCCCAAAAATCACCCAAATCAAATTGTTGATTGTGGATGGTGTCTCGAGACAACGGTGATACAGGACCTGCTCATACCCATTGCGGTAATAAGAGACTGAAAAATGGAGCCCATGTGTTTGAAATCCAACTATAGTTAATCCAATAAAAGAGAGAATGAAAGGCCTAGGGTAATTATAAAATGCCTTGTAACTGTGCTTGCAAGCACGGAAGTGAGGTATTTAGTCCCACCCAGGACGTTTCACTGTGGAGAGACGAAGGGGATTGCACAGCAGTTGGAAAGCCAATCAAAGAACCGGCGTGACCAATTCTCTCTAGTCGTATGGGGGTATCAGAGTCAAAGGGTTTCGAGTTCCCATCTGAAATCAAGTATCCAGATCTCCAAAATCAATGCCTAGGTCGACTTCTGTAAGGCAATCCTCGAATGTGCCTGTAGGTACTATGTTTCAAGGCTTAGAGAGAAAAGCACCTCAGAAGCTAGACATCCCAATTTCTCCATCGGTACTGTGAGTTGCAGGTGGCACATCAACCAAATCGAGTTTGTCTAACCGCTGAAAGGGACAGTGGATGCCCCATCTTGATTTGTGGATGTCTTTGCAGCAACCATGTGTTCACCACGCAGCGAACTATTCTTTCGCCTTTTACTAAAGAATATCGTGTGAAGGACACACAAACGGTTTATCACAATCTTTGGAGTCCCCCCCTAGTAATGTCTTCAACTTGTATTGTGTAGATAGAATCAGTGCGTCATGACCTGGAGGTGTTGATAATCGAACTGAGTTCATGGAGTGGATTAAGTTGTGTGCGTGACAGGAAATAAGATCAAGCGTATGTTTCTGAAGCAACATCGACTTTCGTTCTCGTGTAATGTGATTTCTCAAAGCTTGCATCAATTTCCGTTCCTGATCACACATCCTCCCTTGTTTATTTGTTTCTTTCAGACATTCTTCATTTTGAGCCAGCAGACATCTACTTGGTCTCTGTATTGATATGACCTAGCCTGTATGATTTTGGGTACGTTGGGCTGAGCTGCTCTGTAAACTCTGGTTGCATTGACCTTGAATTGCATGTTGGCCTATCCCACTCCATAACGCGTTTAAAAGTCTTTTCCTTTCAGTAGATTTGACACATTCGATCCTCAAAGTTTCTTTTTGAGTTCCTCTCCATACATTAAACCACTCAACTTCATCGTCACACCCCGACTATACTCGTCTTACCCGCGGCCTATTTACAACCGTTGATACATCACCACATTCGCAACACTGCCAGTCCTTCCGTCTCGATTCTGCTAACTACTAGAACGCGTTCAGATCGACAGTGTCGCTACTGTAGGCTGGAAGTAGAGTTCCACGAAATTGCGATCACAAATGACGTGACTGTGCGCTGTGCACGATGAACAGGGATCGGGAAAGCAGATAGATCCATACACCGGACAAGAAACGGGATTCAATTCAAGTTTCATAGTCATCCCACTTCACGCTCGAAGGATACGTATCTTGGCCATCTGGCTAAGATCAAGTGTAGTATCTGTTCTTATCAATTTAATATCTTGTACGAGGGTCATCGACCCTCACGATATTAATCTAATTCCTTTCACGGGTGCGGGGCCAAGGGGGCAGCTTGCTGTCTCGGGTCCGCCAGTGTGGCCTTGGTCTTGCACTACCTCCAGGGCAGGCGCACCCCATCCTCTCCTTCAAGGGGAGACCCAACACAAGCAAAGCAGCATTGCAATGAAATTCTACAGAATTAAAGCTCCATGGCTTGGCTTTCACATATTTCTGTCGCTGTGTTTTCAGAGCACAGCACAGCACGGCACAGCCTTCATAGGAGTGGAACAGCGAGTCCTCCACAGCGAGTCCTCCAAATTCCGTCCAGTAATGTAGAACGGTGGATGAATTTCTTGGTACCGTAGTAGTGTATTCACTACATATGTCATGTGACGTTGCTACATATAAACCAGTTTTACACCAAAACAAATGATCTCACCCACTACGCATAATCCTAGCTCCACCTCTTGGAGTAACACATCTTGCTGATAAAGACCTTGGTAGTACCGTGCCGTGTAGTCCTACTGAAAGCATGCACTGTATATCTCGAAGGCCAGAGCGAATGAAGTGATTCAGTTTGGACAGTCTGCACTAAACACGGTCCATTGTTGAAGGTGCTCTGGCCATTAGACCCATAGATAAAGTACTTGCAGTAAATCCGCTTGAAAGTAAGAGACTCCGGAACTTGATCACGACAGCAACAACCGTGTGTCCAGCTCATAGCGAACTATTCTTTCGCCTTTTACTAAAGAATACCGTGCGCGAGACATACAAACGGTTTAAAGCAATTTTTGGAAAGCTCCTTCACGGGGCCTCACCAGAAAAATTCAATAAGCATCTGCCTACACATACACAGGGTCCATTAATATGGTATGAATGCAGATTAGTTCCTCGTGGTACTCACCGCTATGTGGACTTCCCTTCGAATCACAGAAGTCCATCATGTAATCTTGAGTAATCTTTTCAGCTTGGCAGATGAATTCCTCGAAGTACTAACGCTATGTGGACTTCCCGATGAATCAGAGATGTTCATCACGTACAATCTGAGAAATCTTTCCAACTTGGATTTTGTACAAACAGAATTAGTGCGTCGTTTATCATGGACGTGGAAGTTAGGATAACCAAACTGGGCCAAAATCTCGCAAATAGTTCGTGAAGGGGATCAAGTTCTGTGCGTCACAGGAAATAAGATCACGCTTATGGTCAGTGCGTCGTTTATCATGGGTTGGACGTTAGGAGAATCAAACCGGACCAACGTCTCGTAGATAGCTCATGAAGTCGAGTTCTGTGTGAGACAGGAAATAGGATCAAGCTTATGGTTCGTAAACAGGATCGACTTCCGCTCCCGTGTAAGGTGCTTTCTCAAGCCTCCATCAATTTCGTTTCCTGCTCACACATCCTCCGTTTTGAGCAAGCGGACATCTACTTGGTCTCTTTATTGATATGACCTGGCAAATCTGATTCTTGGTTTATTTATAAGGCGGTTCCGTCTGGCAAGGAAGCGAGCAATTGACTTGGCTTAGCTCTTTCGCAAACCTCTGGACGCATTGACCATGAAGTTCACTTTGAATTGCTGGCCAACTACTACAAGGCTCTCAGTTCGGAAGTTCCGCTACTGTAGGCTGGAAGTAGAATTCAGCGTTATTCCGGTTCAACGAATGATGCGATTGTGCGCAGTGCATGATGACGATCGTCCCGGAAATCAAATAGACCCATACACAATTGGGTCAATGCATTTCTTTCTCTTTTAGGGTTCGGAAATAGGATTTCCGGTCTTTTAGCTCCTCCCTCACAGCATCTTCTAAGACGACCTTCGATCCTCAATCTGTGCAGGGGAGGTGTGGATTGCGTGAACTTAGATCATACTCAAAGTACGAAAAGAAAATGCCGGTAGACAAGGATGCCAAAGCTCTGATGGACAAGAAGAGATGCATCTGGACCAAGAGAAAACGGAAGAGATGGATCTATCTATTGACGACGCGATATGGGGAAGCGGTAGTAGTAAAGTGCACATGGAACTATACGGAAAACCATTTGTGGATTTTGACAGAGCTGTACAATTGTGTCACCTTCAAGTTGGGTAACCTTCAAAGGTGAGAATCTTTGCCATCCCATACGGTACGTTCTAGCAGTTGTCGGCGAAGAAAACAAGAAGTCCTAATGGAATCGTTGTCCTCCTAGGGTTTCCGGTGTTTCAAGTAAGTGAAGTTGAGTGTGCATTATATTGTGCCTGTTTACAAGAGTACAAGGGACTTTTGAGGGTGTAACACGGGATTTGGCATATAGATAGACTGCTTAGCCGATCTCGGTGTGTAGTGCTTTGCTTGCTATCTACGAGGAAATTGAATATTTGAATTCTCTCGATACCCTTACTTTCCATTTGTTTTGTGGTTGTTGATAGGCCGGTTTTGGAAACTTTTGTGCTAGAGTTGGAAGGGAGATCCTATTCTCTCCAGTAACAAAGATGTTATTATAGCAGAAGAGAGATAATCTTTCCTCACGGGCATGAGAGGACTTTACATCTTTTGCTTCATTGTCGTCACATTGAACTAGAGGTTTACAGTCTTCCTTGGTGGACCAAAAGTGTGAGCATATGTTACATTCTCTCTTAGTTGACTCATCCATTCATCTAGTTACTAGAGCACATCTTCACTCTTGCTCCAGCAAGAGTGCAGGCTCTTGGATCCTAGCTCGATTGTGCATTAGGACATTCCGACTTGCACCAACTACTTTCTCTACAGCGATGAGGTTTCGTGTAGGTTTGGTCCACCCATCTACATCTTCATTATTCACTTGTGAGTGTGGTTCTACAGTAGATGCAGCCGTGGTCTGTATGACGAGGTGTCCTTTTGGAGGACAGAGGATAGCTACCCATGATGCTATTAGGGACATAGTGTTTGCTATGGAACGAGAGAGTGGATACTTGGCTTCGAGAGGGTGTTCATATGCTTTGCAGATGACATGTGTAAAGAAAAATTTATACTTGGCCCGAGATGATCAAGTGATAGTAGCCGATGTCGTGGTTATGGACCCTACGTGGGATACAATTATGGAGGGAGTGATTACCCATTCCCCTGGATGGGCAGCAAGTGCAACAGCAGGTCGTAAGGTCTCGAAGTATAGGGGCATGCAACGAGGTCACCTCTTTGTCCCTCTAGCTTTGGAGTTATATGGAGCAATGGACACGGCGTTTGACACATTTGTCAAGGAGTGCACAAGAGTTCATCGTGTTAGGCAGCAAGGAGTACCACTTTCACTCTTATACTTTGTAGTATATTTTAGGCAGCGTGTGTCCATTGCTCTACATAGTGCAATGGCTGGTGCAATCTATAGGAGAACAATCACACTAGGTGATGCTTCTTCGCATGCTCCAGTTATTTGGAGACCATATGACATGCATAGCTCAAATATCTTAGGTGCATTACAATAGATTTCTCATATAGACTCTATTGGGGCCTAGCCCCATTTTACCTTTTTCATCTCTCCCTTGTCCGGCTTGATGCGGTCTCGTTCTCTACATGGTCGCCTTTTTCTTTACAAGAGGAAAATGGGAAGAAAGACATGAATAAAAGCAAAAATCGAGGGAATAGGAGTTTATTACCCGAGAGCACTTGAAAATATAGAAACAAATATGTTAAACCTGTTAAATATTCAAATGCTAAAATTAGTATTGACTTCAGAAATTATTCATAATTTAACTTTGGACAAATCTTTGCCGGCTACCGTCTTTGATGTGCTAAAAGACTCGAAACTCATTGATTTTTTAATAACACGGATATAAACAACACGAATAAACTCATAAATTCGTTTTCTCAGCTCCAAAATAAAATTCGTTCATTATCTGCAGATTATGTGAGAGCAATCTATTCGAGTCATACGGGGATCTCACGTTTACTTGGGTTCATGGTTGAGTTCCGATGTTTGTTGTCTCTCATTTTGCTCGCAAGCACAGAGCTTTGGCGAGAGCTCAACTACGAATCACGGTCGGAGCTTTGGAGGATCTGAACCGTTCCATTGAGATCGACGGCGAGGACGGGAACCATTGGCAAGAGGGGGCCATCTTGAGAAAATTTTGGGTGACTATGACGCAGCGCTGTCAGATTTGGATGAGCGGTTGAAATTTTACTACGACGATTACGAAACACTGAAGCACCGTAGTTACGTGAAGTTTCTCATGGGAGACGAACATGGAGTCCGGTTAGATGCAGAACATGTCTGATCAAAACATCTGGTCTCAACAGATATAAACCGAAATATGCAAACCATTCATATTGGGGGAGTATGTCGGTGGCCTTTCTAGAATTTGATCTTCGGTAGGAATACAGTACATGCACCGACCCAGGTATTTTTCCATTGTCCTTACGTTTTGGTTATTTGATAAGAGGATATGACTGGGAACTAAGTTGCAGTGTTGTAATTCAGCACCTGAATTATGTCTAGAATGGTTATTGAGATAGGTGTGAGACTATATGTAGGTTGTGGTTGACTATGTACTTTAACCTAGATTGGAACAAACCCTTATTCGATTCAAGTGAAGAAGTTTAGTTGCTACATTACGTACTCACTGTGACTTGTAGTTATTCTTCTTCTTTTCGAGATAATCATAAAGCAGACTTATGAAAAAATTTAAATATTTATAGTATTCGGTTATATGCGTTCCAGAAATATCATCCAATCTCTAATTTTTGCAAAAAAGTTATGTCATGCTTTTTAGTTTTTGGTAGAAACCACTCCTAGAAGAAGAACATCTTACAAGTAAGACACATATCAGAAAAATATAAACTAAAGGCATAATCACCAAGGATAGAAATCCGAATAGTCTTTGAAGTGATGATCTAATCTGATGCAAAGAAGGTACTTCACTCATAATCACCAAGGATAGAAATCCAAATAATCTTTGAAGTGATGATCTAATCTGATGCAAAGGAGTTACTTCATTGCAAAGAATCCTACTCTACTCGTTTCTACATGCATGCATCCCTACAAAGAGTTCTTCGCCTCAACAGTCAGTTTTATTTCTATACTTCTGTTGTATATTACAACACTGGTCAGCTAAAATCCCATCAAGGCATTATTTTAGAAGGATTTCACCAAGGATATTAACACACATGGCACATATACCAAGATCAAACTCAAAGATTTCTCAATAGACACAAAGAGAATAGCTACTATTCCAAACTGAATTAAGCAAAGCAATCGAGAGTGGGTGCTCTTTCTCTTTCTTCACCTTTTGATCCTATTGAATGAATGACATTTTTAGTGCCTAGCTTAAATAGCCAGATCACCCAAGAGTTACAAAAGCTAAATAAACTACTTAATGATAAATTTTTGGCAGTTATATGACCACTACCTATCTTCTTGGTCTTTGGGAGTTACAAGTCTTTGCCCTTATACAATCCAACAAAATGTCTTCTTCGTATTGCTCCTATCTATAGTGCGTACTACCATGCTTTGGCTAGCCATCCCCAACCATAGAACCATGTCTCAAAGAGGGTTTGGCAAAATGTGATGCCACTAACAACTCATTCTCCTCATGTTTTATCATGGTAGTATCCAACTCTATGCAATTCCCTTTGTATTTCTTTAGCATAGCCTACAAACCTTGAATTGCACTCGGGTCTCCTTCTTATGCTCTTTAAATATAGACTCCGGTGGAACCAGCCTACCTTGTGCGTGTTCCAAGTTCATCTTCACTTGAGCACACTCGGTATTCTTTGCCTGGAGATCTTCTTTGTGCTCCTTTGCCAAAAGGCTCTTGGTCCAAAGGTCTTAGAGTTTGTTCTGCAACTTCTCAAGTTGGTATGTTTGGGAATTGACTATGGTTGAACGTGTTCCCAAGTCCCTCTTGGGCTCATGGTTCTGTGTACTTATGTTTTTACTTGTTGCTGGTACAGCATCTTTTACTTCTTTATATTGCTTTTTGTGGTATCTAACTTGGCCCTTAATACAAATTTATTTGCATGAATCTTTTACACTAGAGTGGTATTGTGATAATATGGAGTTAGCATATGAGTAAGTAGAGACTAATGAGTTAGTAAAATAAGCCAAAAATAGCTAGGAATTCTAAAAATCCCAAAAGCATATAGGAATCTTCTTGGTGGGAAGCTTTTTGGCACCTTCCATGGTTGGTATAACTTACACACCAATTAGCGGCTAGCTTATCTTGTACACCAAGAAGGTGGTTTCTAGAAGGAAGCTTCATTGGGAGCTTCTTGGGTAGTTTAGCTTGCACCCAAGAAGATGTCTTTGAGAAAGAAGCTTCCTTGGAAGCTTATCAAGTGCCTTGTATTGCTTTACTATAAAAACCAAAGCCTACATTCATGCTAGGCATTTGGAGTTCCCTACAATTGAGAGTTTCAATGTGATTTTACCTTCTATTCTTCCATTCTCCTATTTCTATCCTTAGTTTTTTACATGCATAATCTCTCAAATCTGGCCACTTGTCTTGGTACACAAGCAAAAGAGTGTGTAAGAAATCAAATAAGAAAATTACATCAATCTTTGACAATGTAGTCCTATCTATCTTGTCTTCCTTTTGCTTTTCTTATTACTTTACCTCTTCTTTTGCATTTAGAGCATCTAGAGCAAAGCACTCTGGTTATTGCACTCACCTCAACTTACTCTTGGTTCTTTGGAGGTGGTGATTGCAACAATCCAATGTTGATATACTAATAGTATAATTAGTAAGAATAGGTTGTTCCCTTGAGGATATGGGTTGGAGATGACTAGAAATGAAGATAAAGTATCACAAGTTGTCTATTCTTGCTTGTTTAACCTCTTAGGAAAGAACCACTCCCAAAAGAGGGTAGAGAAACCCACTATGGCACCCTACAAAAAAGAAGAAATTCAAAAACCACTCTCACAAAATATGTAATCTTATAAGCTCTTGATGGTAGTGTTTTACTTCACCCCAGTGACCTTTACCCCCTAAAGAGTATTTTTACCTCTTTACCTCAAAGATTAGTCCCTTGCTGAAGGGTATTTCACCTTGAAAGTCAATCTTCAAGCGAAAGGTTCTTTCACCTTGATGCCATCATTGACTATGTACGTCCCTTCCCAAAGGGTGAAATCCTAACAAAATCAAAACTCGATTGTCTACTTAGCTTTTCTATTATGTTGTACTTCCAATGCTCCATCATTCCCAAAACCTTCCTCCCATTGATCTGCCCAATTAGAACATGAAGGGTAACTTCCTTGGTCTTTGCAAATTTTCTAAGTGTGTACTCAAGCACTCATTTCTGCTGAATGTCAAGGTTAACTTCCTTGATACAATAAAAATTTCCTAAGCCAACACTCAAACACACTTTTCTATTACAAGATTCCTCACCTCTACTTGACCAGGCATACAACCAAAGATGTAAGTGCAAGCAGTTTAGGACAAAAACTAGAGAAATCCTTGAGCTCAATACTCTGATTTTGAAAGAAGTGAAGATGTCTTTTTTGGGTTTCAAACCACATTTATATATTTTCTGACTTCTTGATGAAGATGATCAGCAACTAAGGAGTATTGGGAATCTTCTAATTAAACCACATCACTCATTCCTAATCATACTTACTGATCTAATCCTATGCATGATTTTGAGGTGACTTCACATCCACTGCAAATAAATTTGCTTGCTTGTTATTTACTGTAGATGTAATTACAATTTTTAGCTACAAAAGTGTCCTAAGTCTATAAAGTTTGTCAGTTCAAAGGCCTCTTCAAGTTCAAAGGTATTCCAAGACAAAGACCTTCTCAAGGCCAAAGATAGTTCTAGGCCAAAGATGTGTTCTACACTTAAAATATTTCTTCTTATTTTCCTTATGGCCAAAATACCTTTGCCCTAAAATCTATTGCAAATAACTACCTTCCTCTTTACTGATCTTCATCAAAAATTTATCCTTTTGTGATATTTCTCAATCTTACCCAATAGCATCTTTGTGGAATCCTCAAGTTTTTTTGAGGTGTGTTTGTGACATTGGTCAACCAACTACTGCATGTGCTCATCTATATAAACCTCTACCATTAGAGCATGCAATTGAGACCTTGAATCCCAAGACTTCAATTTCTCCATGGAGGATTTTACTACCTCCTTTGCAGTTCCCACCAGTTGGTCCCATGCCGCTCCATACTTGCCAAGATCATGGTCTTCTCCAGATTGAGTTGTGTTGGGTATCTTGCAACTCAATGAAGATCCCTTCCCAGATGGCTATTTGGTTGGTCTTGCTTGCACACTTCTTCCTTCTCCTTGATGTTCTCAACCAGCTTTTTTACTTGTAAATTTGCCACTTGTAGCTCCTCTTAATGTTGCAATTTCACTGCAATGAGGATCACCCTTGCTTTCTCCACTTCTTCCTTTTAGGGCATTTATTTCTTAAGCCTGAGCCTTTACTTGCTCCTCGAGCTGGGTTTGGTGGTGCTCTTCTCCCTTTTTGTGAATTCTCTCCTCTTGCACCTTCATCTCTAGGGCTGCTCCTTCTTCCTTGAGCTTGGGCACCTCCTATGTCAAGTCATTGTTTCATTCTCCTATATCCAATTGTTGGGCACAAACTTCTGCCTGTTCATCCTACACCTTTTTCCTTTCTTGTACAATCCCCTTGCACTACTTGATGGAGGTAGCTTAGAGGGGTAACATTATCACTAACCTTCCCATGAAATTTCTTGTACATGGGAAGAATTTGCTCCATAAATTCTGGTGTAGGTCCTATTGTGTGTACAGCTAATTTAGAGAGTGCCACCACGAGGATTGGTGAAGAATCCCTCGTGCTCATTCTAGCTTCCTTTGCCATTGTAAATGAGGCCAAAGGTCCACTCTCCTCCTCAATCTTAAAAAAAGCATTGGATCTTCTTGCTCATGTTTCCTTCTTATTTTTGTAAGGATTCTGGTCCTGGACAATCCTTTGTCTTCAAGGCCACCTTCTGGCTAAAGTCCTCCCTCTGGCTGAAGTCCACTTTTAGCTTGAAATTCTCCCTTGAAGTGGCAGGAGCCCACACCTTCTGCCATTTCTTTTGGATTGAGCACTTCTTCCTCCTTGAGTACTCCTTCTTCTTGCAACTCTACTTCTCTTATGGGTGGAAACAAGGAGAATCTTGTTATCCTTGGGCTCTTCATTGCATTCTTCATGAGGCTTGAAGGCCTAGCTTCTCCATCATATCTTCTTGAGCTAAGCTATGATAGCCAAATGTTGACATCCTTATATTATAATCAATAAAAACAAGTCATTCCCACGAGGATACAAGTTTGAAACGACTAAGAATGTAGCAAAGTACACAATGTCATAGTTTTTTTACTATTTCCTATCTAACCTCTTGTGCAAGAACCACTCCCAAACGAACATAGTGTCACTCATTGTGGTGCACTACATTTGGTGCTCCCATTTCTTAAAAAATTTCTTTTGTTGATCATATCAAGCTTATGTGCTAGAGAACCATTAGACATGTTGTAGTTAATTAGAGAAGTGCCTCAAATAGAGAGGTTCTTAGAGGAATGACATTGGTATGCTAGGATGGGAGAATCACTCAAAGTGATGTAGGATGATCCAAAATTTTGATAGGAAGGTTGAGTCTATAAGCCAAAGCAGTCACATAGCCAAGTATCAAGGTGGCAAGTGTATTTATGTCACAAAGGAGATGAAAAGTACTCAAAGAGGTGTAGAATGACCCCAAGTGCCTGAGGAGCGAATAGCACTCAAAGGGTTGAGGAATCATTTGGAGTGCTTGTCATAGATGCAACACTCAAAGTGCTGATAGGTGAGTCATACAAGCCCAAGTGCTGAGTGCCACCTTGGCACTCAAACTTAAGTGCCATTGGTGGCAAATTTAATGCCACCGCATTTTGAATATGCCGCCAAGGACCAATACCTACAAGATAATGATTGTCACTTGGTAGGCAAGCATGGCACAGGAGGAAGCAATTGGAATTGAAGGTTTGGCACACAAGAGGGTGACTTCTCATTGAGGAAGACATGTGGTGGCCTTTGCCTACATAACAATGAATGCCTACCTACCTTATAACCACTGGAGTGGTGAGGAAGGACCAAGAATTAGGTGTAGAAAATTGAAGTTCTTGGTTTAGCAGTGATACTTTTCATAAATCCATTTGACTTTTTAGTTGATTGAGTAATTTCTTGAAAAATTTTGTGAATGAAGGAGTTACAGAGAGTCATTTTGAGAGTGGCATTCTGCACAATTTTGGGTACTTAGAGTGAAGTGAGGTACTTGGTGTTGTAGATCAGCAAGTTTTAGTAGTCTTTCATGTGCAAGAGCCATGGTAGTCCCTCCAAGAACTTACAAGAAGGCACTTGAGGCCATCCTTAGATCCCATGTTGTAAACAAATGGGCAGTATACTATAGAATGGATATAATTAGGAGTAAGCACTTGGGATTACTACTCTGGAACTGAGAGTTGTCCAATTTCCTTATGATCCATGAGATAAAGGGAAAACAAGAAAAGACTTCAAGAAAATGAGAGGTAACCAAATAAACTAGATGAAGGACCATTGGTGAATGGTACTTGGCTCGAATGTTGTTGTAGGAGTTTGTTGGCTTGTAGGAACCATGATCATAGATAGAAAATTTGTAGATAAGGAACTTACTCCTGAAGTCAAGAGCCACTTCAATAGCAAGCATTCCAAGAACAATGGATGGTGTGTAGCCAGTTACAAGGACCCTATGCAATGATCCATTGTAAAAGCAGTTATAAAGCTCTTCAAATAGAAAAGAACAACCTAATTGGCCAATGGCCAAGCAATGTTCTTCAATTACATGAATTTAGACAACAAGGAGTTGGTGGTCCTTCAGTCGACTGACGTTGTGTTTCCACAGTCAGAATGTCTTAGTAAGGGAAGGCTTCACTGATTTACGTACAGTAGGTAGAAAAAAGAGGTGTTTTATTGGCCATTCGATCATGAAAATGGATGTGTCTACAATTCCATGTGAGCTAGAAACCGTAAAGCACGAGCGGAAGACTGATTTCTGGGCGCTGTGCATTTGCCCATATGAGCATCGATCAGGTCATTATGTCCGTTTTACAGGTGAGAAGTGGACACACACAAGCGTTTCCAAGGTTTTGACTGTTGTCAAGATCTAGACTTCAACGTCAAGATGACTCGACGACCGTACGCTAGTTCTGGAGACAGTTTCTGTTCACATGCGCTCCAGATCACACGAGGTTGTCATAGATGATGAAGTGCAGCTTTATAGGTTTGAGGTCTCGACCTTACCAAATATGGATATGGTTTGGATAATGTAAAATGTAAGGACATAGACTTCACCTCTATATGCTGTATCCTAAAAGTTCTAGATGTACAAGAAGAAATAAATAATGCTAAGAGACTCATCACCATATGTTCGTTTACTTTCATCCCCTCCCTCTTCAAGGATTACAGTCCAATTTGAAAATATGTTTTGCAGTTACATCTCATGTAAAATCGTCAGTTCCTATTTTACTTTCAATGGTCTCATTCAAGTCCTCTGATGTGTAGTATCCATCTTCTTGCTCACTTCAAAAGTCTATAATAGAGGATGCCTTTAAAATGCTAGGTTGATTCGGACTACAGGAGCATGAGATGGTACCAGACTTACATATTCTTTTCTATTATTGTTGATATCTCGTTATGTCTCTTGCAACTTTATAAACCAGTCGGGTCTGATTGGTGGATATGACGATGCGGCATTAGTACGAAGACTCTTTGGAGACTCTTCCATCATGGAAGGTGTAAGCAACCTCAGTTCTGCAGCTATATCATTTAGGAGTACCATATCACGCTCCACATTGAAGACTAGGCGTTCGAACCAATGTGCTGAAGTCCAAGGGCAGCCTCTGAAATGAATCCCTTATGCATCCACATAGTGATTCTGTCCAACTCCATACAAGGCGTTAAAGGTACTGTAGTGAGATTGATGTTCCCGTACAAGAGTACGTGAAATAAACTCGTGTTCAGTTAACTATTCGCGCATGCAATATATTCAGTCTTTGGTATTATCGCAAATGCTTATACAAAGGTAATTTTGATCCATTTAGGTAAAGAACGTCAAAGTCAGTGCAAAATGAGGCAAATGGAAGTTCTTTTCTTGAGAACTCTACTGTGCAAGATTTTTGTTGCAGCAGAAGGTGCTGTTCCCGGATCTTCAAGATTAGAGCCTAAGCGACTGTAAAGTTTTGGGTTTGAGAGTTAATTCGACGATGAACCCAGATTCATCTCAACTGTTTGAAGTTGAGCTGAATCTTTTTGTTTGCACTTACTTGCCAAAGCTCCGCTACCGTTCTGCGCATGCCTTCTTCGAGTTCGAATATCCCGTTCAACATTCTTTATGTGAGGCATTCCCTTCGGAATCTTACAGGATTACATCAGACATGTAAAGACAGTTTTTATTCCGAAGTGAAAAATGAGATTGGAGATACCAAAGTTCCCAAAAGAACGATATGCGGGGCACAAAGTGCTTGCTCGAATATATTTAGGAAGAGAAAAAGATACACAAGTATGTAATGTCACTTTCACCATAGTTGTAAAGTGGGGACTAAACGAGAAATGGTGACTAAAGAATAATCTCTTCATAGTTGTGAAGTGTTGACTAATGAGAAATGGTGATAAAAGAATAAATTCTGATCAAAGATTAACTCTCCCGCTTACAGCGTACACTAACCACTCAAGTGTACCCCACAGAGAAGTGTTATGGGAAGTTCCCATAACACTTCTCTGTGGGGTGACTAAGTAAAGGAGTGAGGACAAACTATATTAGGTTCTTGTTTTATAGAAAAAGTGTTAGGTAGCAATTAAGAATTAAGGTGCACTCTGACAGTGTTTAGAGTAGGGGCATTACGTTAGGAACATCTAAGGGAGGAGAGCCAATTTGCATTCTTGGTGTGAGCTTGTAAGAAGGTGGTGGCCACAGGAGGAAGAGAAGTGATAAGGGTTCTTTTTGGGGTTAGAATAACTATTTAAGTGGGTTGTTCCCCCTTGGTCATGATGTTGGCCCTTGGATCTAAGTATACAAGGATAATAAACAAGCAATGACTCTATTCTGAATTCTATGAATGATAAGGTGTAAGTATGAACTCTATTGAGTCATGCCTATTCTGTTAGAAAGTGTAAAAATCATGTAGTTGTCACCCTGTCTAATTAAGTGGAAGGGGGCATAAGAGAATTGCTCAGCAAGGCTCTAGAAAGAAATGCATCAAGGACCATCCCAAGGAGGCTGAAGAGCTCACAAGGGTGACAGAGTTGAAGGCTATCTCTGAGAGTAGGTGTCTCCAAGAGATTCCCACGCCTGAGTGGAATTACAAACTGTTACTGGAATCCTATCTACACCTCTTCCGCAAGTCAAGTAAATAGCCGGCCATGCAGGTACTGTACTGACTTCCCCTTCTCCAGCAGCATCCTGTATCCACTCCAGGATAAGACAATCCCACTGCCATATCTGGCTCTGCTGCAGGCATATGCATATGCATATGTCCTCTCCACTCCTTTCAACAACTTGCTAGGGATGTGTTTATTCTATATAATGCTGCACAGATGCTGCTATTTTAAGCCAGAGGGAAGCGTTACCTCCCAATTTTGTAAACTGTATTTTAAACAACAAAAAACAGACTCTCTTGTGTCATTGAGTAGTCTTGTTAGAACTGAAGAAAAACCCTTAATGGCAAGTACTTCTGGCCAAGGAAACCCATCTGCATCAGTACCACCATAGATTGCTACCCAAGCCCCTCATGTGACTTATATGACTCCTGCAGTTTCAGATTGCAATGATATCGAACATAGAAATAGGAAAAATGGTGTACCCCCTATAACTGTAGTATTCACAGGGTAGGAAGACTTTGAGTCATTCCTAGAAATGTTTGAGAATATTTGCATGACAAAAAACATCATGGATGATGCTGCCATAGCATAACAAATTGGCCAATGTTTCATTAGAATGCAAGCCAAAGTGCGACAAGAATACATCTCATCAGACAACAAGAAAAACTCAAAGACAAGGTAAACAGACCTTGCAAAGGATACAATGAAACAATGCAAGTGTTTTATCAGAGATTTCAATACATCTCTTCAATGATTATACCAGCCCCATACAGGGGTATCATTAATGGTAAGTGTGAATCAATTTAGCTTCACACCTTATTACAAGATATGAGATATACATTTCATGATCCCGTAATCTACAGATAATATCAGTAATATTAAACTTGCTAACGATCCAATATTTTGTACTAGGACTAAATATATTGAGGTTCATTATCATTTGAATTAAGAGAAAAGGCAGCAATCAAACGTGCCATGCTAGTACTAAACATATTGAGATTCATTATTATTTTATTAGATAGAAGGTATTGGCAGGAGAAGTAGATCTGCATTAATTCCTACAGATCAAGATCAGCACGTTGCTGATACTTTCACCAAAGCTTTACCTAGATATAAGTTAGAATATTTCAGATCTCATGTTTGCGTCAAAGATATTGATGTTATCTTGAGGGAAACTGTTGATAGAGTATCATAAACTAATATTCCTAGCGGCTAGTGTGCAAGGGAAAGTTTGATCTTTAGTCACCATTTTATATTTATAGTGAAGACAGACTCAATACATTTGTATACTTCTTTTCTCTTCCTATCTATATATATTAAATAGTGGAGCAGTGGGACTAGTGTACCGTTGACCATTCTTTTGGGTAAACTTTGGTACCTGGTCCTCTCATTTTCCACTTCATAATAACATTTGGGTTAAACTAATTTACATGCAGAAAGAAGGAGAAGAGTCTCGGGGAATATGTATGTATATGTCTCTAACAATCAAATTTATGCACCTCTATTTTCTACTGTAGATGGAAGATCAGTGGTTACAGATCAAATCAGAAATACCAAGACATTGACCTCGTCGTACTTTGTGGTTGGCCTGTTACTAATCACAGGCGCCTTGTTTAACGCAGTTAGAGTTGTCTGACTAATAGTTCTCACATTCGTCGGTATTGAAAAGAGGGTTCGCATAAACTTTCAATATAGGGTTATAAACCTTCAGAGTATTTAGTAATATTATTGTTCTGCTGCATGAAGGTTGACGTATCTCGTGGAATCAACACGGTGGCAAAGACTATTGCACAACGCAAGTAATCACAACAAATACTTAAAAACGACAGGGGATGGGTCCACAGTCTGCACATGTAACCCAATGACGCACAAGAAATAATCAACAACGACACAGATCGCGTATATGCTTTGAACATGCAAACTTATTTGCTGCGAATGTATTGCCTGGATAGGAAAACTTTATATTACTCATTATATCATCGTATATGAATATCATTGCGAATTCATTCCTAATGCATTGTCTCTCCTAAAAATTGTACATATTTGCCCAGAAGATATCTGTCGAACCCAGGAATTTCGATACCGGAGCCTCGCAGTCCTTCACGTGTATTGGTACAGTCAAATTTGCTGACGGGGAGTTCCAGGACACTATAGCGAGATTCATGTACTTTTTGTGAGAAGAAGCCTATGAGTGGGTACAACGAGTTGGAAGCGGGAACTGAGGAGAGTGCCTCTACCCAGTTTGACACGGATAGCTCTTCAAGTTGGAGGTGGTAATCCTCCCTTAAGGCTTGGAAGATTTCTTTGTTGTCCATTTCACGTTTACGATCGGGCACCAGGTTGTAGATTTTACCCGCCTCGCTCTTGAGAGACAAGTAGCTTATTGCATCAGCTGCAAAGTCCACTGGAATCGGTAGCCAGAACTTCTTCCGCACCACCGGGTAAGACCCCATCTGTGAACAACCTTGTATAAACCGACACATTGTATCATCTGAGTTGGCGACGCCAGTGCATGAATGAGCTTCGAGAAACCCAGGACGGTAAATGGAGACAGGAAAGCCTCTAGATTTAAAATCCAGGACCATAACCTCTGCCACCCACTTCGACTTAGTGTAGCCAGTTTCGCCCTTGTGTAGAAACGAAAGACAACTTTCTATGTCGAGGTTTTCACCTAAGACATCGTGTGTAAACCCACAGAGACCGCCGTAGATGCCTATGGTTGAAACATAGTGTAGTGCTTTTAGTGAAGGACCAGTTGCTGCAAAATGCAGAACTTGTCTAGTCCCTTCCACATTTGGCTGTCGCATCTCTGCATAGGGCCGGATGTAGTTGGTATCTGCAGCCACATGGTAAATGAAGTTTATCTGGTTGCTCAGTTCGGAATACAAGTCGCCTGACAGCCCCATATTGTCATGTTGTATATCGCCGATCAGCATCACGATCTTTGTGTTTGATAATCTGGACTTGACGCCATGCTTCTGACGTGTAGCTTGTACCCTGTTCCAGGCGTGTGCAACGGTTTCTGCCCTCACCAAGCAGTAAATTGTCTTGAATGGACCTTGAACCAGAAGATTTTCTAGTAAGTGTACCCCCAAAAATCCCGTGGCTCCTGTAAGCAAAGCCACCTTGGGTTCCCCTCTACTACTTGAGATTGGTTGAAGAGACTTTTCCAGAGAATGAGCTTCGTTCAGGAGCTCGACATTGCTTACATCTTGTAGTGCTAGGGAGTCCGGCTGCAGCTTCTGCATCTGAAGAATCCAAAATACCAGTTGCTGAGGTGTGGGCTGCTTGTAAATTTGCCAAGGTAGCAACTCCAACCCAAAAGCTTCACCCAGTTCCGTAGCCAGACGTGAGCACCACAAAGAGTTGCCCCCCAGGTGAAAGAAGTTGCTATCAACCTGAGCAAGTCCTGACTCAAGATTTAGTACTCTCTCAAAAGTACCGCAACACTGACTTAGCATTGTATGGAGTCTATGGTTCCCTTCGCCCTCATCAGCAGCTGAGTACTGCTGTAAGTTACGACCTGAGCTTGCCATTGAATACGGATGCGGCAGCGCCTTGCGATCTATCTTGCCACCATTCAAAGTGAGTGGTAGGGCATCCATGAACATGTATATGAGAGGAACCATGTAGCTTGGTAGCCTATCAAGAAGATAGTACTTCAAGAAATCTGATGGGTATCGGCTCCCTTTATCAACATCTTTCTGATGGAGAACTACGTACGCAACCAGCATCTGGTTGGATCCATCTTTGCTTGCTTCAACTGCCTTGACTACAGCATGCTCCACAGCCGAATGCTTGCATAAAATCTGCTCCACTGCTCCCAACTCCACTCTATAACCATTAATCTTGATTTGGTTGTCTATCCGACCAGCGAACTCGAGATGATTTCTTGGTCCTCGACGAACACCCAAGTCTCCACTGCGGTATAATATCATCTTGGTTTGAGGATGAGGGATGAAATATCTAGCTGTTAAATCTGGATTGTGGAGGTAACCTCCACAAACGCCCACTCCACCAATGAAAATCTCTCCAACTTCACCATTTTTGACTGCCTCGAAATGATCGTTCAGAAGGTGCACCTCGTAGCCTGGGAGGGGTTCTCCTAGAGGCACAGTCTTTAAGTCTTCGTTATCGGCACATCCATCAACCACGTACATGGTTGATACAACTGTACATTCTGTCGGACCATACGCATTGATGAACCTCCGGCTCGGAGTGGCCCAGGTGCGGGCTAGATCTACGGAACAAGCTTCACCTCCAGCAATGATAATCCGCAAGCTTGGCAGACTTGAGCGAAACTCATTCAGAGTTGCAAGTACAGACGGCGGGAGCAGTACTGCAGTTACCTCCTGACTTCGAAGATAAGCAGCAAGTTGCTCCCCAGGTAGTAGTTCTTCGCGGGAACCAAGCACGAGAGTTGCACCACTGCAAAGTGTTGCAAGGATTTCAGATGTACTAGCATCGAAGCAATGGGAAGCAAACTGCAGCATCCTACTTTCTGGCTTTCTTAGCTCCCAGGCTTCTCCTACTGCTAGGGACAGCGCTATCAGTCCTTTGTGAAGTATCACAACGCCCTTTGGCTCTCCTGTAGATCCGGATGTGTACATTATATTGGCAACGTCCTCTGGATCAGGCTCAGTGGAAGAGTCGTCTCTGAGATGTGGGCTTACATTTCTCGACTGTCCATGCAAGCAAGTGATATTCTTGACCAAGTCATCAATGTAGATTACCTTGCAATCATGATCTTGCATATCCAAGACAGTCTGCAGATGCAAGGAATATTTTCTTTGAGCCACAATGATTCCAAGTTTTGCATCATGTACTATGTAAGCGAGACGATTGTGAGGAAAGTTCGGATCCAATGGCACAAAAGCAGCTCTAGCGTCAAGAATTCCCAGTATTGTCACGATATGTTGGAAGCACCGATCCATGCAAACGCCTATTGCATGACCCTTAGTAATGCCTAGATTTTGCTGCAGATGCCATGACAAAGCCTGTATCCTGGTGCCCAGCTCTTGGTATGTTAACGAAACATCCTTCGTCCCTACCAGAGCAGTCCTTTCTCCTCGCTCAATGCAAATTTTGCGCAACAATGACACAACTGTTCTAGATGTCATCCTTATGATCCAAGACGAGCTCTAGGAAAAACACAAATCTTGTTATCAAGAGTAGCTTGGAAGTGTGCGCAGCGAAGAATTCTCAGAGCGGGACTCGGTATGGGTTTAGGGTTTAGCACCGTCCTGGCAGCACCGTCCTCCATTGCCTGATGACTTCTGAGTGAGAACTGGAGACGAGAAGGCTCAGATTTATAGCGTGAAAATTTAGAGAAAACGTCTGAAGGGGCCGATAGTAGGAAGGCAGATACGGAACCCATTTTGTTGTCAATTTTGTTTTGAGTTTTCCAGGTTTTGTAGTGAATGTCCTTATTTTCACAATTAAATAACTAAAACAACGAATGACTTTGACTTCTTTTAATAACGAGCAATGATTCATCGTCTATTATTTAAATGTCTGAGATTTACATATGGTTCCGAAATCCATTTTATAATGAATTTTCAAATTTTCAAATTTTTTCCAATTTTTATGAATAGCGTTATCATGTAAAAAAAAAAATATATATAAATGTTATAAATAATAAAAATAGTAATAAATTGAAGCATAATAATACATAGTTTTAAATTTCAACATTTTAATTGGCAATGATAGCATTATTCAGTTTTGAAGATTGAAAAGCAATAAATTTGGAAGTTAGTTTAAAAGTTTCCAATATGATATCCAAACTTCTCTATACTTCGAACGTTCAATAGAACAAACAAGACTTCAATTCGAACGTTCAATAAAACAGACAAGATTTCAATTCGAATTCCAATCATACCATACTACTATAATAGCACGTGAACACGAGAGAACTTGCCCTTGATTAGAAGTACCTCATTGTTTGGCATTTCTACTTTACAGTACCCAAGCTACTGGTGTAGACAAACAGGCATGCGCAGGCAAAGGCACGTGCTGGTGATTGATTGAAATTGGAAATGAAGTCCATAGCAAGTCCTCGAGCTTCCTCTTACATCCCTTCTCCATTAATATACATGTAAAGTCCATCCTCCCGTTTATATAATGGAAGTTATTCAAAATTTTATTTAAAATCCATGCTCTTTAATATTATGCTTGTCTAACTCATATCAAGATGTATCTACTCAATCGATTGACCATACGTCTTACTTTATGTCTATGACTTGTGCTTTCTCGGCCGCCACTAAAAGAAAAGCAGGGACTATTTTCGTAACAATCCCATCATGCCTGATTTCAGAATGGATACGGCTGACCTTTTTCTATACTGTCAGTGACGGAAATAGAAAGAAAAAGGCTACCGCGTAGAAACCACATGGATGGGAAGACCCCGTGAAGCCTGAAATAGAAAGAAAAAGGCGACCGCGTAGAAAACACCTAGAAAACACATGGATGGGAAGACCTCGTGAAGCATAAAACGGAGGACAAAGTGTCAAGAACTTACACAGTTCGTATGTGACATTGTGCCATATAACGTGCTGCGGATCATATAACCGAATTATCCGGGGGCATCCGTTTCTAGGCGAAAGTACCACAGTACCGTCATTTAGATCAATCATCACCTGCGGAACTGAATCAATTTACCCGGTGTTTCAATCATTCCAAGTTGCTTATTCAAGTTGACTTGTTTCTTGTCGGAGAAATGAATTGCTATCTATCATGAATGTTTTTATCATAGCCATTATTACGATGTCAATTGAAACACTTTATCTTGAACATGGACTTTCACTCACCGGCCAGATCCACAATGCACATAAGGATGCCTATGCCACTTATTTCGTTGCATAACTTTTCTGCCATGGCACGTATAAACAGACCATCTTCCAATTTGGTATATGCACCGTTTTCCAACTTTGAACAGAAATTCTACTCATGTGACAGATATGAAGGTTAGGGGTTTCAATAATCTAATTAATGGGATGACTATGGTAGAGGGGGTGACATCTTTAAAATCTTTTATTTATTGGAAGGATCGATAATTGTAGGCTACCCGTAAAATGTTTACGGGTGAAAAATTGTTCCGCGTCATTTCGGTTATAGTTTACTTGTGAATTAGGTGAAAGATTTGACTTCTTGAGGATTCTTCTTATTAGAACAAAATGATCGGCACATGTGAAGTGTACAGATTTTCCAAATTTGAATCTCCATCCTTATCAGAATGGCGTACTCTTTGTGCAAAACTTGTTCCTCTCAATATTCTTTTTCAATTCCATGCTTCCCTCCGTTGATCAATTGGTTTTATTTGGTTCAATTCTATCGTTTTTGTTTGGGTGCTCCCGACACAAATTGATTTCTATGGTTGATGCATGTCAACATTGAGATTTTAAAGTCCCTTGCAAATTGATTTTCATGGTTGATGCATGTTAACTTTGAGATTTTTAAGGTCCAGTGTTCATATCAAACACATTAATTCCTTTTCTTAATTCAATTTTATCATTCACATCAATTGTAAATTAACTTTTGCACGTCAACATTAAGCTTGTTGGGTGCGTCATTGTTGATATGCTTAAAATTATAGATTTTTTTACTCTCCTCTGATTCCATTGTCATTCTTTGTGCTCCTATTTTCTCTCCTTGTCTTGTTCATCCAATTCTTGCAGTCATTCTTTCTCCTCATCCCACTTCCATTCCACCATAAAATAATGGATTTCATTAGCATCCGAGTATGGTGTCATCCAAACTTTTGGTGGGGTGTAAAGTGAAAATGGAGGATTATAGATTTAGGACGATCTTTATTATAGAGTACAAGCAAGTACTTGCAAAAAGCCGCTTCAAAATAATATCACATTTAATTATATGGCAACACATCTCATGAAGCATGGAAGGGTTTTCATGAATTGCTAATAGGAGAGAAACTGTACAGAAGAAAGGAAACTATACAAAGTCATACACATCTAATAGAGAGTGGAAAAAAATGCATAAGGGAAAGTCTCCTCAAAAAGAGTTGAAACAAAAGTGTAGAACTAGAGAGTACAAATTGAATCATCTATGTCTTCATTTTGATAGAGTGAATATTATATTTGTATATAGAGCTAATGTCTTTCCATTGATGCTTCTAAGTATGGGGCTTGGAAATAAGGTGCATATTTATAAATCAGTCGGCCAAGCTGAATTATTTTGTTCAATTGGTGAAGAAACTGAAGAAGGATCAAGAGGTCGTTTGAATGAGGCCAAAAGTTCACTCGTCTCTTTCTCAATCTTGACAAAGATACTTTCTTCTTTCTGCTCAAACACCTTTACTACTACTGTTAGTACCTCTATCTTGGATGCTTCATCCTGATGTCCTTCCTCGTCCCGAAAGGAGCTCACATCTTCATTTCTTCCACTCACAGAATGCCTTCTTCCCTTTGTTCCACTTCTCCTCCGGGTGCAAACAGACCCAAACCCTCTGCCACATTGTTCTTGGGACTAAAAGGCTTTGCATCTTCATGATACCTCCCAAGAGTGGATGTTCATTCTTTCTCGTGAAAATTTTCCTTTGTCATTGGAGGGGTTTGGGCTGGGATGGACTGTACTTTGCCACCTTGGTCTTCAATCACATCCTTGTCTATGGAAATTATGATCTTGGTGAACCATTGCTCATTGGCTGTAGGTGTAGGATCTGGTTTTGGTTAGCGCTGTGCCAGCTTTGTCCTCCACTTCTTCTTCCACAAGAATCCTCCTTGTCCTCTTGGTGGCTTTTTCCTTTGGCCTAGAAGGAGCCAGAAGTTGTATCCTGATCACTAGCTCCATGGAAATATCTTGTTGTTGCTGCTTCTTGAAGCCCAAAGTATTGTAAGTTCTTTCTCTTCCATGTACTTCCTAGAGTGGGTGAATTCCACATCTGCCTT
This sequence comes from Lunularia cruciata, assembly GCA_948567375.1. Lineage (NCBI taxonomy): Eukaryota > Viridiplantae > Streptophyta > Marchantiopsida > Lunulariales > Lunulariaceae > Lunularia > Lunularia cruciata. The sequence goes on along the minus strand of OX419762.1, from coordinate 36,683,792 downwards.
AGCATATTTTTGCACCATTAATGCTCTTTCTTTAGGCTTGTGCAAGTGTCCTATGGGGAAGAAATGGTCCGCATAATCCTTTTCTCCTCTTGGGTTGGTAATTCCATCCCCAAGAAGAAATGGACAATGAAGGCAGACATGAAAGTTACTCTTCCTTCCTCGTTCATAGTTCCCACAAGCTCCCTTGCTCTTACCCACAACATTGCTGCCCAATTTAGAGGTTTTCCTTGGTACTCAAAGAAGATCGCCTAACTATTGTTCAGATAAATTGTTTGTTTAGATTTGAACAACTTCATGACTGACTCAACTAGGGTACTACTTTCAAGATCCTTAATACCGAGAACAGACCAACCATTGTTGTTCTTACTATCCCTAAACATGGCTTGAACTTGGCTTCAAGAGTCAAGTCAAAGTGAGTCCAAGTGCTATCTGGAGTATGCCATTTGGGAGAGGATTTCTAGGCCATAACACTCTTTTCCAAGGCTCTTTGGTCTTGTGAAGAGATTTCCTCTCAGTTATCCATCTTTGAATTCAGATTTTCTTTAATTTCATGCAACATTCCATGATCACTTAATTCCCAATTCCACAATAAGAACTCTAATTTCTTCCTATGGACTAATTCCTGTCTAGATCACAAAGCACATTAATCAATCTTGGGGCCTTAATCATAAACCTAGGTGCTCTTTTCATCTTCCTTGGCCCTTTAGGTCAAGCTACTTCTTTTTCCTTTGATCCTCTTCTCGTTCTCACGTCATCTCTCCGCTTCCCATTCCTCCTTGCACAGGCACATACTCTCACAATTCAAATATCTAAGTGATACAACTTCCCACCAAGGGTGAGGAACGCCTATCAATTCTTGCTCTTGTTAACTCCAAAAAATGTGAATGATCTAAACCCAATGTGGAGATTTAAGGTGACTACCCAAAAATTACAAACTTTTGGTAGGTGTGCACTTTAGTGAGCAGTCATTGTTTGCACATCTAAGTGGTCATACAATCAAATGGTCATCAATTGAAGTTCTTGATCTTCTGGTGCCACATTTACTTGTGAATTTTTAGGCAAAGGATTTTCTAGGACAAATTGCTTTTTCTAGATGAAGGTCTCTTTTCAATGTGAAGAGTTCCTTTGCCAAAGGTTTTCTTACTTGAAAACCTTTTTCATTGAAGAGCCATGCTATGTGCTCTTTATCTAGATCTACTACTGCTTGTGCATCCATTGCATATTCCTTCCAAGTCATCTTTCCTCTTGAAGGTGCAGTTCTCCTTGAAGCAGAAGGTCATCAATCATAAACCTTCCATCTTGCATGCTGACCAACTATTGCTACAATCTTCTTGGTTAAGCTAAGCAAGTTGAAAGAAAAAGGTGCACTTTGGGAAGAGGTGATGCATCACAAAGTGGCCTTGAGAAACAAAAGACAAGATGAGGAAATTCAAAGCCTTGTCCAAATCCAAGAAGATGGGGAATAGTTGGAAGGTGAATGGGTATAATGATCCCATGAAGTGCACCATAGTGATCTATGAGTCTGCCTGTTTTGAGACAGGATGACTCATCATCAATCAAGATGAACTTCTAATGGCTATTAAGGTAGCACACCATGGTGTAATACCAAGAGTTAACCATACGATCTAGATGTGAAATTTGGTTAGGTAACATCTAGAATGATGTTATACATGATGGTCAAAATAGATCATATAGAAGTATCACCAAAAGTGTATTTCTACTAATAGAGCAAAAAACTGAAACAGATTTGAAAACCTTAGAGCCAATAGCTAGACATATGATTTGAAGGTGAGAATTGGGTTGGTAACATCTGGATGGATGTTACACAGGATGGACTGAATAGATCAGAAAGAGGTATCACCAAAAGGGGACTTCTACTAATAAAGTTGGAATTGAAATATGCCTGAAATCTTTGAAGGCAATTTTGGATGCCTAAACATATGAATTAGGCCTCAAAAATGCGCAGATTCCCCCCCCCCCCCCCCTTCCCAACCAGAGGAAATTTCAGCCTTTGCTCCCCTTTGCTTTGTCTTGTTGAGGGTTTTCCAACGGTACCTCATCCATGTGATTCTAAGATTCCTATAGGAAAATTCCCTAAAAGATTCCCTTTGGTCAAAGCTTGTTTGACCAACCAAATAGGACCAGGACCGACATGCCACCCATCCAAGTAAGTAATCCAGGGGTGGAGCTTGCTGACATGTTGTCTATCTATGTACCTAATCCTATGGTGGAGCTTCATTGGAGGAGATCCGATTTACCTGTATAATAAAGAGAAGGTGCTCCTTTTGGGGCATCAGAATTTGAGTGTGAAAGTGTGTGTTTCTCATAGTTTGTTTCTCTTCAGGTCTCCTATCCTCAGAGTATAACAATGGTATTAGAGCAGGTGTGTCCAAGAGAGCGAATCACTCCTCTTGGAAGAACATGAGCTATTGAGACTGAGTAATTTTGAGGAGAAACATTCTGGTGTAATTGGTACATTAGGAGGATAGAATGGATCCTTTGGGAGGATAATATCCAATGCCTTGCTTTCCATTCTTGAATCCATTCAACATCAAGATTATGTACATTCAGCACAAGTAAGTGAAAGTGTATTTTGTTTTTCACTTCGGAGCAGAGTTCATGGATACAGTAATGAATTCGCCAAACCCATTGATTTTTCCTCTAGTGATTTATGATAATAGGATTTGACAATTTACATTTTGTTGTGATGGATTTGAATGTCCCTAATCCTTTCCTTTTTAACACTCAAGTAGAAATTTGTTATATAGTGAGACCAAAAGTGATGTTTAGGGATTTCGTGGTCAGGAATTTTGGTGAGGAATATTACCAACGAGTGGTAGCTTTTGAGGTCCCAATGGTAGTTCAAATAGTTTGTGCACCCTCCAGAGTGATCATATTAACTCTCTATTGAACTTTAGGGTATAGTAATTGAGTGTTATAGGAACCATGGATCCGTAGTTGTAAGAATTGGTGCAAGGAATGCAGGGGATGTTGAACAAATTTTGAGAGATTAAGATGACCATGGAGGCATTACAAAGTCAAGTGCAGACACTCAGGAATGATCAAGCAATGCAAGAAGAAGAGCCGTCTCAAAATCCAATACCTGCGACTGAAGTACTTGGAGAGGCACCCGTGCCTACAAACCCTATCAATGATGAAACCACATTACTACTCCGGATGAAGAAGACCTACAACATCAAGCCTTACAAGGGGTAGCATACAATGAGAGTGGTGGAGAACTGGATCTTGAGAATGAATCGATATTTTCAATTGTTCTCAACAAAGATCACCGAGCATGCTATAGGCGTGTTTGCATGTGGGTGCTTGATCGATAAAGCCCTCACATGGTACAATGCTTGGGAACGATCCATGTTGGCCAAGAGAAGGGAGGTCACATGGACAGCAATGTAAGAAGGATTGCTGAAGAATTTCCAATCGGTGGATTCTGTGCAGATTGCCTAGATCCGACTATGGGGATGGAAACAGAAGAACAACATACAAGAGTATGTGGAGGTATTTCTGGATCTACAAGTTGCAATAACCGACATGAGTCCAGTAGAGGCTCCCAACAATTCAAACAAAGGTTGAAGGAGCGGATTCGCCAAGAAGTCATTGTACAAAATCCTCACACAATATTTGAAGCCATTGCTTGTGCACAAAGAATAGCAGGAGCATTAGGAGGAAGTGAAGGAGTAGTTCCACCTCAACATTATTGGGTAGAAATGGCACCCATGGATAGACCAATACCAATGGAACTGGGCAACCTTTGGCTTCAAGACCGAGGAGCATGACCGCTTCAAGGAGAACGGGGACGGGTAAAAGAACGGAGAGATGAAGCCCCACAAGGAGAAGGAACTCAAGGAGAACAATGTAATTGTTACATTTGTGGTCGTATTGGGCATATATCTACCAACTATTGTGCTTGACTTCCTAGAGGCCCTCGACCTTCATACATGCAATCTTTGAACAACATGGAGAGATGCACTGAAGAGGAGGAGGTGGAAGTCACTTTGGAAAACAAAGATTGCCAGTAAATGTACCTCGCAGCCTTACTGGCTCAATAAGAAAGTAGAAAAGCAAGGGAAGGAAGAAGACGAGTGCACAAAGGTACCAAAAGGCAACCTCACAATTGATTATAGTGAATGGGGTCCTAGAAGGCAATCAAGTGAGAGTGTTAATAGATCCGTGAGCCACACAGAATTTCCTATCTTGCTTTATTGCAATAAGATTGGGAATGGATCTAGAGAGAGATGAGAGTGAAGAAGTAGAGTTACCTAACGGACAAATAGAGAGGATTGAATCATTACCCAGGCGGGTACTCTATGTAGGAAAATATCATGAAGCAATGAGTGGCGAGTGATACAATTAGCTTGTTATGATGCAATCTAGGGTATGCCATGGATAGAGCATTACAACCCTATGGTAGATTGGAGGAAGAAAGTAGTGAGAACCCACCAATGGTCGATCATTGAGGAGGCCAGAAAAACGACATAGGCAAGAATTGCCTCTATATGTCATAGGGACAACAGCTATCTGTAAGACTGATAGGTGTTTCATGGGTCTAATGAGAGAAGTCCAGAGTGTTCAACTGGAGGGACAAATTCTTGAGAAATTGAAGGATCTCGTAAATGAGTTTCAAGATGTCTTTCCTCATGATCTACCCTCAAGATTACCACCAAAAAGGAGAGTTGATCATAAAATTGAGACACTCCCAGGAAAGACACCTCCCTGTAAGGCCCCAAATTGCCTATCACCTCATGAGTTGGAGGAGTGCAAGAATCAAATTGAGGATATGCTGCAAAAAGTGTTCATCCAACCTTGTGTATCACCATATGGAGCTCAGGTCTTGTTTGTGAAGAAAAAAGATGGTACAATGCGCATGTGCATTGACTACCAGGGTCTCAATCAACAAATAGTGAAGAACAAATACCCATTACCTCGCATGGATGATCTATTCAATCAACTCAATGGATCAAGACACTTCACCAAACTAGATTTGCAAAGCATTACAATCAAATCCAAATTGCAGAGGAGGATGTGTACAAGATTGCCTTTCGAAACAAGTATGGCCACTTTGAGTATCTTGTGATACCTTTTGGTCTCACCAACGCACCTGCCACTTTCATGAGTCTAATGAATGACATAATTCGTCCATATTTGGATAAGTCTGTCATCATCTTCATGGATGACATCTTAGTATATAGTAGCACGATGATAGAACACAAACAACATCTATGAGAAGTCCTTTACATTCTAAGACAGAATTGATTGTATGCCAAAATCTCAAAGTGTGAGTTTGGCAAGTCTGAAGTAGACTACTTGGGGCATAGAGTAAGTGCAGAGGGTATTCAAGTACTGATAGATAAAAAAGAGGTTATTCAAAAATGGAGTGCCCCAGAAGATCAGACTCAACTCAAGAGCTTCTTGGGTTTGACGGGATCCTATCGTCAATTTTTCAAGGACTTCTCCAAGGTTGCACAACCTTTAACAACACTGCTTGGCAAGGGGAAGAAGTGGACATGGGGAATTGCACAAGACTTGGCCTTTCAAGAATTTAAAGTTGCCTTGCTACATGCACCAATCTTGAAGTGGTATGACCCAAAACGTCTAATCAAGTTGGCTATAGACGCATCAGGCGAAGCAATCGGAGCAGTCCTACAACAAGAGTGGCATGACGGATGGCATCTCATTACATATTTCTCTCAAAAGTTGTTACCGGTAGAGCACAACTACGACACCATAGAACAAGAAGAGTTGGCCATCATCCTGGCAACCAAGCATTGGAAGCACTATCTGGGCAAGAAGACATTTGTAGTAGAGACAGACCACAAACCTCTAGTCTACCTTGAAATGCAGAAGGATCTATCTCGTCGCCAAATTTGATAAGCAGAGTGGCGACAACACTTCAACATGACAATCACCTACGTTGAAGGTAAAAAGCAACTTGGAGATGCATTCACCCGTATGCCAATGGCAAACAACTTGGTGGCAAAGGTTCAAATTAACCCTAAATTCTGGTTAGAAATTTTGGCAGCTACAAAAATTGATCCACAAATTTTAGAAAGGTAATCATCCAAAGGCGTCACGAGCATCCAAGGACTCACCTTTTGTGATGGCAATTATGGATTCTAAATGTCCCGGAATTGCGCACCACCATTCTAGTGAAATGTCATGATTCGGCCATTGCAGGTCATGTTGGAGTGGACAAGACCTTGGATGCAGTCCAGCGCCATTATTATTGGCCCAAGATGTGCAACAATGTGATGGACTACATGTGTAGTTTCTTACTTTGTCAACAAAACAAAGCTTCTAATCAAGCTCCTGCAACCTCTCTCTACTCCTACACAACGTTGGGAACAAGTGTGTATGGATCTTGTCTATGAATTACCCAAGACCACATCCGGATTTGACTCCATCGTGGTCTTTGTGGAGCGGCTCAACAAAATGATTCATGTGTGTCCTACCACCAAGGAGGTGATCGCTCCACAACTTGCTCAATTATACTTAGATGCAATCTTCTCTCACCATGGCTTGTCTCGAGTACTCATCATCGATAAGGGTACTCAATTTACCAGTTTGTTTTGGCGCATCTTCTTTGGTTTCTTCTAAACCAAGTTTGCCATGCATGTCCACAACTTACTTCCCACAAACAGATGGACAAACCAAGCGGGCTAATCGCACTATTGAAGACATGTTACACGGCTTCACCTTAGAAGAGCAAGAGAGGTGGGACACCCTACTCCCGTTGGTGGAATTCGCTTACAACAATTTAGTGAATGCATCCACCTAGGTCACTCTGTTCTTCCTCATGTATGGTGAGCATCCCTTCACACCTTCCAGCTTGATGAAGATCCGTCCGGTGGCTACCAAGGTCGATGCAATCAACACATTTGTTTCTAGAATCCAACAAGGGGTGGAGAGCGCTAAGCACAAATTACAAATTGCACAAAATCACTAGAAGCAGTATGTTGATGCACACCATAGGCACATGGAGTTCAATGTTGGGGATCAGGTGTGGCTATTGACAACCAACCTCACATTAGTGGGACCTCGTAAGCTCAAACCTTGTTTTATTGGGCCTTTCTCAATTCTCCATCGAGTCGGCACTATGGCCTATCACCTTGAGCTACCACCACACATGAAGATCCATCCAGTGTTCCATGTTTCCCTTCTATGCAGATATGCTCCCCGATCAGGCTTGGGTCATTCCACACAAGACATTCAACCTTGTTTGACACTCGTTGATGGCAAGGAGGAATATGAGGTGGAGCGTATTCTCCAAAAATGCATGTGTGGTACTCGTCATCCACGAGTGGATTATCTTGTCCAATGGAAAGTTTACCCCCTCTATGAAGCAACCTAGGAACCCGCTACCAGTTAGACACATGCACCGGTGTTGGTGCAAGCATTTGAGCAATAGTTGCACAACGAGGACGTTGTGTCTTAAAAGGAGAGAGGTTTGTAATACCAAGAGCTAGCCATATGATCTAGATGTGAAATTTGGTTTGGTAACATCTGGATGATGTTATACATGATGGTCAAAACAGGTCAGATAGAAGTATCACCAAAAGGGTACTTCTACTAATAGAGCAAAAAACCAAAACAGATTTGAAAACCTCAGAACCAATAGCTAAACATATGATTTGAAGGTGAGAATTGAGTTGGTAACATCTAGAAGGATGTTACACAGGATGGACTGAATAGATCAGAAAGAGGTATCACCAAACTAGGACTTCTACTAATAGAATTGGAACCAAAATATACCTAAAATCTTTGAAGGCAATTTTGGAGGCCTAAACGAATGAATTAGGCCTCAAAAATGTGCTAATTCCCCTCCCCCCCCCCCCCCCCCCCCTCCCACACCCAAAGAAAAGAAAGTTTGCCCTTCCACCTGCTTTGTCTTGTTGAGAGCTTTCCAACGATATCTCACCCACATGATTCTGAGATTCCTACAGGAAGATTCCCTAAAAGATTCCCTAAAAGATTCCCTCCAATCAAAGCTTGTTTGACCAACAAAATAGGACCTAAACCGACATGTCACCCATCCAAGTAAGTAATCCAAGGGTGGAGCTTGCTGACATGTCACCTATCTATGTACCGAATCCTATGGTGGAGTTTCATTGGAGGAGATCCGCTTTACCTATATAATAAAGAGAAGGTGCTCCTTTGGTGCATCGGAGTTTGAGTGTGAAAAAGTGTGTTTCTCATGGTATTTTTCTCTTCAGGTCTCCTATCCTCAAAGTATTGCACATAGCCTGAGAACACAAGGAACCCCAACTCTATCATACTCCTCCAAGGCTAAGACTCCAAGACTCAAACCATTGTTCATTAGAGAACTCAATGAGAGAGAAATAGTTGCAAATAAAAAGATGATGAGTATCTCCTCACCCCTAGTTTATATACTTGTGAAATACTTATGCATCAAAATTATTAATTATTGGAGTAACTCAAATTATTTGACTAAAAGTCAAATAAAGTCAAAAGTCAAAAGTCAAAAGTGTCCCAATTGGAAAATAATCCAAACAATCTACTATGATAATTTCAACTCTAGATTGCAAACTTGAGATTTTGCACAAAAAATCACCATAATCTCCCAAATCTGTAATACACCTCACATAATCTCTCCAAATCATCTCATGAGTATAGTATATATAATATCACCTCAAAAACATTATAATGAACTATGGGGTATACAAATAGGTCCAAACTCTTTAACATAAATTCAACCGTCTCCTCCACTAATGTTCTCTCCAGGGGAGTTCTTATAGCCTCCTTCTGCCTAAGGTAGAATTAAATGAAAAATGTTATCTTACCTTTTGAAGAGGTCCCGACAATAGAACCAAAAATGTGAGTTGGCCTATCTCTCACTCAAAGTGAATCTTTGATGGCTATTAAGGTAGCACACCATCAATTAAGAAGGCAAGAAACCCCAATTCCATCATTCTCCTCCAAGGCTAACACTCCAAGACTCAAACCATTGCTCATTATAGAACTCAATGAGAGAGAGATAGTTGCAAATGAAAAGATGATGAATACCTCTTCACCCCTAGTTTATATACTTATGAAATAGTTATGCACCAAATTTATTATCTATTGGACTAACTCAAGTTATTAGGATTAAAGTCAAATAACGTCTAAAGTCTAAAGTCTAAAGGAATATTTATCCTCATGGGGATATTCCTTTAAGCATGTGGTCTTATCTTGACTTAACCACTAAGTCAAGGATTCCTTCACATGGGTTATCCTTAGATTATTGAAGAATCTAAAACAAAAATTTTTGTGGGTCATAGAGTTTTCAACTCTTTCCTCAAAGCCAAATTCATACGAATAATACTAAGTCAATACACTTGAATCATAAATAGTGAAATTCATTTTTTCCATTTTCTCTAGATAAAGTCTATTCTATCTTAGCTATGACTAACTTTAGCTAATCATGACTAATATAGAACTCTCCTTTCCATCTATATAAATAATATCTCTCAAGTACTTGTAATACCAAACTAAATCTCACATAGCACATACATGCACAAATGGGAGATACATACCTCACCCATGAAGATCTTCAAGTTGACACAAACCACTTACGTCAACAATGGTAGGCCACCGTCTTCCAAACATTACACGAGGGGAAATAGTGAATTGGGCAAAGATGTTTTACAATCAAACCCATGAATTGGCTAAGAAATTGCAAAAAAATAGAGGAAATAATTTTCTCTCCCCATTTGTCCTACATTTTTACATTGAGATGAAGCTACTATAGAAGGAAGAGAAGAAACATTTCCCAATGCACTATAATCAGTTTGAATATTATCAAGCTTGACCCAAATACAAGGAGGAAGCAAAGAATTATAAGAGGCATAACTTGTACCACAAGACAAAAAAGTGGGTAAAGATAGCTAAGATTGATGGTGTGAGCATCAACAAGTGGAATATGGCCATGATGCTAGTATAGTCCACAAAGAGACAGAAGCTTAATCCTCAAATTGTGGACTATTTGGACGAGAGTAATTCCCATTATGATGAAGAATTGGGATTGGTAAGTGAAGTGCAAGATGACCAAGATTCACAAGGTACTCTTAATGAAACTCCATTGCTAGAGGACAAGGAGGAAGAATAGTCTCTAACCATAAGACAATCACTCTCCAAGCAAGTGACCTCTTTCTCCAAGATAGAATTATTCTCCAATCAGAAGGGAGGTGATGTGGAGCTAGGCAGGAAGTACAATCCACCCTTGCAATAGGAATGGAGTAGGAGATACCAGATGAACATGCTCCAAAAGAAGGGAGGACTTTGGTGGATGATGAGGGAGGACATCCTAATATGAAGAAGAATTCTCTTCTGATGCCAAGATTGGAAGTAGAGGTTCTAATTGTCTTGCTATTTGAAGAACAATGGGTGGCAACTCCACCCAAGAACCAATGATCAAGGATACCCAAAAAATGTCATCTCAATTGGGTGGAGGAAAATTAACTAATAATGGAAGACTCTCAAGTGCAGAAAAGGGTAAGCATCCAAGGAAGAGAGTGTCCTTGGATTTTTACAACTTGTTTGCAAAACCAGCTACTTTTATCAAGACCGTGATGGCTACTAAAGTAGTGGTGTTCAAACAAGAAGATGAAGGGAAGAAGGTAACATTAAGCTCCCAAGTGGTGCTAAAAGTAGAGAGCACCATGGTGGTCCCAACAACAACTTGAGGTCACCCACACAAAAGAGGAGAAGCACAAGTCCCACAAGAAGAGAAAATTTCTTTAGGACCAAGTTCAGGAGGACATGCTTGTGCTTAGCTGTACACCATTGTTGGTGTGGGTTGTTCATGTGTTGGGATTGGTGTTGGAGGCCATGGAAGAATTGCTTCTTGGTTACCAAGAGATATACTTTGGGATAACAAACTACAAGAGGTTGATAGAGTATCTACACTATCACATTTAGAACACCATTTGGGAAAATTTGGGAGCAACAATGGAGTTGGCCAAGGCATAGGCTAGTATTGCACGGCTAGAGGCTCAACTCACTGCAGTTCAAGGACATTTCAGTATTTGGAGCAAAGTTTGAGGTAGGAGACACACAAGAGCTCATGTAGCTTAGGGAGCAACTCGCAATAATTGAGTGGAGAGTTCATCAATATGACCAGGTCTAGGAAAACCAAGAAATGGAAGGAGCTGTAAGTAGAGAAAAAGATCTGGAACACCATTGTATGCAAGCTCCACAAGTTGGAGATTGCACTCATAGCTAAAGATACTAACTTGGAAAGCAAGAGGGATGAATATAATTCCCTTTGGAAGGACTACAAGGTCTGGAAGAGGGAAAATGATGCCCAACTAGGGAAATGCACAAAGAAGTTGCACAATACCAAGGCTGAGGTCATGATGCTTAAGATAAGTGCATCCTAGTGGGAGCAAGCATTTGTCAATTACAAGGTGGTACAAGAGGAGAAACTTGGTTCAAGCACCAAGGAGAATGAAATTTCCACCATGAAGGAAGAGATGGCTGGATCACAATATTCGATTTCACAAGTCGACACAAAGCTATTAACTATTAGGAGGAGGTCCATGCATTGTGCTTTGGAGATGAACAAGAAGCACAAGGAGCAGCTAAGTGCCCAAGATGACAAGGCAGCGTTCGTTAAATAAGAACTAAAGATTCTCCTCCTCTAGGATGCCAAGGACAAACATCCACACAACACTAATAGTGAGAAGGCCCAAATGCCCAAATGACCATGATTATCAACAATCACAAAGAAAAGAAACAAAACCTTTGTGTGCAGGTCAGGCAAGAAGTAGAGATGCCACTGCAACCCATCTAAGATACCTTGGATGAGCGTTCTTACTATTGGGAGGGTGCCATGAATCTACTAAAGATATAAGTGAAAATGTTTGTTTTGATTCAGGCTCATCACGATAGGTTTTGGAGGCAAAAGTATATTCAAACAAGCAATACGCCAAGTTGGATGACCAATTGAGGAAGCATACCAATACCAAGTTCAAAAATATCTTGGCCAATATCCACAAACAACTTGAGTGGTATAACAAACATGTCAATGAGTTAATTAGAAGGTGTAAAAGTAAATGTATATTAGTGCAATAGGGCCAATTGTATCAACTATAAATATGTGTATATGTAAAGCAAGTCATGACCATTAGAGTCAAGCATCATCGGGGTGGGATGTCATTGGATTCAGATCATCATTGGAGTGGTACCACTCTTGAGTCACAACATTTGTTTCAACGATTTGCATGATAGGACTGATGTATAATAGAACATTTTTGTAGTGCCATGTCATCAAGACCGTCTCCTAATGCCTAGCTATAGTCATATAACATGTAGAGTGTACAATAAAGCGTCTCTTGTAGGTCATGTCATCTCAAAATTTAATTTGAACAATAAGGCAGGTGCATTAGGATTAATGTTAATTGGTTTAGAGTTAATCATGGTATTGCAAAATTGAGGATGGTCCCATCTTTTTGTAGTAGAAGGTATAAGAGGAATCACCCTGACATAATATAGGTTCAATCATGGGATACCAAATCATACCTTTTTGTCCAATTTCTGTATGCTCAATCTACTTGCTTTTGTGTATGAAAATTGTGTCATGTCTTGATGAAGATGCATGAGGATCTATATGATCCTTAGTGACCCTTCTTTATTTGCTCTCTCCACTTCATTTCCAACACTGAATCAAGTTGTAACAATGATTCAATTTGTAAAGTACATGTTAAATCATGCACAGGTTTTTTCTAATATTCAAACCCCTAGGCTCTACACTCTCCGTTTCCATTGTGCACATATCTACCAAGAGCTCTGTTTCCATTGTGCACATATCTACCAAGAGCTATAGCACGTTGCATTGACATTGGGGTTTGTAGGATATCCTTCTAAACATTAGATACTACAATTAAATAGTATTTTATTGTATATTCTATACTAATAATTGTTTAGAGGTGTAATTTTGGAATATTTCTAAGGGACTATTAAAAATTGCTATAAGTGGTTTAAATCATGCATGTGTGAAATATGTACATAAAATACAAAAGGAAAAAGGTGCAACCTAGTGTCATCTAATTAACATATAATAGCAAGGAATATATTTTTACACAAGGTTTGTTAATGATTTGGAAATAGCTCGGTTTGAACAGAAACTCTATTATAGTTCTTTATTTTTGCCTATTTACCCTCTTGGGCAAGAACCACTCCAAAAAGAGGGTAGTGCCACCCCATGTGGTACACTATGGCAAATAGACAACCTAAAAGTCACGTTCACTTAAGATACATTTCAAATATTTCTTAGAACATGATGATTTAGTCAACTCCAAAGGATTGCTTCTCCTACAAAGACATCAACTGTAAAGAACATGTTCTACCCTTCCCAAAAGGCATGAAACTAAAGGTACTTCACATTGGCAATTTATTCTTTGTCTTTGCTTCTCTGGTTCTTTCAACACTACAACTTACTTAAGACCCATCAAGACATTGCTTTGCTTTGTCAGAACTACAAAGGATCTGAGTACCCTAGCCACAAGAACCAGTAATCATGCATATTGAGTCACTTAGGTTCACACTACAAAGATTGCTCATAGTCACTCAACAAAGGCATATGACCAATACTTGGAATTTAAGCAAAAGCAACACATGGATTTTGATCCTTTTGCTTTATTTATGTTCAAAGGATTGAATGAATATTTATAGTCAACAAAAAGCCTCAAGTAGTATATCCCATCCTTAAAAAAAATTAGGTATATCCCATCCTTATAATTTATGGTTGAGGAAGTGCAAAGATCCACAAAGATTACACTTCCCTACATCCATATTGTATATTGAAGATTTTCATCATCCTTGTCTTATCCTGCCTTACTTATTTGTACATGGCTAACTCACAAACATGTGTCTTGGGAAAGTGTTAACTCCTCTCCAAAGAAACTCTACTTTTACATCTTGAGACATATTTATCCTACTCCAAAGACCATACAACTATGAAGATATTTCATAACTACAAAGAATCTTGATTTGTTGAAGGCTCTTTGGTAGAACAATACTACAAAGAACTACCTTTGCCTCTAGCTTTTCTAAGGAGTATTTCAGTTCTGTCCTTGTAATTTGAGATATTTAATACTATAATACCACCAGTTTCTTGGAATTTTCTATGTATCTGCTCCTTGAATTTCAGAGATGGCCACTCCATTTTGGGGTGTTCATAGACCTGAGCACTTAGACTTTGAGCATAAAACAACTTCAACTCATGAATTTTAGCTTTGGTCACCCTTCCTATAGCTGCTTCTTCCTTGAGTGCAATCATCCGCTTGTGAAGATCTTCTAACTATTTAATAACTTTCATCTTCTTCTCTTTGGAATTGATAAGTAGGGCACTGACTTTGGTGGTAACTTCTTGAATGATCTTCTGCCAATCTGCTGCACTCTCCTCTTTCCCTTCTTTAGTTGTTCTTTCAAGGCCTCAATTTGAAGTGTTGTTTCCTTTTTGTACTTGGCCATCTACCATCAAAGTGACTAACTTCCCCTTTTTACTCTCCAACTCATCTTTAATGCTTTCACTCTCTATATCCTTCTTCTATAACTCTTATTTGTGTTCTTATTGCTTATGTTTCCCTTCCCTTCTTAATACTCCTTGCAGTCTTTGGGTGTCTTCTATGAAGGTCTTTTGCTTAGCAACTAGCAAGTTATTCTATCTCTTAACCTTGTGGTTCTCCTACACTAGCACATTCCCCTTCCTACATTCTTCCTTATAAGTTCCTTACCCTCTCCATGTCTTCTTTCCATTTTTACCTTCAATGCATACCTATTTGTATGCAATCTTTTGACCAACAAAGCATAATCTATTGCATATGGCCATTCTTCATGGTACTAGTACAAGATCATCTACAAAAACCTTAATGTAGGTCCCACAAAATTGACTATGAAATATGCTCCATCAACTATAAGTGGGGCTAGAACTATAGTGACTACCATCTTCATCTTCATGGTGTGCTATTGTTGGAACCTCCTCTACTTTGCCTCCTACATCTACTCAATCTTCCTCTTCTCCTTGATCTTCATTATTTGGCTCTACTTGGGCTGCATTTGCAGGTTCTTGGGGCCAAAGTTATTCTTGGTCTTTATATCTTCAACCACAATCTCTTGTTCTTCAGTTAGTGCTTCTTCATTTGGTGCTGACTCCATATCCACATAATCTTCTCCTTCTTCTACGGACTCAATCTCTATCTCATGTACAATGAGCTCCTCCTCCTCTTCTTTTGCTTCTTCTTCCTCTTCACCCAAAGAAAGATACATCACTTGGGGATTCTTCCTTACTTTCTTGGGTGCCTTCATTGGTGTTTTGCTTGATGAAGGTTGTTTATTTGGGATCATAAATACTACTACTTCCTTCATCTCCACAAATTTTCCTCACTTGGAAACCTTTGCATCGGCATCTTGATGTTTCTTGATTGTTCTTAATCCTTTCGGCTGAGTTGTAAAGACTCTTCCAAATGGAAGTGAATATTGATTCTCTTACACTCATCTTCCCTAAGAAAATTCAACCCCATATAGAAGTGAATTGCAAATGGGGTGAGGTAGATGGCTCCTCTATCCTCCTCAAATTCCTTGATCATGGACCAGGCCTACCAATAGAACATGCTGACCAAATTTGCAGGTTCTCCTTCGTAGATCTACTCAGAAAGAATAAACTAGTTTATGGTCAGGTAGGTGGTTTGCTTTAGGCAAGACAATTTCATTATCAACTAAACTACAAACCATCAAGTAGGATCCTTGTAAGTTGCACCCTCCAAGTGTTACTAGTGGAATGCTTCTTTGCAAAGGATTCAACAATCTTCACATTAAATTCTTCTTCCATATCTCCAGACTTAGTGTCCAAGGTCATTGCTCCGGAGGGAGCTATGTCACCTCCTAGCATTATCCTCCAATTCTCTTCTCCCCAACTTGAAGGTCCCAATTGATCTCTCAGTCCTATTCCTCATTTCATGAATGATGGCAAATGGACCCAATTCCAAAGCAAGAACATGAGATGTGTGCCCTAGAGTAAATCACTCCAAGCATTTCTTTATCTAGGTGACAGTCAAATTGTGGTATGGTCTTTAATTCCAAAGAAATTTTGCTCGACAGTTTTCTTTATGCTTTTCTTCTTTGGTTTTGATTCCTCTTTGCACTTGACTTTTCTGTACTTATTTCTTTGTATTGTACTTCTCTTTATGAATGTCTTCTTCATATACAAAAATATCCAAAGAACACCCAAATATTAAATCCAAAGAACACCCATACAAGGAGTTTCTTCATGAAAATAACTAACCTATCTTATTAAAAAAGGAAGACAAAATAAAAGTACAACTTTTGCAAAAGATATGCACAACAAAAAGGTATGTGTACAACGTGGGACCAAACTTAGAAAAAAAACATTATTTTAGATTTTCTTTCAAGCAAAAAATGTAGATAAAGTAAGAACATCTTATCTTAATGGTGCTAAGATATTTAAGCAACCCAAATTATTGAACTTTCAACATAAGATATACCATGAACAAAATTTTTAGGACAAGCAACATAAATTGTGGTAATAGAAATTAATTTCAAACAACTAGACCAAGTCTTTATAATTGGATAGAATATATTTATATATAAATAAATTATTGAATTATTTTTTAATAATGACTTTGGAATCTAGACTGCATAGAATACCAAGAAGGATGGGAAGACCCCATCAGGCCATACAAGGATGAGACATAAGGGGTAAAATGAGGCTAAGCCCCATAGTATTGGTATGAGAAATCTGCCATATTGCACCTAAGATATCCAAGCTATGCAAGTTGTATGGTTTACAAGTTATTATTACATCTTAAGAAGCATTACCTAGTGTGATCACTCTCCTATGGCCTGCACCAGCCACTACTCTTGGTAGAGCACATGTTGCCCAAAATATGCTATGGAGTATGAGAATGAGAATGGTACCCCCTGATGCCTAGCTTGATTTGCTCTTGTGCACTCCTTGATGAATGTGTCAAATGCAATATCCATCAGTCCATATAACTCCCAAGCTAGAGGAACAAGAGGTGACCTTCCTTCATATCCTAGACTTGGAGACCTTGCCTTCTTTTGCTCTACTTGCTTCCTATCTAGGAGGATCAGTTATCACTCTTTCCAAAACTACATCATAAATGAGGTCCATGTCATGCATATATACGTTGCTACAAAATATACATTGTTGTCAACATCATACACTATAGAAGCACAACTCACACATGTCATACATGAGCTGCAAAGTGCCACAATAATCAATTCTTTCTTCTACTCAAATCACACTCAAACCAGATTTGTACTCAACCCTTCACTCAACACTCTATCAACACTAGTTACACTAGTTACAATTAAGTCGCACCCACTCTAGCTAAGAGACTCTTGTTAATGCTTGCTAGCCTCTATCCACCATAACCAAGAACTTGAAGGCTCAACATTAAAGAAATGATCTCTTTGGAGCTGCACTTTGAAGGTCTACCCCTCTGCCTGACCTAGGTCACCAACCCTAATGGCATTGTTGATGGCACATCCAATGATTCAAATGGTGCATGTGACAATGGGTCCTACCATGTGATCAATACTCTTAACTTAAAATTGGACCACCAGCAAATAGTCCACGAGTAATTACCAAAATACCTATGACTACCAACACTACTCTAGCGTTTGAGCAACCTAGCTTTTGCACTACAAATATTGTGACAACTATATATATACACAATATATACCAATTGTCGACATCATACATTATAGAAGCACAACTCACACATAAATCATACATGAACTCTAAAGTGCCACAATTGTTCCCTTGGTTGGCAATTAGCTCCCTCTAACTCCAAATAGCCATATAATCCAAGTATACGGTGTATGCTATGGTGAGAAAAGTTCAAGAGGCCGTGTGCTATCAAGCTCCATCATTAATTTTTTGTTTGCAATCTATATCACATAAAGGATGAACTAACTATAGGTCAAATACATCTAGTTCATAACCACTATCCTTGAGGAATCACCATGAAGGGAGAGGTCAAACAAGCCATAGGCCATCCTCTTGAACAACTATCTCACACCAACATAATAGTAGCTCCACTAAAAGAGACACATAACATACACCACAAGCCTGCACATACAAGCCTAGTTCCATAGAGCCATCAATGTTTGGGAGGTGACATGGTGTACAATTGTATACATGATCCTTCCAAACAACACCACCATGTCTTTTCAACACAAGGAATCCAAAAGGAGAAACCTTGTGCAATCTCAAGATAGTGTGGCCTATAGTAACATCAAGCGTCACTGGTGCAATCTGTTGTAAATATACATAGTCAATTGGATGAAAATCTCAATGAATTGAGGATCTATACCTCATCCTTGAATAGTAGCATAGCGTAAGGTATCCTATGCTAAGTAATTACTAAGTTCTCAAAGACCACTGACATCACTCTCCAACAGATCTCTACCTTTTGAGAACATGTGCTCACCCATATTTTTGGATCATCCAAGTCCAAAACTACAATAGCATCTTGATAGATAGTTGTAGTTTAATCAGGATCTCATCCATAGAGTAGAAAGTAAAGAGAGAAGGATACAAAGGATACTTCTTGGCTAGAGCAATAGCCCATGTCCAACCAAGGTAATTGGAGATCCCAATCTCCCAAGTGGCCTCTCTACAAACCATCTACACACAATCCTCTCCTAATTATCTGAACCACTCTCTTTACTAAGCCATTTGCCTTAGGGTGATCTTGGGAGATAGTATGATGATCAATCAAGGCCTTTTCACACAAGATCTGAAATTCCACCAAGAACTTTGTGCTCTAATCATTCAAAACCTCAACTTGTGCACCTGAATGACTAAGAATCCAATCAAATAATGAGTAAGCTATCCCCTCATTGGATTTTTCAAGATGTGCCACCAACTCAATCCACTTGGATAAGTGCTCCACCGTAACAAAAACATACCAATGATGTCTCACAATCAACGGTAAAGCAAAGTCCAGACTCCAATGGTAACCCAATCCCATGATAGGTAATGGGTGTAACTATGGTATAGGAGCATTAAATAATACTCTAACTTGGTCACAAACCACACATCTGGTAACAAATTACTGTACATTAGTTTACATTGTACTACCAATAATAACTCTAGAGCAAGCTATAATTGTGCTTTACTCCAAAATGTCCTAGCTCCTCATGAGTATGACATACCAACTATGGTCTCTAAGATGGAAGTGGTACAACTTGCACTCTACTATCCTCCCATATACAAAGAAGGTGTTTGGCCTCCAAATCCAAACTGCTTGGCTCATTGAAGAACATGATTTCTTTCCTTGACACCAATTGTGCCACTCATCACACCAATGCAAAGATAATCTATCACTAACACATCATCATGAATATTTCACTAAAATATACCAATATCTCCACCCTTTGGATCTATGACCTCAATAAGTCTTCCTATATGCATTGAGAGAGATACCACCAAAGCCTCAATGGATATACATAGAAAGGTAGATGCATGCTAATCTGACGCCATCTCCTCATTTGTCTCACCATGCTGACATACTTTGGTATGATCCTATTGGGTGAGACATGGGTTTCTACTCAACCCATCTTCATCATGATTCACCACTCTAAGCCTATGAATAATCATGAAATCATACTCATGTAAAATCAGAGTTCATCTTGCAAGTTTCTTTGAAGCTTGTTGGACTACATCAACCACTATAGTGGTTAATGATCAATGATGAGAGTGAGGGGGTTACCAAATAGATACGATTAGAGATGTGCTATACTTCTCTCCGTCATATGAACTATACTTCAATCTGTTGAATTGTTGGGATAACTAGCATAGGTAACAATAAACTCATTCCCCTCATCATCATATTGGGTGAGCACTACTCCAAGCCCCAACATACTCCAATCAATGTGAACCTATAATGGTCTTCCTTTGATTAGTCTTCTACAAATAGGGGCAAATGTCAACCTCTCCTTGAGCTCTATAAAATATCTCCCTTGCTCATCTCCCCAACACCACTCTTGTGTAAGCTTGGTCAGTTTCATCAAGGCCTTGGCAATGGCATTGAATCCTCTAACATATCAGCAATAGAATTTTACTAACCCAAGGAATACTTGCACTTTGCTCACATCCATAGGCCAAGGAATACATGCAATAGCCTCCACCTTGGTCTATTGAACACCAAGTCCTCCAAGATAGATATTGTGACCCAAATACTCAACTATTCACAAAATAATATAAACTTCCCAATAGGTAAATTGAGTCCCTGATATTTCAACCCCTCAAGCATCTCCAACAAATGTCTCTAATGCTCCTCCACCATAGTGCTTTAGACCAAAATATTGTCAATATAGCATTGAGGATTCAATCCTTCTAAGATCCTATCCATGACCTTTAGAACTTGATAGGAGAGTTCTTAAACCCAAATGGTAAGAATTTCCATGGATATAGTGCATCTTTGCTTTGAAGATCAATAGCCCAAAATGTTTTTCTTGGACTTATCCTCCTCCTTGATCAGAAATTGATGAGATCTTGCTTGAAGATTTAAAGTACAGGAGACCTTTGCATGCCTAATTGTATCAAAGATCTTCTTTGATGTAGGCATGGCATACCAATTGACTCTATTATATTGGTTGATAGGATAGTAATCTATACAGATTTGCCTATTTGTGTAATTGTTATGTATATCCTTCTTGGCTGACATAAATAAAGTTGAATGATACTCTCCATGTGAAATCTCCACCAAACCAACCCTAAAAAGATCTCTACTTTGGCCCTAAATCAATACACTCTCCATATCACTATATCTATAGGGATATCAAAAAATTTATGTATCACTAGTAAGCTCAATTTGAATACCAAGTCTTTTCAAAGCACACAAATTCTTGATATTGAAGGCAAAACAACTTGTGTGGCTCCTCAAGAACCTCCCCAACATTTCTTCTTTCTCCTCTTGTAAGCTTATGTCCAATGTCTAGCACCCAAATATCCTTTATAGTTGATATAAGAGTGGAAGACATACTAATTGGCTACTACATTGGGCTTTTGGGATAAGTAATGTCATGCTCCCAACCATTAGAGTTCCCAACCTCAGTGTGGAAAACTCCATTTGATCTAGCTATAAGCTCCATATGTCCTCTAGTTGCATCCCAAGTAGACCAAGGGTGTTATGCAAGTAGACCACACCCACTAGTTGCCACTTATTGTGTCCCAAAAATATCCTACCCACTCGGTCCATCACCTCCATCATATGCGTGAATCGAATCGTCTTGATAGAGACAAGCTCACAAGTGATAAAGTGGTGATGCTTATCAAGCACATCCTATGCTGCTCTACCAAGCCAAGGCTCACAATCTAGGTCAAACAATTCAGCTCCATAGCCTGACCTAAGACCTAATGCTTGGATACCTTTGACAATATTTTAACAACAATAATAATGATACATTGCTTGCTCCCTCTCATTGAAGTTGGGTTGCACCAATTGGTGTAATTGTGAGTCCCAAACAAGTCCACAACCCCCTTCTCAAAAAGCATTATAGCTTAGGAAACTCATAAGTGTGGGTAAAGGGCTCTCAGTTGTCCAACAAGGTTCACCTCTGCCATAGGTGACCTATCAACCATTACCACCATGTAAGACTAGCGCCTAACATCCAAAATATCATCAATAGTAAGGTTGTCTAGCTGCTAAATCCCATCATAAGCACACTATAAAACTTCTCTAGGTAAGAGGTTCATCAATAAAATATGAAGACAAAGAGCCCATGATCTCAGTCTAGTTACATCTAACAACACGGCATGTCATATCCACAAATGGACCTAATGTGTATTTGCTACCACTCAGGTATGAGAATCACCCATCAAAGAAACATTCTCCAGAATATAGCTTGGAGAAATGGATTGATGAACCTGGAGACATCATAGTATATGTAACATCTCCCAAAACACACTAGAATGGGGATCATGGCAACCCAAGTATCTACCTAATATGATCATCTAAACATCACCAAGTGAATGGGACCATGTGTCTTCAAATCCTACATCCCCAACAAGGAAATGTCTATTGGTAACCCCTGATTGTTGACATAGGTGATACCTCAAGATACCAATAGCCCAAGTGGGCCATATGATGTAAAGAGATCCGTCTTGCAGTCTCATCTCTCTCCACATACAAGTAACTTTCTACTTGTACACGTGCTTATAATACCATAGCTAGTCTAGTGCTAATCCCACCAAATAACTCCAATGGACATACTCCCTCTACTAGATACTGCCAAGCAATGAGTGGTGTATCCAAACGTCAACTAAGAGAGATTGTAGCGTATGTTGAAACTATAACTCCATCAAAGGAAACTACAAGCCTTTAGGTCAATCAGAATGTAAGGAAGCAAAAGATAGAAGGTCTTGTTGAGCACATGGGGATAAATTGTCTCTCATCTACACAATAAAACCTAAAGAGAAAAGGATTTGTCCTCCACCTCAATACCATATATCTCCAAGTCTAGCCTATCAACAACCATAAACTAGGAGAAAAGTAGGGGTGCCAAAAGAGCTTAATACCTAAAAATACTATAGGTTTTGTTTCCTCCATAGATAGTAGGCCTACCCCTCTACATGAGATATGGATAGATGTTTGTCTATGTGTTATATCTACTATCACACACTCAAATGTCCATAGTGCAATGTTATCACCCAAAGACTCCCCTAATGATCCTACCAAAAGTTCTCCAAAGTGATAAGAAGGTCCAAGAAGAGGGAACATAGCAAAGCAAGTAAGTAGATCAATGTGCAATACTAGAGGAGAGTATACCAAATGTTACACATGGATCTCTTAGTAGAGAAATGTCTTCCACATGGAAAATATCTTCTTCAAGGGATATGTCTAAGAAGCATGTGACAAAATCCTCATATCCAATTGGGGCTCTAGGTAAACATAGTTCATCTATAGATGTGATACACCCTTTTGGAAGCTCAAGGTGGGGCAGGATACTTGAAGGGACAATGCTCTATACTTTGAAGTTCTCAAGCTTACAAGATGAAGCTTGGTAGTCAAGTGGTCAAAGACTTGCCTAATCTGATGTAAAAGGCTCATGTTGTGTGTATCATATGCCAATAATGGAAATATATAACCTAGCATGGCCAAGGTAGTAAACAAGAGAGCTCTAAATTTAGCCATGTCAAATAAAAGTCTCCCTAAAATATCTCCATACCTTGTACCAATAACACATTCTAAGAAGGTGACTCCTCAATGAGAAACCTTGTTGGTAATGAAGTGAAGAAGGAGAGCCAAAAAAGATTACATGTCAATAATAAGACTCACCAAGAATATACATGCCTCCCTTAACTCTCTATTAAAGCTAGAGAGTTTGGTAATTTGGACATATGCAAGTGAGACCCTATTAAAATTACCAAAATTACTAAAGATCAATGCATGTTTCTTAAAATTACTAAGCAATCTTAGAGATATTTTACTCTCTACTCTCTCCAAGATTACTTAATTTAAAACACACTCATCCTTTGTTGGATTGACAAAGGGCAGAAGAGTTCTCACCAGGTTGAAGAATTCGAAGAATGGGCGAAACTAATCCTACTGCAAATCGACAAATTCGAGAATTTCCATTTCTTGAGAATCGTTTGTTATATATTTCTACCTTTGATTAATTAAGAGGATGGGATTGATTTCTTGGTAAAATTTTACAGCATATGGATCCCATCTTACATACAAAGATACAAAATCCAAGTTTGTAGAAAATCCAAGTTGGAGAAGATTTCTCAGGATTTGCGAGATGAACATCTGTGATTCATCGGGAAGTCCACATAGCAGTGAGTACTTCGAGGAACTGATCTGAAATCCAAGTTGAAAAGATTACTCAAGATTTACATGATGAACCTCTGTAATTCGACGGGAAGTCCACATAGCAGTGAGTACCACGAGAACTGATTAGCATTCATACCATATGAATGGACCCTGTGCAGAACGTATATGTGTAGGCAGATTGCATTCCGCTGGTGAAGCCCCGTGCAGGAGCTTTCCAAAGATATCTTTAAACCGCTTGTATGTCCCCCGCGAACCGTATACATTAGTAAAAGGCGAAAGAATAGTTCGCTAGGAGCTGGACACACAGTTGTTGCTACCTTGATCAAGTTTCGGGGTATCTTAGTTTCAAGCGGATTTACTGCAAGTTCTGTATCTATGGGTTTAATGGCCAGAGCACCTTCGCCAATGGACTCTGTTTAGTGCAGACTGTCTAAAGTGAATCACGTCATTCGAACTAGTTTCGAGATATACAGTGCATGCTTTATGTAGGACTACACGGCACGGTACTACCAAGGTCATTTTCAGCAACAAGATGTGTTCCTCCAAGAGCTGGAGCTAGGATTATGTGTAGTGTGTGAGATCGTTTGTTTAGATGTAAAACTGGTTCTTATATAGCAACGTCACATAATGATCCATGTAGTGAACACACTACTACGGTACCAGGAGATTCATCCACCGTTCTACGTTACTGGTCAGAATTTGGAGGACACGCCAGGCACCTACACAAGGCTTCGCTAGCTGGCTAAATCTTTCACGCCTTTGTTCCGGGAGATGGTTTGTTCTTCAAGCTATGAAGGCTGTGCTGTGCCGTGCTCTGGAAACGAAGCGACAGAAATATGTGAAAGCCAAGCTATGGAGCTTTAATTCTGTAGAATTTCATTGCAATGCTGCTTTGCTTGCGTTGGGTCTCCCCTTGTAGAAAGGATGGGCTGCGCTGCCCTGGAGGTCGTGCAAACCAAGGCGACACCGGCGGAACCGAGACAGCAAGCGGCCCCGTTGGCCCCGTTGGCCCCGCACCCGTGAAAGAAATTAGATTAATATCGTGAGGGTCGATGACCCTTGTACCGGATATTAAACTGATAAGAACAGATACTACACTTGATTTTAGCCAAAAGGCCGAGAAAGGTATACTTCGACCCCTGAAGTTGTGAGGACTTTGAAACTTGAATTGAATCCCGTTTCTTGTCCGGTGTATGTGTCTATCAGCTTTGCGGGTCGCTGTTCATCATGCACAACACAGTCCCGTCATTTGTAATCGCAATTTCGTGGAACTCTACTTCCAGAGTACAGTAGCGACACTTTCGATCTGAACGCGTTCTAGTAGTTTACAGAATCGAGACGGAAGGACTGGCAGTGGTGCGAATGTGGTGATGTATCAACGGTGGTAAATAGGCTGTGGGTAGGACGGGTACAGTCGGGATGTGACGAGTTTAATGTATGGATAGGAACTCAAGAAAAAACGTTGAGGATCGATTGTGTCAAAATCTACTGAAAAGAAAAGACTTTTAAACGCGCTCTGGAGTAGGATAGGCCCAACGAGCAATTCAAGGTCAATGCGACCAGAGTTTACAGAGCAGCTCAGCCGAACGTACCCAGAATCATAAAGGCTAGGTCATATCAATACAGAGACCAAGTAGATGTCCGCTGGCCCAAAATGAAGAATGTCTGAAAGAAACAATTAGACAAGGGAGGATGTGTGATCAGGAATGGAAATTGATGGAAGCTTTGAGAAATCACATTACACGAGAACGATAGTCGATGTTGCTTTAGAAACTTACGCATGATCTTATTGCCTGTCACGCACAGAACTTGATCCCCTTCATGACCTATTTCTGCGAGATTTCGTCCCGTTCGATTATCAACACCTCCAGGTAACGACACACTGATTCTGTCTACACAATCCAAGTTGAAGAGATTACTCAAGATTTTGATTTCAGTGATTCATGGGGAAGTCATAACTATGAGCACTATGAGAAACTGGCCTACACTCACTCCATATGAACAGACTCCATCCAGGACGTGTGCATGTTGGGAAGTGTTATCATCTGTTAGGTGTATTGTCGACTCAATGTACTTAGTGGTCGGTAGATGCTTTTTTAACTAGTTGTTGATGCCCCGGGAGAGGGCTCCAAAGATTGTGTAAACCGTTTAAGCGAGTCCCCACCCACGTTCTGTCCGGTGCGTATACTTTTGTGTGTCCTTCACACGTTATTCTTTAGTAAAAGGCGAAAGAATAGTTCGCTGTGTGGTGAACACATGGTTGCTGCAAAGACATCCACAAATCAAGATGGGACATCCACTGTCCCTTCCAGCGGTTAGATAAACTCGATTTCGTTGATGTGTCACCTGCAACTCCCTGTACGGATGGAGAAATTGGGATGGCTAGCTTCTGAGGCGCTTTCCTCTCTAAGCCTTGAAACATAGTACCTACAGCCACATTCGAGGATTGCCTTACAGAAGTCGACCTAGGCATTCGTTTTGGAGACCTGGATACTTGATTTCAGATGGGAACTCAAAATAGTTTGACTTTGATATCCCGATACGCCTGGGGAGAATTGGTTACGCCGCTTCTTTGCTTGGCTTTCCAACCGCTGTGCAATCCCCTCCGTCGCTCCACAGTGAAACGTCCTGGCGGTGATTAAATACCTCACTTCCGTGCTTGCAAGCACTGGTATGAGCAGGTCCTGTATCACCGTTGTCTCGAGACACCATCAACAATTATCAGTACGCTGGTGAGTAGTTCAAATGTTTGCATGAGAATCTCCCGCGAACTCTCCACATCGACTCTTCTTTGTTGATTGAAACTAGTAGCTACTTTTTGGTTCTTAAGATCGTTTGACCTTTCATACGATCCCATTTCATTGCTCAACTTCTTCCTCGATGAAATAAAAATTGAAGTTCGATCTGCGTTTTCTCTCGCACCGGTGGAAAAGAATTCCATCATGAATGGTGCTGGATGATTCATTATAATAGATCAAAGTTATATATTTAGGTCAAGATAACTTCACTTCACCAGATCCTCCATGTAGTGATAGAAGAATTGTCCTTCTAAATACACACTTTGATCTTTTGGGACAATATTCATGATCACCACGTACTTCTTTTCGGGCTGAAAGTCGAATAGCCTGCTGGTCTCATCGGTACCTTCCTCTGCAATTTTCTTCGCCTTGTGACTATCCTTCATGTCCTTGAGAATATTTGCAAACGCTTCATTACCTCGTTATTCTTAAGTTTCCGCCGGCGATTTGCTCTACTCTCTCCACATTCTCCCTGAAAACAGATTACAGGAGAGGACAATGACTCAATGCTCTTGTCGCATTTACCATTTCCACATGAGATTGGTTCTCACTGGTGAGGGCGGTCAAGTTGCTCAAAAACCATGTTCCTGTGAAGAAAGTGAGTCGGACTGACTGTCTGTCGTGATGACTTGAAGCGAACCCCTTTCGTGTTGGCTCGCAGACATAAATGTGCAGGAATCCTCTAGCTTCAGTGGCTCCATCATGAGTTCATTAACCTCAATCAAATGTCCACCAAACGACACAATCACCCAGCCGATGTTGCATCGTTCCTGAACTCGCATTCCAACTCATCAATTGCGACTGTGAGTACACCCATCAGCCTGAAATGAATCCAGCTCGAAGATGATTCCCTTTCGCTGTTCTCTGGACAGTCCATTGTGCCAAAATTAAGCTGGTGAAGTTCGGAGGCACGCACGGGAGTTAGAGGACTTCTACGAAGCATGTGGACAAAGTGGATTTGCCTCGCACTTTCGTTTGTACCCAATAACTCGCTCAAGAGGTCCTGTTGTAGTGGACATTAGAGAATCATACTGTACAGCAGATCTGGATGTAGGGAGAGAGATACATGTGACCGGATGACAGGACGCTTTTGTGTATGAATTCGTCCACTACTTGTCTATCAATCATGAAATATGTGTGAGGGCTCTCCTTGGTTTGCGTGTCTGTTGATATTGGTGGATAGCACTATACTCACTAATTTGGTTGGGTACATATGACGCAAGTAACGGTGATCTTTGAGGCTGGTAGACAGTTGCTGGAAGACTTTTCGTGCCAAGATTCACTCCAAGATACACACAGGTAAAGCTCTCGTATAGGCTCCAGTTTCTCAAGCAAGCAATGTGGTCTAAGATTTACAGAATATGGAACGTTGCACCTTTTTGGGGATTTATGTGGGTGAACATATTCTTGACAAAATGATTGAGCTTATGCTAGCTTTCAAGGACTTCATGCGAATTTTCAACTTTTCCATACTTCTTCGTGTAGACCGAACAACTTGCATAGCTCGACTATCTTAGGTGCGGTAAGGAAGATTTCTCGTATAGACTCTAATGGGGTTTAGACCCATTTACTTATTTTGTCGCTCCCTTGTATGGAGGTCTTCCCATCCTTCGTTTTTTCTAAGCGGTCGCCTTCACTCTTCCATACTTCTTCCTAATATATACTTTTTGTAAGTTGGTATAGATCATGTTTACAGGTACCAAACTCATAGGAGCATTGAGAGTAATCCGTTATGGTTGTCGGTATAGTCTTAATATAGCTATTCTTTCATAGCAAGTAATAATCGTTTTCGTCAATGTTTGTTCTTGACAGTTAAGCAACCCCGTCTCGATTGTGCAAAGCGGCCGTGATAATCAATTTTCAAATTGATTCTGTTGCATAACTACTCTCATGTTAGCCTGAGTGTATATTGACAGGCAGTCAAGCCACTCTTTTAAAGTCCTGTTGGTAGGGAAGTAAGATAATTAGTGCCAAAACTACTATCATGTTAGCTTGTGTGTGTAGGGAAGTGAGATACAGGACATGTGTTGTATCAAACATCACAATTCATTCCAGAAAAAAGGTTCGTTTTACAATGATCAATGGATGTGCAATAACAGTGATGTTTATCCGCACTACTTAGAGAATGACAATCGTTGGGCTTACATAACAAAAACGAAAACACTTAAAATTCGGTCAAATAAGATTTTGCTGTTGAAGTCCTTGTTTGTTAGTGCAATGTCATACTAGTTGTGATTTTCACCTCTTATCTCTTATAGTTTCTTAGATTTCTATTTATTATATTTCAATCTGTTCTTCTTCCTTAATGACAAAAAGTTTTCGTTTATTTTGTCATTTTAAGCATGTTACAACCTAGATTATGATGGCCTCAATAATCTTACTAAAGCTTGATGCAATATCTATATCTATATCTATATCTATTTCAATTAGACTTTCCTATTTTCCAAGGAATAAGTCTTTTCTTAACGATTTTTTTATGCAATCCGAGAACCGGGCATTTTCATTTCGACGGTTCAGGATTTCACTATCTTCATTTGCTGCGAGGTTTGAGCATCTTCAGAACTTGCCTCTTTCGATTTGACACATAGGTCGCGCATCTGCAGGACTTCGAGTGTCACGAGAACCAATCTCAACGTGCCTGGCGTATAAGCTCGGTATAAACCTATGGTCATATAATTATAAGTATGTAAAACTTAATATACCTTTTTGAACCCAAGGATGACGTGGATTTAGTCAGCCCGTGCTGCAATGAACTTTGTTTCAGTTAAGCATATTATTTAGACATCATGTCAGAATTATCAGCATAGTATTTACATAAAGTCAACGAAGATTATTAGAAATTTCACTAAATTTTTATTGTAAATTTCTAATTCACCCAAAGGATCTGGTCAGAAGGAGTTCCGCTTTGCACGGAGAGGTCTGAAGCAGCCGCGTGCGTATTCGCTGCCAACTAGGACGACTAACTGCCACGTTGGTCTGTATTGAATTCCAAAACGTCTGGTTTACAACAAATGACCTAGTCAGAAGGAGGAAATGCCTGACTTAGTCCCGCATTCGCTACCAACTAGGATAATCAACTGCCACGTTGGTTCATATCAAGTTATCACGTTTAGCCCACATCAAAGCTGGTGCGGTACGAGTGTTAAAGCGGTATATTGCTTTTTCCATTTGAAATATTCATCATATTTAGGGAATATATTTCAACGTGACTTTGAAAAAGTTCATGATTTGAAATAGATTAAAACTAAATCTTCTCAAGTTTTAATTTTCATTTTTGTTTCGAAATTATACTGGATCATTCACTGGTGAACTTTATAGAATATATGTTTAAACCTTTACTCTGTACTTTACTTTTGGCAAAAATATGTTTATCTACCATCAAAAGAGACGACTCCCAAGGGCCATGTTATATGAGAACTCACATAATGAGCTCTAAGATAAACTTCCAAAATACAACACCATTATTTATCGGTTGTTGCATAAGGAATCACGGCGATCGCGATTCATATGGACAGAGATACCACATATATTGTATGCACGTTTACCTTTATCATTGGCACAATAGCTCAGAATATATATCCTACAAAACCTGGCTTTTTGCTGGTTCTGGATCTATTTTCGCTGAGTTCTGAGAGCATCTTTGTTTTTTTTTTTTGTTATCATTGACCCCAGATGATCAATTCAATTGATGAAAATGACCAAGAAATGTAGTATGTGAATGGAGACTAACTTCCCTGGCGTACAATGTTGATTAGAATAGTCCTTTCTAGACGGAGAGTTATCTTAGTCTCTATCAATTGTAACACACGAACAGGTAACTCAAGAAAGTAATCACACCTTCCTTTTAGATTATTCATTAGGTATACAGCACAAACCAAAGTCTTAACTAAGACATCGATTGTCAGAGAATTGCCAAGCTGAGAAAACATCAATACTAAGTCCGATTGGGGGAGAGTTCAGGTCGGATTCTTTCTTTAGATTTACATAAGCACTTGAAGATTTTTAGAAAGAACTGTCAGCTTTTTAAGGATGATCCAGACTCTATTTTCCAAGTAGATTAATTCTTGACTTGTAAAGACCGTGGATATAAAAGAAGCTGGAGTACCATGAGAAATGTCAATCTTTTCAAATCACATGGCAACTCTTTATTTGTAAATCCTAAATCTCACATACATTACTTACTAGTAAGATAAGATATAGATCTCGTGTACATTGATTACTAGTAAGTTAACTTTTGGATAATGGTTTAGAGTTATTGACGGGCATAGTTGAAATTTCAGAAAATCTTCAACACAAACAAATTAATAACATAATAAAAATTACTCGTAATCATGCAACCACTCGTAAATAACAAACCGTCTCTTGAGTTTAAAGTAACGAATATATAATATATATTTTATATTATATATAAAATATTGAAGTACGTCATTCCGACAAAATCTTGCGAAATGCCATGACATGATGTTACTGACACATGATGACTGAACATTGTTCCAGTAAACAGAAGCGCATCCACAGGCTACAGTTTGTAGGATGAACAGAGCTGACTCTGTAAACAATCTCGGTTTTCTAGTATACACTCGCTTAAGTCCGCATTATGATCTGGAAAGTTTAATACGGACTTAACTGAGATGCGGACTTAAAGAATATGGGGGGCCTCTCATATATATGTATATGGAAAATCAATTTGTAATTTTACCGGTGCGACACGTCCCATAAACTTGCCATGGTGCCTAGAGTAGAATGCCCCCGCTTTTTTGGCAAAAAAGGGCTCATAGTTTACCAAGGCATGTTCAATATCAGAGTAGGTCGAGGCCTGGTATGCAACCATTAGATATAGTCCAAACATCTTATACGACTTGTGGATATATTTGGCGTAAAACATGTCAATAGCTCACATGTCACTGTTGCAAAACGGCGCTTCTTCCGGTTTGTTTGTGGTATACTCGCTATTGAGGGTCCAGTCTCTCTTTATATAGTCTCTCTTTATATGTGATAGAATTATATTGTACATTAGTTCAGAAATGATGTAGCAATGCTTGGTCCGGGTAATGGTTAATTGCAGGGTCGTTTTCTCCATAGCCAGTGAGGTCATGGTAACTAGATAAAACATGTCAAATTCAAGAAAAATATAATTGCATAATTTGACAATCTGTTGATAAACAGAGTGCAAAATAAATTTTGCAAGATATTGATCGGGGAAAATTCATCTCTAGAATTGTGGACTTAAATGAGTGCGGACTTAAGCGAGAGTATACTGTATAACGACCCGGAGAAAGACCTATATATCAAAGGTACCCGATATAAAGATTGATGGGTAATGACAGAGATCTACACCTTTTCTTTTATAGAATGTACCTTGCCTCCTCGAGCTGTCATGTACTCGCTATCTGAAGGCTTTTACGGAATTTAAGGCTAAAGATATGCGTAGTATACATCTAACCTTTCCATTTCGAATATATTCTTAGAGTAAATTATTTCTGTACTATGACAAGAATGTCATCAAGGAAGAGCTTGCGTTTTGCTTCACAATGTTAAAAATTAAGCTGAATTTACGAAATCCAAAATATGCCTTTTATTGGCCAACACCAATCTCAACAAAAATTTGATGATGCACTTTTTACTCAATGCATAACATAAATCCAGAAGTACCTAAAACGTCATTTGGATTTGTTGATTAGTGCAGCTGTAACCTACATGATTTGAGGCATGAAGCTTAACAAGTGACAGTTGCCAAGCGCTCCAAGCAGAACTATCATGTCTACACGAATATAGGTCCACTAACCCGTCAATTTCATGGCAGAAATTGGAGATTGGATAATATTTTCTGGAATACGTTTAACCATACACCATAGCCATATAAAGTTTGTTATACATCCGCTGAATGAATAATCTCGCAAAAGGAGAAGAAGAAAAACTAACATGGAAATCCACATTACAGTGGGTGCGAAATGTAACAACTAATCATCTGCACTCTAATTGAATAAGATGTGTCTCCAGAATCTACACTAAATTACATACTGCACAACCAGCAACCTCCATAGAGTCAGCTTATCTCAATAACAATTCTAGACATGATTCAGGTGTTTCAAGTACAACACTGCAAATTAGTCCCAGGTCAAGGGTCACATCCTTTTACCAAATATTCAAAGAGGAAAATGGAATAATACCTGGCTTGGTGCATGTACTAGAATCCTACCGAAGGTCAAATTCTAAAACTGTCACCGACATACCCCCGAAATATGGTTCAATTGCATATTTCGGTTGATATCTGTAGAGACCTAGATGTTTTACCATAAGGGCATATTCTGCATCAAACCGGGCTCCATGTTCATCTCCCATGAGAAACTTGACGTAACTACGGTGCTTAAGTCTTTCGTAGTCGTCGTAGTCAAAGTTCAAACTCTCATTCAAATCCGACAACGCTCCGTCATAGTCACTCATGATTCTCTTCAAAATGCCCCTCTCTTGCCAATGGTCCCCATCCTTTCTGTCGATCTCAATGGAGCGGTTCAGATCCTCCAAAGCCCCGGCTTTGTTCCCAAGTTGGGCTCTTGCGAAAGCTCTCTTGCTGCGAGCAAAACATGAGAGACGACAAACATCAGCCAGGTACACGTGGGATCCCTCTATGGCTCGATTTGAAGCGGCTGAATGAATATACATTACCTTAGACAAATTGCTATCAAATAACCTGCAGATAATGAAGGAATTTCAAATTTTGGAGGTGAGAAAACGAATATGAGTTTAGCTGCTTTGTTCCATGTCGTATTTTAACAAGAGATCACGAGTTTCATGTCTTTTAGCATTTTTGGAAACGTCGCCGTTAAAAAGTTGTCCAAAGTTACATTATGAATAATTTCGGTATCTCAATTCTAATTTACTTTTCATTTGGGTTACAAATATTTGATTCTACATTTGCAAGTGCTCTACGGGCACTAAGCTCCGCCAAACTCGACTCCGGTTTTTTTCATATGTTGTCATGACCTAACCATACTATGTCATTTAAATAAATAAAAAGATAAAGTCTGAAAATGTGAGAACTATAATCTATTTCAAGATACATATTTTAAAGATTTTCTTATCGGTTTTCCTCTTGTAAACAATCACAATATAATGCACGCTCGACCTGACCTAATCTGGCTAGCGGGTTGATTCCAGGGAAAACGGAATTACCACTGAATAACCCGCGAAACAACTGTTAAGACCTTAACGAAACCCTTAAAAACCCTAAGGAGGATAACGATTCCAGTCGGACTTCTTGTTTTCTTCGCCGACAACTGCTAGAACGTACCGTATGGGAGGGCAAAGACTCTCACCTGTAAAGCTCGCACCAAGAAGGTGATAATGGGATAGCTCTGTCTAAATCCGCGAGTGCTTTGTCATGTAGTTTCATTTGCATTTTACCGTAACCTCTTCCCCATATCGCGTCAGCACTAGAGAGATGCATCTCGTCCGCTTTCTCTCGGTCAAGTAACGTCAAGCAATGCATCACCCAGAACCTAGCGCTCCATGGACGTGCGACTCGTCCGGCGAGTCTGGTGAAAACACGGATCAGATTGTCGCGGCCCTCCGAGCAAAAACTAGTGAACAATTGGCGATTCGTTTCAGAGTAGAGAAGTTCTGCTAACGCCTCTGCTGACAAGCGTTGCACTTCTTCCGGTACATCGTCTTCCAACAATTGCTGGTATCCTTTAAAGATTTTAATTTTGAAATCAGAGACAATGCCGTCCACGCTCTGCGCCTTTGTTCCGTTCTCATCGATAAGCTGAACTGCATCACCAACGCACTTCGCGACAGACGGTGTCGCTTTCTCTTTGGTCAAGAGCGCTACGAGTGAATCCAGAGTTCCTGGGAACGTCACAATGAGTTCACGGTTCTCTTTCCCCATGGAAAGGATTCCAATTGCAAGGGCTGCTTGTGCTTGCAAATCAGCTCCTTTCCCATTTGCTAGCAATGCAACGTAGCTCTGCATAAATCTTGGCATGAAAGACAATCTTTGAGTCTTCTGAGCATCCGTTTCTCCTTCTCTCTCCAAACAATTTCGAATTAGCCATGCAACAGGGACAAGATGCGATTGCTCTGGTGTTCTATTTAGAACGCTCACAAGACGGTCTAGTACTTTTTTGGCTTCTCCAATGAAGACACTGGACACCTCTTGTTTAGTAGTAAGGTAAACTAACGCTTGAAGGACAGCTTTCTGCATTTCTGAATTCGTATCATCTAGTAAGAACTCAACAAAGGTTGTCCAAATCCCGCTTTGAACATCTCTTGAGATATCTTGTTTTTGTTGATACTCTCTTGATGTCCCGAGGAACAGAGAGACGATCTTCCCTAGAGTCTTTACGACAGAATGATTTCTACTTTCTTGTACAGAATCCAAAAATAGTCTAATTATAGTATTTGCATCTGTAACCATGACATCGTACAACGGATGAGCAGAGGCTAGAAGTTTTAGCGCACCCCCTGCTTCCCGTTGCACTTTTGCGTTCGCAGAGTGCGTTAATTGTAGACATCTGCGCACCAACTCAGCCATGAGTCTTCTTTTCCGCTCATCTTCCATCTTTTTGCTATCGGTGATGACAATTTGCATGGCTTCACAAACAGCCTTCAAGACAGAAGTGACTGCCCCTTCTCGGAGAGCTTCTAGCATGTGCTCCAGGAGTTGTGGATAGCTCACAACCAATTCACGCGTTGTCTCTGTAGTCGCATAGATGCACAAAGCTGTAATTGCCCCTGCCCGAGTCTTCTCGGGCACGTTATCCCGTAAGAGCTTCTCATACTGCTCTATGGTCTCCGCCAGTCGTACCCTGTTTGTGGTTCCCACTCCTACGCTGAGCCCAGTGGTCGCCACATCTCTCAGAACATCAAGATGGGCATCCTTGTGAACTAGGCTTTGTAGTAGTTCCCAAAACGAGGCAACACGTCCTCTGTTTGGTAACATGCAGGCAAGTTGTGCTAAAGCCCGTAGTGCTGCACATACTTCACCAGGTTTATATGATCCTAGGACTCTCGACAGTCCATCCAGAGCTCCAGGATGGGACACAATTTTCTCAGAACTATCTGCTGTCCATGCCAACTCCTCCAATATGTGGGCTGCGTTCTCATGCAACGGCGAGTGAATCTCTCCTAAGAGGCCAACTACAATCTCCAAGACGTCGGGAAGCAAGATGGTCCTCGCTTTAATTTCGTTATCTTGACATGCGATCACAAGGAAAGCCCGAGAAGACCACCAACGAAGATCGCTACCGACGATGGAACGAACATCCAGAAAACTCAGAAGAATTTCGCTCAAACCTGGAGTAGATGCAAGTTTCGCTCTCCATATTTTCTGGAAACCGAGCTTAGTTGCTAATGAGCACAGCATGGACAGAAGTGACTTTGCCATACCTACATCATCTTTCGGGGGAGTATTGCCCCAAGGCCACGCCAGCAACTTGACTACAACTGTAGTGAACATGGAAATCTGCGGTTCTTCTTGGAGATTGAGGGGGTTACTTACGGAGACGCAGCAGTTCAAAGCTTCCACGTACAAAGCAAGCTCTTTGCAGGGTTGTGGAGGTCTTTCTGAGTACATGTTGATTTTCTCGAGAAGGGTCCTTTCTGTTCTGGGAAGGACATCTGAAGAACATTTGTTTATCCATGAAATTGATGTCAAAGCGGCACATGTAGCCCAAGCCGTCTCCGGTGTTTCCAGCAGCCGCGAGATTTCTCCGTCAATGTCGTCGAAGTTTCCGGTCTCCAAATATTGGAGTATTACCTGTGGCCATATAAATACACAAACACATATGTGGGAATAAATCCTTAATCTACATTGCTCTAGGACCATAAAAAGGATATTAAGATTTTTGATGTGCACGTATGTATATTATAATATGGCAAGATTTTTGTGACTTAAAACTTGAGATATTGCATGAATGCTTTCGGGTGACAATGAGCGCGTAGGTGCCAATTTGGCAACAAAGGAAATGAGAAATAAGAAACATTGGATTAAAATTCATTTATCAGCTTACCGTTCTTGCAATCGTGTGTGCATTCTTCTGCCACTCCATCTCACAGTCAGGGTACTCTGGATACAGAAGCTTCGTGAAAGATTTGATGAAATCTTTCTCCCTAAGTCTGAACCAGTCCCCCTCGGAACTGGACACTATATACTCGTGGAGCTCCAACTTGCTCTGTGCGTGTTCGCTGCACTCTGCATTGCCATAAAGAAAACACAAGGCCGTACTCAACAACTTCTCAATGTCGGCATCAGAGCCCTTTCCTTTCGGCCCTGCGCTTTTTAAGTGTCCTTCAGTTAGCTTCTGTAGCACACTTTGAATCTCTCCAAATTTCATCCCCCAAATGAGTTGATGCCGGAGATCATGCATTGACCATCGGGTCCAAAGCTCTTCTCTCCCTGCAACTTCCGTGGTAGCAACCGTGATAAAAGAACATTCTTTAAGATCCCCAGAGGAAAGATTGAATGAGTATTCACTGT
Source organism: Lunularia cruciata (assembly GCA_948567375.1). Lineage (NCBI taxonomy): Eukaryota > Viridiplantae > Streptophyta > Marchantiopsida > Lunulariales > Lunulariaceae > Lunularia > Lunularia cruciata. Next base: position 36,646,677 of record OX419762.1, on the reverse strand, counting down.
ATCTTCCAGTTAGGGCCTTAAACCAAACTTTCAGAACGCTTTCATCGACTCCTTCTGCGGAGCACATTGCTAAACAGTGTAGCAGTGTCTGGGCTTGCGGTGTGAACTGATCAAACGCCATTGTCAACGATGGTAGCACACTGCGCTCGTAAGCCTCGTTAAAGCAAGTTGGTCTAGATTCATGGTTGTTTGCATCCACACTAGTCAGAACATGTAGCAACTCTTTCCTCAAGTTCTTCCATGTTGCTAGAACGTTGGAATTCCTGACTGGAATCACAGTGGCCAAATTCGCTAGAACAAGCGGATGGTGACGGACATCCTGGAGCAACGAGTCAACTTCGCCCTGTAACAGAATTTAGCAGAAAAAAATTAATAATGAAAGATCAGGAACCAGTTTTGCTTGTGATGCTAGTTGCTCAAAATATTTTGTTGCGTAATGTAGACTTGGAGATCAAGAAGACTACACGTTCCTGACATGGAATTAACATCGGCTTCCTCTATTCTGTCAAAGTAAGCTACGAAGGCCAAATTATTGAGTTCAGAAACAAGATAATCAAGACTCTGGAATAACCGCAATAGACTGATCAAATAAAACTTTCTACACTGCCACGATTTCATATGCTATCTCTAATCCTTTACCCAGGCTTTCTTGTGATGGCTTGTGCATTCCCTCCGCTATTACGGAAACAGAACACGATATATTCACAGTAACATGAAATCCACCCTGCAGGATAGGAATAATAAAATTCAAAGCGGACTTGAACTGACACCATTGATGTTTAGAAGTAATATACCTTTACTTCAGATGGGAATTCCAACAGGTCGGACTCTGATAATCTCATATGGTTGGCTAAGATTTCTCTCGCCTCTTCTATGCTTGGCCTTCCAATCTCAATGCAGTCCACTCTGTCTCTCCACAATGACTTGTTTTGGGTGGTGATTAAATACTTGACTTTTGTCTCCGGTAGCACCGGTATTACCAGATCCTGTAACACCCGTTGTTCCCAAACATCGTCAAGAATTATCAACACGCTGCTGAGGAGTTCAAATCTTTTGATGAGAATCCCCCGCAATTCTTCTACATCGATTCGTCCCTTTTGGTTGAGACCATCCTCGTCTTTCTGTTTTAGAAGATCTTCCGACCGATCATATGCACTCATTCCATAACCCAGCTTCTTCCCCATTGAAACTAACAAAGATCTGGAATCTGCATTCTTCCCACATCGTAGAAAAACTATTCCATCACGGAATCCGGTGGATGGACTTCCTGATGGCGGAGGAGCTCGAGTTGATTCCTTATAATACATCAAGGTGATATATTTAGCCATGGACGACTTCCCCTGACCAGATTCACCGAATAGCAAGATCATGTTATGAGAAGAATCGTCCTTCTCCAAACATGCTTTGATATCTTCGACAGTCTTCTTAATTGGCACGTACTTCTCGTCGTCCATAAAGTCGAATGGTGCTCTGACCTTATCAGCTTGTTTCTCTGCAAGTCCCTCTGCCTCATCACTATCCCTCATGTCCTGCAAAATACTGGCGAGTACTTCATTCACCTCGTTCAGACTCAGAGCTATCCGGTCCGGAGAGGTTACTTTATAGCAGACCATACAGCAAGAAGTCTTCTCCTTCGTTTTCTTAACCTCGTTAGCCAGTTTCTCGAACACATCAACAGCTTTCTTCAGTCGAGATTGCACTTGACTTTTGGGAGGAAAAGGATACTTCTTCACTAGTTGCTGCCATCGTGTTCTGTTCTCCTGAAACTCATTCGCCTTGAGATCAAACGCTGCCAAATCATCAGAAGACTGAATGTAGTTTCTCCGTGCTGTCATAACTGCATTGCCTGCGGTCGAAAGAATGTCCAACAGAGCTTTGGCTTCCTGGATTACCGCCATTTGAACTTCGAAGTTTGAGTACTATCCAAGTTCACCCAATCTACACCTTCCTGTAATATATTTAAAATCGGAGGTCATTTGAGAAGATGTGAAGAGGGAAGGGCCAACAGACCAAATTCAGTTTGGAATCCTCAAACGAAAAAGAATGGAAGATAATAAGATATTCTCAGAAGAGAATACAAAAAACGCCGGTTAAGTGTCGAATTCAAGCAGATATCCTTCGTACTAATTTCTAAGAGAATTCTCCACCTGAAAGAGCAACTCATGAGTCAAGTTCACAATCGAAAGCCCAGAGAAGCGAATGGATTCTTTTTTGTGGTAGCCATATGTAAATTGAACAAAGATTTGGGAGATGTTTACCTGGCTTGACGTGGATATGGGAATGAACACGAAGCGCAAAGGGAGATAATTGATTCGCCTTGAACTGATGCTTGCTTCAATCTTTAGGAATATCCTGTGGCTGCACCTGGATGATAAATAGATCGTAACGAGCTGTCCTAAGAGATGCTCAGCTCTCGTAATGGACTGTAGGTGACCTCGAGAGAGTTCTATTCCGCCACAAGACAGGCACTGATTTGGGCCCGAGACGTGGTTTATTTATGATGAAGAAACAAACTCGGAACGAGCAGGTAACAGAAACAGTATTGGTGCTCGAGGAGTTCCGGGTTTCCATATTACCTGTACCAGTTGTGAATCAGATCCTTTGCTTGAGCTATTTCCTTTCTACTAAATAGCTTTGATCTTCTATTTCGCTGATGCAGATGCTCTCTCTGATCTTAGATCGCGTATTCTAACTGGATGATATGGCGATGCGCCTGCATAACTTTAAAGTATGAACATGACTCATTGAATTGCTAAAATTTGGTCAAGCAAAATAAAAGATCCAGGGGTCCTGAATTAAGCACCTACACAGAACCATGAAATTCAGGTACTATTATTTAAATATTCTGCCTTTGTGCCCAATACTGTCAGTCGCCCACTTGGTCAAATTCATATATTCATATATGAATTGGACGTATTTCATATAAGAAGAATCTGAAGTAACACAGATGCAATCCTGGGCTAGTAACGGTGTTTCATGAAGAAGAACATTTGTCACAGTTTAAATTCTAAACTTGAGGTATTGAACTGGTGACGGTAGGCAACTGTAGGATACCTCAGGGACCTGTCAGGGCAGTAAGTACTACACGTACGGTCAATGTTCATGAGGACTCGAGCCGAAACAATTTCCTTCGTTCCGCATGTAGAGAGATATTTTCAATTCGCGATATCTCCACTAGGTACGCCATTGACCTTCAATGATCCATGACAGTATGGAGTGGCAAGCCAGTGTTTTATTTCTCTGAATTCTCATTCCAAATCACCGAATTGCAACCCTGACTCTATCATTGTGCACATACATCAGACCGAAAAAATATGAGAGGAGACAATTGAACAAAGTCAGCTGGTGGGCTCGGTCCTTCGACGACTTCCAGGGCATTGGTACAGTTGCCTCGCAATTGCAGAAACACAGAAAAGTCGTTGGAAGCACGTGTTATTGAAGTGTACTAAACAAACTATGTGTCTTTACAGATAAAGCTTAGCAGCTTTATCTGTGTATTTTATCTGCCAAGCTTTGCATTCAACCTTTCTGTCAGTAGTTCAATTGCTCTGTTCTAGTTACTTCATTGACTATCAGTACCGACGGCATCTACAGTAATTTATGGGAAGTTGTGGCGCGCACAGGATAGCAAAGGGGACAGGAAAATCTATCAATCAATTTTCTATTTCTTCATTCTAAAGTAGGATTTTGGGATACCACCTTTGTAGTTTTATGTTTTGAGTCTAAAATTTCATTCACTCTGAACTGTGATTCTAAAATTCATAGAAATTTGATATTTAATATACTATGCTCAATATGGAATTCCATTTTCTTATTCATTATATTCTCTTATTAATTTCCCTATGTTTTTCTCATATTCCCTTTTCCAGTTGTTTTTTCCAATCTCACTTTACTGAGCTAAGAACATCTTTTTATGCTTAAAACCATACTTTTCATACGAAGGAAGAAAGGAAAAACGACTTGATAAAATAATGAAAGTTTTTTAAACTCTCTAAGTCTTTTATTACTGAGCCTAGTACACTTTCTTGCGCTTAAAACCGTACATCTATTGTTCTTTTTAGATTCCTTTATCAGGAATTTTAATAGAATATGACTCTCTTTTTGTAATACAACTATTCATACTATTTTCTTGATTTCCAAAATGTAGGTCCAAAATCCATTGAGATACTCATGTGTCTTAACAATTACATAACTATGTAATTCATTGACATACTTATGCATCATAACAATTACATTACCATTGCAAGAAGAGAGTAGTAATAGTAATAAAGACAAAACAAGTTCTCAGATCTAAAGTTTAATAATATACTTTAGATAATATATTATTAGATAATAAAAAAATTTCCTCATTGATGTAAATGGATGGAGGACATCCGAAATAGGATACCAAAGCAGACCGTAAGTTAGCAAATGGTTTTGGCGCATAAGCAACTCATGAAACAAGTGTGAAACTAGAGAGAGATACATACGGTACAAAAATTCTAGACTCACGAAATACATTATCTCAAGAGCTTGTAGAAGAATTTGAAGAGCTTGAGAAGATTTTTGTCAGACCCGACAGGGAGTGAACGCCTCTAAGGTTCGTGGTACAGACAAAATACCATTAAAATTCAATGATACTTGTCAACCTAAGTAGAGGCTTTCTAGTGTATGATTGTATTTGGGTTATACAAACACTTGATAAAAGGTAAATTGTGACATTGGCATCAATAACCATCATGAATTCTGGATAGGATGGTGACATCAAGGATAAATATCAAATGCTTTTGAGGGTGAAAGATATAAATGTTTAAGAGAGACATGAGAGAGTGACTGAATGAATCAATGCATCTTCTCATGTTTTCGGATAGAAGTATACACAAAGAATAAGCCCATATTATGTTTAACTTACATAATGAAAATCTTTGTGTTGTGAATACTTGAAATTCTCATTTCATTGAATTGAAAGTTTTGGTTGTGATTATTTAATTAAAAAAAGGATTCTAAAATCATACTTTCTATATTTATATCTTTAATTATGTAAATTTCAGATTAAAAATCTATAGTTATTTCTAGTCAAATAAATATAATGAAAATAATCTGTTGTTTACTTACAGGAACTCACTCAATTTATTATATAAATTATTTCATTATTTATACAATTCATTTGGATCTATGATGCTATTTTTCTCAACTAATCAAATGAACCTGATTGGTGAGAAAATATTTCATTCATGTATGTTAGTATCAATAAAAGGTATTTGTATTTAAAAAATCAAGATATTTGATAATTCTTTTCTCAAATGTCTATAGTTTTAAAGAAAAATTCTGATTGTTCATATGTATATATCTTATCTGTAGAATTAAAAGTCCACAAAGTTTAGAATAGTCTACTTTTGGGGAAAAAATTTCTAGTACACTCAATCTCCCTATGTCCTCGCATTTTCCATTTATCCTAAGTTAACTATCTTTTACAGTAAGAAGTGTTTATGATTCCACATACAATTCCACCAATGAACTCCTTTTCTTACTTACAAGCCTACTTTATATTTTCCAGATTCTGTATGTTGATCCAACGCCTCTTGTCACAAGCACCTTAAGCCTTAAATTTTCCATGTTATAATATTTCTTAACACAACTTACATGATGCAACTACTAGAACATCTTCACGTTTATGTCAATTGATAAAACCTTTGCTACTTTTCTTAAATCCCATATTTGCATTCATAGTTTAAACTACTTTATCTTTTAAGCCATAAATTATTGAGTCTTCTAGATACTCATTAGATTGCAAACTACACTTCATTCTTGATTGTCAAGTCTCACTCTTCCTATTCTAATTCAATATTACTCTCTTTCATAATCATCATGATCTTTGTTCCATTTCCTACTTGCACCTCTTTTTTCATTTTCCAGAAATTATGGACATGCACCTTTAAATATTTCAACTAAAACAAAGAAAAGGATTCGTGGCAGCGCAAGATAGGTATTTCATGAATTGCACCTTCAAAGTGAATTGGTGAGATTTTGACAGACAAGAATTGCAATGTAAGAGATAATTTGGAAATAAAGATCCTTTGCCTTTCTGCCTTATTAAAATACATCCATTATATAGGTTAAAAGTCTAATATCTAATGAAATTCATGAAGGTTTGGTCCAAAAGAGAAGATCTAGAGGTCTCGATCATCCACTAAATGCAGATTTGGCATACAGACTCTTTTGGGGCTTAGCCCCATTTTATCTTTTGCTTGAAGGGGTCTTCCCGTCCTTCATTTTTTCTACGCGACTTCTACGGGCGCCTTCCCCATCAAAGCTGCCAGCTATGACAAACTACTGCCAACTTGGTATACGTCACTTCGGAGTATTGTTAAGTCTTTCTGCGAACTTAGGGTGCCGCTTAAGTCTAAGTGCCAAAATTGAGATACTGTTAAGTCCATCTCTGTGCAGAGATGGCTGGATACAATTTAGAGTGGAGTGCTCTCTCTATAGGGAGATACGGGAGGAGCTGCGGGGAGAGTGTGGAGATGGGAGAGGAGAGGGAGAGACGTGAGATAATTTTGATAAAATCTGAGTGTTCTGTAGTATATAGCTTTCGAGTGAATAGACGATTCTCTTCGTTTTTCAATTTTGGTTCCATGGGCATCTAGATTGAAGACTATGGAGAATGGAGTAGAAAATTATGAAGTTTTTTAGCTTTTTTAGGGTTGAGAGTGATCATTATACATTGAGAGTGATGGGTTGTGAATTTTCATTTCTAATTTCTGGGTTTTCATGATTAAGTTCCATGGGAATTTAAATTGAAAGTTATGAGAGTTTATAGATTTTAGGGTTGGGAGAGATTGTTTTCTTATGTGAGTTGGGATGTGGGGGGTTATGGTTTTGCAGATGTGGGGAGATATGGAGAGGAGTATTATGTGTTATTATCACTATTCTTGTGCTAGCCATGGCTACACTTTCCCATGTAAGGTCGCCTAGAGCGGGTCGGGATACACCATGCCCGGTGTGTCACCGACGCTGTACCTCGCAAGGGGTAAAGACCCATGTGAGAAGGATGCACAAGGACTATGATTGGACCACTTGGGATGCCCACGTGAGACGAGCGACCACATCGATAGCAATGACACTCGGGATTACGCACGCTTCTTCTATACCTTCGTTGATCGTTCCAGGGATACCGATCGAGTCGTGGGAGTGGTTAGCTTCTCAGGCGGGTTGCATTTTGGGGTTATTTGAGACTAGTTTTCCATGTCCACGTCTATTCCATAGGCTACCCCGCACACTCCATGATGAGGCTAGACAGGCTTTTCGCCTACCACTGGATCGTTTGGCACGTGATCCCTTGGACGAGTTAGCGTGGTTCCTATTCCTCCTACTCCCTCGATGGTGTCTTCGTTATGCTAGAGGGGGATGTGCGGGGCATAGAGAGGTGGCGGCTAGATTTCGTCGATTCCGAGCGGGGGATTGGGCAGCCCTTCAGGAGGAGTCTGTTAGGGCTACACGATTTAGGAGACAGACATCGCCACAGGATACCACAGATTCCACTCGATTACGACGATGTAGGACATTGGGTCAGGCGGGAGAGTTTAGTAGAGCAGCACGAGCGCTACACCCTTTGTCTATAGCGAGTCCTTCTGATGAGACCATCTCTTCCCTACGCTCATTGCATCCTATAGCAGTAGAGGGACTACCACTAGAGGTCTTAGATTATCAGCCTGAGCAGCCTTTATGTCTTGATAGGTCACTATTTGCACAAGCTTTGTGCACTGCCCCTCGCCTTTCCTCAGGAGGCTTGTTAGGGATGGTTTATGAGCACCTTAGAGATTGCTTCCAGGCAGATGATCCTTCTAGTGGTTTTACCGAGTTGTTTCAGGTGGCTGCAGCAGTAGCGAGAGGAGATATTCCTATGTCGGTTAGTCGGGTCTTAGGTGCTAGTCGACTTCTCACAATCGAGAAGGACACGGGAGGCATTAGACCGATTGCTATTGGAGAGATCTTTTTGCGTTTGGTCAGTCGTACCATTGTCCTTCAGCATCATTCTCACTTTCGACAGCACCTTAGTCCACATCAGTTTGGAGTAGCTACACCTGGAGGATGTGAGGCTATATCTCTAGGCATTAGAGCACTCCTAGATATCCATCCGGAGTGGGTCGTCCTACAGGTGGATGTTGAGAACGCTTTTAATAGCGTCTCACGTGCATCCATCTTTAGAGAGCTTAGGGAGGCTGGTGGATCCTTGGCGAGTCTCATTCCTTTTGTGCGGTCTTTTTATGGCTCTCCTGCTTCCCTTTACTACCAGCATGGTGGTTCACAGGAGGGAGTCACCGTCTTGGAGTCAGCTGTTGGTACACGTCAGGGAGATCCTTTGGGGGGGCCTTTATTTGCCATGGCTCACTTTAGAGCTCTCTTGTCTACTACTTTGGCCATGCCAGGTTGTGTATTTCCATCCTTGGCAGATGATACACACATCGTAGGCCCTGTAGATCAGATTAGGCAGGCCTTTGACTACTTGACTACCGAGCTACATCTAGTAGGCTTGAGAGTCAAGGTGTCAAAGTGTAGGGCATGGTCCCCTTTAGGTATCCCTCCCCACCTTGAGCTTCCAGAGGGGTGTATCACATCCACAGAGGGACTTCGTGTTCTTGGAGTGCCAGTAGGATCGGAGGATTTTGTCACACGCTTCTTGGACGCTGCCCTTGCAAAGGATGTTCTCCATGTGGATGACCTTCCATTACTAGGAGATCTGCATGTGGCATTTGGTATACTCTCTTCCAATATTGCTCGTCGACCATCCTACCTCATCCGTACAGTTCCTCCCTCACCATCCTTCCTATCACGTCTGAGAGCATTTGATAGGAGGATTATGGGAGTCTTTGGTGATATTATTGGACCAGGGACTTTTGAGTGTGTGATAGGGGATTTGGCACGTAGACAGACGGCTCTACCGATCTCATGTGGTGGGGTTGGCTTGCTTTCTATGGAGGAGATGGCACCTATAGCGTTTTTGGGTAGTTGGGCTCTCTCGACACCCCTACTTGCCTCTCGTTTTGTGGTTGCTGATAGGCCGGTTTTGGAGACTTATGTGACAGAGGTGGAGGGAGGATCCTTTTCTCTCCAGGTGTTATTGCGGCAGACGAGAGATAGTCTATCTCCACGAGCACGAGAGGGTTTTCCATCATTTGCTTCACTATTGTCAAATTGGACTAGAGGTCTACAGTCTTCCTTGATGGAGCGACAGTGTGAGCATACGCTACATTCTCTCTTAGTTGACTCGTCCATTCCTCAGGCTACTAGAGCACGTCTACGCTCTTGCTCTGGCAAGGGTGCAGGCTCGTGGATCCTAGCTCGACCATGCATTAGGGCTTTCCGACTCGCACCGGCTACTTTCTCTACAGCGATGAGGTTTCGCCTAGGTTTGGTCCACCCATCTGCATCTTCACTACTCACTTGTGAGTGTGGTTCTACACTAGATGCAGCGGCGGTCCACATGACACGGTGTCCTTTTGGAGGACAGAGGATAGCTACCCATGATGCCATTAGAGACATAGTGTTTGCTATGGCACGAGAGAGTGGATACTTGGCTTGGAGGGAGCGTTCGTATGCATTGCAGACGACACGTGTCAGGGCAGACTTATACCTGGTCCGAGATGATCAGGTGACAGTAGCGGATGTCGTGGTGACGGACCCTATGCGTGATACAGTTTTGGAGGGAGTGATTACCCATCCCCCTGGATGGGCGGCGAGTGCAGCAGCAGGTCGCAAGGTCTCCAAGTATAAGGGCATGCAGCGAGGTCACCTCTTTGTTCCTCTAGCCTTGGAGTTATATGGAGCGATGGACACGGCATTTGACACATTTGTCAGGGAGTGCGCGAGAGCTTATCATGTTAGGCATCAGGGGGTACCACTCTCACTCTCATACTTTGTAGCTTACTTTAGACAGCGTGTATCCATTTCTCTACAGAGGGCAGTGGCTGGTGCAATCCATAGGAGAGCAATCACATTAGGTGATGTTTCTTCAGATGCTCCAGTTGTGTGTAGACCGTACGACTTGCATAGCTCGGATATCTTAGGTGCGGTAGGGCAGATTTCTCATACAGACTCTATTGGGGCTTAGCCCCATGTTACCTTTTTTGTCTCTCCCTTGTACGGCTTGATGGGGTCTTCCCATCCTTCATTTTTCCTACGCAGTCGCCTTTTTTCTCTGTGCAGACGTGCTCCGTCTTCCTCGACTATGTGGTTAAGGTTGGACCGCACCACCCTTTTCGTTTGGTTCTTTAACACCCGACCTTTACCAAATACGTGCTAAACCGGTATCTTTTCTTTTCCTCTCGGAAATATACATCACATTAGGAAGTATATTTCAACTTGACGTTTAAAAATTGTATGATTTGAAAATAAACTAAATTAAAATTACTCAAGGTTTACTTTTCACTTTTACTTTGATATTATACTGGATCCTTCACTGATACCCTTTAAACAATATTTATTTCAGTGTTTATTCGGTACTTACACTTGTAAAAATACGTTTATCTACCATCAAAAGGGACAACTCCCAAGGTCCATGTTATATGAGAACTCAGATTATGGATTACTCTAAACTCCAGAATATTGGAGTTGCCAATACAACTCTATTATTTATAGGTTGTCACATGAGAAATCACGGAAATCACTATTCATATGGAAAGAGATACCACATATATAGGTGTGCACGTATCCTTATCAACGGCACAATAACTCAGAATATATGCCCAACAAAACCTGACATTTTGCTGGTTTTGGATTTATTTTCACTGAGTTTCTTAGAACATCTTCGCTACTTGTTTGCTACCATCGACCCAAATTTATCAATTTAACTGATAAAAATCATTAAAAAAACGTAGTAGGAAAATGGAGACTAATTTTCATGTCGTACGTTATACATTGGAGTAGCCCTTTTTAGTCGGAGAAGTATCTTGATCTTTATTAATTGTAACACACAAACAGGTAACTCTAGAAAGCAATCGCACCTTCTTTTTAGATTATTCACTAGGTGTAGAGCATAAACAGAAATATTTACATAGACATTCATTGACAGAGAATTGCCAAGTTGAGTAAACAACAATACTAACAGACAAAACTTGGGAGACGAGGTCAGGTCCGATTCTTTAGATTTACATAAGGACTTGAAGATGGTTAAAAAGAACTTTCACCTTTGTAAGGATGATTCAGACAATATTTCCGAGTAGATTATGTCTTGACTTATAAAGACCGTGGATATAAAGGAAGCTGGAGTACCACGATATATGTCAATATCTTCAAATTACGTGACAACTCTTTACTTGTAAATCCTAAATCTTATACGCAATGGTTTACCAGTAAGATAAGACATAGATCTCGGGTATATTGTTTATTAGTAAGTTAAAATTTGGATAATATTTTAGAGTTATTCACGGGCATACTTGAAATTTCAGAAAACCTTCAATGCAAAGAAATTAAGATCATAACCAAAAGCTTTTCTTGTAGCAACTCGTAAATAGGAGCCCCGTCTCCTAACTTTTAAAGTAACAAAATTCGCTCATAGCAAAATGTTAGAAGTAAGTCATTCCGAGGAAATGTTGCGAAATTGCCATGACATGATGTTCCTGCAACATGAATGACTGAACATTATTCCAAGTAAACATGAAGCGCTTCCACATGATGGTAGGATGGACACAGCTGACCGTACTGTAGAAAGAGATACAGACACACAGTAAACAGTCTCGATTTTCCGCCGTCTTTTGAGGAATGAAGTATAGGCCAGTACACAACGGACCGTGGGTTTGATAGACAAGAGTGTACCAGTCTCTCTACGTTATCGGACACACGTCCTACTAGTTCATACATAAAGATTCCAATCATCTGTCATCTCTATACATATCTCTCTCCCTACACCCAGATCTGCTGTACTGTATAATTCTCTACTGTCTACTACAGCAGGTACCTGTTGAGCGAGTTACTGATGCATCCGGAAGTGCGAGGCAACTCCACTTTGTCCACGAGCGTCCCAGAAATCCTCCAACTTCCGTGCGGGCATCCGAACTCCAACAGCTTAATTTGGCACAACGGAATGTACACCGAACAGGGGATCATCTTAGAGCTGGAATCGTTTCAGGCTGATGGTTGTAATCATCAGTCGCAATTGATTAGTTGGAGTTTATGTGCAGGAAAGATGCAGCAACGCCTTGGTGATTGCATCGTTTCGTGGACATTTGAGTGAGGTGAATGAACTACATAATGGAGCTACTGAAGCTCTAGCTTCAGTAGCTCAATTGCTGCATATTTATGTCTGCGAGGCAACACGAAGGGGGTTGATTCGCTTCGAGTCATCACGACAGACGGTCAGCTCGACTCACTTTCATCACAGGTGCAAGGATTTTGAGCAACTTGACTGTCCTCGCCTGTGAGAATCAATTCCAAGTGGGAATCGTTCATTGACTATGCAATCATTGGACAAATTAGTGTGATCGACAAGACCAGTTCCGTTATTGTCCTCTCCTGTAAATGTTTTTCAGGGAGAATGTGGAGAGAGTAGAGCGAATCGCCGAAGAATCTTATAAGAGAAGAAATTCTGGTAGGTGATTTGGATGTCTGTCCCATATTGTTGTTAAATTCAGAACTTCTTCGTTGTTTATTTTGTGCACCAAATTCCAGCTGGAACTGGAAGTTAACCTACTTTCCACTCACAAGGTAATGTGCAGTCACAGTATGTGAATCGATTTCGAGCTGGCACCTGAAGTAGTGGAAGGGAAGACGAACGCGATCGTGTAGGGAGGAGATAGCGCAATGCAAATGATCAAAATTGTTGCAGGTAATCTGCAATTTTTCTGGTAATCCTTTCGCTCGGCTTTGCAGGATGGCTTGTATCGATTTAGTAAAGCTAAAGCGATTATCCACCTGTGCATATCGCCTTACAGATTTACGCAGGTACAATTTACAACAACTCACTCGTTCTCCTGAATGGTATACATTTGTGTCACAGATTTCCAAATAAATTTGTTTGTAAACGATGAGTATAATTTTCCTAGTCGGTACAATAATGGTTCCGAAATTCTTTTGAGCAAGGTTTTGACTCTTCGTTCATTAGATGGAGTGTTGAACTGGCTGGAGGCTTCTTCACTGGAGTTAGTTGGTGGCTCTACTGGGATCTGAGACGACCTTTGATTCTCTATATGTTACAGGGAGGTGTGTATTGGTGAAGTTGTACATCCAAATTACGAAGTTGAAATCGGTGCAAATACATGGGGATATCCGAGGTCGCCGCTCTACTGGAAATTCTGTCGAAGGCAGGGGATGCCATGATGAAAGTACGACATAACTACAACCAGTCTCCTAGTGGCTTGAAAGCTTTGCCTCTCAAGGTGATGAGTTTGAAGTGAACAGAAAACGTTGGTAGCAAGTAGAGTAGAAGTATCCTCTTCCTCTGAAAGTCCTGTGAAATATAGATAACTGTGGATAACTGTGGGTGCTTTCCACAAGTTGGTTCGTGAGGTTGAGAAGATGAAGCAGAAGAACTGTTGCCAAATGTTGTGGTATAAAGTTTCATCTCCGGAGCGGATAGTCTCGAGCCTGAAGGAGGTGAATGAAGTATTTGCAAATATTCTCTAGGCCATGAAGGATAGTCATGAGGCAAAGAAGATTGCAGACGAAGATACCGATGAGTTCAGAAGACCATTCGACTTTCAGCCCAATAAAAAGTACGTGCCCATCATGAATACAGTCCAAGAAGATCAAACCTTGTCTTGAGAAGGCAATTCTTCTATCAACATGAGCTTGCTAACTTGGTGAATCTGGTGAAGGGAAGTCATCTTTAGCTAAACATGTCACTTTGATGTAGTATAAAGAATCATCCAGCAAAATTCATGATAGAATTGTTTTCCCTCCGGTGTGGGAAGAATGCAGATCGAAGTTCATTGTTAATTTCATTGGGGAAGAAGTTGGGCAATGACATGGGAGCATATGAACGGTCGAACGATCTTAAGAACCAAGAAGTAGCCACGGGTTTCAATCAACAAAGAAGAGTCGATGTGGAGAGGTAGTGGGAGACTCTCATGAAAGATTTGAACCTCACCAGCGTATCGATAATTGTTGATGGTGTCTGGGAACAAGAAGTGATACAGGACCTGATCATACCAGTGCATCCAACCACGGGAGTGAAGTATTGGATCACTACCCAGGTCAGTTTACTGTGGAGGGACTGAGTGGATTGCATACCGATTGGAAAGCCAATCAAAGAAGAGGGGAGACAAATTCTCGCTAAACATATGGGGATATCAGAGACAAGGCAGTTCGAGTACCTTGACTTCAGATGGGAGTGTTCCCATCTGAAATCAAGGTATGTTACTCAATCAAGAGATCTTCTGATAGATGAGTTTAGCTCTTCGTCGTGCGGTTATGTGAATAATAGGCATCACATGACATAGTTCATATGTCTTCATCACTACTACATCTCGAATTTTATACTTCAAAGTTCAACAATATGGGGCTAATCAAAGCAAAGCACTATAAGAGCGGGGCCATAATTCGCTTTGTATTGTTCCAAGAGATGAGTACTGGTGTATATCGGTGCTGTTCTTCCTAATTCTGTGCCATATTGCTCCTCACAATGAATTACAAGAAAGCGTCTAAACTTTGCACAATCCGTACGCGAGCTTTAATCTGAAAATCAGAGCACACACGCTTGAAGGTTAGTTCCAGTCTTATACTTATGTGCCTGTTGTTGCGTGGAACTATTAATCTAATGTCTGCCAATGAGCACCAGTATATCATAAGTGACAAAACATAAGTTTATTTACGGTTGTAGTTTTTGTCGAGGATATAACTTGAGTAACATGTCAGAGGATCAGTTTTAAGAAAAATCGTACTTCGTTGGTATGCTTCTCGTGCTTTCGATCTTTTAGCATGTCAAGATGAGGACAGTAATGCCAGAACCATACTCCGCCCCGATGTTTTCAAAGTTCTAGTGGGCCTGTTACATAATTCTCTTTATGTTGGTCTAGCGGCATTCGTATCGAGAAAGTTCTCTGTACCATTGAGTGCAGCGAAGATTATATCTCAATCTGGAAACTAGATGAAAAATTGAGAGTCCTAGAACCTACTTCCAAACTGGCGAAGGACGTGGAGCGCAAGGGGCTTTAGCACAACTTGGCCGCATTTTACCAAACAGAGGTCTTATCGCCCATGTTTAGGAGAACTACAACGTCTGGTTCACCGAGGCTCTCCGCTTGATGTTTCCAGAAGCGTGGCAACAATAGTGACATGCGATGAAGTTGGAAACACAGACCATGGTCACAGGGTACTGTTGGCAGAAACCATAGAGGAATATGAGATGCTGCTCGCAGACGCTGTGCCTGTGAGTGCTCGTGCAGGGGCAATGACACCTCTCTGTATGGTTGCATCTATATGGATGACACAGTTGTGGAATATCCCCAACTTTTGGAGCGCATGACTAAACACTCAAATGTGCATACTTCTGTTTTGAAGTCGATGTGTGAATCCATTCAAAGTATCATCACTAATAGCAAGCAGATGGAAGAATTCCAAAGAGCAAAACTCGTGGTTCAAACTGTACAGAGATATGTAAAGTTGGTGGCCACAGAAGTACTGTTGGAAGCAGGGAGATCGCAGATTAGATCAGACTGGAAGCATATGTTCTTTGATGTCATGATTTCTGAATACAGATGTTTTGGAGTGTGTACTGTTGGTAATTATTGCAACAGGATACTAGAACTCTGTTTCTATGAAGACTCTAGTAAAGATAATCTAGATGATGAATATCAGGACTTTAGCATCTGCGGAATGACACCAGATGACAATGGTGGTGCTAGACAACAGTATGGAAACATTTGTAGATTGCTAGAAGAAAGTATACGTCCAGAAACGCATACAACTGCCATTCTAGCCTTGGTAATCCTTACCAATATCCAGGAGGTTGACAGTGTCATGGTTGGAGAAGCGAACGTACTCGGGGTTCTAGTGAGAGTTCAGAAGAACACTGTATTGCCATCCGCTTTGGGCCCGATGGCATGGTTAGCTCGAAAGTGCTTTGTCAAAGGAGGAAAAATGGAAAAACCTAGCGTCAAATTCAAATTTTCATTCATGCAGAGTCATTTAGAGAATCTAGTTGCAGTACTGGCAAGTTGGCCCAGCGCATTTTTGCGGGCCTATGCAACAGTTGCGGTTGGAATCCTTTTTATGGGGGAAGAGTACCGGGATTTTATTTAGGCGTTCCCAGGAGCTCTGACTTCACTCGTAGCGCTTCTAAGTAACACTGCAACATCGGCTGTTGCAAATACTATTTGTAAGACCGTGCCGCTCATCGACATAACGGAGCAGAGACACGGAGTTTGGACGGCACGGTGTCTGGACGCAAAAGCTAATATCTTGACAGGTTACCTATCATCGTTGGAATGAGATATACCAACAGAAGTGCAAGAGGTAGCAGCACAGTGCTTAATAGAGGTCTTCAGTTAAGGAACAAATAGTCAACTGTTTGTTAGCGTCTGTTCGGAAGGCCAAGACTATCTCATTCCAACTCTGAACAGGTCGATTCACGTTTAGAAAGTCCAGTTCAGTTTTGCTAGACTCTGGGTCATGTTTGGCCTGACTCTTCTTGACCAAGAGAAAGCGGAGGAGTCGCATCTCCTTTCTGCCGACGCTATGGAGGGAAGAGGTAGAGGCAGAATGTTCTTGAGATGCTTGAGGAAGCACTCGCGGATTATCACACAGCTAATCCATTATCACCTTCTTTGGGTTCCCTGTACAGATGATTGTCCAGCCACCGTCGTCGTTGAATTAGATGACCATGGTGTTACGTATGTATAAAACACCGTATGCTTTCGACTTAGAGGTTATGATTTCACTGCATCAGTATTTGATGTCTTGCCTCATAACAATGAGGCTTAAAGTATGAACTTTGGATGATTTGTTTATGAGCATCTCTATTTCTGAGGAAAATCTATCATTTATTAACCATACGAATGTTTTTATTATTAGTAAAAATTGGCTTAGATAAGGCTGGGAGAGAAGAAGTACGATTGGCCTTCAATCAAATTCTCTCTAGATTTTACCTGTAGAAGCAGGATTTTCAGGTAATGTTCGTCTAAAGCTTACCTCCAAATCTTATGGAGGATTCATTCCACTATTTGCAGAAATTATTTTACGCGAACCTGAGAGCACCCTCTATGGTAATGTATTTCGAATCCGCTCGCTGAAAGTGAGCCCCTATATAGACACTCCACGTGTATCTGGCGCCAAGCATCGTGAGAGTTGGCACCCTTCATGTTGTGCTCGCAGAGATAGAGCTCTCAGCAGAGCACAGCTGCGGAACACTGCCGGGGCTTTGGAGGATCTGCATTATTCCATTGAGCTTGTTAGCACTCGTTCTTTTGGCAGGAGATGGCATCTTGAAGAGAATAACGTGTGTTTATGACGGAGCCTTGGCAGATTTCACTGAAGGTTCAAGGTTAGACCGGGACGGTTACGAGATTTTAAAGCACCCTAGTTATGTTTAATCTATTATGGGAGATTAAGATGGAGCCATGATTCATGCAGAACAGGCTTATGGTAAACCATCAAAGTATCTATTGATACGTACCTTTATATACTGAAGAACCTATGTTCGGGTGTTGGGGCGGTGACATAAGAGACAATCCACGATACCAGGTGAGGCTACGTCTTGTTTTGCATATAAGAACTTGGAATGGTTTGCGAAAGAAATACAGTATCAAAACGTGTTATTCAATAGATCATAATCACGTATAAATGGTTGCTGCAGAAGAGATAGCTATAGTTTTATCAAAGAGCGTTCTTGTTTGGTGGTCCGGGGTAGACTGTTTCAATCCAGTGTTATTGAGGTACAGTAGTCCATGCTTTTCACAACCGAGAAACGATCGCTCAGCATCTTATCCGGAGTTTGAGTACGTGGCGTTGCAATTTTTTGGTATAGAATCCGTGGTGTCTACCAGTTAGGAAGCAGTACAATTCTTATCTAATTTGTTCTAGAATCTGATCAATCAAATGGATTTATATCTTAACAGATCTCCAGGAGATGTAGAGGCGCTCTTCTGGCTTGAATTCAGTCGGTAATCATGTAAGCATCTGAATCGAACTAGATAGACTGAGAAGCAAGTTCCTGACGAAACCACTCAAACTCCTGGACCGTTCCTTTTTCCAAGGGCGGTGCTTCCGTTTCTTCTCCTTTTGGTTTTAATCCCGCATATCTTTCAGCTGTATTTGAGTGTTGGCTTTTAGTTTACATGAGTTATGTCCTCGGTTGTCCGAGCTAAGAATTATAACATCAGTTGGAAGACCGTGTACCATGCTGCATAAAACATGTTACCGGTTATCATTTGGAATTTACAACACAGCTGGTAGCGGGAACTCCTTGCGATCTCTCTAGAACGAAGGTGGACTGGTGATTAATGACATGTTGATCTCTCCCAGAAACCTGCCATGATTTAGTTGGTATTGGAAGAGGTTATCTATAAACGTTCCGCTCTCTCTACTCTAAAATTTCCGCTCTCTTTATATCCACTAAGAAACTGTTCACTTGAGGATTCACAAATTCCCATGAATTGGTTCTTAGCGAAATGTACTTCCAATATCTTCCAACTATTGAAGCATTCCGAACATTTCTAGTTGCTTCAAACTCAACTGTATTCTGGATTTCAATTGTTACCTGGTTTTTAATTTTCCTCCCTAGTTGCCATTCCACAGACGGCGTAAAATTATACGGCCACAAACGAGTGAGTACAGTTTCTTCATCACAGAAAGAGTAGTCTGGTGGCACATGCTCTGCCGATGTTTCATTTTCGGCCTTTGTTAAAACCAGGTCCGGACAAAAATGAGGCTGGAGAGGTGTTCTTAAAGATCGAAGGGAATAGTGCCAGACCTAGTACTTTACGTCCCCTGGCCATGTATTTAGGAAGGAAGTTTTCCCTGGAGAAAAAGTATTTTTTTGCATATCCTGTCTCATGAGGGGTGAATACTTTGAACACGAACTCCTCCCCTGAAGTACAACAAACAATGACACAATGGATACTGATGAAGTGTACAAGCACTGCCGAGAGTTTTGTCGAACTCTGAAAACGAAAATTGTGCAAATTCTTGGAGTCAGAGTTTCGCGGTATGGATGAACGCACAACGCTATATATGCTTCTCGACCACAAACTCAACACTAAAGGAGGAATGCTACCACACTTTAAGTAGACTTGGGGACCCTTATTTGCAGAAAATGGCTTCAGATGAACAGCAATAAAGAGTGCTTTTGGTAAAATTGATATACCTGACCAGAATAACACTTACTCTGGTCAGGTTCCCCGTCCCCATTATATGTGAGAAAGTAGTTCTGGAGCGGGAATGTGTATTTATGGGTGAATGTGATAGCAAAAGATTTACTTGCTGTCTTCGTAGTCTTTTTAGGTTGCATTCTATTGATGTCTACACCTTGTTCCCAACGTCATATACAAGGGATCACAGGATAGATACATACATAAGGGCCCTGGAGCATATCTAGGCAATATTTTTAGTGTGAGTGGACAGTCGGATCTATCAGTAGTGAGCAGTTGATTTATTTGATTAGTGGTGAGCAGTTAATTTGTTTCACTTGGTGCGAAATCATTTTATCCTGATACATTCTAGGAATCACGCAGGTGATAATGACATAGTACAGTATTGGCTGAAGGCGATGTATGCATGTCATCTTGTAGGTGTTTGCGCAACCAGAATAATTGAACAAGAAAGTTCACTCTCTTCCAGTAGTTACAAGACAGAATTATTTCTTGAAAACTTACAGGAATTCGTTATGTCTATCTTGTTAGTTTGATTAGCTTTTGTGTGCACTTTAATTAGATATTGACATCCTATATGAATGACTTTGATATATCTTCATATCCCATATGATAATGAAAGAAGTATTTGTTGATTTGGACAATTTACACCCATAGGAGATTGAATTTGATTACTGTTTGCTATCTTCATGGGAGGAAGCTACCTTGCTACCTTGCTACCTTACTACCTTACTAAGCTGTAATCCCTTGATTGTATGATCTGAGACAGAGGCACCTCGCATCGCGGATGAGAAGCTAATTGACTGAGTTGAGAATGAACTACCGTAGAAGCATGCAGCAACAAATGCTTCGAAGTTGCAAGCATACATGGAGGTTAAAATATCGCGTTCTTGTGTTACTGAAATTTCCGAATATTCAGGAAATTTCTCATGGAGCCTACCATGCGACATAATATTAACATTAGTGGATTTTATTGAACGCAATTCTGTCGCGATTCCGTAATACAGGTGGTCCCCTAACACTGTAAGAAGTGTGACCCCAGGGGAATAAAAATGTCATGTTCCCGTGTTAACTATTTTCTCCTGAATCCTCAGAAATTCCGTAATCTACTCATTACGGGGTAGGGCCTTAAAAACGCCTTTTTCACTTCCGTTAAGATCTCGTAAAAGAACTGTACGGGAGGTGCGGACAACCATTAGGGGGTCGCTGAGGGGGTTTGCGAAATGGCCTCCAGGAAATGTTCATAGTCGTTAAAGTTTACAGGGTGTGAAAAAGGTGACCCACAGTTTTGTTTCGGGTTACGGCACCTTCCGTAAAACTTAATTCCAAATTGAATTTGAAATCCGGTTAACATGTGAACTCCTTTCGCGTCAATTCTGGATACATGGCACATTCACCATAGGTTAACAATACAAATAATCACCCGAAAGTCTCACTTAATCTGTCCGGTAATCTTCATTTAATTTCTAAAATATGAAAGGGCCTGTAATGATTCAAACCCCCGGAGCTATTGTTTACGGACCACTCTTGAGACCCCCTTTTCTTTACGGGCTCGTAAAATATTTTATGAGAGCAATAGGGCATCTGAGTTGTGGAGTAATCGGGTGTCCCGTATCGTAAGAAAAAAGCATGGAGTTTTAGAATATCTTTTATGGTGGGTGAAATAGAGGTACACATTTTGAATTACTAGGTGGGCGCAACATCCTCAACTTATTGACCTCAACCAAATGTCGACCCATAAATTCATTATGGGGTTTAGGATGTGTACGATGATAAAGATTAAGTAGGGGTTGATTGAATCCACTTATTTCCACATGTCCACTATCTATAAATTATTATAGAATCACATGTAATAGTTATATTTATTCTTAACTTTGCATGCATGCATGATTCTTAGATTCTTTTTGTCCAACAACTCTTCATTGATTTTGTCCCAGAGTAATGTTTCTGTAAATTCTATTTGTGAAATCCCCATTCAATTCCAGTGCGTGTGATCAGTACAAGCTGTCCCGTAAAAATTTACGGTATGCACTC
Organism: Lunularia cruciata; assembly: GCA_948567375.1. Taxonomy (NCBI): domain Eukaryota; kingdom Viridiplantae; phylum Streptophyta; class Marchantiopsida; order Lunulariales; family Lunulariaceae; genus Lunularia; species Lunularia cruciata. Next base: position 36,625,363 of record OX419762.1, on the reverse strand, counting down.
ACACTCGGTAGCATTTTCGTAAAATCTACAATTGAAAAGCCTTCTTGTTATCACATGATCTTGGTTCGACTTCCTATCTGACTAAAAGATGCAATAAAGGAATTAGTTCGTCTGCATGTGATACGGTTGAAGGTCAGGAAAGTTTTTCACATCCAAAAGTTGAGTGACAGTACTCGCTTGATGCTTTAGAAGATGATCACATGATCTTAGGACAAAGTTAAGCCGGCTGTATGGGAGAAAGCTAATATCTTGCATATTGATGATGAAGGTAGGAACCCGGGAGAGTAAGAAAAGGTAACTCCAAGTTCAACGTGCTTGGGCCATGAAACGGTTTCCCGGATCAAAACCAGCAATGGTTATAGTAGTTGAAGGGAAAACACAATACGATGGTTGCTAGGCCTATGCTAGGCAAGCTTTTTGCTCCAGTGGCGCATTCATTACTCCCCATCCGTTGAAATCGAAGTCTTACTGGCAATGAAGTGTAAACTCTGAAGGTAATAGGCTTAACTAATGAAATTGGAGTCCTTACTTTGTTTTGAGGTAGCGAATGCATGCACTGTGCGAGCACACCAACGTCGTCAACTTGTGTGAGTTCTTTATTTTCTCTCCATTCAAGCCTAAAGCCATAGGTCGAGGCTTTTGCCAACTGACAAACTTTAAACCAATCCACATCTCTCAAAGGATGTTTGCTCACAACGATGAAGTCAACGAAATTTATTTCCAAGGGTGTTGACAGCCACGGTCCGGATTCTTTGACTTTTACTAATGTTTGTCTCAGGGATAAGATCAAACCGATCGACCGAAGTCGTGAAAAGTCTTCAGCCGCGGAGAATGAAAGTCTAGCTACAGCAGACATGAACAATCGATTATTCCTATCTCTTGATTCATGACGCCACTCATGTTGTCTACCGACTGTAGGATACGAGGGGCCAAACACCATAACGTAAAACACGTTAACACATAAGATGTAAAACACCATAACACCATAAAACGAACGTCAGACGGGATATCTTATATTCTATTATTAACCATAATTTCAGTCTTCGACAAATTCGAAGTACGAAAGTTTCTGGATCCATTGACAACCATCACAGTCGTTACCGTATGAAAACGATATCTGTTCCAATAATCGCAATCCCAATTGTCAAAGTATCATAACTCTAGATTATAAAATAACTGGTCAATATATCATAACTCTAGTATCATATCTAAGTATCATAGCTTTATTTCTAGTTCTATCTAACCTGAGAACTAGGTTACCATAGTTACGGAATGAATAACTGCTTACAGCAATTGAGCGCTCCATGACAGGAGCAGAACACTCATGTACAGACATCGAGCCACAAGGCTCAAACAATGTTTTCTAATACTAAAAAAAAAATTGTGCCTATGAACCGTAGGCTCCCCTCAACCTATGTGCACTGAACTTTCCTATATGGTATCAATAAAGGCAATCCGAATTGATTGTAAGAACCAGATTACAAGTTAACGGGTTAAGTATCATAACTCTAGCCGTATTTCTAGTTCTATCTGACCTGAGAACTAGGTTACCATAGTTACCAAATGAATAACTGCCTACCGCAGTTGAGCGCTCCATGACAAGAACAGAACACTCATGTACATGCACAGACATCGAGCCACAAGGCTCAAACATTGTATTCTAATACTAAGCAAAGAGTTGTGCCTATGAATTGTAGTCTCCCCTCAACCTCTGTGCACTATATGGTATCATCGCAAATTTGCTAGTGTCTAGCCAAAATAGGACTGGCAGATTCTAGAATTACCTCTTTATTTCTGCAGGCGTCCCGCAGTAACGAACCTGGACGGAGGTTCACTCCCACCCAAGAACACATGCATCCCACCCAACCAGCAATTTTACACTTTGATTTGCCAGCGCCTGATCAGCACCAGCACATCTGCAACATTCCCTGCCTGCTACGCGGAATTGACAATACCTATTTTTTTGAGACCTTCAAATTTTGCCACTTACCAACATTAAATGCCAAAACAGACCCCTTAGGACCTGAGCAAACTATCAGTCCGCGCATTGAGAAATTGTTGAGAGTTAACCAGAATCCAGAAAAACTCACCCCTGCCAAACGAGCAGGCTCATTACCATTAGAAGCCATGGAGACCTCTCATCTTATTAACACCACATCCTGGCAGAAATTTGATGTGGTATTGGCTATAGTTCTTGGGCTTCAACAACTCAGAACAAATTAACCATGGGGGGCTATTGGGAAATCATCTCCAACACCAACCCCAAGCCACCGCCTCCCACTCCTACTCGACTCCAAATAGCCGCAACTGCAATGATTAGTTTGGCGGCAGGTATTGCATTACCTGCAGCACAGACAACATAGGACACACTCAATCAAGCAATTATAGATTGGGAGAAGCGAGATAACATTTCCCAAGCAATCCTTTGGGACTATTGTTTGAGGAACATATTCAACCATGTTCAAGAATGCAAGACTTCACACAAAATTTGGGAAAGGCTGAAAGACACCTACACCTCTCAAGATGTCCTTACTAAAATGCACCTAAAAGAGAAATTTCTTTACCTAAAATGGAAGCAAGGCAAATTTGTCACCCAACACATCACACACTTTTGCAACCTCCTAATTCAATTATGTAATGCTGGAGTTGACAAAGCCAACAAGGAACAAGCTATCACTATGCTCTGTTCCATGCCTTCACAATTTTTAGGTTGCATTAAAATTCTGCAAAATACCATAACAATTACTTTTCATGAGGTTGTTACCTCACTCCTACTTGAGGAAACTGAAATGAAATATGGAAGCTCCAAAGGCAATGCCTTGTTTACCCATAACAAAGGAAAAGGACATTGGAAAAACAAAAGAAACCCTTCCACAAGCTGTGACAAGAACTTTACAAGTGGGAAAAAAAAGGCAAAGAAAAGGGCAAACCTCCATCTAAGTTCCCTATTTGTGGAAAATTGTTACATTGGGCAGCCTATAGCATGAACAATCTTAAGAAGAGCAACACAAAAAATTTTGCACATAATTTTGAGGCTTCCACAACCAGCAACAGGAACAAAGGCAATCAGAATAAGAACCAGGTTGAGGAGGAGTTAACCCTTAATTTTTATGCAAACATTTATTGTACCCACGCTTTTTGTTCAGAGATTGCACCTTGGTCTGGCCAACAGAAGATCAACACTAGTATATTGATACTAGTGCAACCCACCATCTCTCATTTGATATCCGCCAATTTCTTGAGTTTACACCAATCCCACATTTTAGCAACAGACATCCAAACAAGATTTACTTGGGTGATGAGACCATTATCCCTATACTTGGAAGTGGAGCAATGCACATATCCCATACCAATACAAGCAACTTTGTACTTATAGGAGTTTTTTACATCCCCTTCCTACACAAGAAATTTTTTCTCTATAAGTGACTTTGATCAAAATGGAAGCAAAATAATGATACAACATCAAAACTACACCTTTTTTGATAGAAACAATTCAGCCATGGCCAACTCTATGCAATAAATTATGCCTACTTGGAACAAAAAACATACAGTCCACTCAAAATATACAGAAAATTTGGATAGTGGCCTTCTCTACATCCTCAATATCCAAGGCAAGGCAAAAGTCAAAAATCAAAGGAGAACTCACCTTACCGGACACTACCACCACCCAAAAACTCCTCAACAAGGCCATCCAATGGCCCAACCATTTTCATCTCAAAGAGTACATCTTGACAATCTCTTGATAAGAAGAAAATTCAGATCTGCCAATATTAGTCAACCATAACCCAACTACAGCACTCATGGCTTGATACAATCATATTCTGAGACTCACTTGGCTGAGCACCTACTTCTCCACAACTTCCCTCTCAATGGGATTTCCACACAACAGGTCCATAGATCCATTGGATTTGTTGGTTCTTGAACATGATACTTATTGCAAGCCTGCCACAGGCAAGTGTTTTATTGAACCATGCAAAAAGTTTTCCATTTTTCTATCTTTATGTGCATTATTAACCATTCAGGTCAAGAATGCACTTCTCAGGCACCACCTCTAGGGTCACATCAGCACCTTGTGATTGAAACAACTAACAAGCATTGGATCTATCAAGGATCTTAACCTTTGAAATGTCCCACATCACACTTGCTCTACTTGCCTATTGGATAAACATGCACAAACTAAATTTCCTAAGCTAGCTATGTCTAGAGCAACTAAACCTTTGGAACAATCTACTCTGATCTTGATGGGCGGATTGCACACCCTAGATTTTCTAGCTTTGAGTATTTCATGACCTTGATTGATGATTCTTCCCTTTATGCAATTGTTTGTCTGTTGCAACATAAGAGTGACTATGTTGAGATGTTTTAGCAATATTGTGTGTGGGCAGAATGTCAACCCAAGAGGAAGATTAAAGTTCTAGGGTTGGACAAAGGTTGCAAGTACCTTAGTGGTGACTTCAAATCCTCTCTACAACAACATGGCATTCAGTGGAAACTTACAACCATTTACACTCTATAGCAAACTTCTCTTTGTGTTCTTGAACACAAAAATAGGACTTTGTTTGATGTAGCACATTGCATGCTATTTGAAGCAAAATTTTTCAAGCCCTATTGGGGCAAAGTTGTCATGTGTGCTACTTATTTATAAAATAGATGTCCTACAAATCCATCTTGGAAGGAAAACTCCATTTGATTTATGGACAAGGCATGAGCATGATGTTTCTTACTTCTAGCTTTTTTGCTCTACATGTTTTGCACAGATTCAAGAGGAGCTACTAGGCAAGCTTGATGAGCAATCATTGGAGTGCAAGCTACTTGGCTATGATGCCAAAAGCAAAGGTTATAAGGTGCAATACACAAGCAACAAACATGCTTTTGTGTCTCATGATGTTGTGTTCCATGAGGAGACCCTTCTCAACACACCTTCTACCTCCCTTAGGACCAACAGATACAGAGTTTCAATCAGATCCATACTTTTACACTACCCCAAGTAGATGTTGTCCTCAAGCACCAAATGTACTTGTAGTTCTTGCACCAGTATAACCTACTATACCTTTAGTGCCAGTACCTCTCTCCACTCCATCCCCCACAAGTTCAAATCCTCTACTGCCTCCTACTTTTACACTACCCCAAGTAGATGTTGTCCTCAAGCACCAAATGTACTTGTAGTTCTTGCACCAATATAACCTACTGTACCTTTAGTGCCAATACCTCTCTCCACTCCATCCCCCACAAGTCCAAATCTTCTACCACCTCCTACTTTTCTACTCCCATTAGGCATACATGTTGTTATCTACCTAAGTAGCTACTTGATTTAGTAGTATCTATAGTGACTCCACCATGTCCTGAGGATCTTCTATCTCCACCTCTTGGAGTATCTCTTGTTGACATAGAGTTTCCAACCACTGACGGGTTTGATAATGCCAAAGGCATGGATACGTTTCAAGATCAGCCATTCTATAGTCCCACTAATTGAGATATTATTGATCTAGCTTTTGGACTCAACCTTATGTTGCACCTTGGTAGACACTCAATGTCTCCTCAATATTCATGTGAAGTCGGTCCCTCTACTCATACTTGAAAATGAGCTATTATGCCATAGAGAGAGACCATGACAAACCTAGTCAGCCATCTTCACCAACAACATCTCTCCTCACCACCGCAATTGGACAAGCCCACTCCTTTGATTTACCTTCAGGAGGACCCCTATCCCTCACCAGTCCAGCTCACACCACCAAAACCACAATGGTCGACATGAGAAAACAAAGGACTACCACCTTTGCATGACCTCCGAGAGGGTCATGATGCATCTGTCTTGGTATTCAAAATGTGTAAGCCATTTAGGAAGAGTGCTTTTGCAATGATCTCACTTGGTCTTTCAATGGAGCTAAAGACATACTTGCAAGCAATGTGATTTGCTAGGAGCTCCACAATGGCAAGCTGCCATTGAGGACAAGGTCAAGTCCCATGTTGCTAATGGCACTTGGACCTTCATCATCTTATCTACTCATAGATAGGCAATCACATGTAAGTGGGTGTTTAAGTTGAAGCCCAAGCTTGATGGAACCATTGCCAAACTCAAGGCCCGCTTGGTGGCCAGAGGTTTCTTCCAAATTACAGGCATTGACAACACCCAAATCTACTCCAATAGTTTGCATCCAATCTATGAGACTCATCCAAGCCTTGGCGGTGCAATTTGGACTTCATGTCCATCAATTAGATGTGAAAACCACATTCTTGAGTGGCTCATTGAGGAGATTTACTTGATGGTGCCAAAGATAGTCTTTCCACCAAAGAAAGGTTTGTTGTGTCTACTTCTGAAGATACTTTATGGCCTCAAACAGTCATCCCATGGATGGTTCAAGGTAATCAATGTTTTTTGGCTCTCGTTGGGCTTCACTAGTTCTAAAGTGGACAAAAATCTATATTGCATGGACCTTTCCAATGAGTTTACAATCCTCGGCCTTAATGTTGATGACATATTAATTACAAGCAGTAGTTTGGGCTTAATGAGTCACATTAAGTGCAAACTCAGCTCTTGGTGTCAGATGACTGATCTCCACAAAGTACATCACCTACTCAGCCTCCAAGTGATGTATAACAAAGTTCAAGGTTGTCTACAAATTTCTCAGCCACTCTACTTTCAACAAAAACTTATTGAGTATGGTTTCCAAGCTTCTAGATCGGTTTCAACTCCAATGCTTTTAGGCCAACAACTTTCAGTTGTAGATTGCACCAAGACTCTTGAAAAGTAGCTTCACCTCAAAGGCTACTCCATCTTGACTGCATTCTGGCAAGAAGAAAATTTAGAATTGCCAATATCAGTAACCTCACTAAATCCCTAATGGCTTGCTACAATCATACTTTGAGACTCACTTGGTCAAGCATTGGCTTCTCCCCAACTTCCCTCTCAATGGGATCTCCAGATGACAGGTCCCAGATCCATTGGATTTGTTGGATCTTGTTCTTGATACTTGTTGCAAGCTTGCTAAAAGCAAGTGTCTTATTGTACTATGCAAAAACCTTTACATTTTTTTGTCTCCTTGTGCATTATTAACCATTCAGGTCAAGAACACCCATCTCTTGCACCGCCATTTGGGTCACATCAGCACCCAAAGATAGAAACAATTAACAAGCATTGGTCTATCAAGGATTTTAACCTTTGAAAAGTCCTATCACACTTGCTCTACTTGCCTGTTGGGTAAACATGCCCAAACTAAATTTCCTAAGCGGGCTATATCTAGAGCAACTAAACCTTTGGAACCCATCCACTCTGATCTAAGTGGGTGGATTGCACACCATACATTTTCCAATTTGAGTATTCCGTGACCCTAATTGATGGTTCTTCCAATTACACAATTGTCCATGTGTTGTGACATAAGAGTGATTTTTTTGAGGTGTTTTAGTGATATCATGTGTGTGCTGAATGTCAAACCAAGAGAAAGATAAAAGTTCTACAATTGGACAAAGGTGGTGAGTACCTTAGTGGTGACTTCAGATCCTCTTTGGAACAACATGGCATTTAGTGGCAACTTATGACCACTTACATCCTTAGTAAAACGGTGTTGCTTAATGCATAAACAGGACTTTGTTTGACACAACATGTTGCATGCTCTTTGAAGCAAAGTTGTCCAATCCCTATTGGGGTGAAGCTATCATGTGTGCTACTTATTTATAGAATACATGTCTTATGAAGGCTATCCTGCAAGAGAAAACTCCATTTGAGTTATGGACAAGGCTTAAGCCTAATATTTCTTACTTATGGATTTTTTGCTCTACATGTTTTGCACAAATCTTGGAGGAGCTGTGAGGCAAGCTTGATGAACAATCATTGGAATGCAAGCAACTTGGCTAACATGCCAAAAGAAAAGGTTAAAAGGTGTAGCAAAAGAAGGATATATATGTTTTTTTGTCTTGTGATGTTGTGTTCCAAGAGTAGACCTATAAAAGATTAAGGAGAGAAATAGGAGAATGGAAAATCAGAGTGAAAGATCACATTGGGACTCTTGAATGAAGGAAACTCCAAATGCCTAGCATGAGCTTGGTCTTTGGTATTTATAGGAGGCTATTGAGAAGCTTCTCAAGGAGTTTTTTAGAAATTGTCTTCTTATAGTGCAAGCTAAGCTAACTGGAAGCTTCCATAGAAAATTCTCTCTAGAAGTTGCTTGCCTACTTGGCATGCAAGCTAAGCTAGTCAAGAAGCTTCCCAAGAAGCTTCCTAAGAAGCTTCCTTCCAAAAGCTTCCAACTTGGCATGCAAGCAAGAAATCACCACTTTGCATGCACATCATCCAATACTTGGAAGGTACCAAGTAGCTTCCTAGATGCTTCTATAATATTCTTATAATTCTTGGCTAATTTGGCCTAATTTCTACTTCATTAGTCTTGATTGACTTGTTTGTAAACTTCATATTGTTATATATTCTCCCACCGTTAGTTGGTGATGCCCTCATCACCATGGAAGCTTCAAACTCCTAGATGGCTATTTGTGCATTTTTGAGATAAGAAAGAGACTCCCAAGTGGCATCATGAAGTGGATACCCTTTCCAAAGGACTTTGTACTCAATATGTTATTGGTGGTCATGTTAAATGTAGCAACATACAAGGATACAATCAAATTCATACTCCTCATGATCGTTGATAGGGATAGGAGGAGGAGGGACTTGGACATGAGAAGAAAAGAAAAATGGATTAGAAACAAAGGGCTTCAACTTGGAAACATGAAATACAAGGTAGATTTGCATATGACAAGGCAAGGCAAGTTGATAAGCAGTTAAAGAAAGGATTTGAGTGATATCAAATGGGCCTATCCAATTAGGAGCAAGTTTACAAAATTGGGTATTAAGTGGGAAGGGTAAATTCCAAGAAGAAAGCATGACCTTGTCTCCAAGTTGAAAAGTGAGATCATGACAACATTGGTCTACGTATTGTTTTTGATGATTTTGAGCAACAAGGAGATGACATTAACTTGTTGTAAGGATTGGGATATTGTGATCAAGAAGGTGAAAGTATGAGGGACATGAGATGGAGGAGGAGTGAGAAAGTAATGTGGAACAAGTGGGTCTTGGCCAAAATTAAGGAAGAAGATAGAGAATCTAGTGCTTGCTTATTTGGAATTATTATAGGCAAACTCAGCAACTGCAAGACATTCATCCCAATTGGTATGGTGAACATTGACAAAGGTATGAAGTATATCTTTGAAGATGTTATTTGCATGTTTGGTTTGTCCATCAATTTGAGGATGATAGGTTGTGGATAAAGCAAGCTTGGTGCTGAATAGGTAGAAAAGTGCTTGCTAAAATTTTCTGGTGAAACAACAATCAGGTCGGACACGAGTACATGAGACATCCCATGATGCTTGTAGACATTATAGAAGTAAATCTAGGCCAATATTGGAGCATCCATTGTATTAAAGGTTGGTGCTAAATAGATTTGCTTACTAAGCTTATCAACAACCACAATTGTTGTGTGACCTTGCTTTGTCTTGGCAAAGATATGATGAGATCTAAGATTACGTGTTTCTATTGAGTAGATGGGATGGGAAGTGGTTGAAGGAGTCCACTTGGTTTTTGGTTGTTAGCCTTGTTGCATTGGCAGCTCTCACAAGATTGGTCAAAAATCTTGAACATCCCGTGCCATGTTGGGCAACCTCCTTTGGTGTTATCAGGTACCCAAGGTCTTGTTCACGTCTATGTGACCAACAATTGGTAAGTAATGGGCTTCTTGAAGATGCACAAGTTGTAGATCACCCTTGGTTGGAACATAAATCCAATTCTCATAGAATAGAAGCTTTTCCATGAAGGAGAATGTGTTGTATTCCTATTGTGTATTGTAAGAAAACCTTGTACCATTTGAAAAAAGGATTCTTGTCGTAAAGTGGTCCTAAACTCAATTTGGACTTTTGAGTCAATTGACATTATCGTTATTTTCAGCATAATAAGAGGAAGAGTTTTCAAACAAGGTCATTGTGATAAGGCATCAAGTATGACATGGAACCTAGTTTGTACTCAAGTTTGATGTCAAAAAACTATAGTTGTTCCTTCTAACAATGGTGTTGACTCTTCATGTGCTACAAAATTAATGTTTGCAATAAGGGTTTATGATCAATTTTCATGATTGCTTGTTTCTCCAATAGATAATGCCTCCATACCTTGGTGGCATATACCATTGCTAGTTGTTTTGACCTTGAGTAGAGTAATTTCTTTCTATAGTGTTTAGTTGGTGACACATGAAGACAATGGGATGTAACCCATCTAGAAATTTCTTGTTGTAACATAACTTTGATGGCAAAGTTAGAAGCATCAAAATCAACCACACAAGGTAATTGAGGATTCTATGGTTGAAGATGGTCTTAAAGACACCATATGTTTCAACTTTTGGAATGCTTCTTTGTGCTTGGTGGTCCAGTGAAAGTTTAAGGTCTTCTCTAAGAGATCAATCAATGGTGCGGTCACATGAGCATAGTAGTGGATGAACCATCAATAAACACTTGCCAATTCATTAAATACCCGTACTTCTATGGCACCCTTTAGAGTAGGCCAATCAATAACAGCCTTGATTTTCTCCTCTTCCATCTTGATCCCCTCTATCGGGACATTATGACCCAAGAAGGTAACTTCCTTTTGCCAAATGACACACTTTGACCTCTTGCAATAAAACTTCCATTTACCTTAGTCATCTTAGGATTTCTTGCACATGATTCATATGTTTTATCTTCATCTTGCTATAGATTAAAATATCATCCAAGAATACCATCACTTACCAATCCAATAGCCCACCTAACATTGGGTGCATCTGATCCATGAAGACCATCAGAGCATTAGTGAGCCCAAATAGTATAACTTTCCATTCAAAATACCCATACCTTGTGCAAAAGGTAATCTATTGCACATCCTCCCTATCAAATGAGAATCAACCAATAACTACTTTAAAGATCCAACTTGGAGAATTATTGTGCTCCACTCAATTGATCTAGCAAGTCATCAATTTGAGACAAAAGATATGCATTCATCACAATTTTTTTATTGAGGCCATGGCAATCAATACATAAGCAAAGTCCCCCCTCCTTTGGGACAAATAGTACCGGTGTTTCCCAATGAGATGTACTATATTGTATGAAATCCTTCTCCAAAAACTCCATCAGTCTTGTTTGAAGCTCTTCCAACTTGTTTGATAAGAGCCAATAGATTGGTCTATTCATTAGATTACTTCCTATAAATAACTCAATCTTGAAAAGCATACCATGATTCAAAGGTAATCTTTTTGACAAATCATCCAAAAACACATCTGCAAACTTTTGAACTATTTTATCAACCATTGCTTGATAAGTTTCTAGTTCTCATCAGATTCTCCATGCACAATTGGCTTGATACACACAATAAAAAAATAAGAATATCTTCCTCCAAAGCTTGCTCTATGGCTACTTTATTGATAAACTTCCCATCTTAGGATTGACTATTCTTAGGTTTCTTACTCAAAGGTGCAAAGATAACCTAATCAATTATTCTTACCTTGGTGTGTACTTGAATTTATCTTGAGATCCAATCAAATTAGACCTTATGACATTCAAGCCAAGACAAACCTAGAATGACATCATAGTGTAGAGGTGCCATTACAAACCTCATACACTCCAAATACTCCTCCTAATCTTGAATGTAATAGGATGTGAGGTACAAAAGGCATAACCTTTTTTACCATCTGCCATCATCAATCTACTTTCAATTACTAGTTTTGATCCAAATACCTTATTCCTTTGCTAATTGCAACGACATAAAATTCCTTGAACTTCTAGAATCAACTAAAATCCTACAACCATCATTAAATATCATACTTTGCAAGTGAAGTAAACTTGCATAGAGCAAGCCTTCAATCCCAATAGATGGCTCAAATTCTCCTATTGGGATTCTTTGTTTCCTTAATCATCATGCTCCACAAACTCCATTTGTGTGATTTGTTGAGATTGTATATTCTTGGATAGACATTTAATAATACAATGTCTAATTTGGCAACAATAAAAGAAACCACTATTTTTTATCACATTCTTTCTCTGTCTATAGTGCCAAGGAATCTCCATTGGATAGCATCAATCTCAAAAATTGGTGTTAGCTCCTCCACTTTTGTGTAATGTGTTGGTAAGTTCTGTGAAAGTTGAGGTCAAGAACAAGTTGTTGCAACTCAGGAATCAAAGCACCCAGCCAACGACATGACTTCCTCTAAGTGCTTGGGTTCCCACATTATCACTTCCAACTTGGTACATGACTTTAAACCCCTCACAAATTGATCTAGTGCTTCACCTTCTAGTATATTTGGAATTTTCATTTTGGTGTTTTGGAATTGAATGATTCAGTTTCTTACTAAACCAATTTGCTTCAATTTTGCTAATCTATCTTGTGCAACTCATGTGACATTTATAGCTTGGAATTGTCCAATTCTTGCACTCTTGAATCCTTCCCATGTCAAGATGGGTACAAAAATTTTTTATTTAGCTCACTCCACATCAAATTGTCACCATAGCTTTACAACCTATCCAATTGGCTTGAAGCCAAGAAAATCTATCTCCATTCATCTTGAAGATTTGTAGCTTCAAAATAACATTTTCAATCAAACACCAAATTCTCCATTGTGCCAAAGAGATCCTTGCCTTCAAATACCTTGGGTTTTGGAAATTAGATTTGCTCCTCTCCTAAAAATGGTGCTCTCTCTACATGTTCTTGTCATTGATGGTCTTGTCTTCAAACAATCAAGTAAGGTGCTCAATTTTTTATTGCATAGCAATGATAATTTCAAGCATTGCCATCATGACTACTACTCTATCAAACAACTTAAAATTATCTAAGTTTACATATAGATGCAACACATCCACCATTCTCCATAAGTTACAATTGGAAGTACCAAAGGTTCATCAAACAAGGTGATCACATTCAAAAAAAACTGCTTAAAGTATACAATAATGAACTACATGAAATGATACTTGGGTAGTACATGGACACTAAAACTCCAATGGTTTGGTGGAAATGGATTTGGTGGTCCATAAATTCCATCCATCCCATTCTTGGTCTGATACCAATATAAAAGACCGACGAGAGAAATAGTAGAATGGAAGATTTGGAGTGAAAGATCACATTAGGACTCTTGAATGAGGGAAACTTAGAATGCTTAGCATGAGCTTGGGTTTTGGTATTTATAGGGAACATACAAAGCTCTTGTGAAGCTTCCTAAAAGCCATCTTTTTAGAGTACAAGCTAGGTTAACCGAGAAGCTTCTTTCTAGAAGCCGCTTACTTGGCATATAAGCTAAGCTAGTTGGGAAGTTTCCCAAGAAGTTTTCTTCTAGGAGCTGTCTTCTTGGCATGCAAGTGCAGCTAGCCATGAAGCTTCCTCCTAGAAGTCACCACTTGGCATACACATTACTTGACACTTGGAAGGTACCAAGTAGCTTCCTAGATGCTTCTAGAATGTTTTTATAATTCTTGGCTAATTTGACCTATGTTCTACTTTGTTAGTCTTGATTGACTTATTTGTAAACTTCATATTTTTACCTATTCTCTCATGCTAGTTGTTGACGTCCTCATCACCATCAAATCTTCAAACTCTTGGATGGTTTTTTGTGCATTTTGAATATTCTTGAAATGCTTGAGGAAGCGCTTTTGGATTATCACAAAACTAATTTATTATCACCTTCTTGGGGTTCCTTGTAGAGATGAATGTCAGCCATTGTTGTCATTTAATTAGATGACCATGGTTTTACATATGTATTAAACACTATATGGTTTTGAGTTAGAGGTTATGATGTCACTGAAATCAGTATTTGATGTGTTGCCTCATAGCAACAAGGCTTAAAATATGAACTTTGGTTTGTTTATGAGCATTGTCTCTATTCATAAGGAAAAATGTATCATTTATTACCTAGATGTATGTTCTTATTATTGGTAAAAATTGGCTTAGATAAGGCTGGGAGAGAAGAAGTACAATTGGTTTTCAATCAAATTACTCCCTAGAATTTACTTATAGAAGCAGGATTTTCAAGTAATGATTGCCTAAATCTTACCTCCAAATCTTACAGCTTTTAATCAAATTACTCTCTAGATTTTACTTATAGAAGTAGGATTTTCATGTAATGATTGCCTAAATTTTACCTCCAAAACTTATGAAGAATTCATTCCACTATCCACAAAAATTATTTTAGGTGAACATAAGAGCACCCTCTATGGTACTGTATTTTGAATCCGTTTACTGAAAGTGAGCCAATATATAAAAACTCCACATGTATTTGGCACCAAGCTTTAGCATTGTAAGAGTTGTTGCCATCATGTTGTGCTTGCAAGGATAGAGTTCTTGGCAGAGCACAATTGGGGAACATTGTTGGGGCTTTGGAGGATATGAATCATTCCATGGAGGTTGTAAGCACACATTCTTTTGGCAGGAGATGGCATCTTGAATATTTTGTGTGTTTATGATGGAGCCCCGGCAGATTTTCTTTAAGGTTTGAGGTTAGACCGGGATGATTACAAGATTTTAAAGCACCCTAGTTATGTTTAACCTATTGTTGGAGATTAAAATGGAGCTATAAGTAAGATGGCAATTAAGATGGAGCAATAAGCTACCTACTTGGCATCCAAGCTAAGCTATTCAAGAAGCTTCCCCAAGAAGCTTCCTCTTAGAAGTCACCTCTTGGCATGCACATTATCTGATACTTGGAAGGTATGAAGTAGCTTCCTAGATGCTTCTAGAATATGCTTATAATTCTTGGCTAATTTGGCCTATTTGCTACTTCATTAGTCTTGACTAACTCATTTGTAAACTCCATATTGTTACAAGATCCTTCAAGACACCTTCTACCTTCCTTAGGACAGACAAATGTAAAGTTCCAATTGGATCCATACTTTTACACTACCTTGGCAGACACTCAATGTCTACTTGGCATTCATCTGAAATAGGTCCCTCTACCCTTATTGGAAAATGAGCTATTGTGCCATAGAGAGAGATTGTGACAAACCTAGGTGGCCGTCTCTACCAACAACATCTCTCCTCACTACTGCAGCTAGACGTACCCACTCCTTTGATTGACCTTCAAGAGGAGCCCTTTCCCTCACCAATCCAGCCTCTACCACCAAAACCACAATGGTCTACACAAGAAAACAAGGAACTACTACCTTTGGATGACCTTCGAGATGGTCATGATGTGTTTGTCTTGGTATTCAAGATGTGCAAGCCATCTAGGAAGAGTGCTTGTGGAGCAATCTAACTTGGTCTTCCAATAGTGCCAAAGACATGTTTGTAGGCAATGTGATTGCTAGAAGGTCCACAATGGCAAAGCTGCCATTGAGGAGAAACTCAACTCCCATGTTGCTAATGGCACTTGGACCTTCACCATCTTACCTACATGTCTCACACAATCACATGTAAGTAGGTGTTTAAGTTGAAGCTCAAGCTTGATAGAACCATTGCCAAATCAAAGCCCGCTTGGTGGCCAGAGGTTTCTCCCAAGTTGAAGGCATTGACTACCCCAAAATCTACTCTACGATAGTTTGCATCCAATTTTTGAGACTCATCTTGGCCTTGGTGGTGGAATTAGGACTTCATGTCCATCAATTAGATGTGAAAACTACATTCTTGAATGGTCTTCTCAATGAGGAGATTTACATGATGGTACCATAGGGAGTCTCTCCACCAAAGAAAGGTTTGTTGTGTCAATTGCTAAAGATATTTATGGCCTCAAATAGTCCTCTCGTGAGTGGTTCAAGGTAATTGATGTTTTTTTGCTTTCATTGTACTTCACTAGTTCTGAATCTGAGAAAAAGGTGTACTACATGACCTTCCCAATGAGTTTGCAATCCTCAACCTTTATGTTGATGACATATTAATTACAAGCAGCAGTTTGGGCTTAATGAGTCACATCAAGAGCAAACTCAGCTCCTGGTTTTAGATGACTGATCTCCATGAAGTACATCACCTACTCAGCCTCTAGATGACTTACGATTGAGTTCAAGGCTGGCTGCAAATTTCTTGGCCACTCTACTTTCAACAAAAACTTGTTAAGTATGGTTTCCAAGATTCTAGACCGGTTTCAACTCCAATGCTTCCAGGCCTACAACTTTCAGTTGCAGATGGCCGCAAGACTTGTCAAGAAGCAGCGGAGTGCTCTAAGTTTGCATATGTTAATGCCATTGGTTCTCTTAAGTGGGCTTGCATTTGTACGAGACTAGACATGGCAATTGCTGTCAACACTCTTGCTCAACACATGCAGAACCCAGGTCCTACTCACATTTCAAGCATGTAAACATGTATTTTGGTATCTGAAAGGCTCCACCAATTACTACCTTAGTTATCAATGGGACAACATCCCTCAACCTCTCTATGGATTTAGTGAAGCTGACTGGGCCAGAAACATTGATCAGCAAAAGTCTACATCCGGTTACTGTTTCATTTTGGCTCACGATGTCATCAGTTGGGGATCTTCTCAACAGAAGTCTTCAGCTTTATCCAGCACCGAGTCGGAATACATGGCAATGATTAATGCGGTTTCTCAAGCGATATGGATTCATCATTTGTTACAAGCCTTGAAGTTTGACATATTAACTCAACTGTTATATATTGTGAAAACCAATCAGCAATTGCTCTTGTGGACTCTATGAAGTTCCACGCGCTTACTAAACATATAACTATCAGGTTTCATTTCATTAAACAACTTGCAGCTAATAATAAAATTAAATCCCTTTACTGTCCCACGATTGAGATGCGTGCAGACTAAAGGACTCTCAGGCCCTAAACTTGCCTTAAACTTGCCAGTCATTTACCATTACTTGGCCAGTTTGGAGGAGATTAAGGCCTTAGATATTATTCACTTAAGAGGGAATGTAAGAAACCAGATTATAAGTTAACTAGTTAAGTATCATAACTCTAGTATCATACCCTTATCTCTAGTTCTAGCTAACTTGAGAACAAGGTTACCACAGTTACCACAGAATAACTGCCAAGAGCAGTTGAGCGGTCCATGGAGCCACAAGGCTTGATTGACAAGACATTGTATTCTACTACTTAGTAAAGAGTTGTTTCTATAAATTGTATGAATCCCCTCAAACTCTGTGCCCATAAATTTCCTATAATTGAAATTAAGGTATGTTCATCTAAGACTAAGATAAAGATTC
The DNA here is from genome assembly GCA_948567375.1 of Lunularia cruciata. Taxonomy (NCBI): domain Eukaryota; kingdom Viridiplantae; phylum Streptophyta; class Marchantiopsida; order Lunulariales; family Lunulariaceae; genus Lunularia; species Lunularia cruciata. Next base: position 36,608,221 of record OX419762.1, on the reverse strand, counting down.
ACGTTGGATAACATTGAGGATGATACAATCAAGGCGTACAAGAAAAGGGTAAAATAAGGCTAAGGTTTTAGATCATTGCATTGAGTAAGTAACACGCAAAATGAATAGATTCACTAGAAGATGATATTAAGTTGCTCAATGTTGGTGCATTAGAGAAACTTAAAAAATTTCTAGTAAAATCAAGTAACATAGAACTAAAGGATGGAAGATCTTTCTACGCTTTGGAGATAAAGCATCCTTCTCTACCATAATAATAGCTAGAAAAGAAGGGACCCATTCCACACCTTTATCATAAACCTGTCCTCACAAAGATGTGTCTTTGAATCACTACAAAAGGTAATACTCCACCCAAAAGGGGTGAAGTAAAGGTGATAAGGGTACCAAGCTACTAGAATGTTGTAAATGCTATCTCTAAATAAATTGCAATTTTTCTACTCATTATTACAATATGCAAATGTATTTGATTATATGCCAAATCTCTTATCTTACGTAGCAAAGTACTTAATTTGAAGAAATCACCAAATACTCCAATAATTCTCCTTTCAAAGGCTCTCAAGCATGACAAAAGACAAGGCCTCAGTAATAAAACAGTACAATTGATATCTCCTTAATAGGTAGTAGGTTTACCCTCCACGCAAAATATGTAAATATATTTATGTACATACCAAATCCTTGGTAGTACTCCACACAAAATATGTAAGATATCTATGTACATACCAAATCCTTGGAAGTACATCAATTCTGAGGATATCCACACAAATATGTACAGATATTTACGTAGATACTAAATCCTTGGTAGTATATCAAGTCTGAGAATATCATCAGAGATTTCCATATAAAATTTTCTGACGATTATCAAATTTAATAAGAAAGAAAGAGAAGAAAGAACAGTGAAAAGAAGCAACCGAGAGTAGATGGTGATCAAAGAATGAAACTACAAGAAACTTTTTACCTAAATCCGCTTGTAGATCCGATTAGAAAATCAAGGATACTGATAAAGGAAAATCTCTATACACAAACATATTTTGTTTGAAGAGCATCTAAGTAATCGGCGACGAAGTCCTCGTACCATAACAGCACTCCCAGGATACTAGAAGTGAGAAAGAATATCAAAACTCATAAATTGCAGTTCAAAAATAAAATTTAGTCGATCAGATTAAGTTTTGATCAGGATGATAATCACCGTATTTATTAGTTATCCTATAAAGTCTTAAGGTTCTCATTTCTCCTAAGTTATGATTTAAGTTTGAAAACAAAGACCCTCCTGTTCGTCCGTCTTAATGTCACTGCTATAACTCCGGTCTGTGCACCTATCATACTTTTACAAAACAAAACACGGTAACAGTTGATAGCAGGCTTTCCACCGATTTCGCATAGTATGCGACATGCGTCCAGACAACTATTGTTTTAATAAGTCTGATTGACACTTGTGCTGCCATTATACCGCATGTATTCCTCAAGAAAAGCGGATACAATCTTTTTGCAATTGTTTTAGTACGATTGAACGGTTAACAGTCTAAACTAACTGACTTTGCTTTCCTAGAGAGTTGTTGGTTAACTTTAGAAATGCGAACCTAGACTACGTATATGCTTTTTCAGATAGTAGTATACCGGAACCTAGTCATGAATATCATTCGGTAGAGTTTCCCATTTTTCCCCGGGATATATTTTGACATATTTGTTAGACATTGTGCAAGAGGTTATCTATCATGTCAGGCGTAAGGGTATCACTCTCATACTTGGTAATATATTTAAGTGTATTATTTTTATACTTTATAGTATATTTTAAACAATGTGTAATCATTATTTTATCACTCTCGTCCTTTGTAATATATTTTAGACAATATGTATCCATTGTTCTATCGAATACCATAGTTGATACAGTTTCCAGAGGAGAATTATCACATTAGATAATGTTTCTACGGATGCTCCCATGGTATGTAAACAATACGATTTGCATAGCGTGGATATCTTCGGTACGGTGGTGCAGATTTCTCGTAGGGACTCTATTGGGGCTTAGCCCCATGTTACCTTCTTTTTATTTCCTTCTTTGTATGGCTTGATGGGGTCTTCCCCTCCTTCGTTTTTCCTCCACTGTCGTCTTCTTTCTATTTTACCAGGAGTTTAGATTCTTTGTGTGGAGTATACAGAAGGACGAAGCTCCATTTAGGGAGATAGCTTCATCCTCTTATAAACCAACCCAACCTTACTTTATGAAAACTTAGTCAGGGTACTTCTGTACTACCGTATTTCCTAAAGCAAGCCGCGATATACTGCAACGGTGCATGCATGGTGTCGACGAAGTGATTTGTAAGCAACTCCTTAAGATTGTCAATGTCATTGTCTTTTTACCACACCTTTGACTTGGCCCAATATGCTCAATTCCTGTTTTTCTTTAACTAGAGTTTTATTCTGTGTACGTAAAATGAGACAATGGAAAAGAACTATTACAATTAGTCCGACCGTCCATTCCAACCACCCTAAGAATGCCACATATATTAGCTTAGACTCTTCCTTTCTGAAAACGACACCAGTCCGTTGAGAACGGTCGTTGAACATGACAACAAAGAGAGAATGTCTGGACGGATCTTTCTCTACTTCAATTTCGCGAAGTGAAGGTAATGCTGACAATGACCATATTGAGAGAGAACTGTCATCCTCTCCTCGATTATAGTTAGAGGCATTCTGGATAGTAAAGTTGCATTGTTTGTTTCTCGTGCGGCAAGAGTAAAGTTTAGCAAGCAAGTCGTCTGTGATCCAGATTGAACCTCAGGGTACCCGATACACCGGTAGTGCTCGAAGAAACACAACATAATTTGTCTACAGGAACATAGGCAGCCGGTAGAATACTTGAGCATGGCATTTCTCCTAAAGATGACAACACTGTGGAAGCGCCAAGTTGGTGGGGCGATAAAGTAGGCTGAGTTACTGCCACCGGATCTCCATTCGAGCATTCTTAAACTGGTCATCAGGTGGTTCACGTGAGCCTTTCTGATGAAGTGAAAGAGCTGCCGTAGTAACTTGGTCAACGGAGCACCTGCTATGTGCAACACCTGTGAAGGCAAATGGTGTTTCAGGTAAAATTTAGGGAATTGTTAAATCGACTCATCAAAACGATGCAGCCGTACATTCTGATGACGTGGTCTAGTCATAATCAACGCCTGTGGGAATTGGCTTGCTCGTTGACAGCCTATGGCGTGAGTTCGAGGAACGAAAGTGGGTCGTTTTAACAAAGAGGGGTCGATATAACAATTCCCAAAATTTATTGGGGTTCCTATTTTTTGGTCCTCAAATACAACTGAGAATAGAGTCCGGCCTAGCGATCGATTTGAAGAAATTGCGGAGTACGTGTGTGCTAAGAACTTTTTCACGACAAACTTATCAATGAGTATCTTGAAGCAAAAATGGGAACGAGTTTCTTGGAAAAACTTATTATACAAAACAGGTGTGATAGAATCAACTTCAAACTGGTAGAAGCTCATTCAAAGCATAGCACAAATCTGGGCCGCGATAGAATTCTGCACCTTTTGGATAGACTTGTGTACAGCTTTGTACTTCAATAACGTGTTCAGTCGAGTTCTCAAACACTGAATCAATCATCAGCTCAGAATAGATTTGAAGATCAATCTATCTATTTTTCACAAGAAATTAAGGAAGACAGAGCGGAATCCCGGCTACATGGGGAAGGAAATACAGAGTGGTGTAGATTATTGCAGTGACACTAATATCAAAATTGCTAAGTCCAACTCGTGAGTGTGAAAACTTTGAATAAATAAATAAAAATAATCCAAGTCTTGTGCTTTTAATTCATTCATTACTCCTCCGTCTCGCCTGTATACTGCGCAAACTACAGACATCCAAAAAGAAAAGAATTGCTAATTCTGAACGAGATTTACTTTCAATTTGTGGGTGTAAATGTTTTTGTGCAACCAGTTGAATAATGTGATCGTTTCTCTATATTTCGCTCGTCGGTACTACATGTTGCCCACAAGACACATTAAAAAAATCTGGAATACTTGAAGTATTTGCTCATTACAAGCTAAGGTATAGTTCACACCATGCGATATCTCTCCGTCATAAGCATGATCCACATTCGTGAACTCAGGCGTTGGAATTCATATGAGTGTGATAGTTGATTTGGGATAAAAAGCGTACAGCGGCTCCATTCTTCCCATGATAGATATATCGTATGGATATCGAAGATGTTGACTTCTGAACATAGACTGACGATAATCATTGAACCTGAGTTGGACCACTACAGTACTACCGTGTGGAGTAAAAGCCCCATCTCCAACTGGTCAATAGCAATAATTTCCGAAACACTTGACGAGATATTCCTTCATTACTGGATCATATAAGCTGACTCTTTCATGTTTGATATGTTTCAACGCCAAGTTAAGCACCACTCTTTCTCTCAGATGAAACCAAAATTACTAAAGTCTGTCCATAAACTAATGCGATATTGCAATTGTAGACAACCTTGTCCAACCTTGTCCAACCTTGTCCAACAATTTCATCTGGTCCTTTCATTATCGATGAGGTGTACGGAGTCGGTGAATGCTAATTCAATGCTTCTACCGAAGATTAGGTGATGGTGTTGTCCCGAGATTATACCAATTTATAACTCCTGTGTACTTTCTATGCAAATAAGCAGTCCTTTCCTCCAATCAGCTATGGGTTATTTTGGTTGCATAGTGTTAGTCTCCCAAACTGGGCGTGCAGCACCTTCCTGCACGCTGGACGCCCAGTTTGGGAGACTAACACTATGAAGGAACATCGGTGATGGTCTGCATGAAGGTCCCCAGAGATGTATGCAGACCTTCATATACTGTCTTAAACAGTATTAGTACAATAAAGACAGGGCAGCTCTCATTCTACATTGTGAAAACCTTATCTTATAGACTCAAATTAGAGTAAGTTGAACATTGTCCACGTACCAACTCAGAACGTTTTAAAACTTTTTCCGAAAGAACTGGTGCAGTAGAAGCCTGGCATAGCTTCGAACGTCTTACTTTGGATAACTGCTATGACCTCGCGCCAATCAATCGCCAATTAATCGGCGTTCATGCACACAAAAAAATGAGATTATGGTGAGACTAGGGTCCGGTTTTTGCATGAACTGCATCAAATTTGTTTTCTTCCTTTCATAGATATAATCCTTGGTTCCAATCAGGTGAGAAGTCCAAATTCAGTCATGCGCCATATTACGTCCATTGTTAGACAAATAAAGTAGAAACTAAGCGACGTGGAACTTATACCTAAAGGGATAATGGTCCAAATTAATGCTGATCACATGAACCCACCCCAGATCACCCGGTTTAGTGTTAGTGTTAGTGTGACCACCCGGTGGGCGCTGTCGCTACAGGCGTAGCGACTGTACCCACCTACCCATCTACCTATCCTTGGTAACCAGGTTGGTCCACGTCTAGCACAGCAACCACGTAGCGTTCTATTCTGATCCACCGGACCGCGCCTGGAATCTTGAACATCGGCGTTTGCATGCCCTTTTTCTCCTCGGCCTTGCCGGAAGGAGGAAAAAGTAAGCCATGGGATTCATACCGATGATGATACCGGCCTTTATTTGTAGAACTTTTCTCGACACCCTGGAAAGGTCACCGGGACTACTTCGGGAGTACCGTATTCCTTCTGAATCGGGATGTTAACTGAGTCCAATGCTCGAGTAAAATGCATCACTGCCTTTATCCTCGGCAGAACTCCTCGCGACCCCACTATGTCCACAATCTGCCGGGAAAGATGACACTACCGGTAGTCGCCGGTTCCTTGCGAGTGGATCTGGTCCCCCAGCAGGGTATCTGCATTTTTAAGGGTGCACTCCGCGTAACAGACCCGTTGACCTCTGTGAGCACCCCGTTCAAATATCGAGGGTGAGAAGCGGCTAACGCGTGACTAGTTCTAAAAGCTCTGAAGATTGATCGTCACCGTAGATCACATCCAGCAGGTGCGGAGCAATCCCAGATCCTAACAACTGTCACCCAGAATTGGAGATCCGGCACCCAAGAAATCCATCGCTGCATAGGTACGGGATTGGTTATCCCGTAGGTAAAAGTGACAAGCGCAGGTCTTCAAATGTCCTGTTGGTCCAATCTCCAGTGGAGATGTCATCAATTTTAAGAGTTGTACGTGTCGGATTCGTTTGGGCAGTGCCAGTCCACTTGGGTTTCTCTTTTTTGACATCGAAAATTCGGCGCGTTAGCGAGTGAAGTGGAGGGAGAATCGGCGACTGATTGACCAGCTTCTGTCGACTCGATAAATGGGAGGAAGTGATGCGCTGGTTAGCGAAGTTATGCGAGCACACAGTAACAACTAGATAAGCGAGGAACAGGAGAGAGAGGAAGAGAGGAGAGGGGTGAGTTTCTGAGAAGTTGGGACAGTTGACGACGATAATATAGCTCGGGTCGAGTGGCGCATGCATGCCACTGCTCCTCACGAAGTACTGAAAGTACTTGAGTGCGTAAGTTTGCTTGTAGCAGTGTGCAGAGTGCAGTCAGTAGGTTCTGGCACTTATTTGCTTGGTTCGGGAGCGGGTGCTTTTGGTTACAGTACACGGAGAGTGTAAAGGCTGGGAGATTCTATTGATTGTGTATTGGACTCCGAACTGAAGTCATCTCCGGAAGCGGACTCGTGCAGTGTTGATGCCTCTGCATTGTGGAACATCACAGAAGCGAACCTGACAGTCAAGGAGTCAAGTTCAGGTAGTTTACTAGTCATCGGGAAAAATTCTTTCTACCAATACGTACTATAGTAGAGCTTTGTGCAGCGGACGGTAGATGATAAAGTTGCTCATGTTCCGAATCGCTTTTGACTGGATAAATGAGTAAGGAGGACCCGTCTAATAACTTGGATTTAGTAAGCAGTTCTAAGACTTAGTTCTGCTTTGAGAACTTCAACATTCATCTGACGTTCAGACTGTTGAGGAATCGCAAAATAGAGGGCATTATTGGATCATATGTAAATATCTGTTTCTCAAGTGTCTGTGCATAGCGCGCCATTTCGTCTTGTTATAGAACTATCCAGTTTCAAGAGCTGTTTTCTTCTGGTGAGCATTACATTCCAGTGGCGTAATAGAACTATTGTTGGGAACTTCGCTGACAGACCAGACATCTCGCAAGGTTTGATGTTTCGGTAGACAAGTTGTTTAATTCCACGGTGTTTCTTACTGCAGGTTGGATTGAATCTTTCAAGGACGGATTTGAGCCCTTCGATTCAAGCCAAAAAGGACGTAAGAGAACATCCTGCTTTGGTGTATAATCGGTACGCTCGACCTGGAAGGACACACCAATTGTATCAGCACGTGAAGCTGCGCCATTTTGCTTCATATGTGAGAAGAAAGGCTGAAGTCAAATCAGGAGTTTCCGGCTTTTACACCAGTATGTAGCTCTTCACAAGGTTGATGCTAAACTGCGCCTGCACGGCTCGAAGGGAAGGAAGGTTCGTCGATCGCTTGCGCATGTAGAAAGCACAACCAGGCGAATGTGACAGCTGCGTCAACAAGTGTTCAACTGACAGTTGTTGCATATTGTTCGGGGTTTGGGGATTGTTCAGTCTTCTGGATAACTTAGTGGAGAAGTACTGAGAAATCGGCGTACAACCTCCAAAAGAAAGAAGTTTATCATAGATTCTTTCCTCTGTGCCTCTTCCCTGTACTGCTTGGCAGAAATTTCTGCCACATATCTTCTTGCAAACAAACGTTAAGATGGGGGACTATTCCCAGAACAAAACGGGATCTGAGGAGCCTGTATTTGGTAATGGGTTCGACGAAGAAGCCCAAAATGGTTACCACAACCGGAAGCCTGGGGAGAAGCAGAATACTCTTCGGGAGTGCTTCCAGTCGACCACTTCCACGGGAGAGCCAGCTCTCGAGCCAGAAGCAAAATTTGCGTGCGCACCTTGGGCACTGAAGCTGCCCTACTCATGTCTGTTCAGAAAGGTATAGTGGCTTCGGCTTTGCTACGCCCCTTGGCCATCATTGAACTTGGCCAAAGCAATTATGTCATAAACTCCTGGCCTCGCCTCTTCCCTTGAAATCTATTTCAGCTTCTGTGTACAGCATTGATTAGATTGCTACCGGGTATAGCTAATCTTGCAACATCAATCTGTAACTATCTCTTAAGGAAGTTCCCAATTTCGATTATCTCGCTTTTCTAACTGATTAGCGTCTTTTCCTTGATCTTATTGTGGAGCTTTTAAGGAGTCCGTCCTGGAATTACGATGACTGTGAACAGGGGGCTAATGAGTGAGTACAATGTGCTGGATGGCAGCTGGTTGCAGAAATCATCAGCACCTACATCCTGGTCTTCACTGGATGTGGCGCAGCTATGGTAGACGTACAGAGTAACGGACAAGTTACTCACATGGGCGTGGCGTTGGCATTTGGTATCGTGGTGATGATCATGGTCTACGCTGTGGGCCATATTTCCGGAGCGCATATGAACCCTGCTGTCACCCTGGCATTTGCAACTGTGCGGCATTTCCCCTGGGCCGAGGTTTGTCTCATTAGACCCCTTTGTTCAGTCGTACAGAATGTGAAGTCAACATTGGAGTTTGACGGATGAATTTTCGTATGTTTCTGTCCCTTAGTGAGATTTCGATTCTTGACGATACAGTATTGTGCACGTTTTATATTAATCCACCTTGAGAGCGGAATATGCGTGCTCTTCTTGTGTACTTCAAATTTAACTTTGAGTCATGTCATCACCCCTTCCTTGTGGCCGCTGCCTGAATCGACAAGTATTGATTGGGTTAGACATTCACTGGGTAATAACGTCATTTTCACGGCGCTCACTCCTTCTGGACATTCTATTTGCGACTCCTCACTTTATAGAGTTCTGGGATTGGATTTGGATTTTGCAGGTCCCACTCTACATAGGCGCCCAGTGTTCCGCTGCAATTTGTGCAGCGTTTTCTCTCCGTCTAGTTTTCGGCAACATAGGCGGAATTGGAGTGACGGTGCCTGCCGGCAGCGCTTCGCAGTCGTTTGCGCTTGAGATCATCATTACTTTTATCCTCATGTTCGTCGTGTTAGCTGTTGCAACTGATACGCGCGCGGTAAGCCGACAAAAGCCTAATCCGGCTTTTCAATCTGAATCTTTGGAGAATAGTTGAACCGTTGTGCTTTAGAATTCTCGTGAACTAGTGTTTAGTACGGCCACAGAATCTTCAAACAGCCCTCTTGCACATTGTTAGAAAATCGGAGTGGAGGTTTACCTTCTGGTCACGAGCTGCCTGAAAAAGATGAAGTTCTGGGGTGATGTACTCATGTGGATCAGTTTCGAACTTGCAGGTTGGAGAGTTAGCTGGCATTGCCGTTGGCGCGACAGTTGGATTAAATGCCTTATTTGCAGGGTACCGTGAACGCAGCTGACTTCTACTTCTTTCGTTGCTGCTGACTATCTGCAAAAGAGAAAATGAACTATATGTTATCGTTTCTTGTGGGAGACGTGAGAGTGACTGACGCGCATGTTGCATGAATGCAGGCCAATTTCGGGAGCATCCATGAATCCGGCAAGGAGCATCGGACCTGCAGTTGCCGCCAGCAATTACAAAGCCATTTGGGTGTATATTGTTGGACCAATAATTGGGGCAATCGTCGGTGCTTGGGGCTATGCGCTCATCAGAGGAACTGAAGCAACACCAGCCGAACTGGAGCAGCTGAAGAAGAGCAAGAGCTTGAAACGTTGAAATGCGTTGAACCAAATCCTCACGCGAACCGGAGTCAACCAAATCCACATTACAATCGTTTTTTTCTCTGTAAATGATTAGAGAACCCGAAGCCGGAAAGCATGACAACAAAGCTGTAGTCCTCTCTGTAAAAAATTTTAGTCTGAAGTTGGTGCTTTAGTCCAGTTTAGGTGAAACACTTTTAACCTACTATTGTTAGGGGTTCCAGATTTTACGTAGCTAGCGAAGGTATCAGGAGACGCGTCATCCTTCGCCTCATAAGGGTAGAAGGAATTGCATAAGGTGTATTCTCAGGCTGACTTCGATGAGGATGGCGAGATTCAGTTACTGTAGTTTTACACCGTACATAAGGTACTGCTGATGACGATGTAACCGCCGTCCATATTTCCTTTGATGCATCTCGATCTAATAAAGATAAGAGATGTCTCCTCCTTACTTCAAGCTTCAAAGATTTAGAATGAAGTCGTTTGGAACATGTAGTTTGCCTTTTAATGATTTCCAAATCATGGTAGTATTCGACCAATTATCCTAATCCAACTCTCTGGCGAAATCCAAGGTTTTGCCTTGCTAATTGCGAGACAAATAATCCGACAGATAATCTTTGAAATACACCGCAGTATTTCAAAGATTTTGCGGAAATTCGCTGCATCAGTGCTTACGCCGCTCTGACTAATCTCTAAAGAAAGCTTACCCTACATGATGCCCCTCCCGAACTTCTGATTCCAACCTTTCGTGCGGATAGATCTTCCCCGTAAGCTATAATTCCCAAAACTTCAAATGAAAATGCCATAACGGATATGCCCGTGAATCACTTGGCCCGTAAAGACAAAGAAAGATAAGGTCCCCATCCAGTGGTGGAAAACATCCGTTTGCTTACCATCGGCCATGAGAATTTCTCCAGAACTGTTCCAAGGGAAGGGGCTAATTGCAACAACGCGGGAGCAGTAGTTTTCCGAGAACACACAGTACTGTAGTACAACAGGACTCCGAAACTCACTCTCCTGTGTTGTCCTCCTCCTTAAGTACATGAGTTGTAACAGTGAACGAGGACCCGGAAAATTCTAACCCTGATATTAATCCTGCAAGGTACGCCCGATTTATATCGATCAGATACTACACGACTGGTTGTACTGTAACTGCTCACATTGTCTCAGAATTGATCATGCCCTGCTTCGTTTGAGCGCCTTTCAATTGCAGAAGAAGTGAACTTGATGAGGTCGGTATGTATTTTGTATCTAGCTTAAATGGCACATAGCCACGGCCATGTAATGGGCTCAAAAGCTATTGAATTTATGGATAGTACAGTAGTCAAACCTATAACCCCACTCGTGTCAACGAAGATAGACACCTACCTGGGCATGGGCCCCATCATCACAATATAGAGCGGCAGGTGGCATGGTCGAAAGTCCACATAACGACTGGCAGGCACTAGACTATGTCACAATAGGTGGTCCTAGAATATAAACCCGACGTACTTCTCCAATCCCTCTTCCATCTCGAACCGAATACTAACTGCTGAAGCTGGAGCAAGCTGGAACTGCTGTAAGGGCTGACATCCGCTAGAATCATTTCAACGCCTCCACTACCAATACCGACCCTGGTCTTCAGTGAGAAGACTTCCCGTGCACGTTCTCATGCAATCTCGATAGGGTCCACACATGGACAAGACAGGAAATAGCTCAAGACGAAGGCCCTTCAGACCAAAATTGTATAAGTAGCTAAACTGAGTTCGCTCCAGAATCACGACAATCTTGTGCAAGTGAAGACGAAGAACTAGTCAAGACTCCGAGCTTGTCATCATATTGCTGTGGCAGGAGACAATGCAGATGCACCCAGGAGGTTGAGCTTTCTAGTAGCCAAAAGGAAGGACAAGGTAGATTAGAATCGAAGAAGCCATGGACTGGGGTTGATCGAAGACGGCAGTTTCATCGTTTCCACACGATTCGGCGGATGTTGCGTCCAGTATAATAAGTTGCCAAACTCACTACCGCATCCACGACAAAATCTCCTGTTACCAGTCTGCAACAATGAATATTAGTTTTGGCTTGGACGCCAACACTAACTTCAGGGTCAACCTCTACGGTGGGACTAGCTATGACGGTACAGAATAGGCACCGAAATGTTTAGGATAGACTCCTGAGAACGCACGCCATGAAGCATCAAAGCAGATTTGCAGATTGAGCACTTACTCGAAGCCATAGATAGATAGATAGATCGATAAATAGAGGCATTTCAAACGTGGAATTTGGGCTTTGAGTTTGAGTGGTCCCTCTATCTAAATGTCAGGAGGCACACCCATATTTCTCGACGACTTCCTCATCGTATCCGTCTCACCCTTGAGCAGATAGTAATAAGGGACAAACTAATGGCAGTCACTTCCCTCGTTGGATGTTTAAAAATCTTCATCTCTATATTACTAATAGAGGCCACGAGTTTGCATCGGCTTCCACTCGATTTAAACTGAGCTCCTAATCTCAACAACCGAAAGGAACTGACCATAGGAAATTATAAACATTAACAAGACAATCTAATCCCTTCCTCTTTCTAAATCAAACTTGATTACAAGCAAACTCTTGCTACATTGAACTCTTGTCAGACAAAATCTATCAAGATGGTATAAACGAAATTGATTAATAATAAAACGGACGTGGTAACTTTTGGGGGTCATTCTCCTTCAAGTTTGGTTACAAATTGGAGTTACACCAAACTTAACCGATTTTGAAGCAAAGTCATATTATTTGTTGAAAATCAATCTTACATCAAACAAAACCCATAAAAAAACCAAAATCTATAAAACAAAACGGATTGCATGAAGTCGATCTTGAACCAAAACTTACTCGACCCTTCTAAAAACCAAACCGATATGAAATCTGATACATTAGATTTGAAACAATAAAATCGGTTTGACGTTGAACCCGGGCCGAGACCTGAAAGAGAGCAACAATTGACAAACAATAGAAGTCAATTCAAGAGACTAAGTAATGACAACATAAACAAAGAGCATTATGGAAATTTTTTACCGTAGTGTTCTTACTCTTATAGTACTCAAGACACATGCATTGTAGATGCGTTGATAATCACACACCAAATTGACCCAGATATACAAACTAAAGATAATTTGATATGAACCAACATATCCTTAATTTCAAGTATATTTTTAAAAAGATTACAATTGAGCATTCTATGAAGTAAAGGCCAAAAGATACAAAATTCTAACTCTTTCGAAAATACGGGTTTCAGTTTATGTATAATTTATATCAAAGAAAGATTTACAAGCATGGTTACTATATATATATGCAATCTATTTAGGATTTTAATTAAATTTTCAATAAAAAATTTTAGAGTTAATTTTATAATGTATTACAAGAAATCAAAATGCAATATATCTTCTCTTTGAGAGAATCTCTTTGATACACATAAATAATAATTTATTATTCTATAAATTTTCCAATCCAAAAAATTGCGTATTGCAGAACAATTATTAATAGAATGGTTTAGCCCTTTTCTCGAAGATGCTTTTATTTGACCTCAAATTTATTATGTATCAAAATTAAGCTCACCAAAGTAGGAAATGATTTTAAGTGATTAGTATACATATGAATAAATTATTTATAACATAACTTAGTACTTATTATGGTAATTTCCTTCCAAATTTTATGAATTTACAATTTCAGTATATACATCATTAAAATTATTTACAATCTCTAAAAAATAAAATCACTTAAATTTACTCCTAAAAATGAATAATAATCGATAAAAATAAAAATATTAGATGATATTAATCTTTTGTGCTTGTGCTTTACGCAAAAATTAGAATGATAAGCTAAAATTCTGTTACAAATAGGGACACATGATAAATAAATGTTATAGCAGAATAAGAAATTTTCATGAGAAGTTCGTGCCGCTTATTACACACAATGTCTCACACAATTTTGAGAAAATATTTTCATTTGGTCTTCCTTTTTTATGTTCGGTTCTACACTAATATTTATTGATAAATTCTAAACTAAATGTTTTTCAAGATCGTTAAAAATACTTGTAATCTGTTGTTCATCAGAGAATTATCTACTTTTCATGTTATAATATACAATGATTCTGATGTGGTTTTTATTAGATAAATCCAAAAATTAAATTCGGATAAATCTATCTCCAGAAAACAATCAGTCTAGTGATTACGGAGGGTATTCGTTCTTCTAACCCAATTTCCAACTCGATTCTATTGGGGGTTTAACCCCATTTTACCTATTTTGTTTCACCCTTGAACGGCTCGATGGGTGGGTCTTTCCATCCTTCGTGTTTTCTACGCGGTCGCCCTTCTCTCTCTTGTGTAAGGCTTCTAAAACCTAGGACGCTACTCGCGCGTTGAATGGAGTGTCGAGGGTTCAGCGCAGACTGTTCATTCAAAATAAGATTTATTATCAACGACTGTCCTTCAAGCACTCGGTGGTACGAATAGATCGGCTCTCTATAGTTTCCCATCGTAATTTCCTCTCCATTAGACAGAGGACCCATTAGACAGGTTTACTCATCTCATTTACTTGCTTACTCCTTGAGTTATAGGTATGGCACTGAATCCATCGTATCGGGGTTTATCTTTGTATTTCTTAGTTCGGTTTATAAAAGTCATTCTTTCTTTCTGTGTATAGTGGGTGAGCTCACTCGACATGAGTCCAACTTGAGATGGAGTTGAAATTATAGTCAACCTGTAGCAGTACCGACCAACATCCTCCCGAAATCAAGTGAGAAGACAGAATTTGTTCCAAATCAAGGTGGATCCTGTCTATTAACAGTGGGAGGCTTTCGACAAAGATTATGGGTGCTGTTGCGTTACACTATTTGTAAGGAACACGAAGCGGACAAACGAGGGTTCTTAATACATCATAACATCTTTCCGTGATTTCATGATTCTGCGAGAAACCTCAGAAATGTTGTCTTAGAAGAATCAACAGTGATCTCACATGACAAACGTCGATTCTTGTCTCTAAGGTCTAGTGTCCGACCGGGGGCTGTACGTTCTGATAGAATGGACAAGAGATATTGTCCTTGTCGGGTGTCCTTTCTCGAAATCACCCCTGATACCGGACGATCGATCGAGGCTTCAGCTTACGTCAAAGGCTCGCAACGAATCCTTCTCTCCAGCACCAGATGATGGTAACAACACGCCATAAAACGCTCTGATCGAGGCCTAGATTTACAAACGTGAGTATGTATACGCTCGTGTTTGTCATAAGCATCCCCTCTATATTTTAGCACACATGCTGCACGCTTTATTATAACATAGAATGTCCTACTTATGCATAGAAATAAATTACGATACACCCATAAATTCGCTGTCCCAAACAGGTTCATATTTTGAGTATTTTTTATCTCTTCTTCTCGTTCCAATCCCCCGTGTTTTAAGTTTGAGAGTTCGAGACATCGTTGGCACAGTCACCATGGTTACTCAATACAGGTATTTTACCGGTACTCCCGCTTGGCTGAATCCGGTGAAGACGACGAGACAAAGATAAAAGATCTAACAATAACCTTATGGTAGGAATTTTCCCTCGTTCCTTCGGCAATCATAACAATTCTCAACTTTCGCACCTTTGAAAGAAGAAGATTCTCCGTGGCCGAGCACGGGATCCTATCTCACCTTTATATTAAGTCATTTCACCCTAAAACACCAACGTAGATTTGGTTTATCATCTCAACATGGATTTGATATACCGTATGCATTTTAATTATTCACTTTTGAATAGACTTTCATTATTAATCTCCATCTTCATTATTCACTTTCACAAATGTAGTATTATTTTAAATGCAAAAGACTTATATAAGTAAATCAATGTCCTTTTAAGAATAAATGATAATTACCCATAATACTTTAATGCATATAGTATTTATAATAGAGGGCGAGAATAGATACTTCATTTGGAGGGAATATTAGTCTGCATTGGAAATAACACGAGTTAGTGTAGATTTGTATATGATCCAAAATGTCCATATGACTATAGTAGATACTATATGGTTGCAAGTTCTACATGAGATGCAGTTTTGGCGTAACAACCAATGTCTCCAAGTATAATATAGGCTATGGAACACAGTCCACTAACTCGAACTCGCGATAAGCAATATTGATTTCATGGTTCTCCAAAAATACAAATCATGTCTCATGTGATTTTGTATATCACAAGAATAAGGCCAACCGCGTAAAAAACACGAAGGATGGGAAGGCCCCATCAAGCCGTACCAGGGTGAGACAAAATAGGTAAAATGGGCCTAAGCTCCAATCGATTTTGTATATCACAAGAATCGGTATATTGATTAGCTTCTTTCCATAGCTGTGTTTGTAGAATGTCTGATCATTCTGTAGGTATCGGCAGGGAATGTCTTGAGGCGAGAAGGACGTTGATTTTGCGACTTGGTCAGCCCCCTACCTGAGCAACTAACTACAGGATACTTGGTCTGAGCGCATTGAGCGAGTATTGCAGAGCTAAAGGAGACTGCTATGATTGCCATGGAGGCCAGGAACTCAGTAAGATTCTACTTAAGGTTATAGAAGATACCATCCGTGGTCGAGTGATCGGGGAGCTTGGTTTCTGTGACGATAGATCTACTACTCGATCATTCGCGGTCAGTACTTGACGATTGTAACGGTGCCAGTAATTCTGCCTGTCAAAACTTCAAGACACCACAACGACCATACAGCCCTAAAACACTGAAACTGAGTTTTGACTGTGGCCGGACAGACAAACTTATGGCTTGTTAAGGAGTCCGGAGGGAGGTTTCGTGGGGACGAGGCACTATCATATGAAGGTCCAAAATGTCCGTCGATGGAAACTAGCGTTGATTGTGGGTTGATGGAGACGGTGTGGTTGATTTACACGTGGGATTTTGAAAACGGTTGGTAGTTCCTAGAAATCAGGAAAACTGAAGTGATGGAGTACCTGAATTCTCAAGGTTATTCTTGACATGAATTCACGAATGCCCTGATTGCTTCCTCGTTTTGATGCATTGGTGGCAAGTATACTGGACGGATGTGGACATAAACAGTCTCTTGTCATCTGGAGAGATGGTGAAGAGTAGAGTCCAATTGCCCTAACAGGAAAGGTCATGGACTTAGAAGACAGAAGGTACAGTACAGCACCTAGGTGAAGAAGAAAAGTAGTGCATAACGTTCACATCACCTTATCAAACTTCGTCCGTGCATCAGCTTGATGGAATTGGAATTTGCGTTGCTTGGCACTGCGTTGCCGGTACATATTTGTTAATAACGCCTTGTTCTTTTGAACTCATTTTCGGTCGGCGTTGCGTGCCAAAGATGGAAGCGCATTGTCCACGTGCGAATGGAGCGCTTGTGAAGTCTAGTGATAATCGCCAAGCACGGGATCCTGCCTACTAACTTGCATGACAAGCAGAGTTGCTCATGAACCCGGTCCCAATCCAGAGGCCAAATAGGAGAACAGCTAAAGTCCCTTTTCCATTTCCGGGGTTCTTCTGCCAGCAGTCCGCTGACGAAGAAATCAAGGTTCATAATGAGAAGATTCCTCTGACTCGTGAATTTAGCGGAAGTATCCACCAGCTCGTGTCAACTTCTTATCACAGAAGAAATCCCTGACTTTGAATGAGTCGGGACAATCGAGTGTGGTAGTTGAGGCAGGATAGACCACTTTGAGTCAAGTTCGAGTCTTTTCAGCTCTTGATGTTACATTTAGTGAAAATGCGTGAAAGTGTCCTCAGCAGCTAAAGAGATATCACTTCATTTGAGCTTCTCCCTTTCAGGGGAACCTCCTATCACACGGGAATGAGCCTTGCAAACAGCCCTAGACCGTTTGTGGACTTTGCACTTTGAAGCAATCAGAGTGGAAAGGAGAAGTCGAAAAGGAAGTGGCCATGAATATGGCTTCCAAAACGACAGATAAATGGTCTTTCTTCGACTCTATCGATTTCATTACATCACCCATCCTGGATTCCATTGTGGCAGTTTGAGACGGAGAAGATAAGTTTAATCTCAAGCAACGTCCATGAGTGAATCTGGAAGGAGTTCCTAGACAAACAGGATTACCAGATTTAGATCAATATGTTGTTTTGAAGACATTTTATCCCGCAAATTACAGCCGTCTTTAGATAAATGAAGATGGAGCTCATCCCCTGATCAAATCATTGGGAGCCAGTATGACTATCAAAACCAACGATCATGCTGTTTCTTTGTCCACCTTGGCCAAGCAGAGATGCGGACTAAGCATCGACCATAGATTACGAAGGTTTACAAGCCTTCTGAACGGGGATAACATTAGTTTGATGTGTCAGAACCCAATAAAATGTTATGCTAACAGCCACTGGATGGTTTTCAGTTATAGACAGTATCAGCAACGAGAAATATGCTGTGTCGGCTCTTATTCCCTTGTTGTGCACCACCAAAGTACGTACTTTTAGTCCGAGAAGGCCATCGAATAGCGGCATATAAGTACAAGATTTCCATATGCAATCGATCCCAGAGATGGAACTCTCCGACTCTTTACCTCCATGGCTGTTACTGGTCCAAAGCTAAATTAAAGGATTCTTTAGATTCTGAGTGGTGTTTACCCTGTCGTCTCCAAACCACCAGGTTCAGGAAGGACATAATTCAAGTCTATTACCATATCGGCATAGAACAGAGTATTCTGGAGAGTCTAGCTCTGTAGCTACCTGCATATTATAACGACAAGTGACTGGCATGTCTTCTTGATAATATAGATGCTTGACTCCAACCTGAGGGAGCATAAGCACTTCCCAAATGCTTATGCTCCGTCATAACCCCATCTGTCCTCCAGCCGGATGGTGTTTGACATCTTGTATCTCTGCGTCTATGCATAATTTGCAATTCATTGCTTACAGCAAGAATGCCAGATTGGTGTGGAGATTGGTGTGGATCTGTCTGTGGAGTTCCTCCTGAGATAGATAGAGATCGGGTATTAGCTTTTTCTAGAGGACATTATGAAAGCTGCCAAGAAGTGTGCTAAAACTCTGTGAAATGCGTACCAATAAAGATCATAAATTGTCACAGTATGCACTACAGACAGTCGTCCATCTGACTGAGCATTGCTTCAATAGTTTAGAATGTTTCATCCTTTGTTCATGGCATAATGAATATAGAACATAAACTAATAGCCAATGGTATTTCTGAGGACATTGGACTGTGCATACATGACTGCTAGGTACGGAGAGGATTAACGAACACTGGAGGTCTGCCTTCCAACCTTGCACTATGGTATCCACTTTGTCAGCAGAAAGACGAAGCCTAAATCCAGTCTGCGCGGTAAATTTCGGCTTCATGCGGAACATGAAACGTGTATGGTGTTCTTTCCATCTGATTTCAAAAGTCTAGAGACTGCAATCTCGCACACCTGCACAAAGAAAGACTATAAGAGGACATAAAGAAATGACAGTAAAGCACATCTGCGGAGCTCGAAACGCAATTCTCCCATTGCTCACTCGTACGACACTCATTTTTTATTCGTACAGTGCTGCTGCAAAGAAACTATAGACGCCTCTCAGGTAGACCAAGGGGAACAACAGGGCATTAAGTTTATTACAAAACTGTGGACGCTGTGAGAATCGAGGCATCATGGCGTCGAATTGACAATCGAAGATGATAAAGTCTTCCAGCAACTCGGATAATAAGTAATGGAATGATGGAGACCTGCAAGTCTGTACATCTATACACTTCATTCTTACATCATGTAATCCCCTGATGAGCATGTGGGAAGAGCTTTAAAGAACTGCTACAGGAAGAGCAATAGATGGATGAGTATCGTCGCCATAGTCAGAGTTCAGAGATAAATGAGGTCAGGACCAATGTCCTTGTTCGACAATGTCATAACTTGCTTTCTAAGAATGACACAAGGTGCTCCCAGGGTTTAAAAAAATATTATTAAAAGTTAATTCACTCATTATAAGTTTCCGTGGTGTAGTTGGTTATCACGTCAGTCTAACACACTGAAGGTCTCCAGTTCGAACCTGGACGGAAACATGTGATGTTTGAGCTATCTCATAATGGTTTTTTCCGCAATTCTGTCCACCATATTTTATGATGAGGATGATACTGGTACCAAATCTGTCGTTCTCTTTCCTTCGTACATTTAACTTCAACGCTTCTCCCCCTCATATGAAGTGTGATCGCACCGAGGTGCGAGAACAATCATTCTACTTCATATTCCAAAAGTCTGAATGTACTCAAACTCCACCTATAATTCTTCACCTAGAACCACCGTGCCAAGTAAACGTGGCACGACGTTTTATATCGCACAGTTATGAGCTCTCCAGAAGGAAAAGAGAAGTGCTGTACATGATTGCTGTAAATATTTCCTAAACACAGAAAACTGGCTGGATGAAACTTGAATAAGGAAACCACACTCACCAAACTTGGTTCGATTTTACCGAGCATGTTTTCTTGATCTTGACAATCTCAATCTCAACCTCCAGCAAAATCGGGCTCGGGGAGTTGACCATAATCATAACACCGATTAGAACTAATAAGGAGGATTGGCATAGAACTACATAGAGGGGGGGGGGGGGGGGGGGGGTGAACTACAGTTGTCATGGGCTGATTAGCCCTTACAAACTTAGAAACCCTTTGGGGTCACTGTGCTCTTATCACTATATAAAAGAAGAAGACACACCGGCACGCCTACTGATATAAATAATTGCATGAATATCTCTAAATTAGACAAAGTAACTGATTTGCTTTAACTATGTCGGGAGATGTCACACATCTACATAGTCCGGAAAAAACCTCGTCCACTTCCTAAGCATCACGTAAGGATCGCTTGAGCAAATGACATCCTAGTGAGAAGAATGCAACAGGCAGTGAATCCGTCAATCTATGCTATTAACATAAGATGAGGTCTAGAGACGAGTATGGCAGAAGAATGAACATAGGTAAAAACCTGTGAATCGGTTCAATTAATAAATGGCTAATCAAAAATGAGTTTAGCGGATTTTAATTTAATAATCTCAGCGAACCAACTCGCTTTTCACGCTCTTTACGCTCTCTAAGATTTTTGAATTAGGCCGGTCATTGGTACATGTATGGTACCCAACTAGCAGGAGTAATGAGAAGGTGTTGCGTATGGGAGGAGACGGAAGAGAACGCACATGCGTTAACCATCTTCATGCTCGTAGATACAAATAAGAATTAGTAAGCATGACCATTGCATGTAATTGGAAAAGGCTGCAAAAGGTATATGCACACCTTGAGTTATTGAAGATCGAACGACCTGCAAGCTAAGGAGAACAGATAGGAAAGGTTATATAACTTACTTCATTCCCCTAATGGAATCCAGAACCTTCGTAACTTGGTGGAGTTTCTTGTCAGGGTAGTAAGCTCCTTGTGATTCACGGAGAGCGTAAAATACTTGCCATTTACGGTTGGTGGAGTTTGTTGTCAGGGTAGTAAGCTCATTGTGATTAACGGAGAGCGTAAAGAATACTTGCCATTTACGGTCTAAATTCAGGTTGATTTGATGGGGCAATGTGTAGTACTGAAAGGGAACATGGCACACTCTTTTCAAGAACGTGTGTCGTAAGCTCATTATGATTAACGGAGAGCGTAAAAAATGCATGTCATTTACGGCCGAATTTCGGGTTGATTTGACGGGTCCAGGCGTAGCACCAATAGGGGCTATGACCCACTCTTTTCAAGAACGTTTGTGTCCGCCCAGGTTGGAGCTGGAGATCTTCAGTGTGTTAGACTGACGTGATAACCAAGTACACCACGGGAACCGATGTTCTCATTTGGCACCTCAGAGTACTTTCATTATAATTGGCCCGATCGCTCACGACCAATTTTCCGCTTTGAATCTAAAAACTTGTGCAGATTTTCCCTATCATTAACGGCCTCTGGGTTTCAGATTGAGTATGCTTCCGAATGGACCCGAAGAACCGAGCTCAAACAGTTTGTGCAGACAGTAATCTAAGGTCTAGAATTTTGATGAGCCTCATACTCATTGAACCTGAGCAGAGGTACATAATCATATTTGGACGTTACTTGGATTTCAAAGTGACTTCCAGTGATTACTTTACTTCTTAGAGTAAGAGTAAGAGGAGAATCAGGAGTCAACGATCATTAATAGCCGCTTATGAGCTTCCAATCAAATTCCATCAACAAACAGTCCAGCCCTGGGGTACCAGGATTCTGAGTTTGAGGAACAAGGAAGCTTTTTCTTCTCTTTTTTGGGAACTGTGAATGTTGAACAGTTTAATGCTAATGGGTAGACAACAGCATTTTATGGGTGTTGGCCGCAGCAGTTAAGATTTGTGCCACAGATGCAGTGCATATTACGTGAAATTCACTGCAGCTGCGTAGCACCTGCAATACCCTACACTGGCCTATGAGACGTGGGATGGAAGGCTTACACAGGAGTAAGTTAACTATGATTCTTGATTCTGTATGCTCCAGTATTATTTTCTCATTTGTCGGTTGGTATGCATCGCAGTGGCCATGTCAATTGACGACAATCCATTAAGATCTGGAAGGGAGCAATCACTGTCTGTAAGTAATTTTTACTTGCACTGACTTTTCCTGTGAACTTCTCTTTCGTTGGGTTGTCTATAACCCAGGTTTCGTTAAGTTCGCGCATGTAAATCACAAGTCCAGTTCCCTGTTTGAATGCCACACAGCGCTATGCGGCCGATATTTTCTCTCTCTCGGCTGAGTGATACGGATAAGTTGTAGATTGATAAAATCTCAGATGAGTTTCAGTATGTGATTGGTTTATTTCAAGGTTAAGGATTTGGCGGTGTTCTGGGTATTCCTGGTCACACTCCTGCGGCCAACTCCAAACGATATAAGTCGTCCAAGACACTATCCGGCACAAAGAATAACACGGTATGCGTCTGATCGGATGTCTTGGTTCATATCACGAACCCCTGCTTACCAGGTTTCTTAATATCCAAACGATGCAAGAGAACTCTGAAACCATGAAACCGATTATGACGGAGAATACCACAAAACACGATCGCATCTTCTGTAGGCAAGATCCTAAGGGCTATTGGCTTTGTCTGAACTCTACTCCAAGGTTCGCAGTATCTACAAATTCTTTAGAAAGCATGTCTTGCACTTAATACTTCTGTAGAGTTCGGGCGAAAAGCGGGGCATCAAACTATAAGGTGAAATCAACAAATCCCGTGGTCGGCAATATATGTCTAATCTAAGGGCACTAAATACGGAAACGACGAAATGCTCCCACGTTCGTCGTTTCCTTTGATGGTCTTTAAAGCTATGGACCGGTTTGGTAGAAAAATCTCGAGACACTTACAAAATGACGTGAACCGAAGTGTAGATGTGATAGGATGTTGGGAAGCTTTTGAGGAAGACCCTCTGGGACTCGAGACAGGATCCGCTTTCGGCTTTGTGCACGTAAGCGGATAACCGGTATTAGATGCGTCCAGTGAGGCGAAATTGAGGTGGGAAGAATATAAGTTCGTCAGCTGACTGTGTCAACGACCCCACACTCACTACAGAAACTAGGACACCGAGAGTATAAAGTACACTTTACGTCACTGACTCATAGTCCAGGGCCAATAAGGGCAACTTTCAAAGTAGTAGTAATAGGAACTACAGTATCACTACTATAGACTGCAAACTTAAGTTTCAGGGGAAAGGTCATGCGCTCCAAAATGACAACCACACAGTTCGTAATGAAGGAACAGACACGATGGAACAATGTACTTCAACGAAAGCATGTCTGTGCAGATGAGAGAAACTAGGAAATAGAAATATGAATTATATACGAACTCACTTGGCGAGCGGCCCACAAGTACTACAGTGCGTTCTGGCCCCATCTCCAAAACAAACATGCGCGGATGGCCAGGCAAACCACCTCCCAAGAAAGCATATACGGAGCCAGATGGAATCAGCAACACAGAAGAATATTCATGAACTGGAGCTGCACATGGCGAACTTTTCATACAAGCCGGGTTGAAAACCACATCACACTAGCAAAGTGTAGAAGAACATAAGCCCAACCCCGGTGCTGAGCATCTTGGCAGTCTATTTTATAAAAAGGAGAAACTTCACTATATTCATTTCCAGATGAAACCTGCAGACTAGCAGGATCCACTGCGCGAAGACAGTAACACACTGCACGAAACACAAAGTCTGAAACATTCCGATTCTGAGCATCTCACGGGAATCCCGTGTGTGCGAGAACTCGACATACAGTACATTCCTAAGAATATCCCGATTGACAAAAGAGACTGCTGACCTTTTCTGCCTCACAGGACGATCATACTCTGCTCTCCTGCCACCCAATCCTTCGGAATGAGTTATATAGCAGAGGATTAATCCTACCCTCCGATGGCTCCTAGGTAATGAAACTCAAGACTCCTGGGATGGTAATTCTATCCTACTCTAGTACAACTATGGCTACTGAAAACTGAAACACAATAGGGACTTGGAGTTCCTGCGTTGAGATATGGACGCATTACAAACACTTCCTCATAGCGGTCATGGGGAAATTTGCCTGCAAGCATGCTCAAAGACCCAGCAAACAAGGCAGTACTTAACAAGACGAGGACGATAGACGCTTGCAAGTGCTCAGCGTGAATTTCTCTTCTTTGCTTGCTTGATCGTGGTGCGAAGGTGCTGGAAATGATCTTTGGTGGAATGTAACAGTGCCCAACTCAACAACTGCTGTGAGGCCGATCGTCCTGCAACCATCCAAGCATGAGAATAGACCAAACGCTTCTTGCCATCAGAAATGAGTAAAAGCACTCTCAGCAGTCTCAAGATCTCTCACACTTACGCTCAAGGAATGGCGATGGACGCCAGCAAGACATCAATCGAAGCATCCACACATGTTTGCTGACGTCGGGATGGCTCATAAGGACAGGAAGTCCTTCTGTGCTGTCCACTCCACATAGGCTAAGGTGGACATAAAATTCAAGGAAGCTCTTCACAGGGCAACCCCGTGAAACGTTCACTTGCTCTGATCTCGCTGGCTTCTCAAATACAATTGGAAGAATTGGATACAGTTCATATCAGAACCTTAAGAAGGGTTGTTCAATCCTGAGGGCTTTGCGCTTACAGATCAGATTGGACGAAATTTTGCCGAAGTAAACATGAATTCCAACCACATTAAAAGGCCGAAGAAAACGCACTCATCAACACTGTGACCTCCAGAAAAAGGTAAAAGAAAACAAGCAAACAATGGAATGATGTTTTCTTTATGCAACTGGCAAGCTCTTGATGGTACCTTCCGATCTCCTTGCTAGTCCTTTGCTAAAGTTTATAAGAATAGTGCAGGTGATAGAGTGAACAGGACGAACAGATAGGTGACACACTGAAATCGCCATCCACAGATTCACATCTGAGGTGACAACTTGTTAGTTGTTACGCAACGGAGCCTTGAGACGAGTCAGAACGAAGAAAGTAGGAAAGAATTTGACAATATTCTATGCGACTGATTTGAGATGAGCTTCAAAATGAGAAATTTGTATTTTCATTCTTCCCGAACGTGGGGCTTTCCCATCAGGATCCTTGAGTTACGATACACTGTACAAACTATATAGATATGTCTTGGGATGTGTCATCACTAACCTTCCTATTCCCGCCTTGCTTACTCTCGTGGGATAAATAATTCTATCTACCGCTTTAACGAGGTAAAAATGGAGAAGCAAATAAAAGAATGTGATGCATTGTCAAACTTCTACTCAGCCTGTCAAAATGGTTCTGCTCTTGAAGACGGTAATTAACCACGTGGCAATGTAGGCCACTGCTAGTTCTATGGTGTTTGCTTGTTGATGTTTTGTCAAAAATTGAGCCAATTTTGTAATCTGTCGTTTCGGGAAATGTTTCAAAAGAATGATGTAGGCATGTCAGCCTATCTCACCACGAGAGGTAGAATCTACACACGTGACTCAAAATTTTCCATTCACATGATGCTTGTTAAAAGGCCAGAGGTTGACAAGACGCTCTAAGACACCTCCACCTTTTGAAAAGAGGCCTGAAAAACCCTGTGGAGTGGTTGCAGGTGGAAAATCCTCTGCAGGCATGGCAAATGGCCGAACCATCTTCTCCAACCTGTCAAAGGTAACGTAAGATCCGTCCTCTTGAAGAGTTTCTGGAGGATTCACTGGGAGAGTATGATCACGATTAATAGGAGAAGCCTGCACAATCACAAACAGTAGCAGTCTTACTGTAAGATTTCAACATTCCCTCATTTTACATTACGTTAGGGGAAGCAGAATTAGAATCCGCAGAATTAAAAACAAGTCCAAGGAAACTATCGCAACCTCAAAGTCCAGCACATTATCAGAGAGTCTTGCAGACGATAAACCTTCTACCAAAAATCCTATGACCTGGATATGTTGGCTGTATGAATACGGAACCCGTTCGTTAGAACACTGTTTTGTAACCCACTTAAGACCGGACAGGACATGACATGGTGGACCAGGTATGAGAAGTAAATCCATCATTCACACATGGTGTGGTGAATCATGGATATACCCAGAGAGTCCAGCACATACTCTACGACCTGGATATAGACGATGCCCGACATATCATAGTTCCCCCACCGATTTTTATCGTGTTTCTTAGCTAAGCAGAGCATCCGTTCAGAGATTCGACAGTAAATATGAGTTTTGTTAGAGGGGATGTATCATCTATACAGGATATCAGTGTTCAATAATATGTCATGCATATAAAGTAAGATCGGTAAATTTTAGACTTCAGGAGAACCTACATCCAGATTATAGGGTTTTGGAATCTCTTCTGTATCAGTAGACTAATAAGAACGAGCAGGCACAATTTAAATATGATAATCAGTCCGTAATCCTTACCAGCAATGGGCTGAGGGCTGCTCCACTACTAAACATCAATTCGATTCTGAATCTCTTTGGATCCTCCAGCGGGACCTACAAGAACGATGAAATCGGGTAAATAACTGGTCCTTCGTACTCCTTACCTGAGAGAATTAGAAGTCCTTCCGCTGAATTGAAAGAGCGCGTTATCGACCGTTGTATTGACCTTACACGCCACAAACAGAAAGCATATAATATGAGTAGGGGTTCTGTTAAGGGAAAAATAGACGTCATACCGCGGTGTTCTCGTACATGCGTAGGACAACATGCGTCAGGTAGTCCAGTTCTTTGAGCTGAAACAGGCGTTGCAGTCCCTCATGGGAGACAAGACTGTTCTCCGCACTGAGTGCGTCGTCTAAGTAGCAATATCGTAGCACATTGATTAAGGCATGTATATGCGATTCCTATCACGGATCAAGCAAAACATTATTTCAATTTAAGAAATGCTATAAAACGTTCAAAAGAACTCACACCAGTGACTAGCCTGCAATGAGGTAGCTTCCTTCACGGTTCATTACATATGTAACTGAAATGTCACAAAACCATGTAGCAGCTCACCGATGTGAAGTATAGGCGCGTGCGGACATGTCTTTCAGGAGTTCTTACATTTGCATACCTGTGGCAGTATAAGGACCACACATAATGAGATATGGTAAAAGTTACCACTGAACAAGCAAAAGGGAAGACCTCTGCCATCCTGTTGACGTGAGAACGACAAACATAAATTGATTTGGATAACTTGATGATGGTCAGCTACAACACCTACCTGATGTTTTAACTACAAACATACTACATACTATAGATAGTGGATAGACGCGATGTATACATAAGGGAGATCTTGATCACAAAGCGATTGTAGGTGACTCAAACTACCCATACTTCTGAAGAAACCTATCAGCTGATATTCATGCCTAGCCGAGTAGCCACACTCTTGTCCTCTTGACTCTTATCTCTAGTTAAGATGGTACTGTTACATCTCTTAATTTCTTTCCTTGTACGACTGTTGTGTTTTAGAAGCTCGCCTTGAATACTAAGCATATACAAAATCATAGCCATACAATCTTTGACAAGATAATGCGAATTCATAGTCAAAAACACAGATCGGAAAATCCCGTTCGCCCACTTCATTGTGTGGATCAGCCGAATATGGCAAACCTGTAAGATAGTTGAGCACACCGGTCTATAAACTTTAGTTACACATTTTAGTGCCCGTTGGTACAGCCCGTTAATTGGGGGACCCTTTTAACGGGCAGTACCGACGGGCAATTTAAGTTATCTTTAGTTCTCATGCTCCTGCTTCTTCTTCTTCTTCTTCTTCTTCTTCTTCTTCTTCTTCATCATCATCATACCATACACGGTTAAGTTCGGATAGGGTCAAGAAAGTGCTTTACTTAGGATCCAATCGATAGCTTGTCTCTTTCTCCTCGTCGTCATCTGGTTGCTCTTTGAGCTCTTTGTCATTTACGGGCGGTTTCTCATTCGAAGAACACTTTAACCGTGAACCCTCGCTAGATGTCTTCACTTTCCCGTTTGCTTTACCTTCACCATCATAGGGTTTATGAGACTTTGTTCTCATGCACATCTTAACAGCATATTGGTTGTGCTTCAACTCCGATACAGTTTTTGCTTCTTCTCTTGTGTTTCTAAGATCAATCAGAATCTTCCCCATCAAACGTCGTGCAATCTGCACAGGAATTCACGTGGCAAGGGATTAACATCGAGGACGGGTTAGAACCCAGCTTATCTACACTGATATCAAATGGAGCTATTAAGACCTCAGGTTGTCAAATCTCAGTCCCCGGGAAGAAGTATCAAATAGAAAAACACCTCTGCTAAATCATAGCTTCCTGCCCCCTCCACGAACATACCTTGGACCCGATGATAAGTTTATGTTTGGGGTTGATTCCATATTCTGCAGGGATGATCCCGTCTGCCAACTCCTGCAACCATTTTCAAAGTTTATGGCCAAGAACATAACCTCTTCGTACGGACATTGTTTAACTACTAATTATCCGTCAACCAAATATGTAATCCCGCGTCACCTTTGTAACGAACATCCATACCTTTGCAACTCCGTATAGTTCTTCTAGTTTCTCCAGTTTCAGATGAGCATTATGTATCAGATCATACCTGAAGAAGACAACGTACACAGCGTCACATAGCGACAGCGTACATAGTGTCACCTCATGATATTATAGAAGATACAGGATATGCATACACAAAAGTACAAAGATGAAACCCATATCGTCCCATGGCATTTGAGTCTTTAAAGGTTACAGTATGAAAAAACTTTTCCGCGAACTAACTATCCAATCCAGAGTTGTGAAAAGACTTACTTGACGGAGTCATAGATGTCCGGAACTTTGCTGATATCATATCGACTGCAACCAAGAACCCATACTTGTCACGCAACTGTTCAGTCTCAGATGCTACAAGTTATCTCGTCCAACAATGAGCGGTGCTAAACCACGTCTACATGCCAATGAATCCCAGTAAATTTGTACGAGCTAACATGACAAAGTCAAACCCTGCGTCTTACCTCTTACGTTCATTGAACACATCACGCTCAAGCTTCTTCCACCGAGCAAACATAAGAAGGAACCCTTCATTGCCACAAGGTAATCCCTCCGCGATACGATCCACATCCATATTTGTCTTACCAAGTGCGCGAGCTTGGTCATATGGAGGCAGTTCTTCATCTGAAGGTGTTTCTTCTAGGCGCTCGGCCAGGCGCTCTTCTTCAGCTTTGCATAGTCCTTTCACTTGCGTTGTTACAGCGTTTGTCAACTCCACCTACGTATACAAGTGAAGGAGTTGGTAGATCAGGTATCTCTTTGTGAAATAACTCCAGCCCAAGTAAAATACTGATCCTGATTTCTCTGTCTGTGTCCAAGAAGATCCACTTACCAGCTGTTTTATCAAATTCATGGGATTGTTAGGTAGCCCTCCACCATCCACCATCCAAGGTGTCTCTGGTTTTGCAGGCTTCGGAAGTGATTCTGACTCAGTGGTGACAATCTGAGTTAATCTACCCTGCAATCGCACCAGCAGACAGTGAGTAAGCACATTTCTCATGCTAAGTTAGAGTCTGGGTTTCGTAACCATGGGAGTGAACGAAGAGTACGTGATAAAAGGCTCCAAGAACAAGTTTAAGGGAGATGGTCTGACGTTCACCTTCGCTTCTTTCATTTCAATACTGGCAGTATCAAGTCCATCCAGCATGGGCGAATCTTTGCTCACAAGAGAAACCTGCAGAAATTTGATCTCTGAGAAGCTTGATCCAGCACGCCCACACATCAAAACTTCTAGCCAGTATAGTCTATTGCTTCACAGTACTCGCTCGGCATAATAAGCGTCTACTGTAGCAAGAGACATTTTTGCTAGTAGTTGCATACCAAAATTGGGGTCAATTGACCTTCAAGATCGAGTAATCCTTTTGCAAAAGCAGCGGCTGACATCTGCAACACATCAACAGACTTAGTATATGCATCACTGTCACACATCGGACAGTATAACATAAATACAAGCGTTGTGTTCGGTAACGAACTTCGGTTGAAGACGAACAAAATCCCCATTCTGTCCGCTACAGATACTGTCATAACTCTTACCTGTACCCGACCCTCGTCTGAACTGTAGATCTTCAAATCGTGCCTGTAGGTACTATGAAGACGGAGTAGACCAGTACCTTCACCTGCAATTTGGAGCAGACTTCAAGTCAAGAGATATAATTATGAAAATCATGGATAACCCCGTAGAGACATCAACTTTCACATTTGTTGGAGAACCTTCCAGGCATGTGGGATGAGCCATCACAAGAGCTAGCACTGAGGAAAGTGGTTTCATGTGCGGAAGAAAATCTACTGTGGTGTCTTTTGGACGATTAGCTTAAGAAGTTACCTGGGTACATGACGTTCCTGAATGTTCTTCCTAGTTCTTCCGCCTGTAAAGGTAAGTGAACATCGGATGGTCGGAAGGGGACGAAAATGGACGAAGACAGATTATCATATCAACCAGCAAGTTCAAGTATTTCTGTAAGTGCCTGGCATCGATCGAATACAGCAACAGTGGACATTTCAAGTCCTCAATGTTTACTGACATCATTATGATAAGTATAAAAGAAACTTCAATATATAAATTCTGGTCATTGGGTCCATTAAATTGTCACTATCCAGAATTTTTTGGTGATATGTTTTTTTTGCCTCCTCGTTGCAGCTAAAATAAACTCTACCTGCTTGCCTCCTGCATGAGTGAGGACACCACCGTACTTCAAAACCATCAAAGCTTCAGTAGGCCGCTCTTCTTCAGTTTCAACATCCTCCTTCAAAACTTTAGACCATTTTTGAGGCTTTAACTGCACCTTGCGGTATATACCAGAGAAGTGTCCACCCTGTGCCAACAAGCAAGAGGGTACAGAAGTTCGAGGGCCCATCAGTAACTACTATTTTCTCTTCTTCGATATCAAACTCAGCCCGTTATGTGATGATCATATTTAAGGATAAGATATTCCCTATTTAGTAATTCTGGTAAGATCATGTAAAATCATGATCCGTGTTAAGGATGTCTTGAACTATCAACATTCCAAATTCACACGCTTCAGTTTACCCGGGAGATTGAAATTATGCTTTAAATGGATGGCAAAAGAGGGATGGCGGCAGACCTCCTCCAAGACTGCCTTCACATGACGTAGCTTTTCGGCATGCTCTAAATCTTCAGCCTCGCTATCACTTTCTTTCCCTGACCTGCATCAGGACAGTTATTCCCAGTCAAAAGAGCTTCACTGTGAAGATTTGCAATATAAAACATCAGGCGAGTTGACGTCGACTCAAAGCACTGACGATCAAGCCTCTCCAAATACCAAGGGTATCCAGTAGTACCTTGACCGGGGTACAAGCATTCGAGTGGCATCCAACAAGTCCTGCAACTGCACAGCACTTTTCAACTTGGCCTGCATCAACAATCTGAATCAGTTGTGGACATATATAAGCCAGTTATTAAGTAGTTCACAACTGGAGGCTTTTGAGCCTTCGTTCATTTGACCATATTTACAGGTTCACCAATGTAATGGGACCAATTAGGAAAACAAGAGCTGAGAAATAGCCGTGGAATTAGAGTCAGAATAGAGAAAAATACATTAGAATAAACTGGAACGTCACCGGAAACTGTGAGAAAGATACTCCTTTAAGGGAGACTGAGAGAGAGAGCGCGCTGTAATAATGCATAATGGTTTGTTTTGTCAACAGGATGACATAAAGAGGTCATAGAAGACCTGAACTAAAAGCACTATACTCGCCGGGTCATACTCTTCTTCATACCTTCCAGTGTTTCTTCTCTACATTTACATGTCCTCTCCACTGAAAATAATCATTTTTTATGTGTCCAAACTCCGAGGATGCCGAACCTTACTTCGTCGGGTAATCGTTTTCAACTACCGGTGAGGCTTTTGGGTGAATCAGCCAGCACCTACTCAATACATCATGAATTTGACTCCGCCTTTTCCAGTTAGATATCTATTTCCATGAGAAAACGGTATACTTCTATATGTTGCCCTGAACCTTTCGGTCTAGAAGGATGGACTCGAGAAGTTGATCACAATGTCATTTGATCTGAACCGAAAGGTCACTACGTTTGCGTAGCAGCCTGATACTAACTCGTTTCGTACCATCTCTGGCGGAGTACATAGTTACCTCAGCCCGAGGTCTTCCACCATTGTATTTGAGCATCAAGTTAAGCAACCTATCGTGTGTAACTTTCATTTTGACCTTTTGCTTCGGTGTGCGATCACCACTGGTACACGCAACAGAAACAGGGGCAAAATATTTCAGTCCATTGCAGCTGACTTGATATGGAAGCAGATGTGACTAAGGATCTATGAAACATTTACTGAAACCTCCACTTCCCTCACAAACTTATTATAGTGAAGTTTCAGTCGCCTCCGCAAGTTCTACTAGTTTTAAGCCCAATCACTGCAACATAGAACGGCGAAAAATGGTCTTAGGTCATATCATGACAAGGTGAAAGGAACGTACTGCCGAAGGACTGCAATAACACAACGGAGTTCCTCTGCTTGCCCAAACGTTCCTTTGATAGCACTACCCTGTCTTGATATCCCATCATCGGTGATGGCCTGGGCAACATCATTACTCCATGGTAGGCACGGAGGTAGCAGTGAGGAAAGATGCGGTGCCTTAGCCTCAAGGAACATGGTTCTTAGAACACATGCCGCGTCATCATAGTACCTTCTCATAATAAACGTTGGAAATCGCATTGATATGCAATTTAGCAAGGGTTAGCACAAGAACAGAATCTCACTCGCACTGGTAACCAGACAATCGATGCGGTAACAAGATCAGAAACTGAAGGTCCTCACGAAAAGATGTGCTATATAGTGCAAGTAAATGGAATGAAATGCCGTGCGACAGCACCACATGGTTGAAAGCAAGATAGTGCAGATAACTTACGGAAACAGCAATGTGCCAATCTAATGTTTCAACTCACAGTGCGCACCAAATCACAGTAAAGTCAATGCAAGTGCAGAATGCATTTACTTACTTGTAAGAATTCTTAACAAAACTCCATCCATTTACATCACAAACATACGATCTTCCTTGGGATCTAAGAAGATCAAATCCACAAACCTGTCATACGAGAGAACACGTGATAAAATGAGAGAACGACGATCAAAACGAAAGAGAACATTGACAACATATTCCATCTTATGTTCTATGGAACGAAATGGTTGAGCTGGACAAATAGATTATCATGCAAGCCGGAAATGGTTGAGCTGCTAATACTTCCATTAGCGACTAACGCTAGCGATGCGTGTCTACGCGGTTGAGATGTCTCCACACTTGAGTATTTGACAAAGAGATTCACCTTTGCTTCGCTTTAAAAAATAACAAAAACAAATGGGCATAATCTCATTAAACGGGATGCTTACTCCTTGTCCAAAAGCTATACAAACTTGCCGAGCCATCTGCTTCTCTGCAGGTGTCAATAACACGGGATACCTCACCTGCATGGCTTACACGACTCTTCGTCAGTGTACGCGTAGCACCACACTACCAATGCTACCAGAAGTCAATCGTGCTCCACTCTTGAACTGCTAAACTCAAGAGATTCTCCATGGTACCCGATGTAAATTGAATAGAACTTTAGCAAATTATGTCCAGACCCCACTATAAACTCACCTGAAAGGACAAATACGATACAGTGTTCATACCTCTTTCCCATCTGCACTTCGCATGACAACTCCATCAACTACTGGACTCTTACGTGCTTCAGCATGGGCATACTCAGGACCAACTGTATAAACCTGCATGAAAGAAACAACCCCAAAAGAGAATTATCACAATTTTACGAGCGTGGTATTTGAAGCCCAACAAGTTGTCGGGTGCAAATCAGGAGAAGAAAATGGAAGCTACTTCAGGAGTCGAGCCGATAGTGTGGCAGAAGGTTCCGACAATGGCTTACGTTAGAGTCAGGACCTATAGTTCCGAGGTATAGTCTTCTCAGCCTTTAGATTTAGACGACCAACCCTACTGTACCTTGTCTTCTCTAAATATCATCACGGGCAGCACCCGTGATTTGCAGGGACCAGGATATCTGTTGGTGTAGCTTGCAATGTCGAGGAAACCAGCGAGAACAGAAGAACTAACATGTTGGATAATATAAGGTAGTGGTAATGTCAACCCTAAGGGATTGTACATACCTTGACATCAGTTCCACCAGTCGGCATAAACTCTTCATAGATGTAGGAACCCTCTCTTCGAACTCTTCGCATGTCAGGATGAAACTCACTCGACCGATTTCCAACCTGCAGTAGTATAAAAACAGACATCAAGAGTATTTTTCAATATATAGAATCCGGAAAGGTGATCCTTGGGAGTGAAGCAAAATATGTTTCATTAGCCATTACACTGGACCACTAAAAGGCACCCAAAGACTGGCTATTTGGGAGCGATCGTCTTGACCTTGCGGAACAGCTCCTTCATTCCTCCACCAGCTGAGCTAGGGTAGTAGATCATCACTCGGTGGTTATCTCCTGCTCGCAACAATACATGTCCGTCCAATACCTGTGTTAGTCCAATATGCACATGTTCCTATACGTTCATGCTTGCCTCTCTATGGCATTCAAGAGGTCTCGATGCACTACACACATCATGCTGATCCCTGTGTGCAGAATTTGGCATGCTTTCCTCTCTATGTAACTGATAGTTATGACGATCTTCACCATCTTGTGTCAGAGTCAGAGTCAGAGTCAGAGTCAGTCCGTTCGGACGTGGATATGGAACCGGGTTGTTTACAACGGGTTCTGTATTACGTTACACAATATGTTCCTATACGTTTGCCCAGGTAAAACTTGCATAAGAGATTCAAAGACATTGCGATCCTTCAACATTTAGACTAGAGAACACACATTTTTTTCTTTCCGCTCCAAACTGGTGTGACTGCATTTAGTTCTTGAATGCCAAGATTGACAAGAGAAGGAAAAATTAGAATGTCAACTTGACAGGGCCCTCGTCAGAAGAGTCCACCACGCACTTCGATGAACTACATGATCGTCATATCAGCAGAAACACACAAAAATATGCATCGTTATTACTCACCATCCACGGGCTTTTCTACAAAGGGCTTTGATATCCGCATTCCATTAACTTCCACATAATCTTCCTCCTCAACGAAGGAGTCGAGGTCTTGATCTGGAAAATCCCTATTCACTAACGCATACGTTGGGATTGGTATTCCGTATTCTTCTAGCCGCTGCAATAAACATATAATCCAGCCGTGTTGTCAGTAGATACTTGACAACATCATTTACGATTCGAAGGCCACGACGAATATTTGTGTATTTCGTGAGACCTGCGGCCCAACCAATTTAGCCACTCGTGTCTCCAAGATCACATCTGGCATGTCCGTGAATCTTTTTACCAACAAAACAAAAAGAATTTGAGTCGCAACCCCGGGGAATACATAAGAATTGATAACTTTGTGCTATTTTTCAGCAATTGCACATCTAGATCCATTTACGATCAGTATGACCAGATAGGTTACAGAATGACCAGAAGAACGTACCGTATAAACCTTGCGTCGATCATGGAGGAGGTGCTGAGTTTGGAGTTCATTGACCAGAAATGGTCTGCAAAGCAATAAAATGTATGATAACCGTAGCTTCAATTCTTCGCTACACACGATATACATTCTATGCTAGGCTTGATGATAGACAACCAGATAAACAGGAGGAATGAGAACTGCCAAGGCCAGAGAGAGACCAGGGAACGAATTTGTGTTTAAACAGGAGAACTACGCCACCGGTCTATTTTGAACTAACAAGAAAGTTGGGTGTTGTCTATTCAAACAAGCTTCAGCTCAATTTTCCTCAAACAAGTGAAACACTAGAACAGCATGTAGAGTGTGGTTGGTACTGACTTCCGAAGCTCTGCATAGGCCTCCGCCTTCCCGAGAGGATAGCCGGAAGAATAAAAGGCAATCAGGCATTCGCATATAGGCCAGCTGCAAAAGCAAGCATTCACGATAGTAAGTCAACTGTACCACTCTCCTCATATCCTTGACACAGCATAAGAAAACTTTAATAGAGAATCATCTTCCGTACTAGCAACTCGCGATGACAAGTGAAACAACGCATTTTTATACTTACATTATTTGATTGTACATACAAAGAAAGGAAACCTCAGATTATGGTGAGAATCACCTCTCGACAGGATCTTCAAGGATGACTTTGTCACCAAAAAGGATAATCTGCAAGCACGCCGCCAATCACGAGTAAGATGAAATTTAAAGAATTGCATGAAAAGCACCTAGAGCAAAGCGGTAACTCTTGACAAGAAGCCAGGCGAATTCTTCAGATCGAGGAAAAGAAATAAGCATGAAAGCTGCTATCAGCGATAAGCGAGACGGGGGTGGTAGAGTATAATAAGACCTCAAATTCGCCAAAAGCTTGAAGGCGATTCAAAATTTCGGTCATGGGGGCTGACAGAGCCTGTTAATAGCAAACGATTGGGCAAGGTGTGAGATTTGCAGGTCAGGCCTCTCCTAGCAAGGCAATTCTAATCACGAAATCTCCGTAACAGTGAGGTAAACGCCAAAGGCGACACAACGTTCATGACATTGCTTGAAGTTCAAAGTTAAAAAGAGATTAGCAAACGAGAAACGATCCACAAAACAGTCGGCTTAAATACTGAAGCAGGAATGAACGCGCCGAAGGCAACCTTCAATCAGAGCCCTTCTCCTGTAAGGAATGCTTTCCGGGCCACATTTCCAATCTGATAACGATTAAGAATGTACTGTCCGACAAAGAGCTACGATTAAGGCAACACACAATTCAATCTTGAGTTCCTCTAGAGAGACCGCAACAGAGAATCAGTAGAAGAAGCTGTCTCAAACTTCTCGCCATATCGATTGTGAGACGGAGATCGTTCGCTTCGAGAGAATTGAACCACTTATCAACAAGTAAGCATTCACTCCGGGCATGATTACACTTTGCTTTCCACGTCCTCGGATAACGGGAAGGACGTATATGTGCATACGACCAAAACCATGACTACTATGTTGGGGAAGGCCCTGATCTGAACTATTACAAGCAACTGTTTGGACTATATCGGTCGGCGAGAGTTGAAAAGTTAGTTCTTAAATTCTCCACTCAATAAGGATTCAGAATGGGTAAGAGTGTCCGGGAGAAGAACGTCCGTACAAAAGGAAGTCCGTGCAGGAGGTAATTGCTCTACTACAGCCGGGCCCTCTCTCCATTCATTCACTTATGTAAGCCAAACACTTGAGGAGACACGTATTACATTCTACAAATCAAATTCCCTGAGGCTCACCTTCTTCTCCATAACACAAACCCCAACCGTGACCTTCCTGTTCGGATCGAGCTCTCGCATCGGCTCCGGTATCATCATATCCTCCTCCTCCAACAGCACATTGCCATTACCATTCTGCTGCTGAGGCTCCTCCATCTCCATCTCTCTCCCTCTTCTTTTCTTTTCTTGCCCCCTCTCTCTCCCCTACTCGCCTGTACGCCTGCACCAGCCTGTTTTCATCCCTGACTAACAATTCCAATCTCAAATTTCACCATCATACTCCCTCTCACTCAAAATCCCAACTTGTGAGTCCTCTTTTCTCTACCTATCGCCAGATGGATTTCCCCGGAATCTCCAGAAAACACTTTTCAAAACTCCAAATCAAATGCCACAATCTTTCCAGCCTCAAAGCCTCCTTGCAACTACAATCAACGAGCTACCCTGCTTTAACCGAACCACAAGCCCCAAGCTTCCCTCAACTTATATAATCCCCACAAATTCAAACTCCCGAATCGAAGAAACACAAAAGAACCCAAGTTGTTCTTCTACCTTCAATCCTCGGAATTGACAACTACAACGTAAACGAGAGCTAACAGACTCTGGTTCATTCAAGGGGACCAGAGTCTGTCAGCAGTACCCCCCCTCCCACCGGGCTAGAGGAGTCAAGGTATGCGCGAGTCACGGTCAGAGGGAGGAAGTTGTTTGTCGAATTGAATCACTAGGGGGCAAGAACGAAGATTCACTTCAGTGCACTTTGAATCCTCACTCATTCCATCTTCTGACCTTCTTCCTTCCGTATCCTCTCCGATTCTTTCTGCCTTTACTCCTCGGCCACAGAGATAGACTTCACGGCTTCTAACGAGAGACCGGACAATCGTTTTATACCGGAGTCCGAGAGCGCACATTCCCTTCCAGCCTTTATATTCCCCGACGGAGAGGCGCTTCTGATGCAGCTTGGCTTCTCGTGCCCGCCATTGTTGCTCTTCCTTCCCGGCGCGCATCTCCGAGCAGCCAACCAAAGGCCCCCACCCCCTCCCTCTCGCTGGGAGTGGGGAGGACGACTTCTGCCGGTATCGTCTTTCACTGTTAGGAATCTAACTGTTAGTCCGAGTACGTACCTGCTCCTAGTCTCATCAAGGACTTGTCTCGTGACTCATTATCCGGGTCGGACCGCACAGAGTCTCGGCAGCAGTGCCCTGCTCGGTGCCCAGAGATACCCGGCCGGGGAAAGATCAAGACTGTACTCATGAATACTCTGTACTCTAAAATTCGTGAAAATATTCTTCACAAATCGAATATTAAGAAAAGTACCAGTTAGACATAGACCATGGAATTAAATTTTCATCAAATATTTTAACAGATTCCTGATGTGCTGAAATTCCTTCCGTCTTGTGCGCTACATCTCCCAACGCCTTCTAGTTTTAATTTTCTTCCAAGTGGTCAAAAGGCCGCATAGTATTAAAAGGAAAATCATCATATCAAGAAATGCAATAACGAATAACGAACACGTGACGCAGAAAAAACTAGAAGTCGAGGTAGAACTCCTCTCTCTGCCAAACAAGGAAGACGAGAAGAGTCCACAAAGGTATATCTGGTAAAATGAGAAAGGTTTCTCTATTTACCATTTTCTACGCGGTCGCCCTTTTCACCATTTACCATTTGGAAATGGAGAAAAGGTTGTAAACGTGCCCGGAATTTCTAGTGCATGCTGATTGAATCTTACAACTACACGTGAAATTCAGTTTCTATTGCCCACCCTATAAACGGTACAAATGATATGAGTTGTGCTTGGATTTCTAACTAATTTTGGTAGACGTGGACATCACACATGACGCTGGTATTTGTGCGTGTTTCATATGGGATTCTAATCCCTGATTGCTATTGTAGTAGGATAGGGGAGGTGTTCGATGGAGGAACTAAGCATCTCGCGATTATAAGGAGAATACTTAGTTTCACCTTGTACAGAAACGATAGGATGCTTTATTTTCGTCTTATTACAGTAGGTTGTTGTAAGCCGGTTAGAGCATGCTAATCCAATAGAGGCAAAGAGAACTGTTGTGGCGGTGGCTTTGCTGGGATATATGTTGGGTGCTTTAAGCAACACATCCGTTAGGCAATTCTGCTACCATGTGTCGAAATACAATCAATGACCGCATGACAAAACAATGAGAAATATACGAAACGAATCTTTACGATGTGACGAAACTTCTTTTGCGATTAAGATACACACGCGGAAGTTCAGATCGGGATTGAAATGTTTACAGTTTTTATCTGCGTGAGTGTTTTCTGCATATCAAAAATCTGAGTTACGTCACTAGGAAATATGCTGTTTCGCACACTCGAGCGAAAATTTTCAGATTTGAAGTCGACAAAAAGGTAGGGGCACACATGTCAACCGTGATACGATCACGCAAATCAAACCTGAAAACACATCTAAGACTTTGTCCGGTATCAAGCACTGAAGTCGGCGCCTATAACGTATCTAAGATTTTGTCCTGGAGAGAATGATTTCCATAAAACACTAAGATAAGGACTAAGTAAACACCACTTAATCAAATATTGAACTCACATTACAACCACAGCTGGACGCTTGCACATGCTGACACAGCTCAAGACTTTTTAACCATGGTAGTGCATAATATGGACTCTTGTCTATCAGATCACGTCATTCCTTCTTCGCTAGTGAAACATGACAAACTGGTTGACAAGCTGAAGTTGACAAACTGGTTGACAAGCCTTACGTGTGATTTTCCAAAGCTCGATGGCTAGATGGGTTTCCCATCCTTCTGTGCTATCTTTTCGTACGTGCGTCGCGTTTATTCTCCTATGCTTTTAAATGTGGAATTCACTATCCGGTTCAATGTTGGTCGCGTTCATAGTCAGGAATGAAGATTCCACTTCATACAGATGCAAGTCGAATATGATTGCTCCATCAGTCTGATACTAGTTCCTCATGAAGCAACGATAGATCATTTGCACAACGAGAGAGCGACAACTGGGAGTTTCAATTGAGCACCTACGGATTCCGTAGCTATTCCGCAAAACAAGTAGTACGATAGTATTTACTGTATGTGTCCTACCAGCGCATCTTTCAAACTTTACTATTGAATTCATCCATTCACGTCAATTGTCGCGTTTCAAGGTTAATTTCTTTACTGAATGAGGTCTTAATCGCCTTTTCGACACGCACCTCCAGTGCGTGTGGTAGCTACGAGATAACCCTAAATTCTACGGTAATGCCTTCATTCCCATAGCATTTTCGAGAAATGTGCATTTGCAAGTCCTATTATAGAGACAACAGGCATGAATCGCTCACACATGTAAGTTTCGCGTACACATCACATGTTAAAAGAAACAAAAGATCTGATTTCTTTCAAGAAACTCTTCGATAAAGTCTAATATGTACTAATACAATGTAATAGGGGGTTTCAAAAACTCTGATTTCACCTCCGGTAAATATCGTATAAAATTTTTACCGGACCGTAGGTGAAAACTCTATGAACAAAAATGGGGTAGTTGAAAAAGATACGGGAAACCTTCCATAGTTTTCCCGTTCTCGTAAAACTTTATGGTAATTTGAAATGTCCCCTTGGAAATTTACGGTACTATTGGCGCTCTTGCTGGTATTCCAGTGAGTACTAAGTACTTGGTAGTCATGTCATTATGAATTTGAATAAGAATTTAAATTTTGAAATAAAATTAAGTTTAGCGGGGATCCAAGAACATTTTGCCTTTCCATAAAACACATGAGCAAGTTGGACAAGAATGGTCATACTTTGCCATTTGTAAATTTTGAGAATGTGGGTCGAGCTTTGCAGAGAGTGTTGCTTGAGTGTGCAATGGGTCGCGCTTTGTCAAGTGCGGCAGCAAATGGGTTGAGCTTCGCAGAGAGTGTAGTGGTGCAAGGTTTGTCAAGTGTTACGGAGTAATCTAGTTTTGACGAGAGTGTTGGTTTCAGAGACGAGTCAAAATGCATATGTGGTGCAATGGTATCTTACCCTTATGGTGAAGTGGAAGGTCGAGGGGTCTAGGGTACACTTGCAGTGAGCAAGAGAGAATTATGATTGGGTGAAACTCATGTTCTAGGCAATTAGTACACATATGGCCTTCTTACAAAAATATATCCATTGGCCATGTGGGGTAGGAGATACAAGGTGGTATTTCTGGGTCAATTTCTCACTCACGTGTTCATGGAGGGTGGATTCCTAGATAAGGGAGAGGCAAATTACAACACCATAGTACGAGAGAGATATATCTTTACAATGAGTAGCCAAGGATGAGAGTCATGATGAGGAGGGTGAGTGAGAGTCATTTAGTAGGCATGTTTCTTAGACCACACCACTTTGTCTTTCTCCATGTCTTATGTTTTATCTTACCTCATGTATATTTTTTCATGTATGATGGTATCTTATAAATAAATTATACTATATATGGAGTATTGTCTTGGATTCACTTGAATGGTTTCTTGAGTTTATGAATAAAAGTATCTTGTACGCCTATCAAGGTATGTATATGCAGATGATGTTACACAGACAGGGAAAGGAGCCAAGGGGTTGTTTACATCATCCTTGCAACAACACTTCAGCTTACCTCCTTCTCATGTACTAGAGTACATGAGAGTACTACCATTGGTACATGAAGCTCATCCATGTACCAATGGATGAGCTTCCCTCTTCATTTCCTTCTTCCTTGCTTGTACTAGAGTGAGGAGAGAGAAGAGGGCTTGGAGAGAGGATGTGGGGAGCTAGGGAGACAGTGTCTAAGGAGCATGAGGTTGAGCCCAAGGTTGAGCACACATTGGTAAAGTCACATGTAGAGGATGTTCCATTGACACCTAAAAAGTCATTCTTGGTGCGAGGAGAGTTTAGAGTTTTTGTAAAAGACCAAATCCAAGGAGAGAAATAGGAGAATGGAAACTCACATTGGGACACTTGAATGAGTGGAAACTCTGAATGCCTAGCATGAGCTTCGGCTTCGGTATTTATAGGTAGCTTTGGTATTTTGGTACAAGACCCTTGAGAAGCTTCTCAAGAAGTTTCCTTGAGCCACTTTCTTAGAGTGCAAGCCAAGTTAACTAGGAAGCTTCTCAAGAAACTTCCTTCTAGAAGCCGCCTACTTGGCTTGCAAGCTAAGCTAGTTAGAAGTTTCCTTCTAGAAGCTATCTGCTTGGAGTGCAAGTTAACTAGTTGGGAAGCTTCCCAAGAAGCCTCTTAGATGCTTTTGGGATATTTTAGGCTAATTTGGCTTATTCTCTACTTCGTTAGCCTTACTAGCTACATTGCTAAATTCCATACCGTTACATATCCTCCCATCGCTAATTGGTGATGTCCTTGTTGCCATTGAAGCTTCAAACTCCTAGATGGCCGTCTATGCATTTTGGAGGTGAGAAAGAGGTTCCCATGTGGCATCATGAAGAGGATACACTTTCCAAAGGACCTTGTACTCCATATGTTGGCGGCGTTCTCATTGGATGTGGCGACGTGCAAGGATACAATCACTTGGTACTCCTCATGATCATTGATAGGGATTGGGAGAGGAGGAGGTTGGACTCAAGAGGAGAAAAAAGAGGGATTATGAACAAAGGGTTTCAACTTGGAAACATGAAAGATAGGATGGATGCGCATATGAGGAGGCAAAGCAAGTCGATAAGCAACAAGAGAAACAATTTGGGTGACATCAAAAGGTCCTATCCAATTAGAAGCAAGTTTATGAACTTGGGTATCAAGTGGGAGGGGTAGATTACTAGTGGATAACATAATTTTATCACTAACTTCAAAGGTGAGATCACAACAATGATGGTCCGCATATTTTTTTGACGATTCTAAGCAATAACGAGGTGAGATTGGGCTTGTTGGAGAGATTCGGAGATGGTGGTCAAGAAGGTTGAAGTATGGGGGACATGAGATGGAGGAGGAGAAAGAATAGAATCTGGGACAAGCGGATCTTGGCCAAAATTGAGAAAGAAAAGAGAGAATCCGGTGCTTGCCTGTTCAGAATTATTGTATGCAAACTCCGTAGCTGCAAG
Source organism: Lunularia cruciata (assembly GCA_948567375.1). Taxonomy (NCBI): domain Eukaryota; kingdom Viridiplantae; phylum Streptophyta; class Marchantiopsida; order Lunulariales; family Lunulariaceae; genus Lunularia; species Lunularia cruciata. The sequence continues at coordinate 36,564,856 of OX419762.1, read as the reverse complement.
ACATTGATCCAAATTGGTATGGTGAATGTTGACAAAGGTACGAAGCATATCTTCCAAGGTGCAATTTGCATGTTCAGTTTGTCCATAGGTTTGAGGATGATAGGTTGTGGACAAAGCAAGCTTTGTGCCAAGTAGCTAGAAGAGTGCTTGCCAAAACTTTCCGGTGAAGCAAGGATCACGGTCAAAGATGTGGCGTGGCATCCCATGATATTTGAAGACATTATCGAAGTAGATTTGCACCAAGGTTGGAGCATCCACAATATCAACCATTGGTGCCAAATGGATTTGCTTACTAAGCTTATCCACAAACCCCACAATTCTTGTGTGACCTTGTTGTGTCTTGGGTAAGGAGGTGATGAGATCTAAGCTCACATGTTCCCAACAAGTAGTTGGAATGGGAAGTGGCTGAAGGAGTCCACTCGGCTTTTGGTTACTGGCCTTGTTACATTGACAATTCTCACACGATCGAACAAAGTCCCAAACATCTCGTGTCATGTTGGGCCACCACCATTGGCGTTGGAGGGTGCCCAAAGTCTTGTCCACTCCCATGTGACTAACTATTGGTAAATCATGGGCTTCTTGAAGGTGCACAAGTTGAAGATCACCTTTGGTTGGAACATAGATCTGGTCCGCATGGAATAGAAGGCCTTCCTTGAGGAGAAGGAATCTTGTTGTAAAGCTAATCGAAACTTGTTATGGACCTTGAGGTCAATTGACACCGTCGTAATTGCTGTCGTGATGAGAGTAAGAGCCTTCAAATCAGGTCGTCATGATAGAGCATTAGGGATGACATGGAACCAACCTGGTTTGTACTCAAGTTTGATGTCAAACAATTGGAGTTGCTCTTCCTATCGATGATGTTGACTCTTCATGTGCTCCAAGTGTAGGGTCTACAACAATGGCTTGTGATCAGTTTGCATGATCACTTGTTTCCCCAAGAGATAATGCCTCCATACCTTGGTGGCATATACCGTTACAAGTTGTTCCCAATCTCGAGCAGAGTTATTTCTTTTAGCTGTATTTAGTCCAATTGCAAATTATCTTTGCAATTATCCAATTGCAAAGTTAGAAGCATCAAAATCAACCACACAAGGTAGTTGAGGATCATATGGTTGAAGAATGGATCTTATAGACACCATATTCTTTAACTTCTAGAATGCTTCTTCATGCTTGGTGGTCCACTAGAAGCTCAAGTTCTTTCCTAAGAGGTCAATCAATGGTGTAGCCTCATGAATATAATAGTGGATGAAATGTTAGTAAAAATTGACCAATCCATTGAATACCCGTACTTCTATAGCATCCTTTGGGGTAGGCCAATCAGTAATGGCCTTGATCTTCTCTTCTTCCATCTTGATCCCTTCTGATGAGATCTTATGACCCAAGAAGGTAACCTCCTTCTGCCAAAGGCCCACTTTGACTTCTTGTAGTAAAATTTCCATTATCGTAGTCGTCTTAGGACTTCTCGCACATGATTCACGTGTTTTGCCTCTATCTTGCTATAGATTAAGATATCATCCAAGAACACCACCCCAAACCGATCCAATAGTCCATCCAACACCCGATCCATCTGATCCATGAAGATTGTTGGAGCATTAGTGAGTCCAAAAGGTAGAACTCTTCACTCAAAATGCCCATACCTTGTGTGAAAGGTAGTCTTTTGCACATCCTCTCTATCAATAGGAATTTGCCAATAGCCGCTATGAAGATCCAACTTGGAAAAGTAGCGTGCTCCACTTAGTTGATCAAGCAAGTCATTGATCCAAGGCAAGGGATATACATTCTTCACGGTTTACTTATTGAGCCCACGATAATCAATACAGAAATGAAGTCCTCCATCCTTCTTTGGAACAAATAGTACCAGTACTCCCCAAGGAGAGGTACTATGTTGTATGAAGTCCTTCTCCAACAACTCTGTAAGTGTTGTTTGCAACTCCTCCAGCTCCTTTGGTAAGAGCCAATAGATCGGTCTACTCACTAGAGTACTCCTTGGCAATAACTTGATCTTGAAAGGCATACCTCGATCGAAGGGTAATCCCTATGGCAGATCATCCGGAAACATGTCCGCAAACTCTTTAATTGTCAAATCAACTATTGCTTGATGAGTCTCTTGGCCCTCCGCATATTGTTCTTGTACAATCTGCTTGATCCACACCGTAAATACAGATTTATCTTCCTCCAAAGCTTGTTGTATGGATGCTTTACGAACAAACTTCACTTCTAGGGACTCATCTCTCTTCCAAGCTTACTCCCTAGTTGCCTTCTTGGCAAACTTCCCATCTTGGGACTCATCACCCTTCCAAGTTTGCTCTATGGCTACCTTCTCAACAAACTTCTCATCTTGGGACTGACTATTCTTAGGTGTCTTACTCAGAGGTGCCAGACAACCTAATCGGAAATTCCTACCTTGGTATTGTACTTGAATTTGGCATTGGGTCCAATCAAATTGAATGTTATGATGTTCAAGCCAAAGTAGACCCAGAATGATATCATAGTGTAAAGGTGCCACTACAAACCTCATACACTCCAAATACTCCTTCCCAATCTTGAAGGTAATAAGATACAAAGTGCGGAATGCAAAACCCTTTCTACCATCCACCATCATCAAACTACTTCCAATCATTGGCTTGATAGGAATACTCAATTCCTTTGCTACTTGCATAGACATACAATTCTCTGAACTTCCAGAATCAACCAAAATCCTACAACCCCAATTAGATATCGTACCTTGCAAGTGAAGCAAAATTGCATAGGTCAAGCTTTCAATCCCATTGGAACTAATCAAGCTCCTAATAGGCAACTCAAAATCTCCTACTAGGATTTCATTTCCCTGATCACTCTGCTCCATAACCTCCACCTGGGCAACTTGTCGAGGTCGTCCATTCTTGAGTGGACATTCAGCAATGCAATGCCCCAATTGGCGACAATAAAAACAACCACCATCTTGTCGTAGTTTCTCTCTATCTGCCATGCCAAGTGGTCTTCATTGAATGGCATCAATCTCCATTGGTGTTGGCTCCTCCACTTGTGTGTAGAATATTGGTAGGCTTTGTGGAGGTTGAGGTCGAGACCAAGTTGTTACCACCAAGGAATCAAAACATTTGGCCAACCGCATGGCTTCCTCCAAGTGTTGTGGCTCTCGCATGGTTACCTCTAATTTGGTTCTTGCCTTCAAGCCCCTAAAAACTCGATCTAGAGCTTCACCTTCCAATATATCTAGAATTTGCATGATGGTGTTTTGGAACTACGTGATGTAACTTCTTACAAAGCCAATCTGTTTTAACTCTGCCAACTTATCCCGTGCAGCTCGTGTGGCATTTATAGCTTGGAACCGACTAATTATTGCGCTCTTGAATTCTGCCCATGTCAAGATTGATGCAACAATTTTTCATTCAGCTTGCTCCACTTGGAATCTCCACCATAGCTTTGCTACTCCATCCAATTGGCTAGAAGCCAAGAGAATTTATTTCACTCGTCTTGTAGATTGGTAACTTCAAAATAACATTCACAATCAAACACAAAATTCTCCACTGCACCTAGAAGATTCTTGCCTTCAAATACCTTGGGTTTAGGGAATTTGATCCAATCTTCTTGTTCTTGAATTGGTGCTCTCTCCACCTGCTCTTGTCGTTGAAGATCTCGCTCATCCAACAATCTAGTAAGGTGCTCGATTTGTTGCTGTATAACAAGGATAACATTGGGTATTTCCGCCATGGTTGCTACTCTATCACACCACTCCCAATCTATCTAATTTATTAACACATAGAAACAAAACGTCCACCGTTCTCCATAAGTTACAATCGGAAGCACACAAAATTCCTCAAATATGGTGATCATATACAAAAAATCTTGTCCAAAATGTGAGGTGATGAATTGTGTGAAACTATGCATGGGTAGTATTTGGACGCAAAAATCCCAATCATTTGGTGGAAGTGGATTTGGTGGTCATAAATTCCATCCATCCCATTCTTGCTCTGATACCAATGTAAAAGACCAAATCCAAGGAGAGAAATAGGAGAACAAAAACTCACATTGGGACACTTGAATGTAGAAAAACTCCAAATCCTAGCATGAGCTTTGGCTTGGGTATTTATAGGTAGCATACAAGGCCCTTGAGAAGCTTTTCAAGAAGCTTCCTTGAGCCACTTTCTTAAAGTGCAAACCAAGTTAACTAGGAAGCTTCTCAAGAAACTTCCTTCTAGAAGCCGCCTACTTGGCATTAAAAGCTTCCTTCTAGAAGTTACCTGCTTGGAGTGCAAGTTAACTAGTTTGGAGTGCAAGTTAACTAGTTGGGAAGCTTCTTAGATGCTTTTGGGATATTCTAGGCTAATTTGGCTTATTCTCTACTTTATTAGCCTTACTAGCTACATCACTAAACTCCATACTCTTACAATTTCTCTTACCGTTATGTGAGTTAGCACTAACCCTACACATAGCATAGTGTGGAGAGAGAGTGATATAGATGTGATTTTGGATGAGTGATAGAGTTGCATACTCTCATGAGAGAGAATAATAGGCTTGAGACTTGTAGAGGAACTTGGAGGAGAGAGAGCTCTGGCTATACAAGAGAGTGCCATGGTATGCCTAGAGGAGAGGGAGAGCGCACTCAGCAAGAGAGAGAGAGAGCATTCTTTGAGAGACTTGGAGGAGAGGAAGGAGGAGTTGGAGATGAGAGACCAAGAGTAGACTAAGAGAGAGACTTTATCTTTGACTTTGGTGAGAGATGTGAGAGAGAAAGATGATTTGATGAGTGCATTTAATGAGCTCACGGATGGGAGACTGATGGCAGCGGAGGCTTACAGGTTGTAGATATAGAACTATCATTGAGAACTCCAACTCTCTATGGGAGAGTTGGAGAGTACCTAGGTTGAGTTGGGAGATATTGAGTTGATTTGGTCAAGGTAAGGACATCCTTAGAGGGAGCTTATGAGTATGCAAGGGCATTTTTTAAGAGTAAACATTGAGAAAATCTCTAAGAGAGTTTTTTATGCATAGAGAGGCTTGAATTGATTAGTGAGTAGACTTAGATAGACGGACTTGAGCATGAGATCTATAGAGGTAAAAATAGAGCCTTGCTTGCATGGAGTGCCTAGAGGAGAGCAATGTGTACTCTAGGAGCCTACTTGATGTCCACTTATGGATGAGAAACCCAATGGCTGTATATTCCCTAAATATATCTAGAAGAGCTATCAAGTGGTCACATGAAAATAGATATGAATCCTCTATTTGAGTATTAGAAGGAATAAATGATGGAAGATGAATAGCACCATGTGGATAGTTCCTACAATATGGTAGGAATGCACTATCCACTATCGCATCCACATGTGGACATAAGGTAGACTCCTAGAGTATAGTTCGGATCCCTATGACAATCTTTTAGTAACTTGGAGGAGAGAGACTAGGATCTTGAGTATTTGACGAAGAGATGCATCAAAGGTAGGATGCATGATGTAGAGTCAGATCTTCTTTGGAGATATAGTAGTTGCTTGATTTTTAGACCTTTCATACAGCACATGGATGCAGCAGTAGAGCGGATCAGATTAGAGCTCCTCCCACCCAACTTGAGGATATAGATAATGAGGAGGTTTTGATTCATCCATCCATGTCTAGTGACATTCCCCTTGATAGCACCATTGCTCCCTGTCCTTGATATCTCTTGTATTCATGAGTATATTTGTTGACACTAGTCCCATTTTGTACAAGTGTACCATGACTTTATATATATTTATATTTATATAGAAGCCATTCTGGAAACAGGTTATCCAAAACTCATGAAATGAAAATGATCGATAAGCCATATGTACATGATTCACAATGCTAGAGTAGTGTTAAAGCCCTAAGGTAGGATGCATCAAAGGTATAATTGAAAAAAATCAAGAATCATATATGGCCAACAAATGAATAAACCATATGAAATTGCAAGCATCTATGCAAACACCTATGAGAAGTAGGAAACAATATATAAGAGCACGCTAGTAAGCAGTGCGTGAATGATAAAGATGAAGAACGTGGGCTTGAGTTGGGTAGGAACACTGTAGATGCAAGAGATCAAACCATGAATCAGTCAAAGAGCAAAGGAAAAATACTATGGAGGGAATTAGTTGAGGAATGGAGGATTTAAACAATACGAGAGTTATAGGATGATGTGGTTGCAGAAACGGGTCAAGTGTAAGAGGCTAACAAGAGCAAAATGTAAGAGGATAGGATATAAAGTATATCACAACAAGCAATATGGAGATTTGAGTCTTGAGACACTAAACAACAAAGTGAAGCAGAAGGCAGCCATAGTAAACCTCCACAAAAACACCTGCACCTTCATTAGTTTCTCACGTAGTGCCAAAGTAGCCGATCAATTGTTAGTACCCCTTGTATCAAGTTTTTGCTCAAAAACTCATGAGTGCCAAGGCAAACTCGGTTGCTTCCAACAATACCACTCAAAATAATAAGAAGCCACTGGAAGGCTACAAAAACAAACAATGGAGCTTATGCTCCCCTAGTAGAGTAGAAATAGGAAAAACATAACCAAAAACAAAATACTTCATTGGTACCTCACACAATGCCTCACACAAGTAGCTAAGCAATTGTTATTACTCCTTGTATCTAGTTTCTACTCAAAAACTCATGAGTGCCAGGGCACACTTGGTTGCTTCTAACAATGCCACTAAAAATAATAAACAGCAAGTGAAAGGCTATAGAAACAAACAAATTGAGCTTATGTTCTCCTAAAAGAGAAGAAATAGGAAAAATGTAGCCAAAAATAAAATAATCAACAAGCAAAGGAAAAAAATAACATCAAAGGTAGGAGAGTGTAAGGGATTCAAGATATCCCTTGAAAATGCCTGCAAGGACAACATTGATTAGTATTTGCACCAAGGAAAACTTGGTAAATTTTACTTATGAAGCAAAATCATGGATAGAATAATAAGACTACACCAAAGAGCAAACCATGAACAACCCAAGAGGAGTTAGTAGGAAACAAAGGAATGAGAAAAGTTGGTTGAGTGTCAAACGGAGAGCTTGAGAGCAGAGAGTAAGGCAGAATGGACAAGCACAGAAGGTGGAACTATTGAGGGAGGAACAAATGATGACCTAAACGAGCAGAAAGTAGAGGGAAGGGAGAGGGTTTTTGAGGGAAGGATTCCCTCGAGTGCTTAGAGGCCTCAAGAACTATGAAGGAAAGGAGCTATTGGGCAAGATGGTTCCACATGTTAGCCTATCAACAGAAGGGGTATAAGTTTGTGTGAGAATTGAAAGGTTGGACAAAGAGATGTTTTGGAGACTAAAACTAGTAGGGATGCACTATAAGTCAATAGACTGAATAGAGTATATCACTGCATATCATTGTAACTACTCTATCTATTATTCTACTTGTATTACTGGATAGAGTATATCACTATAATTACTCTAAACCAATGATCAAAATGAGAGAAAAATTGAGAAAGATGGTTGAAAATGAAATAAATTTTGTGATGTTAGGATGAGCAAAAGAAGGATCTAGAAGAAAAAAATATATACTTGGTGAAGACCTAGAAATATAACCAAGATTAGTAAAGACAAAGGCAAAGAAATCAAATGAAATCAAAACAAGCAATAAAAAACACATATTGGAAGCTAAGAAAGGAAAATGAGCCAAAAACCTACTGCAAAATGAAAGAAGAGAGGGAGATGGAAGGAGGAAGTTTGAAGAGAAAGAGAGCCTTGGATTCTCTTTATGATTAGGTGATTAGCCATATAGATTAGAGTAAAATAAACATATATAAAGACAAAAACACATGCTATTTAAAGAGACCTAAAAGAATGGAGGAGTGGAACAAACAAGGGGTCTTAGATGATGTGGCTATAGAAATGGGTTGAAGTGTAAAAGGGAATAAGAGTGAAGCATAAGAGGACAGGATATGAATAATATCACAACCAACGTATGGACGTTGGAGTCCGGAGACACTAAACAGATAAGGGAAGCAAAAGGTGGCCATAGTAAACCTCCACAAAAGCACCTACAACTTCATTTGTGCCTCACGTAATGCCAAAGTAGCTGAACAATTGCCAGTACCCCTCATTTTGAGTTTCTACTCAAAAACTCATGAGTGCCAAGGCAAACTTGGATGCTCCCCTAAAGTGCCGCTCAGAAGCAATGAGATCCAAAAGGCATCAGCAAAAGGAACCTCCTTGCTAGAAAACTCAATGCTGCACAAGAAGGGACGAGCGGGGAGCCAGAAAAACTGCAATGCTTCACAAAAAAGAACTAATGGGAGAAACCCAAGCAAACCACAAGCTGGGAGCAAAAAACTTGAATGTTGCACAAGAAAGGACAGCGGAAGAAACCCCAACAAACCCAAATAGGAGAAACCCTGGCGATCAAAGAAGCAAGTAAGAGCACTAAAAAGGAAATTAGGGGATCTTGCAACAGGGCAAACCATTAAGGCATATGCAGCCTCGTGTTAAGTGAAGAACCAGGTGGGCTACTTGTCCATAAGCAAAGGCCACATGTCCATAAGCCTTCAATGAAAATCCAAATTGCAGGAAAAATCCAAAATAGTGGTAATTGTTATATAAAAAACACTTCAAGAGGCAAGACGGTATACAATTCTAAGGATGGATATATATATATATATATATATATATATATATATATATATATATATATATATATATATTAGGAGTTCTACTTGAGTTCTTCTTTGATGTATATATTTTCTATTGGGTTCCCATCAGATTGAATCCCATATTGTTCATGTTTGAGCCTACCAATAGTTCTTTTCCCATAAGCTTGTATACCATACGGTTATCCATGAGTCCTACTTGATCCCTGCATTTATATATAACTGATAGTGAGTATAACAAGTACTAGTACTCTGTTTGGTTTATTTATAAACATGTGGTCCCACACTGCCCATTGCCCTTCTCCTTCACAATACCCGAGGCCACTCAAAGCACCCAAGGCATTCCTCTCAAAAATCCCACTCCCCCTTCCACCTCTTCCTGCCCTTCTTGTTCCCTATTCCACTCTTTGGATTATTGTTTTCATTTCACTATTGCTTGTTGCTCGTTCAACTTTACTTTGTGCACTTTTGACCCCATTTCTATGGCAAATGATATACCCTTTTCTTGTGTCCTTGGATTTGCTTCCTATTATCTTCATTGGGTGTCAAACTACTTTCTCCTTCTTGTGCTTTCTGACTTAGCTTCTTATCATTTCTTTGTTGATTTCACTCACTTAATTTATTACCTTCTTCATTTGTTACATCATCAAGTACTTCTACTAGTTTTTATTTGCTTTTGGCACTAACATTTGTTTACTTTCAGGCTTTAACTACGTATGTCTTGAGTCCCTTACTTATTCATGATCACATTTTCATTTTCTTTATTCGGATGCTGATTTATTTGCATCATGTAGTTGTTACGCTTACTATTGTTGTTGCCTATTGTTTGGATTTTAAGCTTCATATGTTATAGCTTTTCCCTTACCCTAAGGTTCACTATTAGAAGCAATCTAGTTTGCCTCGGCACTCATGAGTTTTTGAGCAAAACTCAATACAAGGAGTATTGATAGTTGGTCAGCTACTTTGGTACTACGTGAGGCATTGATGAAGTCGCAAGTGTTTTCATGGAGGTTTACTATGGTTGCCTTTTGCTTCCTTTAGTTTTTTAGCGACTTAGGATTCCAATGACCATAGCATTGGTTGTGATAAAATTTATATCCTATCCTCTTACGCTTCACTCTTGTTACCCTATTACACTTTAACCTGTTTCTACAACCACATCATCTTAGAACTCTTGTTCTGTTCCACTCCTCCATACCCTTAGTAATTTACTCCCTAGTATTTTCCCTTTGCTCTTTGACTGCTTCTTGCTTTGACCTCTTGTATCTACAGTGTAAACCCTAAACCCTAAACCCTACCCAATTCCAGACCATGTTCTTAATCTTCATTCACACACTACTTATTAGCAGGCTCTTACATCACGTTTCCTATTCCTTGGTATTGTTTGCACAAATGCTTTCAATTTCACGTTCGTTACTAGTCCCTTGGTCATCTATTATTTTCAATTTGTTTCAATTATGCCTTTGTTGTAGGTTACATTCAATGCATTCTACCTTAGGGATTTAACACTACTCTAGCATTGTGATTCATGTACATATTGCTTATCAATCATTTGCACTTCATGAGTTCTAGATAATCCGTTCCCAAAATGGTTTCTACTCTCTCATATATTGAACTTTGAACATGAACAATATTGTATCCAAGCCTATGGGGAAACTATATATATACATCTCTTTGTATCTCTTTTCCATGTGACATTTCATGATATGAATCATTGCATGAGTTCATTTGAAACCTTTTGTCCATTATGACTTGTCCCCAAAGTCTACTCGTATACTTCATAATATGAAACCTCTTGTCTCACTTTACATGAGTTGTTACTATGAAACTTGCTTTTGCACTTAGATACCCCACACAAATATTTTAAATCCATGTGAAACTGATCTCTTTATCACAATATCCACACAAAACCCTCACAATACCAAATAAACCTGATATCTTTGTCATGATCCCCTTGCAAAACCCGTGTGATACTAGATAAACTTGATCTTTGTCACAATCTCCTTGCAAACCTGCAAGATACCAGATAAAAATGATGGCTTCATTGTGATAACCTTGCAAAACCAGGGAAATCAAGGTGCTTTATCACAAAATTGGCATGAAACTTGGTAAATTGAGATCTTGTATTTTGAAACTTGGTGGAAACTTGCAGAATTCCTAGGTCTCAGTGCTAAACCACCACAAAACTACCGTGAAATCAATTAATTTGAGTGCTTCCCTTTGAGTATCACTCAGAACTGACCCAAATTCACATCCATTATACAACCAACTCATAACATGCTTAACATTATAGTGTGTAAATGTGAAAATGAAGTACTTTATATCGATAGAAAATGCAAAACAATCATGGAACTCACAAGAGACAATGATAGTGAATAGAGAATGACAATGAATTGTTTTGGCCAAGCATTTCCTAGGGCACACCACTATTGCTATCATTACTTGAATTGTCAATAGGATTACTATCTATGTCCACAAGAGTATTGCTACATCTACTACACCTCAAAGGAAAAATAGAAAAAAGAGCTTTATGTTTAGAGTTAGAGAAAAGGATATTACTATCTATGTCCACAATAGTATCTAGATGGGGCATGATACTCATTATACTTCTGATCTCTTAGAGTGTCTTCCTCGCCTTAGCCATTTGTAAAATCATAAAATGAAACCTTTTGGATTTGGAAGATCTTTCTTTAGTTCTCTTCTTCTCTAACTTGCAGAATAAAGTCCTCTCCTTAATTATCCTTTTCTCTAACTCTAAACATAAAGCTCTTTTTTCTATTTTTCCTTTGAGTCGTAACGTCTCCATCTTGGTCACCTTTTGAGCTTTTATTTCTACCAAAGCTGCATCTCTCATTTTGCCTCTACAAACTTGCTCCTTAAGTCGGTCATATTAGAAAGATCTTGGGCAAAGACTATTGATGACAAATGTGTCTTTGAAGCAAGTGTCTTTGTCCTAGTTGACATGGACGGTATCTTTGTGGAAGAAGAAGGCATCTTGCCTCTAGAGACCTTTCTTTGCTTCACAGATCTAGAGTCTCATTCACTTGTATCCCATTCCTCTTCCATATCATCCTCATGGTCTCTCTCTCTCCCGGCTTCCCTCGTAAGTGGTTCCTCATCTTCAAAGGTATTTGATTGACATAGAAAGTAAAATCTTGTCCTCTTGCACCTTTGATAGAAAGTAAACTCTTGTCTTCCTGCACCTTTGATCTGATCTCATCCTCTTGCCCTTGCACATGCTTCTCCTTGAAACCGTGAGATAATGGTACATATAGAAATGACTCTCATGTGTGCTACGAATAGAAAACCACTCCATGCTAGGACCACATAACCCATATATGGGTATTTTGTAGAAACAATCCTCAGATAGAAATTCAAACATAACACAAGATCCCATATCCTCCAAAATTTATTTTCAACTCATAAGGATACTAGTGCGGGTGAAGCAATGTTAGCTCTAGAACCAAACATAAGATCCATTCTTGAATAATGTGGACATTGATGATTTAGTTTATCATTAATGGTTTTCCATCCTTGCTTGATTTCTTTTTGATTGAGCACTTCTCTTGTGCATTTTATCTTTCCATTTCCGGCAGACGTAGAAGAAGCCATATATCAAGCCCACTTCTTTTGCAATCTATCTACTGTCATAGATTCCAGAAAACCTCTCCCAAGCTTTTAGTGGCCATATAATGTAGTGCTCTTTTGCACATGTTTCTTACTATTCCCTCCAAGTATTTTCTTGAAATGATTAGAGTCTTCTAGCAACCCAAGATTTGACTATAATAGTGAGATATCATTCTAAAGCTATTGTCTTCACCTCCTTTGGATTTCACACCAATAGATTTCAATTTGACACCTTCAAAAGAAAGGCCATACAATGGGCTTGAGGAAACCATGGCAAGAAGAGCTTGAAATTTTAATACATGAGAATGCAAGGCAAAGCAAGATCTCTTGTGAGAATGTTGAGGATTTAAATCTGAAAATTGAGAATGCAAGGTGCAACAAGACTTCTTGGGAGAATACGTACAATTTAAATATGCGATGGTAGAAGCAAGTACTATAAAATGCTCAATATTATATATATCATGCAAAGCAAGATCCTATAATTAAACTATCCTATGAGGATGTGAACTTGCTAATGGGAATGGAACCCCCCGTATTAAGTGGTTGGGGGTGAGTGCATTCCATAGCCATTGGTCTCGAATCTTGAATTTTCATTTCCTAAGCCGGTGCAGTTACTTCTTTTCTCCACTCACACCCATGAATGCACTCTTCCATACTTCTTGCCTTCCACTAACCAAATTTTACTTTTTCATTGAAACTTCCCATGTCCAAGAATAAAAAACTAACAAAAACAAATCAGATTAACCTCTACCTTGCTCACAAAAGTGAGAATTTGGAGGGAATAAGATAAAATCTCTTGTATTAGGGGAGTTTTGATCATGCGAGAATTTGAGGAGTGGATCGGGCAAATAAATTACACATCTCTTCTAGTCGAAGCAAAGTTCCCAAATTCAAAATCTGCCCAAATTCTCCCTCGCTGTCGATCATTTCACCTCTTTGCTTTCATGTTCCAGATTTTTTGGATCATAAGCTAAATAGTATGACCTACTTCATTACCATGAGTCACAATTCATATCAACATAGTCAGTGGCTCGGTTCCATAGCATTAAGACATAAGTAGATCAAGAATGAAGTCAAATTTTCACTGGAGTTCCTGATGAACTCCGAGCTAAGCCTCATGAATGAAAAATGAAAATATGTCACTGAAAAGTTTCAACTGGGAAAGGCAAAGTTTCTTTCATTCCCTAGTTTACCTCAAGATTTATCTCTCGAATCAACAATGAAAACATACAATTGACAGTTCCAAACAATCGGAGATACAGAGAGGTGTATGTATCAGGATAGTATAAGACCAAGAGACACTGGAACCAATACTATGGTGGACACGTAGGCGTCAGACACCTGGCGACCGTAGGACGGCTACCCAATCTTCTCATGCTGACCAGGTGCCTTCTGCAATCTCAGTCATTCCAAACGCTGGTACTGTAGTGAGTAAACCTGCGGTGGGGTGGTGTTGTGAACGTATATTAAAATATACCCGTCGTCGTGCTGTATTAGCCCGATGGGACCGTCCGACGGGACCTCGGTGGCCGTTAGAGTTTCACAGGGAGAAGGGGGGAACCGGGGCCGATCTTGCCCTCGCGTGAATTCACGGAAAGGAGAACTTGCTATGTGTGAATTCAGCTCAGCGTGGATATTCTCTGTTTAGAACGAGAAATCAAGAGAATGCAAACTGAAATTTGGTCGTTAGAGTTTTCCCAGAAAATCCAAATTGTTTCAACTAATATATTCGCTCGTTGGCTAAGAGTATCTGCCTCTATTCTGTTTCTAGTATAACTTTTATATGTTCAAAGTTTAAGAGACCCATTTAAGATTTAAGAGGTGTACATGTTTTGAATTTTGGTAGTGTCTTCTCATTCTGTTCGTTATTTTCTAAAACGTTTAGGAAATTCTTTTTCTAATTCCATTTTTATGCATAATGCAAGAAATCTTTTATTATTCATTAGTTCTTGCATAGAGTACAAAAAAATGAATTATTTTCCTTTACATAGATACATTTACAAAATATATACATAATAAAAGAAATAGAAAAATTATGCAAATGAAATAATTTATCAAAAGATCATAGAACATTACCCTCATAAGTAATTTTTAAATTTTAGAGGATAATTATTTTCTGAATCTTTATCATAGAGTGCTTATAAATTACACAAATAGAATTTGTTTTTGCTATCTTTTCTACAAGTTCTCTAAATCCAACCTATGGAAGACTTCTCTTAATACCGATCCTATTTCATGCTTAGAATAGATCTAATAAACCAGTAATTGGTACAAAGCCTAAAAGATTTCTTTTTCTTCGAGGATATAACTTTGAAGCAAAAGCTTTGAAGCAAGGCTCCTCCGTACACTAAATTTCTTACAATTTTATTTCAAACTATGTTAGCAGACAAAGGAGTACGAAACTATATTTTCATTCTTTGTAATATAAAATTACATTAAATAAAATTTATATTATGATAGAATACTATGCATCTTTTGTGCTGTGTGATAAGATAACATCTAATTTGGAATATTGTGTTTGTGTTGCTAAGGTGTGATTATTTTGAGTGTTTTTTAAAGCATTGCTCTTAACCTTGACTTAAGTACGTCTATAATAACACTTATACTGATTAGAACTTTATATTCTAGCATCCAAATGAAATAATGAATTGATAAACAAAAATTGGTGAATAAAAAATATAAATAAGATAACAGGAAGGATAGAAAGATCCCATTAAGCTATACAAGGATAAAATTAAGAAGTTGGGTTAAGAAGAAGTACTAAGTCCCAATGGTATTGGATGAATAAGAAAACTATTCCTGTTATACATTAAAAAAGTCAAAGTTATGCAAGATCAAAGTTATGATCTGCACTTTGCAGCATCTATAGAACTATCACCTAATGTGATTATTCTACTATGGAATATAATGTCTTTGTACCTAATGTGATTATTCTACTATGGAATATAATGTCTTTGTACCTAATGTGATTATTCTACTATCGATTATAATGTCTTTGTAGAGCAATAGACACACAATATCTAAAATTAACTACCAAATAAGAAAGTGAAAGTGAAAGTGAAATTCCTTGTTCTAGAGTATAACAATCTTGTGATATAATCATTTACAAATGTTTCAAACACCATATTCATAGCTTCATATAAGTTAACTAGATAATCAAATTAGCAAACTCGTTGCATACTCTTATATTTTGAGATCTTTGTTGTTGCAATTCTACTCTTTGCCATTTAGGATCATGTGATCATCCTCTTCAAAACTATATTACATGTGGGATCTATAACAATATCTACCAATGTACCTTATCATCTTGGATTTAATAAAATTTTGTCTTAAAGTGTGTTGTTTGAAAACCATCCCAATACTTTCTTCAAGTGTAGTATCCGGTCTATCATGCTATGACAAACACTATATCTCCCTCAATATCATGGGTAGTTATCCTCTTTCTTACTAGACACAACAAGTCATATGAATCCCTATTGCATCTAAGATACTACTACAAGCATAAGAGAGCATGAAAAGGAAAATGAATGAAACAACCTAAGCAAAACATATTGTCAATATAGAGAAAGTAATTGGTGAAAGTTTGAATTCCCAAATGTAAAGTAAAGCTAAGATCCATGAACTTACACTCTTGTCAAAGCAAGAAAGTACAAAAATTTAATCCACTTAAAAGATAAAGAGATAAAAGATGGAAAGTAATCTTAATTGTCTCCATTATATATGGAAAAAAATATCTACTCCATCTCAATCACATGTCTCCAAGATTATTTATCAACAAGCACAAAATAGGAGGAAAACAAAGGAAATAACAATATACAACTACTTGGGTACTTGGTACTTTGGGTAGTTGTACAATATAAAACTACCCAAAAGTATTACAAAAGTCATCTCATCTATAAATATTAGGCTTACACTTCCACATAAGATTAAGAGAGATATTTATCTCTGTGCTATTTGTCCTTTATCACACACTTAAAATGTTTATTCTAATGATATCACCAAAGACTTCCATACTTATCCTATCAAATGATCTTAAATATGATGGAAAGATTGTACAAGAGTGAATCCACAAAGTAGATAGATCAATCAATGAGCAACACTAGACGAGAGTATATCAAATATCACTTATGGATATCATAATAGACAAAAGTCATCCACTTAAAGAATATTTTCTGCTAGATGACATCCAAAAAGCATACTATAATCTTGAAACACTACTAGCACTTTTAGAATGCATGAGCTATTTCTAAATGTGATATTCTTGAATATTTATATAAACATTTAAAGTAGAATATGCTCTAAACTTTGGCAACTTTATTTTTAAGCCTATAAAAGTAAGCTTAGTACTCAAGTGGTCAAAGTTTTGCTTAATCTGGTGTACAAGGCCAGTAATGGGTGTATCACTCATCAAGGAAGAAAAGATACAACCTAGGATGGAAAAAGTAATAAACAAGAGAGCTAAAAATAAGCTATGGTGAATAAAAGTTTCTCTAGGAGACTTGGTTGTTTTGTGATGGTAATGTGATTGATGAAGAATGATGAGTACCTTGTGATAAGCAATGTTATAAACAAAGAGAAAAAAAAGGAACCATATAGACCACACAAAAATAATAAGAAGAAAAGGAAGCTTATAGAAAAATTGTGGATATGGAAACTAGTCTCAAGAGACTCCAAAAAATAACCCACATAGGATGCTAATTACACTACAATTCAATTGGTA
This sequence comes from Lunularia cruciata, assembly GCA_948567375.1. NCBI lineage: Eukaryota > Viridiplantae > Streptophyta > Marchantiopsida > Lunulariales > Lunulariaceae > Lunularia > Lunularia cruciata. The sequence goes on along the minus strand of OX419762.1, from coordinate 36,547,912 downwards.
TACTTGTAAAAGTCATTGAAAAATCAATATAACATGTATAATCTCAAATATCAAGATATTGATGAGGTCACCAACCTCACATGAGTATTCCAATTAATAAAATCATAATCTTATGCATCTTTCCTATATGGTAAGGTAAAGAATCTGCAATACACCAAGCATGGGGTATTTGGACTGCTCTAAGTGGTCCCATGTAATAAATGAAACCACAACTAATAAAAATTTAATGATAATAACACAAGATACTTCATCTTATGTTTTTCCATACTTTTAGAATTACAACCCACTCATATTGCATCACTTGTATGATTAAAATTTTAGTTTCTCAAAATCATAAATTTTGTAATTTCTGTTTTTTAAAATAAATTTCAAGTTAAGTACTAATAGAATCATAATATGAAAAAAGTAACATCAAATCTCAAAATAAAATAGTTACTAAGACAATCAAAATCTTTTTATATTCATATTTTTTCCAAAATTTTCTACAACTAGTGATACCAATACACCCATACTTACTTGACATAAAACCAACTATATGTAAACTGAAATTTGTCATGACAAAACAAAGAAATCATTGACAAAGAATAATCTATATTACTTTGAGGTGCACTTCACTAATATTTGGAGCAATTCTCCATCCACTTCAAGTTGAACTGTATTTTTCTTGAAACATATCCTCTTAATTGTTAGAGATCCGAGCAATTTGAATATCAACCAAATTAATCAGTTATTATGAGCTACATAGACCTAGATTCAGATTGAGAGATGGTTAGATCTACCAAGACCACCTATCCTCATTGGGTGCAAGAAAATGTATTTACTCTCACGTATGATTACCGCACCTTACATGATGTGGTGGTGGCACCGAACCCCACTACACGTGGGAGCTATGACAACCATTGTCTTTATGGGCAAGGAGTACCACTACACAACTTGACTATCATCTTTGATACCTTTGTCCCTCAAGTGATTGAGATTTTTGGGTGCATACCTCACCATGTTGATGGTCTCCTCAAGGATGCAACACGATGTTCTTTGTAGAGGAGAGAGGCACTGGCTGTCTCTCTAGCCATGGTCACATCCTATTAGCAACAGTGTAATGCTTTGTAATGCTCTCAAGCATTGGATTCTTCATCAGTGAGCAATTGCAATAGGTACACCGAGCATGGCTAAGGTCCTCCCTCCACTTACCAAACATAACTTGGAGGACCTCTACCACACAATTTAGGAGTAGACCACCTCTTCCTTGTTTTCTTTGGTGCTTGTTGTTGGACTACTTTTTCCTTGGGTTCCTTTGGGCTCTATTGGTATTTGTCTTTGTTTTTGGTAGTTTGTGACTATTGGGTCTTGCACTCTTCTTTCCTTTTGCACTTGTTTGTGCCATGTACTCCTTTATCCTTTTTGTTTATATATATGAAAATTGCCAAGAATCAAAATACATATAATCTCCATCTGTTTCAAATTTGCTCTACCTCGGTTTCTTTGCGCAGCGCCGCACAATTCTCACCTCCTAAAATTGGCACCTTGAAATCTATATATGTGTAATACTCCAAAGACAAGAGAAGAGAGAGAAACACAAATTGCACACTCAACATTCGGTGCCCCAAAGGAGCACCTTCTCTTTATTATATAGACAAAGAGGATCTACTCCAAGGAAACTCCACCATAGGATTAGGCACACAGATAGGTGACATGTCAGCAAGCTACACACTTGGATTACTTACTTGGATGGGTGATATGTTGGTCTAGGTCCTATCTGGTTGGTCAAACAAACTTTGACCAAAAGGAATCTTTTAGTGAATCTTCATGTAGGAGTCTCAGAATCATATGAGTAAGGTACCGTTGGAAAGATCTCAATGAGACAAACCAAAGTATTTGGAAGGGAGAAGTTATACATTTTTGAGGCCTAATTCATCCGTTTAGGCATCCAAAATTGCCTCCAAAGATTTCAGGCATATTTGGGTTCCTACTCTATTATTAAAAGTCTCCTTTTGGTGATACCTCTTTCTAATCTGTTTAGTCCATATGTGTAACATTCTTCCAGATATTACCAAACCAATTCTCACTTTTAAATCATATATCTAGCTATTGGTTCTAAGGTTTTCAAGTCTATTTTGATTTCTACTCTATTAATAGAAGTATTTTTTTGGTGATATTTTTATCTTATCTATTTTAATTATCATGTATAATATCATTCTAGATGTTACCAAACCAAATTTCATATCTAGATCATATGGTTAACTCTTGGTATTATAATACATTGATATAAATAAAAAAAGGCGATAATATAGAATAACAAGAAGTATAAGAGGATTCTCAAAAACCGTACAAAAATGAAACATATAAGGGTAAAATTGAACTAAGCTCCAATAGTATTGCTATGAAAAGTTACCTATTACACCTAATATATCATAGCTATAGCTATGCAAGTCATATAATCTATAAACAATCTAATATACAAATGAGTACTCAACATGGTAAAATAATCTAATCAAACCACTTGGGTACGGGAAACAATTGACATCGTTCGATGTGCAGGTTAAGCAGTCGTCGAGCGGATGAATTCTCCAAAATTTCATGCTTTTGAACGATCAATTCGAAACAAAATAGAGAAAATATTCCCTGGGGATGTGCGGGCGATTTTTGGAATTTTGGAATCCCTCGATATTTGGAGTAAGGTCTCTGTGAGTTAAAGGTGAACTCTTTAGAATTCACTGTTTCTGAACGACAATTTAAGGAAGACAATTCAAAGAATCCTCGTGCATCGGAAAAAGAATTACCATGTTCTACCTGAAGTACTTCATATTATAATGAATATTTACAAGAGCAAAATCTAAATGTTTGGGAATTTAAGTACTCATCGCGGACTGACTAAGTCTGCGTCAAACCATGGGTTATTCTTCAGTCTTTCTGCCAACTCGGGTTGCTGTTAAGTCGGAGTGCAAAAGTTGGGGGTATTGTTAGATCCATCTCTGATGAAAGTTATTAGCACTCCTTCCGTGCGTGCAGTCCGTAGACGTATATCCAATCATTGACTTTACATGATAGTGTCGTACTGAAGGATCACGTACTTCTGTACGTGATCCTCCGTTGCAAATTCTTTGGATACAGAGCTAACGGACACGATTCAGGGACATCCAGCTTAAATGTAGCACCTCTTATGCAAAGCGTCATTCGTATGTATGTCCGGTAAGGAGCATATCCACCGTCTTGGGGGCGACCATGGTGACTTTGTCGACGCGCTTGGAGGGCGTGGAGGGAAGGACACGTGGTTGATAGCTAGTCGAGTCAAGGAGCTGGAAGCTCAATAGACGCCGGTGAAACTCCAGGGCAGCTGGATTGGTCCGATTCAGATATCCCTGGGCGGTACTATGCGAGTGGGGTTACCAGCTTCTGTCGGTATCTGTCGACTGGCATGCAGTTTTACGTAGAAGACCAATGGACCTCCAGCTCGCCAACTTCGTATTGTATATCGGCACAGATGGAATCCCTGTGTTTCCACCTTGGCCGTGTGTCTATTTGGTCTCCCGCCGGGAACAGGAATTTAACGTGATGAATTGTTTAATAAGTGTTTGGTGTGTGTGTGCGTTGAACATTGTTGTGGTATTTAACCTGAATTGGGAGGCTTCGCACATCCAAGACCAAGATATGACAACGTCCAGAGTTCATAGAGAATGATTAACTGCACTTGAGAATTACATGGTTTTTCCAGGGTCCACATGAAAGCGGTATCTATAATCACTTGGCGCAGGCACTCTTTCATAATAAAGATCCCCACACTCCTAACGGCCCGATGACAAAATAGAATACCTGGAAGAAAAAGAAAGAATACAAGTGCACATAACGACGCAAATGGAGAAATCGAGTTGGATGCCTAAGCCAAAAGGGCCCAAGAGTCAGAGTAGAACCAATGGCCTAAACTTTACATGAAAACATAGAAGAGAAATAACAGCCAAGTAGTACATGAAAATATAAATAATGTAATCTACAAAGTAAGCTACTCCTGAACTTCATGATATAGATTCTCCAAGGTAGATGAAGAGGGAAAGATTTAGGCATAACGGGAGCTCCTACTGCCCATGCCCATAGATGAAAACCCAATACTTAGTGATCGATGTAAAGTGATGAATATAGGTTGATAAATATAAAAAGTGAACATGGTTAATGAGATAGCTAATACTCTTCTCCTCCATAAGCAATTCAGTGCTACCTCCGAAAAAATTACTATTAAAATGGTGATGGAGATGGCCAAATATCTCCACCTAGGAGGACGAAGGTGTCCAGAGAGAAAACAAGTCGGGTTGAGTAATGAGTTTAAAGATCATGTTAAAGACTTTCCTCTAAACATGAAAGATTTTTATTGCTAGAAAAGAGTATCCTGTAATATCTCGTTCAAGTGTTAAAATATCATAGGAGATCCCCTCGATAATACATAGCAATCCTGAATAGATTAGAATTTCTTGTCGACTCGATTAAGTTCTTAAGATGGAATCTAATTGAATGATTCTTAGAAAATATATCATTATATCAATTTATATATATCGTTGTCATGATATAAATAATTTTAGGTTATTGCATTACAGAAGTTGGATTTCTGAATAATTGGAGTCATTCTCAAAATTTTAATAATCTAATCCAATTCCCTATTGGGATTTTTTATGGCTAAATTACAATAATTAAAATGAAATATTATAAAATTATATGTTGAGATTATAACTATCTCTTTGTTTTGCATAATAGAAAATCATAAACATAAACAACCGGTCTAATCTAGTTAATTGTTATACATGGAATCAAAATCCTTTCATATATTCTAAATAGGTGGCACATATAGCCAATGGCACTATTAATTATATTGAATTTTATTATATGCTGTCGAAATAACTTACTGAGACTCAATAATTTTCTCGGCATTTCTCTGTGTTCTTTAAACGTGGGGGTTTTGATACATTACCGTTAGTTCCAACTTAAAAAATTAATCTGAATCTAACCTAAATGTATTTAAAAAGTTTTTTCTTTGTGTATACTTCACTCTAATTTTAACATCATTTTTATTCTAATGATCTTATTTTAGATTTAGAAAGTGAGCTTTAATTTTAAGTTAACTATGACCAAGAATTATGCAATAGTTTTCTTTAAACTTGATCAGATGGAAGCCAGACTTTCCGCAAAAACCTTATTCACCAAAAAAATGGAAATATGGTTTTGTACAATTATAAAAATATGTATCTTAGCGCCTAATGGTATTTTCTACGAGAGTGTATGGGAGGAAAAATGACCATAATGAAGTTAACTTGACTATGATCCTTATATAAAGTAATACAATAAAGGTATTATATTGGTATATCGGTAATATTTATATAAAGTATTACAATAGAGGATTTCAAGGTAAATGAATTTATGGGTTGCCATTAAAATTAAGCTTATGGGTTCCGGACGATGGATCTCGGAAAATCCTATAATCTGAATTCGAACTATATAATCTTAATATGCCTTAAATATTCAAAATCCTAAAGTTTTAGGAAATACTTCCTTTTGTAATCAAATCCTCTTTATGAATATCCAAGAAATATTTTATGCATATCGTTAGAAGTCCATAGAATCAAACGATACAAAATCCAGAACCCCTTAATAATGTAAAATGTGAAAGTTATGAATTTTTTAACAAAAATATTTATAAAGGAAGTATCCAAAATATTATGCTTAAGATAAATATTCTCCAAAATATTCCATTTTAGTTTTAAATTTTCATCATTCATCATTCATCATTCATGTTGCTCGGTGTATCGGTTTGGCTTAGATATTGTTGTGACACTGGTTGATTTGAAGTTGGGCATGCTACGCGGGGATTCTAAAAATAATTTTGCTAAGTGGTGTATTTTGGAGAATATGTTTTTTAATTTAGAAAAAAACTCTCTTTAAATTTATTTATGGATATCAGAAATGTAAAAGAGGAAAAATTTTTAATTACTGTACTCACAAAAGTTTTAGGGGCGATATAATTTTTAATTTACAAAAATTTGACTAAACTTGTTCCTATGGATTCTATGAGTTGCCAATGACCCCGTTAAATTTCTGGGTCATGGTACAATTTACAAGGTTCCAGATATTGCCGATAGAAGTCAAATATTTATACTGCATATCTTCACAGAGTTTACATAAAGGAATATACATGAGTTTTATGGGTATCCGTCAACATATATTTGAAACCCCCTAATGCTCCATTGTGATGATTAGGTAGGTAGTTTAGGCTACGTTGGGCTTGTCGAAAGTTTCACTTCATACATAAGTAGGATATACTAATTAATCCGAGCTTCAAAGTTACTTTCTTGTGCTAGGACGGACGATCAACTAAAATTGCAGGATATGCAACTGCTCAAGTAAGTGAATATTTTGGTGAGATATGGAATATGGTCTGATAATATATGGGATAAAATCACATGTAACTAAATTTTCTTTTTGACATGGATATAAGATACATGGAATTTTATATTAAGTGACACAACTTCTTTTCATAAACCTTATTTACAGCAATGTCACAAGATGAACTTCGTTATGCTCACGCTACTGATCGGTATCAAAGTTCTTGTTAGAATGTTGGTGATGATAAATTGCTTAAATGACTGACAAAAATGTGGCAATTCTAATGTTCAGTAGAGATTTAAAATTCAACTCAGACATTTTTTTTGTATATATAAGAAAACCCAGTTCAAGTACCAATCCAGAATTTGGGTAGTAATATTGAATTCCTAAAATAATTATATAGTTTTAAATTTAATATTCCAAGATGTAAATAATACTATCATCCAGGCATTTAACTATATACGTAATACGGTGTGAAAAATAAAAATTTTAGAATGTTCCGGAACTAAGAAACATATTTAAGTTTTTCCCAACGGACAAATTGGATAGATTGAGATTACTACTTATGTAATTTATGAATGTAAGTACTAGGCATTTTATATAGTGGGACCCGTCTAAATACACCACACATAAGAACAATTTGTCCTTAGAACCAGGTGGATTATTCGCGGGAGAAATCAGTGCAAACTGCCCTCTGATTGGTTCACTATATATTAACTTAAATTATAATCATCAATACCTTCTCACCCAAGTAGTAGATTTTCTTTTTCCTTTATTCTTTCGGGTTACTTTACTGTTAAATGGAGTATAAGTACTCCCATGATTCTATGAAAGTTCGGTTTACCATGCATTCTAGTCCAATTCTTATATTTTCTCGTATCTTTCTGATCTTATACATGCTCAACAGGCATGAGGTCCCAACTCCGTAGCAAACTCAACGCTCGAAATTTTCTTCTATGTCACCGGCCTCGTGCTTCAAACACTGATGTATGCAACCGCAGGATACACGTCGGGAAAGTTGTCTGGTATTGTGGGAGGCTAATCCACTCCTTACCTCACGAACGAGTACGGCGGGCTCATTGGATATATCTGGTAACTGTCATAGTTATATTTGCCTTGTGCTAGCGCAGGTTAACGGCAACCGAGCTGCCAAGTGGCAACAGGTAAAGAACGTCAGCCACCAGGTGGACAGATCCTGCGAGTACTTTCCACGATTACAGCGTTCTGTCATCGTATTGCGGTAGTTATAGGTGACTCGGATGTGATATGGTCCCCACAATTGACAAATATCTTTGCACAGATTTAGAAACAAAACATATGTTTGAAATTTAGCAGGTATTTCAAGAAAACATAATATTTCATACTTGCAATCACGTGCCAAAATCCAAATGAAAGAAATAAAAGTTTAAAAAGGTTTATAATATTACGAATAATAATAATAATAATAATTAACAGTTATTATAAAAGAACCTATAAAAATACCTTCTATAATAAAACATCCATTATTCAAATAATCACTTTCAATTTAGACCATATATACAAATTTGAAATTATAATGGACATGAGACAAACCATAGTCAAACATGGATTCGGAACCGGCAGTTTCTCAGCAGGAAGGCGTACTATGGATACTAACTATGGATACAACTACCATACTTTGTCCACAGTTATGTGTATGCCTGGTCTTATATTTTAGCGTTGGTATCTAATTCGGATGGATACTTCTTAGGTGGTGGTGATCTTAAACTAGAGAATGAGAACGTTTGGGACGGCGTAGTAGTCGCTTTTGCAATACTCTAATTTGTCGCATATTGGAATTAAGTGCACACACGTACAAGGAAAAGAAAGATTGTCTCATGATTGTAGCGTCCTATCTCCATCCATAGTAAGGAAAAAATGTAGATTGAATTTTACCAATCTCTGGCAAAATACACTTTTGGTGAAAACCACCTAAATGTTCCATTCTCAAAAGACAAGAAACATCATGTCAACCTTCCCGCGTGCAAGCTTTCACGAACTGATAATTGGACGTTTTATGCTCTATCTTAATTGGTTCAAACTTCAGTGGAAGAACATTCTTATCAAAATCCAGCATTCACCTTGCCGCAAAATACCCACCTTGGTTGCTACGGACAATTGAATGCTCATAACTCTGGTCTCTTATTCTTGGAAACATAGACTATAGTATACGGATCTTGCTCTTCCAATCGTCTTTGTCTTCTACTCCCAATAAGCTGCCTCACTCTGTTGTCCACTGTAGTCCACTGCATCGTGTATACATGCAAAAGCCAACACTGGTCAAGCTTTAGATAGGACGGTGGGAAGTGACAGCTCACAACTACTACCAGTTGAACAGAAAATAGATGGCAGATCGAAGGGGCGTGGGGTACTCGTGCCACGATGAGTGGGAGCGGAGGTTGAGTTCAGAACGCATCGCAGCCCCCTCAGGAAAGAATTCTTTTCTTGTTATATGCTAGTTCACGAGTGTTACGTTTTCACCTCGTGATGTCTTTGTTCTTCAAAGCACATTAGGATAATACCTAATGTCGAGAGTTGAGAATTGATGGATGTTGACGTTGAAAGTTGATGCTGTTTCAGATCTCTACTGGCTTTTAAGATTATCTGGTCCGTGGACGTTGTTCCGGGTGTGGAAAACCCCTGTTCAATGTGACCAAATCTGGAGTATGTAAAGGTTTCCTTCTATGTATATACTAAATTGTTGCTACTGTTTGTCAACAGACCGTCAATGTGACTATTACGCCTTTCACCTGTGATTCATAAGGTTGATTGCAACTGTCGAACATATAGATTCATTGTGAGCTAGTAGTCGACAAAAGTTGGTGCGCCTTACCAGAGATACATTTTCAGAGTAGATAAGTTCTCCTCTTTTGCTTCTGCAAGATGTCATCAGCATCCAAGGAGTTTCAATGGGAGAACAAGTATAACCGGCTCAGCGGCCCTGAATATAAGAACACAACCGTATATGGCGGTGGTGTTCTTATATTCAAATTACTCGCATATTTACGTTTCTAAGTCATGTAGTACAACTCCGGATGCGGTTATCTGCTTGTGTTGGAATAATGCGCTGGTTGTATTTTCCACATCCGATTGCCAAGACATGTCGATGGGTGACATCACAGTTGGAACTTTTCCTATGAAGAATCTGAAACCGTAATATTTTGAATCTAGAGTGGATTTCATGCACTATGTGCCTTCAATCAATAACACCTTTCCAAACGTACATTTTAACTATGCATATTAAAACTGGGGCTACACTTGCAACATCTTCAATATAATCCAAATCTTTACTCGTCTGGGTAAAAACATAAAATCTTAAATTCAGACGCATTGCGTAACTCACCCGATTCAAACTCCGCTCATGGCTAGTTTCCTTGAAGAAGCCATGCGCGGTATGTTCGTTCGTATGACATCCACCAAAAGATGGATTGATGCACACTACTAACACAAAGACTGCACATGCTTTCTTCGGCGCAGACATTCCATCTGCACATTTTCAAATTAGGACGTACAAGTGACTTCGCTCTTCCCATGAATGAATTTTCATTACGATGTAAACCTGCTGTATCCTGCAAGGCATCCGGCGTGTCAAGAAATAATATGTACATACGACACTCTAGGTCGGAGCACACGAAATTCTTGGTGGTGACAAAGTTTTCAAGGGGCTCGGGCTTATCGGATAGAACTCCAACAATAGTCTCCGTATAATTGGCTAGCGAAAGTTTAAACCCGATATGGACGTGACAAACACATGGGCGACACAGGGATAGCATCGAATGTGACAAACACATCGAAACATATTCCACCGAGTGCACAGATTGGCAGAGTTCCCAAACACAAGACATGCTGAACATATTTACGATGAGAAGGGAGGGTGGCCATGGAGCCCATTGAAAATGATTTTAGTCCTTGGTTTCCAACACGGGGTGAGCGCTTGTCGTCACCAAATACCCGCACTCAGAACATCCTCAAGTAGAGAGAAGAAAAAACCAAACCCCGTATGAGATGTTGAGATCAACGTAGGACGAAATTTTTTCTTAAAATTTGTAATCAAAATCATTAAAGATCCTGTTGTAGCCCTCTTCACTTCACATAATTTGTTTAGCCAAAAAAGAGTTCCTCTAATTTCTGCAAAACCAAAGACAGTGGCAACAGAGATGAAGTTAGGCGCTTAAGTTTCAGCACAATTTCCTTGGAACTAATCATTTTACTGGAGCAAGTAATATTAGAACAAATATTCATCCCACTGGGCTAAGGGGAGTAGGATCGCAAATGTCCTCAAGCAGGCAATGGAAATTCCTAATTGAGGAGCTAATCCTGCGGCAGAGTAGAAGAGAAAACTTACAAATCTTGTTAAATGCTGCAATGTCACAACTCTGGATGTACTCGTTGGCGGGCTCTGCAGTCAGGTAATCCTCGATCAGGTTGTCCGGGGAAACCTTGTCGTCTTCGATGGTCATCATGATCTGCAACTTCTTAATACCATAACCAACTGGCACTAATTTGGCTGCACACAGTGGAGACTAAGTCAGAAGGGTGCACTTGATAATGAGTCATGTAATCATGCATCATCTGAGCGAATGGACATATACATTGTCCTCTCAGGGCTTTAAGCAGTACAGGAAGAATGAAGTGAAGTTATAAAGAGTTCCAACATAGTGCCAACTGGTTGGTAAAGATAAGTGCAAGGGAGTGAGTTGTAAAAAATTACAGAAATCACATAACACTGGAAGAAAGCATAGCCAACTTACAGGCTCCCCACAAGAGACCATCTTGCTTGACGCTTCGGACAGCTTCCTCTAGTTTCTTCATGTCAGTCTCATCATCCCAGGGCTTAACATCTAGAAGAACTGACGACTTTCCAACTGCAGCGCATTTCGGACAATGTCAAATACAAGTATGAAGCAAACCACGAACGAGGGAAATCACAAAAGAAACAAGGGGAATGGAATACTTCGAAGGAGGATGCATAAGTAGGACAACTTACTAACAGGCTTCTTGCCAGACGCCTTCTTGGCAGCCTCCCGCGCTTCGGAGGCGGCCTTCTCTTCCTCGGTCTCCTCACCGAACAGGTCTAGGTCATCATCATCCTCATCATCGTCAGCGGCGGGTGCTTCTGTGGTGTCCTCGGCAGCCGCCTCGGGCGTAGGAGGGGCGGCAGCAAGGGTGAGTTCCTTCGTGGCAGAGGAAGCTCCGGATCCGGCAATTTTCACACCGGCGGCAGCTCCTGGGAAGCTGAATCCGCACCAGACAATAAAATCAGATAAGTGAGGACGGAAATCCACAATAAAAGTGATGTCATTCCTGACAATGGGAGTGCAATGTCTCAAATTCACACACACGTTGTGCGCCTTAATGGTCTTTGATACCATCGAGATGCAGGCATACGTGAAGGACCCATATTATTTAGGGAATAAGTGGATCATTTGGTATCCGGTAAAGACATGTGATCCCAATTATCGAAGTTTAACAAAAGCAAAATGTACGTAGGTGAGTATCACAACAGTCCATCTAAATAATTGCAGCAAAAAAACATGTACTTCTAGCTGCTAAGCAGTCTGTTGTTCGTTCTATGGATCCAGGTTTGAGACAAAAACAGAGTAATACCTTGAGCCGAGAAGAGCTGTGATGTGGTTGTACCAACGGGCAACGTTCTGTTCCTTTGGTACTCCTTGGATGGCAGAGTAGACCACCAAGTCATCTCTGGATGCCTGGTATCTGAATCCATACAAAAAGTTAGTCAATAACACCGCGCAAGCGAACCGAACAATTCGGACTTGACGCGTAGTTGTACGATAATACTAGGCTGAAATTGGATCAAGATAGAAGGTTACGAGATTCCTATATACTCCGTGCGAGCCAATATGAGGGATTCCGACATCTAAGAGCTCATCATTAACACAACAGAATATCAAGATCATCCAATCCGGTAACTCCAGGCCTAGGGGTATTTCAGAAAAAGAAGCAGTTCAGTGCCTACTTTCCACAGCTGTTCCTGTGGATATAAGGTTAACCTCTCCACTGCCAGGGAAATCAAGCAAGTACGGAGCATGTAAAGAATCGCCCTCCAAGCCGTTATACCCAGTCAGTGATACTAACCACTAATAGAACACAGATCCTGTCCACAGAAACGGGAAGAAGGAGATACAGACGCTTCAGGCGGTGGATAAAACTAACCGGAGCGGCTTCATTCCTACTTCAGCTCCAACAAAATGACATCCGAAACGGGTCTGACGTGCAACTTACTTAAGACCTTTGCAACGGAGCTCAAACGCCTGAACCTAACCGGAGCGTGACGACGCCAGTACTAAGAGATCACTCACAACATCGAACTCAGAAGTTCCATTTTAAATGTAGGAAGTCAGACAACATACCCTGAGATGTAGCTGCGGGTGAGTAGGTACTCGTCCAATTTCTTCAGACCAGCCGGAGTGGACAGATCCTCGAAGTGGACAGCCATGGCTGAGGTCGATTGCAGCAATGTAATCGACGAGCTGCGGCGAAGAAAGAAGAGTTTTAGGTCTGGTGTGCGTTGTTCTCGTACGTGAAGAACGAGAGAATCGCACAGGCCAAGAGAGAGATGTAGGGAAGCAAACGCTACACTTAAGAAGGAGGCTTCACTACTCTTCCTTGGAGGATCCAGCAGCTTGAGGAGGAGGAGAACGCTTCCTTTCCTCTAGGGCTTCCTCTGAGAACCCCCTTTCTCGTTAGCATCCTCTGTTCCTTATATGCGAATATTCTAATAGCCACACTTGGACGGCATCCACTGTCTACCGGGACTTTTTAGCAAATCCAAACCATCTGTTTTGACCCTCGGGGTTTGATATTGACCTGCGAGATTGGGTTAGCAAGATCGCATTGCATCCTCTGTTCATTTTATGCGAATAATTAAGGGACACACTTGGACGGCATCCAATTTATTAGAGTAAATTTACCGAATCTGACCCGTCCATTTTGACCTCCAGGTTTGAAATCGACCTCCGACGTTGGTTAGCTAGACCTCGGGTTTAGGGTTTTTGTCTGTACAGTGATGCTGATTAGACTGGAGCTTTGGGAACTGAGTTCAGGTGAAGGAGGAGCTAGGATTTCAAACTCTGTTTGGTGTAGAGACATTTGATTACGGTTTAGACGGGGATTTTGGAACGTAGTTTGGTTTGCAGGTGGAATCTGGGGAACTAGATTTTCAAATATTCAATTTGGGTTTGAGATCTGTATATGAGGTCGATTGAGGAGGAGATTGCAGTCTCATGGGGTTTGAGGTGAGCATTCACGACGGGGAGATGGAAGGTGGCATTGGAACGGTAGATGTACGAAGCACTTTCATCGGGGTTGGGTGCAACAGGGTCGTGGGTGCTGTAGACTGGGGGCCTTGCAACCTGGTAGCCTTTGGAGCGCATAATGCCGTCGCAATTTTCTGTCCAGAGGTGCGTGGAAATTTTGAAATACCAGCGCAATTTCTATTGCTCATAAGGGAGAGGGCTGGAGCTAGTTATAGTGCTTCTAACTGAAGTTTTGGAAGATCGCTGGATGACGGTTTGCTGCCTCTGATCTCTTCAGCTGTAGCGAGGTTGTTCTCCATCTCGTTCCTCTTTAAGTCTTTTTTAGACCTTGGCTTACGAGACAAGCGCTACGTTCAACCTTATATTCCTCCTCTCTGTCTCGGCTCCAGCTGGACTTGCATTAGTTTGAGTATCTGTAAGTAAGTTAGTGGCTGAAAAACTTGCAGAGTGCCAAAATTCTGGTGACGCTACCGGGTCACAAGGACTATGTGAATTGTGTTCTCTGGCTTCCATCAAGCTTTCAAACTGATGCAGGTCCGTAAGGTTGTCTTTTCTGTTTGTATTTATTTGTCCTAATGTAAAATTGTGCTTCATTTTCTCACTCTCCTTTCACTCTTCAGCTCGCGCTTTCCTGCTTTCAGCTGTTGTTTACACGGTCATGGTAGTAGAGTCTGGGCTCAAGAGTTAGGTTTTTGGGGCCAGCTTTTTCTTACATTTGACAAGTCCTAAGTAAGTTCTGATAATGGGCGCAGTGCAGATAGATCAGCATGTGGAGAACACTTCCTGCTCTCCGGCAGTGCGGATGGAACTATTATCATGTGGGGGTACGTGGCCTCGGAAACGAAGGTATTTATTTTCCCGGTGAATTACCAATGTAGTAGTTTTACCCCGAAAAGTATCTCTGAGCTTGACTACGCTTATAAGTTTTCTAAGCGTAGTCACGTTTTATTATTAGCTTTTCCTGTGGGATATTAAAGAGAGAAGTGCATGTTGATTAAATTTTTGTTCATTACGAATTGCTTCTAAACTCTTTGCCTTGCGCTCCCTCATTTGGAACTAGCTCCTCCATTATGCCGTACCTTACATCTGGCCCTATCCCGTCTTGATACTCAAGGTACAGCCGGTGCAAGTGACGGTTTTTCTAAATTATTTTCGTTGTCTCTTGCCATTCTGGTTATGTCAGTGGAGGAAAGTAGCAGAACTTCCGAAAGCGCACGATAAGGCTGTGACATGCATCGCTTCCGTGATGCTAACGTCGTCAGTAGTCTTGATGTCCACCACCTCTTCTGATACTTCTGTTCGAATTTGGGAAGTTTGTCTTCCTTCGCAACTCAGTGGTATGCCTTCATCTTAATCAATCTATAAATTTCTATAAATCTATAAAATGTGCCGGAGTCGTACAGTGATCCACTGATTGTAATGGAATGTATTTCTTGAGAATTTTAAGGAGGTTAAGAGCAGTATTTTCCAGCCAAAGAACCTCTTGAATTTCTCGCATTAAATTGTAGAGATTTTCCAGCTGACCTTCCAAGACCAATATTGGCGTTATGAAACATGGACCGGAATCAATTTTCTGCAATCACGTATAGCAGATTGAAGGAGAAGATTGTTTGTCTGCCCTGCTGCTAAAGATGGAATTTTGGGGAATTTCCTCCACAAGTTTCTGTACTGCCAAGTAATTCTTGTTCATCGGAATTCAGGTGACTGTCGAATATCTCGTCTACAATCAATTCCTGTAGGCTCAAGAGCCATGGTTGCTACATCTCTGACTGCCCTTCCTGACAGCCAGGATGCTTTTCTTTTAGCACTTGGAGGTTTGGACAACCAAGTCCATTTTTATGCCGGGTCGTCAAAGGGTCAGGTACTTTTCTCTTCATATATTCATCAATGAACTACTTAACCGTCTCTTCTGGTACTCGGAACCAATTGACTCATTTCCCAAGTTCTTCTTGAAGCGTCCGGATGTAGATACCAATCTTGCATCGTCTAATCTTAGTAAAAAGACTCTGTAGGTTTTGTGCATCGCTATCTGACTCCGATACTGTGTTTTTGCAGTTCATCTTGGTGTGCAAGGTGAAGGCTCATATTGACTGGGTTCGATCTCTTGACTTCCGAAGTTTTGCTAAAGGTACTACCAGAGCTGTTGTTTACCTCGCAAGTTCATCTCAAGACAAAACCATAAAGATATGGAAAATAGCTCGACGGGAAAGTCTCGTAAGAGATACAAGTAGCGAGGGAACATCATCGAGGTTGGAATTGAGTTTGAAGACATTTATCGACGGCCCTGTATTCAAAGTCGGAGATGCGCTTTGGCAGGTGTCGCTTGAATCTTTATTGCTCGGTCATGAAGATTGGGTATATACTGTCAGATGGCAACCTCATGGCTGTGGTTCACCGGTCGAGCAAAGTGGTACAGAGGTTGTTGAACTGGAGGAAGCGGAAGCAATGTGTGTCCTTTCGGCTTCGATGGACCGGACCATGATGATTTGGAAACCCAGCACAGAGTCGGGAATATGGATGAACGAAGTTACTGTAGGGGAACTAAGTCACTCAGCCCTCGGGTTTTATGGAGGAGTATGGGGTTCTCATGGGAATGCAATTCTTGCTCATGGCTATGGGGGTTCTCTCCACCTCTGGAAAGAGTTGGATTCACAAGAGTGGGAGCCACAGCTGACTCCCTCAGGACATTCTGCACCAGTTGTAGATCTGGCGTGGTCAAAGACGAGCCAGTTTTTGCTCTCTGCTAGCGACGATCAGGTATTCTACGTGATGACTACCATTACGAAATGATTTGCACATATTTATGGGTTTAGATGCCTCCTCTTTAGGGATTGCTTTTTGTCATCCGATAACTCTTTGAGTCTCTATGGTTAGTGGTGATAGGAATCAAATTGAGCATCTTACAATCATTACGAATCATTTGGTGTCCTTCCTTTCTATACGACATTTCATGACATTATAACTGGTTAGTAATCACGTACAAATAATTTGGTGTCCCCTTTCTTACTCGCCGTTCTTTTTTAACTGGGAACTGAAGACAGCTAGAATATTCGCCTGTTGGAATCGGATTAAGAAGGAGACGGGAAATGACAGCTTGTCCTGGCACGAGATTGGACGACCTCAAGTTCATGGTCATGACTTGAACTGCCTGGCCATTGTTGCGGGCACTGGTAACCATCGATATGTCAGTGGGGCTGATGAGAAGGTGGCGAGAGTGTTTGAGGCACCTGGAGCATTTTTAGACACGCTGGATTTCACTGTTGGGGGCAAGGTGACTAAAGAGGATGGATTAAATCGAGAGGACGTGAAGATCTTAGGGGCTAACATGTCTGCTCTTGGGCTGTCTCAGAAACCGATTTATTCTCGAGGTTTGTGCAAAGCAAAAGCTGAAGGGTGTCTTTGTATCCTCTGTCTAGCGATTAGTCAAGGAATAAGGATTTAAGAATATTAACTTTGGGTTTGATTCATCGTGAAAATTTGGTATAATTCTCTGTGTAGGTAAAGGAAATGACCTTACAGCAGTGAAAGACTTCGATGAAGCGGGTCTGAATGCCATGGATTCAGTACCTGATGCTTTACCATCTGTTTTGACAAAACCTCCGTTTGAGGAACATTTGTGTCAAAATACTCTCTGGCCTGAAACGCACAAACTTTATGGTCATGGGAATGAGCTCTTCTCCATGTGCTGTGATCATACCGGGAAACTGCTGGCCACTGCTTGCAAGGTATTTACAGATCGAGACAGTCGTTTAACATGCCCAATGTGTTTCATGCTAGGTTTTGTTGACTCATGTTTAGAGTGCCTACCTCTTTTGCTGCTTTTAACACTAGCCCCTCAATCTACATATTCCTTTGCCCTTGGGGTTAAGGAAGTGATTCTCTTTTCTTGCACAAGGATAGAGAGTAAGTTCAGTAATGTGGCTTGCGAACACCGGGGTTTAGTAATGTGGCCTTATTCGTTGAAAACCTGATTTATGCCAGGCACAGTCGAGCAATTTCGCTCAAATCTGGTTGTGGCAAATTAACTCGTGGAGACCAATTGACCAATTGAAATCTCACGTGCTCACGGTGACACAAATGGAATTTTCTCATAATGATCGATTTCTGCTCTCTGTTTCTAGAGACCGTCACCTTTCTCTATTCGAGCGAGTGACCACAGGTTCGTCAACACGCCTTCATTTGCTACTGAAAATATTTGTCTACCACCGACTTGCGTTTTTTTGAGATAGATATGTAGTGGTAAGCATAAACTTTGATATCTATTCGGAAGCATTTATAGAAAGCTTGATCCAGTAATTTGTTTCACGCTGAGAGCATAAACGATGCATTCAGTTTGTCTTGTGCAATAAGGATGCCATGCCAGCTGGTTTAATATGACCCTTGAACAATGCTGCAAGGGTGAAGAAGATTGCATTCACTTGTCCAGACGGATAGTTTATCTTAATGAATCTTTCATTAGCGATTGTGAATTAGAACCCAGCGGAGAGCTCTGCAACAAAGGTACACTTTCCTTGGTCCCTCAAGTGGAGGATTCAAGTACTGGTAAATGCTGCAAAGAATCTGACCCGGTAATCTGGTGGGTGCGTGACACAGATGATGGAGCAGACTCACCATCTCCCTACAAACTGGTCACAAGAGCTGATGGACACAAACGGATAATCTGGGCGTGCTCTTGGAGCCAGTGTGATAGCTTCTTTGCCACAGGATCACGAGACAAAACGGTGAAAATATGGGCTGTTCAAGACACAGATGATGGGGTTCAAGTCCAGAACATAATCAGCCTCCCCACATTCAAGAGCAGTGTCACTGCTGTGGCGTGGGGTCCCAAGCAGCCAAACCAAAGGGCTTACATTCTTGCCGTGGGAATGGAAGATGGTTCTCTGGAGCTATGGCAAGGTTCACTCAAGAAAGCCTTGGAAAGTGACTTCAATCTCGCTGTTGCAGATCGAAGTACTTCTTCGACGAAGTTGTGGAAGCTCGAGCTGTCAATCTTACAGAAGTTAGATAGCTATCTATGTCATGTCGCTACAGTGCGGCGATTAACATGGAGAACCCATCTTTCTGGTCACGAAAGAATCACGTCACCGGAAATAGCACCAAGCACGGCAGACTCTAGTACCTCGGAGCAACCTGTAAATGACTTTTTGCAACTAGCATCTTGCGGGGCAGATCACTCAATACGCTTGTACAATGTAAAGTTAGCATAAGAGATATTCTTGCGGGAAAATTGAAAATAATTCATGATGGCCAAAATTGTTTTGGATCTTTTATGGAGAAACCATATTATTCAGAGCCAATACCGGGTGCTACGGATGTTCTTATGTGACGACTTTGTTAAAAGGCTGGCACTGACTGAAGAGATTGTACTGCCCAGGGAGATGCTTGATACAAGTAAGCGCGGTACGACATAGGGATGGCCTCAACACCCTAACCCCGTAGGATCTTCCCACTCACTGATGCACATGTGGGGTGCAGACCTTGAGAAGGTTTCATGCCCGGGGTTCAGATAGTGAACTCTCTTGCGCTAGAGAAGTAGTTTAGTTCAGTAGTGACTCCTGACCATACTATTCAGGCTCCTATTAACAAATCAGACGGAAGTTCCTAAGTTCCAGCTGCCAGGTTTGGACGCAGAACGTCAATAAGCTCTTAGCAAAAAATAAGATCCCCTTCGGAATTACCTGTTGCAATTTACATCATGGACTACTAATGCTGTCATTCTCGTTGTCAACTGTAGACACCTATAATTGACAAGAGAAAGACAGGTGATATATATGGTTTGTGAACTGCACCTAAGTGGATCATCCAGGCAACTGCTACTAGTGAAAGCAGAACTACAGATTCTTCTTTCTTGTGCTATAGGGCAGATTCCTTTTACCGATACTTTTGATGCTTAGCCCCATTTAAGGGGGTAAAATGGGGCTAAGCCCTTTTGTCTTTTCCTTGTACGGCAAAATGCGGTCTTCCCATCCTTCTTGTTTCCACACGCGCGCGGTTTCATTCGATTTACTTCCACCAACGGACGCGAGAACAAAGTGAACTGTGTAGTTAAAAGTGGACACGAGCATATTTGTCCAAGTGAAATTTCACCCGCTGCGTTATCACCAATTTTGTATCAGGGATACTTCATGGTAAAAGAAAGGAAGATGATGTATCTGACTCGAGTGCCATCTTCTCGAAGAAGACTGCACGCACAAATGTGGTTACTACCAGGGATATAAGTGCCAGAGTTGCCAGAGTTGCAACAAGTGAAAACCCGATTGGGTGCAAAAATGCTGCTTCCACTGAGAGTTGAACTCAGGACCTCCCGCTTACTAAACGGGTGCTCTAGCCAACTGAGCTATAGAAGCTTCTGACAGTGATCCTCGCGTTAAAAGTCTAAAACAGTGTTTATGTCCCGCAGAGTGAAACCTTTGGTTATTTTCATGCACATTCCTCATATTAAGCTCGTGGTCGGTGACATGAGAAATTCGCACGTCTATGTACTTAATTATTTCTTTTCCATCTTATGAATACCACACGTAGCTTATTTTGTCAGTTTTTCTGTCCTTTCATTTTCACCTTCTTTATCTATGACCATGGTTTAAACTGTAGGTATAATCAGAAGCTACAATTATATTGATGGAACTCACTATACAGGAGATATGAAAGGCTTTTCAATCGCGAAAATAATCGGCGGCTAAGAACGTTGGCTCTATGTCAAAATAACATTGTCGAAACAGGGGCGGACTTTGTTTACCGCAACTCTCAGTTCAGATTTACCAAGTCTCTTCTGTCTACCTATTGTCTACCTTTGCATCACGATTTACTTTATACCGGTACGGAAGCCAGGTTTCAATGTCTGATGTAGCACAGGACATCTTAGACAATTTGAGCTTCACATAAAAGTTTCCTGGACGCTGACCATTGCACTGGTGATCAGAGAGACAGGACAAAGAAGGTCTGTAGGTTGAACTATGCAAGTTGAACCAAAACGTTTACAAACAAGTGCGAAAGAGTTCATATCTTGATGCTTGGGCAAATCTGTTGAAGTTTATTTGCAAAATCTCGTTGGACCACTGATTCGATCAGTGGTCCTGAAGTAGGTAAACGTACTTCTTGAGCCCCACTATGCCACACCAGCCAAGATGTTTTCTTTGACATGACGAAACAGCTTACATCGCATCGTTTACATCAGTTTACGGGTCCTATGCTATGTCAGCATGAATCAGTACAAAACGGCCAAATACCACATTAGTTGGCTTATTTTTGTTACCTATTTTCAGTAATTTGTTTTATATTTTCAAACTTTATGTTAGCCCAAAATTGGTCTGGAAGTAAGTAATGAAGGCTAAAAAAACGATTTAAGGTTGCATTGTCTAGCCACCCCAAAGCCAAGTTACTATAGTGTCTCCTACGACAGGTATTGCGTTAGCTAAGCTTGTGGCCCTGGACCTAAGACTTCCTAAACGGTGCCGTCTATCAAAATATCCCGGGACTACAAGCCGTCCCCGCCGGTCAACTAAAAAAGCCAGTATAAGGATTTGAAACCAAAAGAGAGCCATTGAAGGCCTATGTATCTTACGGTTCCTTTCCGGAATTAAGGATGGGATAAACAAGCGCTTAGCGCCTCGGGTTTTCACATTCGTTGTTAAATCAGGAGGAAAGGGATTCAAACCCTTAACCTTTGGTTTTGGAGACCATTGTTCTACCATGGGAACTATTCTCCTTTTAAAAACGTGGTGAAAACACACACACACACACACTACGATCGAGAATTTGTAGCTGATTATCTACTCTTTAAAGCAATCTTCTCCAACTAATGGATCTTGCTAGAATACAAAGGATGTGACAGCAGGTCAAAGCCATGGTCGGAAAGCACGAGCGACATGCACGCTATGTTTGATTAATAAACAATAAACCTTTGCAAGAAGCTTCGCTTAGGATTCAGAGCCAGGAGTTCCTCAAGCCGAATAAACAGTCTAATACGTTTTCTACAGCTCCAACATTGTGCCAGGTGGAGGAAACGACCAAGAGTTTATTGGAAATGATAATCCACACAGGATCGGCTTTACGCAGGACGAGTAAACAGCTCTAACGCTGCCGTCTGCTGGCAATGAAGTGTAGCTACTGTAAGTGCTGCGTTTGTTAACAGCGGATCGAGTAAGAAGGGATCAACGGATCCTTTCGACAAGTGGGGTAGTTAAAGGTAGTTAAAGGTAGTTAAAGGAGCATAGACTCGGATTGAAAATTCAGGAGTTGAAAATTCAGATACGGACTTTGTAAATCTACAAGAACATATGGGGCCAGCAACAACAAAGTAGGGGCCTAGAGGTGATGGTCACATAGGATGTATTGCTGTCACCTGAATTATACACATCAACAAAGCTGGAAGTAAACATGACTCCTAGACTCCTTAACTTGGTGCTTGTGCGTAGATCATACACCATCTGAATGTTAACTTCCTCTCACCAGAAGTACAGTAACAGCTACGCAGTTAACGGAAATATGAATAGCAGGTGATCAACAATACATGACGATACTTTTCTCCCCCAGGATAAGGGACAGGCTGACAAGTTTTTTGACTTTTGTGTTGTTCGTAAATTGATTTGGATTTACTTTGCAATAGAATCAAAATTATCAAATGCAGTTGTTCTTCGTCGTAGTTAGTCTAAAACCAAACTACGAGTAAACGAGAAGCCAAAGAAAAGCAAGAACCACACTAGTCAAACTTTCTTCTTGGACACTTGATTAGTAAGTTTTGGCATTACTGCTGAGATCGGAAGTATGTTACTTCCTGAACTGATCTCGTGCAAGAAGATTCTCTAAACAAGTGGTGCTGACTGACACTACTGAAGTCGCTCATACACTCCACTTCATGAAGTTCTTAAGGATCGATGGTGAGTCAGGGAGGGGTAGTGCTCATAAGCTTTTGTAAAATTGCTGTAATCTGAAAAAGCCAAGTCTCTACTTAGAATAAAAGCACATGACAAACTCAGTATTTGAGATCATGCTTGAAAAGTCCTGTGACATGGCTGCTGGGCCAGCCAGCGGGACATGTCTTTCGTTTCTACACACATGTTCCGCCATGAAAATCTATTCGGCATATTTACGTGATACTCAATCTATCTATCAACACAAGTAACAGAAGATGAAGTTCACGCAGAAGAGTGCACATAGGTGAAAATCCTTGACTGTCATGAATCCTCATGAGTTCTGGGAGGAGGGGAAAGTCATATGTAACGGAACATTTCAAGGAAACTTCACTTAACATGATGTGTACAAAGACAATGTTAATATTTCCGATTAAGATAACTAGCCGATGGATAAGCACTTTGAATGTGAGATCGAGACATGCTTTCATTTCAATGCGCCTTTGCCATTGTAGCGCTTGTTCTTAGTGTTCTAATGCGTCTGAACTAAAAAATACATAGGACTTAATTCCATACTTCATATGGGTTTTCGATAAAGAATTTTGGTTATTTTCATCCTGAAAGCTCCACCCAGGATTAGTAGTAAAACATGTAACTGAGACTTTGAATATTTAAACTTAATCCGGTAAAAAAAATTGACAATATATTATTAGTAGATTATTATTATTATTATTAATCTCAAAATCTGAATCTTCTATACTCCCAAATATGTTTTACTAAAGGACGGAGGGAAAGAAAAGAAGACAAAGAGGACGTTAGCAGTAAAAGATTAAAATGATGTCTACAAAATTTTCTCAATCAGTGTGTGGGAAAGACTATAGGTAGTCTAGACTGGATTTACCCATCATGGTGGCCTAATACGTTTGAATTATTTGGGTGACAGAGAATATATTAGTTGGGTCAAGACAAGAAGGATAATATTGGCTTAATTTCAACAAAAATTTAGGAGAATAAGCACAAGAGATATGTGAATAACTATTTGAGGTAACATAGAAGTAAAAAATATTATTCATCAAGCAAATATCAATACAGTAATATGATGCTTAAGTTATTTAGCTTCGTGGGGATTTGGTCTACTTAAATTTGGTTTATCTTCTTGGGAGGGTATTTTAAATAAACCAGATTCCCCTGAAGATCCATCAACGCTGAAGCTATTTAGCTTTTCGTTAATTTCTATCTTGACCTAGTTTTTCAATAGGTTAATCAAATCTGAAATCATATGTTTTGGTTTTAGGATTAAACCCATTCATCTAGAAGCTTTACTCGTTATTCAATGTTGATTTGACGACATTGGTACATTAACTTAGAATCCTTCGTTGAGTTTCCTTTTAAATATAAATAGAAGAAAGAAAGTTTTCGAAGGATTAATTTGGGCTATGGATTTTCATTCTCTAAATAGCCAAATAAAACTTCTAATTAAGGTTACAAAAGGAATATAGGATCAAAGTTAATGCTACCATTCTAACATAAAGTATGAACACTTTCCTAGAGACTTGAGGACTTCCTTAAAGAGCTCGTTTTACTATGAAGTTTCATATTTCGCCAAAAAAAGAGAGAGGAAATAAGCACAATCAGTTATTGCACCAAAAACCGTCCAGGCTAACCCTTGCACCCAGTAGTGCATTCCAGTTCAGCAACAACCCAGCAGCAACAATTCAAATTGTATTCACTGTGGAATAAACGACCACATTTTTGTTTTTGGAAACGTCATGGGGATGAGGTTGACCACCGATAAATTTCGTTAGTAGAATTCCTAGAATTGTAAAGGAAGTGTTGAAACCCCTAATCCATTAGTATGTCTTTATAGGAATTTGGTTTGTTTAGAATACCCGAGAAAAGCTCCAAGTGAATTTGGAAATTAATACTCGTTAGTCATTACTATTCTCCGAATTGCTGCGCCAATATCTTTATAGCTAATATCTCCGGGAGCCATAGAAAAGAAACAAATTCACTCGTGTTAGTAAGAGTTGAATGCGAGTTATATTCTGTTGTTATCTCGTGACTTTTACTTTTCTCCACCAAATCCACCAACTTCGATACACACTTCTCTGTAAAGAACTTGTAGAAAATAGTATCCTTAGGATGGTCATGACATAAGTTTACGAGGATTTGGGATAGATTCGTATTGCTAGTGATAGGAAAAGCTACATTGTGGTAACATTTCCAAAGCATTTCGCAATGGAATTAAGTCTCCTACAGTTGCAACTCATTTATTTTGAACAAATTGTAAATTATATTTCTTTTAGTCCGGGCCTACGCAAATCGCTAACCTCCGTTTTACGGCGCGCATGAACTTACGCTGTTCACTATATGCCTTTCGAGGATGGTGCGCAACAAGGCCGAGAATGTTGGGGCCCAATTACATGGGCGAACTCGATGGAAAGTACTAACTATCAAACATCGAAACCAGATCTTACGTTTGACATTGGCTGTCTAATTCCTCGTCAAACTTTCTAGTTTCTACTACCATCGATCTATAAACTTGGACAAGGAACCTGTAATAAATCTGAATCTGAATCGTAGGTACTCCGTCACGTGAGTAGAGAAATTCAGTGTGACGTGGTCCCTGAAGTCATGAGGGTGTTGGAAAATCTAAAATAAAGACTCTATTTTAACCACTTTTGTCATGCAACAAAGTTACATAGGGTTGTAAACTTGCATTTCGGTTTCCGAAAACTTGAAAAAAGGCGACCGCATAGGAAAAATGAAGGATGGGAAGACCCCATCAAGCCGGACAAAGGAGAGACAAAAAAGGTAACATGGGGCTAAGCCCCAATCGAGTCTGTATGAGAAATCTGCCCTACCGCACCTAAGATATCCGAGCTATGCAAATCGTACGGTCCACACACAACTGGAGCATCCGAAGAAACATCACCTAATGTGATTACTCTCCCATGGATTGCACCAGCCACTGCACTCTGTAGAACAATGGATACATGCTGTCTAAAGTAAGCTAGACATTATGTTTCCTGAAGTAAGTTTCCGAAAACTTAGACTTCACATTGGAGTAAAGGAGTATATATTACAATAAATTTAGCCTCATAGTGAGCTAACGGAAATCATGGTAAATTCTTCTCTATGACGAGGGTTGCAACAAGAATCTAGTAACCTACTGTGCATGCGTGGATTGTTTGACAGGGAAAGGGCATTATATCTGCTTCTAACCCATCTGAATACAGGGAAGCGTAACCATTTCTGCGAAATTCAGTGTCCGCATCGATCTTCTGGTTCGACGTGTGTGATATGCATCTGTGAAGGCAACTAGTCATCGATTCCTATATCCATGTAGAGACAATACGCAATGTTCGACAATTTCTCACCTGGAGAGGATCTGTGTCCCCGTTTTTATGTAGAAATCTACAGCCTGCTTGTGAGAAAAGAAATTTTGTTATATGCAACACAAAACCTGAGGGAAACTTTCTTCAATGTGTGGGAAGACCTAACTGACAAATTGATGCTAAATCATCATTATTACGATTTTATACGTGGGCATCTGGGCACGTCACTGGGCTCCAGTCTGAGTTTGCAAATAGTGTCTACCCATTTGCGACTTGTTGGTTTGACACACAGGAAGTACCTTTAATCTGGCTTGGAGAGACTAGTTGGACACCATGCCATGCATGTCATAATGACTGGACTAGTTTCTAATTTCGGAGAGCGTGACAAGTGAGGTTGTTAGGTGAGATTGATAGAGCTTTCAACTAATAGTTGCTAAACGCATCTCAGATTCATTCAATAATTAAAAGGTCGTCGGTACTTACTTATGTCAACCGTAAAGTAAGCTGAAGGCCAAATGGCCACTATACGGCCATGTCGTGCATGTACCTCATCTTTCTCGGAGGGATCGAGGTGAAACTAGTTGGGACTGTATAGTGACACGTATTGGGACGGACAGTGGTGTCATCATGGCGAATTGTGCAATTCAGAGTTGAAGTTACATTCGAACGAATAGAAATAGTTTTGAAGGATTTCGATAATATGTTTAGTAATTTATAAGCCATTGCTAAGGATGCAAAGCGAGCACAGCTCACTCTAGCTCATAAATTGAAAATAATCAATTATGTCAAAACTTGCAAAATGCAAAGTGAAGTTGTTATTTACTTTAGAGTACCACAACTAACGGTGAACAAAATTATAAGGAATCTAAACTCGAATATATGTGACACATACTTGATGTAATATTATTATTAAAATAAAAATTATTTTAATAAAATTTTAATACTATTATATATCTTAATATAAAAATTAGATAAAAATAAAAATTTATAATACAAAAATATTAAAAAAATATAAAAATTAAAAAGTTAATTTTAGATATTTAAATTTATGAATTAGATCACAAAAAATGAAAATTTCTTTTCTTCCTATGAAGAAAAAGTCATTACCTTCACTCTTCTATGTTTGTTCATTGAGAGCTTTCCAATGTGCACTTTTATCCATATTATTTTAAATTTCTTATAAGAAGATTTTCCAAAGATTGTCTTTGGTCAATTCTGTTTGATCAACCAAATTAAACAAATATTGACATGTCACCAATTCATGCAACCTAATCTAAAGATGGAATTCACAAATGGATCATCAATCCATTTATTTGATCCAATCTTGTAGCTCTCTTTGTCTTTGCTATATAATAAAGATAAGATGCTCATTTGGTGCATCGCAGTATTTAAGAATGAAATTTTTTATTTCTCTTGGAGTTTCTCATATCGTCAAAATATTACAATCATTGCCAATAGGTAATAGTGAATAAAATTATCAAAGATTTGGACTCGATCATAACAAACATTGATCAATCCACTACCAAATGGGTGTAAGAAGAGTCTTTGATCTGCTCACTACTGCTAAACCCTAAACCCTTCCTCTAAATCATAGAGGAAGTTCCTCAAAGCAAAGCCTAAGAAATTCATGACAAAACTTCATGACTTGAACTATTATGCTAATGACCTTACTCTAGAGCTTAAGCATCATATCGTTGACTTCAAGACATCAAATGGTTGGCTCCAAAAATATTTGAACCAGAAAGGTTCCACAAGAAGGGTACTAGCAGGCATCAATACGGTGAGCATAGCTCAACTAACCCTAGATGAATTGAGAAACAACTACTTGATATTTGCAAAAGTTTGGAGAATGTTTTGTTGTAAGATATTTGAAATGTTGATGAAACCACATTGCAACATTGTACCGCTGCTTCACAATTATATGTGACCATCAATAGTGATGGACCATTGGTAAGACTGTAAGAATATGAAGGTTGGTGCAGGACCCCAAACCCTCATCCATTACTTGTTATTATCTATTGGATGTAATATTGGAATATCTAATTTCACCACTCTATAGTGACTCCTATTATAATGCAAATACTATTAATGAATAATGACACTCCATCATTATTTGTCATATTTTCCATATAAATCAAAATTGTCTTGATCAAGCTATCATTATAATGAAGGTAATTGGTGTATAGGTTAAACTCCAAGCTGAATTGCATGATTCATTATGTCCAATTTCAGTCAAAAAAGAACTTTAACAAGAAGGAGAGAAAACTGCACAAGGATAAAACGCATGAGGTAACATGGTGCTTAGCCACACTACTTCACTAAATTCTTGTTCACATTGCACTTTGGAATTCAAAGATTTGGAAAACTGATAGTAAAGTTGTACTACCAAACAATACCATACATTGGCTCCTAACCAAGTTTCACTCTCATCTCTATTAGGTCCATAAGCAAGGATTTAGTATGTAAGAAAATGAAAA
Organism: Lunularia cruciata; assembly: GCA_948567375.1. Classification (NCBI taxonomy): domain Eukaryota; kingdom Viridiplantae; phylum Streptophyta; class Marchantiopsida; order Lunulariales; family Lunulariaceae; genus Lunularia; species Lunularia cruciata. The sequence goes on along the minus strand of OX419762.1, from coordinate 36,519,587 downwards.
GGGCGACTACATAGAAAACACGGAGGATGGAAAGATCCCATCAAGCCATACAAGGGAGAGATAGAAAATGTAAAATGGGGCTAAGCCCCAATAGAATCAAAAAGGTAAATAGGGCTAAGCCCTAATAGGTAAAATGTGGCTAAGCCCTAATAGATATGAGAAATTTGCCCTAATGCACCTAAGATATCCAAGCTATGCAAGTAGTATGGTCAATAAACAACTAGAGCATCCGAAGAAGCATCACCTAGTGTGATTGCTCTCCTAGCTGCAGCAACCACTACCCTATGTAGAGCAATGGACACACATGGTCTAAATTATGCTACAAAGTATGAGAGTGAGAGTGGTACTATAATACCAATAGTTAGATCTATTATCTAGAGTTGAAAATTGACTTGGTAACATCTAGAAGGATGTAAGGTATGATGGGCTAGGTAGATCAGATAGAGGTATCACCAAGAGAGTACTTCTACTAATAGTGCAAGAGCCAATAATAGCCTGAAAACTTCATAGTCAATTTTTGAGACCTAAACAGATGAATTAGGCCTAAAAACTATGCAGCTTCCCCCCACCTCCCAAAAAAAGGACAAGCTAACCATCTCTCCCCCTAGGATTTTGTATCATTGAGAGGTTTCCAATGGTACCTCACCCATGCAATTTGGAGATTCTTACAAGAAGATTCCTAAAGATTCCCTTCAATCAAAGATGGTTTTGACCAACTAGATAGGATAATAACTAACATGTCACCCATGTATGTAACTAATCTAAGGGTAGAGCATGCTGATAGGTCACCAATCCATGCATCTGATCCGAGGATGGAGCTTCCTTTGGGAGAGTTACACTTGCTATATAAGAAAGTCAAGGTGCTCCTTTGGAGCATCGAAGGTTGAGTGTGAAATTGTGTGTCCCTCCTTATGTGTTACTCTTTAGGTCTCTTATCCTCGGAAGATTACAGGTACCTCCTGGTGCCTAACATGATAGGCTCTCGTGCACTCCTTAACAAATGTGTCAAACACCATATCTATCGCTCCATATAACTCCAAAGGCTAAAGGAACAAAGAGGTGACCTCATTGCATACCCCAATAGTTGGAGACCTTGCAAGCTATTGCTACACTTGCTGCCCATCCAAGGGGATGGGTAATCAGTCCCTCCAAAACTGTATCAAGCATGGGATCCGTAACCACAACATCCATTAATATCACCTGATCATCTCGGACCAAGTATAAGTCTGCCCTAACACGTGTCATCTGCAATACATACAAGCATTTGTATGCTTTGTAGATGACACGCCAAGCCAAGTATCCACTCTCTTGTTCCATAGCAAACACTATGTCCTTAAGAGTATCATGGGTAGTTATCCTCAATCCTCCAAAAGGACACCGTGTCATATGGACCATTGATGCATCTAGTGTCAAACCACACTCACAAGTGAGTAATGAAGATACAAATGGGTGGACCAGACCTAGGCAAAACCTCATCACTATAGAGAAAGTAGCTGGTCCAAGTCAGAAGGCACGGCTGAGCTTTGATCCAAAAGCTTGCACCCTTGTTGTAACAAGAGCAAAGATGTGCGCTAGTAGCCTGAAGAATGGATGAGTCAATTATTAGAATGCAATGTATGTTGACACTGTCACTCTATCAAGGAAGACTATAAACCTCTAGTCCAATCTGAAAATAGTGAAGCAAAAGATGGAAGGTCCTTGTGTGCCCATGGAGATAAACTATCTCTTGTTTGCTGCAATAACATCTGGAGGGAAAAGGATCCCTCATCCACCTCTATCACATAAGTCTTCAAAATTGACCTATCAACAACCACAAAACAAGAGAAAGAAGGGTTGCCAAGAGAGCCCAACTACCTAAAAATATAGGTGTTCTCTCCTCCATAGATAGCAAGCCAACCCTTCCACACTAGATTGGTAAAGGTGTTGGACTATGTGCCAAATCACCTCTCACACACTCAAATGTCCCTAGTCTAATAATATCACCAAAGACTCCCATAATCCTCCTATCAAAGGCTCTCATACGTGTGGGGATTGTGTGGAAGAGCTAAGTCAGTCAATAAGCCATACTAGAGGAGAGTATACCAAATGCCACCTATGGATCTCCTAGTAACATAAGGTCATCTACATGGAGAACATTCTCTACAAGTGCAACATCTAAACAATGTATGACAAAATCCTCCAATCCTACCTGCACTCCAAGAACACATTGTCCATATGTAGATGTGATACACCCCTCTAGGAGCTCAAGGTGAGGAGAGGAATTTAAAGGGGACCATGCCTTACACTTTGACACATTGACTCTCAAGCCTAATAGATGTAGCTTAGTAGTCAAGTGGTCAAAGACCTGCCTAATCTGATCTACAAGACCCACAATGTGTGTATCATCTACTAAGGAAGGAGATACACAACTTGGCATGGCCAAAGTAGTAGATAAGAGAGCTCTAAAGTGAGCCATGGAAAATGAGGGTCTCCCTAAAGGATCTCCTTGATGTGTACCAATAGCTGACTGTAAGATGATGACTCCATGTTGTGAACTACCATGCGGGTAGTAAAGGGAAGCAAGAGAGCCATAAAAAGACTACACAAAAGGAATAAGACTTGCCAAGGATTGACTAGCCTCCCTAAGCTCTCTAAAGATAGATACTAATGAGATGCTATTAAAACTGTTCTCAACATCCACCTATAGGATGACCCACTCTGGATGGGTATTTAAGAGCGCCCTAATACCTAGAGATAAAGTCTCACATCCTCTAGGTGTAGTTACTCCAAACTGATGTGGACTAAGGTGTTATCAAATGTGAGAATGATTCTCAAGGACAATTGTGTGGCTGACTAAATGCAAAAAGATCTCTCCAATAACAATCGGTCTAATGCCCCTTGTGTCTTTCTCCATTGTAAGAAGACCAACACCTAACACTTGACTTACAAACATAGGAATGTTTCTTCTTGCTACTACTGCAACCACTTGAAACAACTTGGTAAAACCACTAAAAGGATCATCCACCTGAAAGTAATCTCTAAGATGCTCATATACCATCCTTGGCAAGCCTCTTGATGAAAGGCGGGAGGTAGTGCACATGTTTGTCCAAAAAGTGACCTATCAAGATATAAAGGCTACACATACTGATAATCTAAGACATCTTGTGGTAATCCTTCTTTTGCCATAGGATGTAGTGAGCATAGGGAAGATATAGTCTCATCAGTAGGACTAACTATACACATAGAGTGTAGTGCTTGTGTTGCTCTACTAAACTCTCCCCCTTAACCCAATGTCCTACACCATCATAATTGAGTGGACTTTGTGGTACCATGTGACAAGACCTGTCTCCTAAATGTGCAGTCTACAAATTCCTTTTGTAGTGGGGCCCAATCCTTTGCTCGGAATCAAAAAATCTAGCAGCCATCTCTCTATGCCCCGCACATCCTCTTCTAACATAATGAAGACACCATCGAGGGAGTAGGAGGAATAAGAACCATGCTAACTTGTCCAAGAGATCACGTGCAAAATAATCAAGTGGTAGGTGAAAAGTCTATCTAGCCTCATCATGGAGTGTACAAGGTAGCCTATGGAATAGACATGGACACGGAAAACTAGTCTCACATAACTCCAAAATGAAATCCGTATGAGAAGCTAACCACTCACACGACTCAATCTGTATCCTTGGAACGGTCAATCAAGGGATAGAGGAAACATGCATTATCTCGAGTATGATGATGATCCAATCATAATTCTTGTACATCCTTCCCACATGGGTCTTTACCTCTTGTGAGGTAAAGCGTCGATGACACACTGGGCATGGTGTATCCTGTGCCGCTCTAGGCAACCTTGCATGGGGAGGTGTAGCCATGGCTAGCATAAGAATAACAATATTAATACATGATGCTCCATCTCCCAATACCTACAAAACCACAACCCCTTACATCCCAACTCATATGAGAAAATACAATGTCTCCAAACCCTAAAAACTATAAACTCTCATAAAATTTTAATTTCCATCTAAAAAAATTTTTAAGCTAAATTCCCATGGAACTCAATCATGAAAACAAATAGGTTAGAAATGAAAATTCTAGACCCATCATTCTCAATGTGTAATGATCATTCTAAACCCTAAAAAACATTAAAATACCCATAAATTTCTATTTGATTTTCCATGGTCTTCAATCTAGGTACCAATAGAACAGAAATTGAAAAAAGAATAGAATCAACTATTCACTCAAGTACTATAGGCAAAAAAGCACTCAAGAAATGTATATCTTTCCTCTCACATCTCTCCCGGACTCCTGACCTTTATGAATCAATATTGAAACATTTGTTTGTTTCTTGTTTTAAAATGCATTTTAAAATACCATGAGTTTTTATAAAATGTTCTTTTTTATTGCACGAAGAATGTAATATTTTGAATTCTATGGGTAACATTCATATTTGACAAACAATGAACAATAGACTTGTTAAATAAGCACCCCTGGTCATACAAAAGTCACGTAAACCCTAAAAACACTAACTTCCTTGTCTGCTGGGATAGTGGGATTACACAGGTGACAGATTGAGCGCACCAAGAAAACAGAAAAAATGTTTTGTAAAATAATTTAAACATTTAAATTTTTTTAAAATGTTCATAATCCACAGAAGTAAAAAGAACGTTCCAGTATGAATCAATAGGGTTTAGAACAATAGAGTTCCAAGAAGAAAAGGCGACCACGGAGGATAACAAGATGGTGGGAAGACCCCATCAAACGAGGATAAAACATAAAATCTATAAGGGAATTAAACCTTAATAATGTTGATAATATGTAATCGGACGCCGCTGATATCGTGAAGTACTCTATCTATCCATTCTGTAAGCCACAAATGGAACGCGAAGTCCACATTACCTTTGGATGCTTTCGTCGCAGATGCAAGTTGCGTACCGATGTGGAAAATTGCTGGAAAATTGTCACCATGTCAATGGATCACGTGCTCTCACTCAGAAAAGTTTTGCATTTTGATTAAATTGGTGGCTGGGTATGGGGAGTAAATGTCAAGCGCAGTGACTAGAACCTGGAGCCATAGTGGACTTGACATTAATGGTACGGTATGGGATGGGAGTTGTATTAACTGGTTTACTCATGAGTGCTCTTTGCACCTTTAATCTATCCAATTTGCAGTCATGTGCGAGAGGGATTCCATCCTTTTGTATAAACTGGGTATGATTTAGGTAGACTGCATTACTAATCCGCATTACAGTTCTAGGTAGTGCAGTGATTATCGACTTTGAATTGTGCCTCCGTCATGTTCCTTCATGGTACTTCGTCGCACGATGTCAAACGCCCCCCATTTCATCTTCATTCACGACATGTTCTTTTCGCAGCTATTTTTATGCCAAACACCAACTATACACGTGGAGGATTTACGTTTCAAGTTCTCCGGTACCTGGCTTGAAACGTCTGTGTACTACAGTGAGTACTTCAAAGGAAACAAAGTACAGTTCTTCGTCGGGGACAGCGAATCAGGACATTTTGATCAATGGGAGTACAGAGATCAAGTCTCTTCCTTGTACGGCTTGATGGGTCTTCCATCTTTCGTGTTTTCCACGGGGTCTCCTTTTTCGAAATACATCTATCTATCTGGACAGGATTCTGGAACACTTAATGGTACTGAGGTGCATTTTATGTGTAAAACATGCCAAGTTTATTGGAAGGAAATCACACGACAGTGTGGGCCTGCGATTGGTCTGAATGTTTCCAATATTGCGAGTAGGTACAGAAGATTTCCTTGTTCCGTAAGTGGAAGTCTGAGGACACCCATGCTCGTCGAGGTTGATTAGGAGCTCTTCAGGTTTGCTCGACATTTGGGTCAATGGTCTTCCCATTAGCACGGTGTGCATATGGAAAGACATTTATCACATGTTCTTGACTAATTAGAAGACTTATAATTTTATTAAAAATTTGTTCTAATATTCAACTCTAGGCAAATTGGCGAACTCTTGGCGAATCCCAATCTGCTTGGTAAACAATTCAGATCTTGAATTCACTCAGGGCATGTCACTAAAGATGGTTTGACTAATTAGAAGATGTATAATTTTGCTAGAAATTTGTTCTAATATAAACTCTTGGCAAATTGCAATATGCTTGGTAAACAATTTGGATCTTGAATATACTCAGGGCATTTCAACCGTTTAGATCAATGACTTACACAACAGGTGGTTTAAACGACATGCTTTGCACATGACATGTATTAGAGTAGACTTGTACTTTGTCCGAGATGATCAAGTGACAGTGGCAGATGTCATGGTCACAGATCCTACTCATGATGCAGTTTTGGAAGAAGTGATTACTCATCCTCTTGGATGTGCAACGGGCGGAGCAGCAGCACGCAAAATCTCCAAGTATAGGGGTATGTAGCAAGGTCATCTCTTTGTTCCTCTAGCCTTGGAGTTATATAGAGCGGTGGACATAACATTAGACACACTTGTCAAGGAGTGTGTGAGTGCTTATCGTAGTAGATGTCAAGGGGTACCATTCACTCTCTCATATTTTATAACATACTTTAGACATCGTGTGTTCATTGCTCTATAGAGAGCATTGGTTGGTGCAATCCATAGGAGAGCAATCACACTAGGTGTTGCTTCTTTGGATGCTCCAGTAGGTTATAAACCTTATACCTAGTACAACTTGGATATCTTAGGTGGAGTAGGAAAGAGGTAAAATTGAGGTCTAGACCCATTTTTCCTCTTTTGTCTCTCCCTTGTTACGCTTGATGGATCTTCCCATCCTTCATGGGTTTTACATAGTTGTCTTCTTCCTAGGTTCCAAGACCCCTATCAAGTCAAGAACCTTTTGGTACTATTAAGTTGTAAGCACCTGAATACATGGCATCTTCATCCATCAACATGCTTTGTATCAACTCAATGTCATAGTTAGAGGTGATCAATTGCTTGCTATTCTTATTGTCTCATGTAGATATATATACGATAACACTAGGAGGTTTCAAAAATAGATTTGATGAATTCTATGGCATAAATAACAAACTTTTCTAACTAGTTTTAGTGAACTATGTAGCAAGATGAGATGGTAATGAATGAATGCTTTGTAAATTAAGTTACAAGGTATTTCATCCAAGTTTGCATTCATTTAAGAATCAAGCAATAGGTTATGGAGGTTTAAGAATGCCGTATTAAAATAAATTATTGTCAGAAGAAGGGATGTGGTTTCTTGAGAGGATGGAAATGTGGTTGGATGAGTACGTCTTGGAGTGGGATTTATGAAATTTTTGGCGGATCCAAAATGCCCTTCTCGACTATTCTATTCTAAACTCAAATTCACCATCCTTAGTGCAAATGCTCCCTCTATCAATCAATTAAAGGGCGGTTTAGTCATTTTGCATTGGTGTTGTGGTTCATTTCCATAGATTAGTGTGGTAAAGGATAGTGCAAGTTATAAAAAACAATCCTTGTTGCCCTACAAAAACCAAGAAATTGATTGGGGGTTGAGGAATTTTACTCCAAAAGTGCAACAAAAATTTAGCAATGGGAGATCAAGGACCTTGTTACAATGCAATGCAAGAGGCTCACTTTTGGATGCAAATCCAAGACCTATAGACTCACGTTTGGATTTGCAACCTGAACAACCATTAAGGAAATCTAGAGAATTGTTGAGGATGGCTTTTACTGTGCCCATCAAAGCCAAAGAAGATGAACGATTTTGCATGGCAATGCACCATTATGGCCAAATCTTGGATTATTTGAAAGACCTTGAACATTTTGCATAGATTCATGGTGGGAATTGCGAAAAGCTCATTAAAAATTTGACAGCTGTTAGTTGTAATTAAAAAAAAAATTTGATCTGGGAAGGGGTAAGGATTTCCTACTCTATGACAAGTGACCGTCTTTACTAGAAATGGTTGAGGTACATGGAACAATACAAAGAAACTTGGGAGCTTAAGATCAAGTCTAAGTGAGAAGGTTTCATAGAGAATGAATATGGCAAAGGGTGGATAACTATAGAAGATAAATTGAATAGAATGTGTCTGCATTGTAACAATATGGAGTTTTTTTTAATGAAGTTAGCCAAGGCAAACAAAATAGCAATTGGGCCAAATTAGACTAGAATATTCTAGAAGTATCTAAGAAGCTACTTGGTACCCTCCCAAGTATGGGGTAACATGCCAAGTGGTAATTTCTAGGAGGAAGCTTCCCAAGCTAGCTTAGCTTGCATGCGAAGTAGACATTTTCTAGAAGGAAACTTCTCAAGAAGCTTTTTGGTTAACTTGGCTTGCACTCTAAGAGAGCAGCTCAAGAAAACTTCTTGAGAAGCTTACAAAAGAGCCTTGTATGCTCTCTATAAATACCAAAGCCAAGTTCATGCTAGGCATTTGGAGTTTTCCATACTCAAGTGTCCCAATATGATCTTCATTCTCCTATTGCTCTCCTTGGTCTTGGTCTTTTAAATTGGTATTAGAGCAAGAATGGAATGGATGGAATTTATGGACCACTAAATCCATTTCCGCTAAACCATTGGGGATTTTGTATATAGATATTACCCAAGCATCATTTCATACAATTCATCACCTCATGCTTTGGGTAGAATTTTCTAAAAGAAATCACCTTGTCTGAGGAACCCTTGGTACTTCCGGTTGTAACTATGGAAAATGGTGGACATGTTGCATCAATATCTTAATAAATTAGATAAGTTGGGAGTGGTGTGATAGAGAAGTAGCCATGCTCAAGGTTATCGTTGCTATGCAACAACAAATCAAGCATCTTACTCGATTGTTTGATGAATGAGACTATCAACAACAAGATCATGTAGAAATAGCACTAGTTCAAGAAGGACAAGACCACATCTAATTTCCAAAACATAAGGTATTAGAAGGCAAGAATCTTCCAAGTGCAGTGGAGAATTTTTGTATTTGATTGCAAATGTTATTTTCAAGCTACCAATCTTCAAGATGAATGGAAATAGATGTTTTGGGCTTCCAGCCAATTGGTAAAGTAGCAAAGCTATGATGGCAATTTTGAGTGGAGCAAGTTGAACAACAATTTGTTGCACCAATATTGATTTGGGCAAAATTCAAGAGTGCAATGATTGGTTGATTTCAAGCTATAAATGCCACACTAGTTGCCTGAGATAGGTTGGCAAATTTGAAGTAGATTGGCTATGTAAGAAGTTATATCATGCAATTCTACAACACCATCATGCAAATTTCAGATATACTAGAAGGTGAAACTTTGGATTGATTTGTGAGGGGCTTGAAGTCACAAATCAAATTAGTGGTAATTTTGCAAGAGCCACAACACTTTGAGGAAACCATGCGGTTGGCAGAATGCTTTGATTTCTTGGTTGCAACAACTTTGTCTTGACCTTGAACTCCACAAAATCTACCAATACACTACACACGGTTGGAGGAGCTAGCACTAATGGAGATTGATGCAATTCAATGGAGACCACATGGCACCATAGATAAAGAATAAGTGTGTCAAAATGGTGGTTGTTTCTATTGTTGCTAGTTAGACATCACATTGTTGAGTGTTCACTCGAGAATGGTCAACCTTAATAAGTCACCCAGGTGGGGTTTGTGGAGCAAAATGATCAAGGAAATGATGAATCCTAGTAGGAGATTTCAAGCTACCTATTGGGAATTTGATTAGTTCCAACGGAATGGAGAGCTTGACCTATGCAAGTTTACTTCCCTTGCAAGGTATGATATCTGATTATGGTTGTAGGTTTTTGGAAGTTCAAAGAATTGCATGTCCATGGAATTAGCAAAGGAATTACATATTCCTATCAATCCAATAATTGGAAGTAGATTGATGATGGTAGATGATAGAAAAAAATTTGCATTTTGTACCATACGTCCTATTACCTTCAAGATTGGGAAGGAGTATTTGAAGTGTATGAGGTTTATAGTAGCATCTCTATATTATGATGTCATTCTGGGTTTGCCTTGACTTGAACATCACAAGGTCCAATTTGATTGGATCCAACAACAAAGTCAAGTACAACACCAAAGATAAGAATTTCCAATTAGATTGTCTGGCACATTTGAGTAAGACATCTAAGAATAGTCAATCCCCAGAAGGAAAGTTTGTCAAGAAAGTAGCCATAGAGCAAGTTTTGAATGAAGATAAGTCCCAAGATGGGAAGTTTGTCAAGAAAACATATAGCAAACTTTGAAGGAAGATAAGTCCCAAGATGGGAAGTTTTTCAAGAAAAGAACTATAGAGCAAGCTTTGGAGGAAGATAAATATAATTTTATGGTGTGGATCAAGCCAATTGCGCAAGGAGAATCTAAAGAGGGTCAAGAGCCTCATCAAGAAATGGTGGATCAAATAGTTTAGGAGTTTGTGGACATGTTTTTGAATGATCTTTTGAAGGGATTAGCCTCCATTCGTGATATGCCCTTCAAGATTGAGTTATTGCCAAGGAGTACTCCAATGAGTAGACTGATCTATGACCTCTCACCAAAGGAGTTGTAGGAGTTTCTAACAACACTTATCAAGTTGTTAAAAAAGGATTTTATAGAACATAATACATCTCCTTAGGGAGCATTGGTATTATTTGTTCTAAAGAAGGATGGAAGACTTCATTTCTATATTGATTATTGTGGACTCAATAAAAAAACAATGAAGAATGCATATCCTTTGCCTCAAATTAATGACTTGCTTGATCAATTGAGTGGAGCACAATACTTCTCCAAGTTGGATCTCTGTAGCGACTATTGGCAAATGACAATTGATGAAGAGGATGTGCAAAATATTGCCTTTTGCACAAGGTATGGGTATTTTGAATGGAGAGTTGTACCTTTTGGGCTCATCAATCCTCCAGCAATGTTCATGGATCAAATGCATTGGGTGTTGGATGGACTATTGGATCAGTACGTGATGGTATTCTTGGATGAAAATCTAATCTATAACAAGATGGAGGTAGAACATGCAAATCATGTGCCAGAAGTCCTAAGGTGACTATGTCAATGGAAGTTTTATTGCAAGAAGTCAAAGTGTACCTTTTTGAAGAAGGAAATGACTTTCTTGGGTCACAAGATCTCATCAGAAGGGATCAAGATGGAAGAGGAGAAAATCAAGGCCATTCCTGATGTAACAATATGGAGTTTAGTGATGAAGTTAGTCGGGCTTACGAAGTAGAGAATAAGACAAAATAGCCTAGAATATTCTAGAAGCATCTAAGAAGCTTCTTAGGAAGCTTCCCAACTAGTTAACTTGCGCCCTAAGCAAGTAGCTTCTAGAAGGAAGCTTCTACAAGCTTCTAACTAGCTTAGCTTGCATGCCAAGTAGGCGGCTTCTAGAAGGAAGCTTCTTGAGAAGCTTCCTAATTAACTTGACTTGCACTCCAAGAAAGCGGCTCAAGGAAGCTTCTTGAGAAGCTTCAAGGGTCTTGTATGCTACCTATAAATACCAAGGCCAAAGCTCATGCTAGGCATTCGGAGTTTTCCCTCATTCAAGTGTCCCAATGTGAGCTTCCATTCTCCTATTTCTCTCCTTGGTTTTGGTCTTTTACACCTGATTAGCCTACTCCAAAGGATGCCATAGAGATACAAACATTTAATGGATTTACAATTTTTTACCCATGGTTCATCCACTATTATGCATATGTGGTAGCACTATTGACCAACCTCTTGGGGAAAATATCAAGCTTTCAATGGACCGCCAAGCATGAAGAAGTATTCAAGAAAGTTGAAACATATGGTGTCTTCAAGACCCATTCTTCAACCATTTGATCCTCAACTACCTTGTGTGGTTGACTTTGATGCTTCTAACTTTGCCATTGGAGTTGTATTGTAACAAGAATTCCTATATGGGTTACATCCCATTGCCTTTGTGTCTCACCAATTAAACATGGCAAAAAGGAATTACTCTGCACGAGATTGGGAAAAACTAGCAATGGTATATGACACCAAGGTATGGAGGCATTATCTCTTGGAAAAATAGGTGATCATGCAAATTGATCACAAATCCTTGTGGTAGACATTACATTTGGAACACATGAAGAGTTAACATCATCAATGGGAGGATAAAATTTGATTTCTTGACATCAAACTTGAGTACAAACCCAATTGGTTCTATGTCATCCTTGAAGCCCTATCACAATGACTCAATTTGAAATCTCTTCCTCTTATCACAACGGCAATTACAATGGTGTCAATCAACTCCAAGATCCACATTGAGTTTAAGATAGCTCTACAACAAGATCCCTTCTTTTAGCTGGAACAACATCATCTTGCAACATGTGACAAGGTGTACAACACCTCCTCCATCAAGGAAGGCCATCTATTCCATGAGGACTAGATATATGTTCTAGTCAAGGGTGATCTCTGCCTTGTACGCCTCCAAGAAGGCCATGATTTACCACTCATTGGTCACATGAGTGTGGACAAGACCTTGGGTACCCTCTAATACCAATGGTGGTGGCCCAACATGGCACAAGATTTTCACGATTTTTTTTATTGTGTAAGAGCTGCCAACATAACAATGCTAACAACCAAAAACTAAGTGGACTCCTTCAACCACTCTCCATTCCATCTACTCAATGGGAACACATGAGCTTAGATCTCATGACATCCTTGCCCAAGACAAAGTAAGGTCACACAATGATAGTGGTATTTGTAGATAAGCTTAGTGAGCAAATCCATTTGGCACCAACCTTTGATATTGTAGATGCTCGAACATTGGCACATATCAACTTCAACATTGTCTTCAAGCATCATGGCCTTGTGTACTCATCTCTGACAATGATCTTTGATTTATTCAAAATTTTTGGTAAGTACTCTTCTAGATACTCAATGTTAGGCTTGCTTTGTGTACAACCTATCATCCTCAAACTGATGGACAAATTGAATGTGAAAATTGCACCTTAGAGGATATGCTTTGTGCCTTTTTCAACATTCACTATACCAATTGGGATGAATGACTTGCAGTTGTGGAGTTTGCATACAATAACTCAAAATAGGCAAGCATTGAATTCTCTCCTTTCTTCTTCAATTTTGGCCAAGATCCACTTGTTCTAGAATCTCATACTTCCACTCTTTTGACCATCATATCCCAATCCTTCCAACAAGCCAAATCTCAACTCCTTATTGCTCAAAATTGTCAAAAACAATATACATACTACCATCATTGTAATCTCACCTTTCAAGTTGAGATTGGTGATAAGTTCATGCTCTCATCTAATAATATACCTCTTCCACTTGATATCCAAGTTCATAAACTTGCCTCTAATTAGATAGGACCCTTTGATGTCATCCAAATCATTTCTCTTATTGCTTATTAACTTGCTTTGCCTTGTCATATGTGCATCCATCTTGTCTTTCATATTTCTAAGTTGAAACCCTTTGTTCGTAATCTATCTTCTTTTCCCTCTTGTGTCCAACCTCCTCCTCCTCCCATCCCTATCAATGATCATGAAGAGTATGAAGTTGATTGGATCCTTGCATATCACCACATTCAACAAGGCTATTGACAACATACAGAGTACATAAGTCCTTTCGAAAGAGTATCCTCTTCATGATGCCACTTTAGAGCCTTTTTCTCATCTATAGAATGCACAAATGTCCATCCATAAGTTTGAAGCTTCAATAGCAACAAGTACATCATCAACTAGCGGTGCGGAAATATATAACAATATGGAGTTTAACAATGAAGTTAGTCAAGGCTAACAAAGTAGCAGATGGGCCAAAGTAGCCTAGAATATTCTAGAAGTATCTAGGAAGCTACTTGGTACCCTCCCAAGTATTGGGTAACATGCATGCCAAGTGGTAACTTCTAGGAGGAAGTTTCTAGGGAAGATTCTCAGCTAGCTTAGCTTGCAACTCAAGTAGGAAGCTTCTAAAAGGAAGCTTCTAGAAGCTTTCAACTAGCGCAGCTTGCATGTCGAGTAAACAACTTCCAGAAGGAAGCTTCTTGAGAAGTTTCTTGGTTAACTTGGCTTGCACTCCAAAAAAGCGGCTCAAGGAAACTTCTTGAGAAACTTCTCAAGAGCATTGTATGCTCTCTATAAATACCAAAGCCAAAGCTCATACTAAGCATTCATAGTTTCCCATACTCTAGTGTCCCAATGTGATCTTCCATTCTCCTATTTTTGTCCTTGATCTTGATCTTTTACACACATTTTGCTTAAATGGAAGCCATGTTTGAGAACTAAGCAAACATTAGTCCACCTACTATGGTAAGTTTGGGAGATTTAAATCCCTATTTGAGCAAGGTTGGCATGGAAGAGTTCTATAAAGATGCAAAGGGTCGGAGCTCTCAATTCCCATCTCCCCTAAAGGTGGTGCTTGTGGACTAGTGCCTCCCTTTTGTCCCAAACATCCAAGGGGTGTAAAGTATACCTAGTGTTTACATGGACAATGGAATCCAATCACCTGGGGAAGAGTCACCATTTGGTGCACCAGTAGAGGACTCATCTTTTGTTACACCACTTCCTGTAACTTCTATAGGAGATGGGTTTGAGTGCACTTTGCTTGACCAAGAAGGAGAATGTGACCCAAAGAGGAGATAAGGTGGAATACCAGCAAGTAAGGTATCTTAGATGTCACCTATTATGTCATTGTTTAAGGATTTAGTAAAAATTACCATGTTGAAGGCAAATACTATAAAATCCCGGGAGAGATTACGACTAGCTAAAACCCACCAACATAAGGAAAAGAAGAAAACATTAACAAAAATGGAAGCCAAGCGTGTTAGATTAGAGATAAACAAGATAAAATTGAAATTGAAAAGAAATTGTGTGGAGATAAAAAAGGAAATCTAGAGCATAAAAACATTAATTCAAAGAGAAGATCTTATAGTCAAAGTGCACTCATGAAATCAAATGAGTCTCCTTTTGCGGGAAAATCTCCCAATAAAATAAGCTAATATTTCAAATTCCTAACTCAAGTTCAACATGCGGATCCTACTCCAAATTCATCATACTCTAGTGATAGCAAATAACATACCGCAATGTAACCTGAGTATGTTTCTAATAAAGATGAGTTTAAGAAACTTGATTAAGACTCTCTATTATCACTATGGAAAAGCTATTGCTCATTGGTGCTAGTTGCCACTCATCAGCACTCGCTACTGCCCATCGATGCCCCATGCTGCATAGTGTTGTATCCCAAGTTTGCACCGATGGGAGTGGCATTGGTTGAGTTTTGGGCGATGTCTGATCATATGTATAGGCATTGAGTGACACAGATCAATGGTGCACATAGGTGCCCAATGCCATGAAATTATGCCCAATGCCACAAAATGGTGGCCCTAAGCGCCTCCACATGCCAACACATAGCACCATTAGGTGCTGACAAGTACCAACCAAATTTAAACACACAAGCGGGCGGCTCTTGGTGCCCACCAGCATCAAACGGTGCTACCCTAAAAAACCTATATTAATATTGGTCTTCTTTTAAGCACTAGGTATCACCTAGCACCATCCAAGGACCTTGACCCTAAACGGGATGACACCTGGTGCCATCCAACAACTTTGAGCATAAATTGGGTGACACTTGGTGCATACAAATGTACATAGGGCATCTTTTAGCACCTTCTTGCAATTTTACATAAGATTTTGTTGTGGTTGAGTGAGCAACATACATTCTTGTAAACTTGGTGTTTGTCGAGAGATATGGATATGATAATGGGATAAAATACAAGAAATATTACCAGATATGAAGAATTGAAGCATGAATACTTTATTATAGAGAAACTCATTTGGGTATATCATCAAGGTGATGAACAGTGCATTGTTGCATCATCCTTGATCTACTTTCTTCTCTACCAAGTTCCATTCCATGCAAAAACATCTTCAAATCTATTTGAGTTTCCTTTATAAATCTACCATCATCTTCCAACCAAACATCTTATTTTTTGATTACAATAATAAAACAATAAAATAATTTAAGTAAAATTTATAAATTATGTAAGTTATACAATAAGTTATGTAGAATAATACACACTAAAACTCACTTTAAGAAATATGCATTTCTACTATTGCACTCTTAGCTCACAAAGAGAATGTCATCTAGCATTCAATACTCCTATACAATGCTCATTTATCATCCTTGCCTTCACCAAATATTTATTGAACTCTTGCTTGTCCTCTGATCGGGCTTGCTTAAAGGCTAGGACTAGGTGATGCATGAATAAATAACTAGAATCACCTAAAAGGTGCTCTTTTGCCTCAAAACTATGACATCCCACGCTCTAGTTCAAATCATTCCACAATGATGATCTTTTCAAACAAGGCATGTCCTAACATGACATTGGTATTCTTGTAAATAACGAAATCAAATCATACCTTTAATAAAATCTTGGAAATGTACAAAGAGGCACGCCAATGCATTGAACAAAATACCAAAACAAATATATAAAATATAAACCTTACCTCTAGTAAAAATGTATAACTCTCCTTTTATCATCACAAATCACTTGGCCACTTATGGAATATGAACCCTTTTAGTTGAAATAGATCTCTCCATCCATGGTGGGTCGAGCGCTAAGAGGAAATAATGTTCCATCTACCAAACCAACACAATGGAGGAAACCTTTTTATGCAAAAAATGAGAATATCCTACTACTCTCCTTGTTCTCAAGCCATGCAACTTGACTCCACATCAAATCTAATATGGCCATGATAACTCTATTGTAAAGAGAATTCTTGAATCTGCATTAATGCAACATATATTTAACCCTCATGCAACGTAAGCTCCATTATTGTGATGCACAAATTTATCTTGAGCTAGAACTACATGGATCAACATGGGTGTTTGCTCCCTTTTGTAGTTTTCCTCAAAAATAGTGTGTGTTTTAATTAAATCTACTAATGTTGAAAAAGAATCAACATCTATTCTAGTAAGCTGGCAAAAGGCATTCACATCAAGATTTTTAAAATACTTTATCACAAATTCTTGACTACAAGGATAAGTAACTTGGGATGCAGAGGTGCATACTCCCACCCACTAATCAATAACTCTAGCATATCTTAATCTCCTTCTACTTCTTCATCTGCACCTTCATCTCCTAATCTTTTGTTACGAGATCTCCAAATCTAATCGAATAATCCATTGTACACATTTTCTAATATTTCTAGTTAGTTTTAGAAGTGTGCTCTTTCTTGGCATGTTCTCCTCCTTGAATCGATTCTTGAATCACCAAAGATAACACCTTCTCGTCATGCTCTACACTTCTCACTTCAATCTCTATTCTTTGCACACTACACAAGAAAACAAGATAAGAATTTCATTTTGTAACTAGTACTAGAACAAGGAATTTTTAAATAATGAAATTGAGTATTTTGAATCTAGCCTCAAACAAATTCACTCTCCTCTTCCAATCTTCACACAAACCACACTCAAATCTTCCCACTCTACATTCAATTGTCTCATTCTCATCCTCCTTGTTCATTTTGCTAACTCATGTGCAAATCTCCCAACTTTGTGATCAATTTTCTTGGTCATTTGTGTTCTTGTTCATAACCCCCATTGCGCTCATCGGCCCCTATGGTAGCCACCACATTCATCATAACCTAATGAGGCACTTTATTAACCCTAATATGTAATTAATGCATTATAGTGTGACCACAAAAACCTCCATATCCGTTATTTTCCACTAACCATCTCCTATGGAGTGTGCTAATAATAAGGAACTTGGACGGACGTCCGTAGTGGGATATTTTTTCCCTTTCGGCTCGCATGCCATACTGATTTAGTCAACGCTTCATAATAATCTATATGAAAATATACATAGATTCAGAAAACTATTTCAGAAACCCCCTACTATTGAGTCCTGATCATTGCGTGTATTCTTTATGCCTCATCCCTATTCATGTTCTCTTGCAGTAAACACTTGTTTTCTCCAGCAAACTGAAAGGTTTGTTATACTGTTGTCACATCTTTCTCTCGTTTTTGGATACTTATCTGGTTGCAGCTTCCCTTTACATATCGTTCGGTTCACCTTTTCATCCATGTCGACATTGCGAAGTTGCTGTCAACTATTTTTCAGATATTCGACTAAAGAAATCTAACTTTTTTAAGGGTGAATCTTTTGTCTCAAAGAATATCACATCCACAACAATGAAAATATAAAATTAAGGCGCCCGCCTAGGATAACGAGAAGGATGGGAAGACTCCTCATGGGTAAAATACAGGAGGTAAAATGGGGCTGAAGGCCGATAGTATTCGTATTAGAAATCTGTTCTATAGCACCTAAGATAAAAAAAAAAAGAAAAAAAAAAATGCAACAGCGTGTGAAAACGAGAAAGATGGGAAGAGCATCAAGCCGTATAAGGACACGATAGAGAGAGTAAGATGGAGCTAAGTCCCAAGAGGAATGTATCCTTCAATACCTAATATATTTGAACTATATAAGTCTAATGATCAATAAATAACCAAATTGTTCTAAAAGTATTATCTAGAGTGATCATTCTCTAATGAATTATAAAATTTAATCATTTTATAAAGTATAAAATATATTATATAAATATATCATAAAATAAAAAATAAAATTATTTTTTTACATCTAAAAGCATATATCTTTGGACACTTCTTAAAAAATATCTTAACACCACTAGCTAATTCCAAAACTTAAAGAAAAAAATGATTTCGTTACATGCTCCTATAATTGAAAACTTTACCTGCATTCTACCTCGTTTGACTCTCCCTTGTAGTGCTTGATGGGTCTTCCCATCCTTCATGTGTTCTATGCGGTCGTCCCTTTTTTATTGAACCGAGGATCGGTTTTGTGCTACTCACCGAGTCACGGCTTGTTTCATACAGCATTGACCCGCAGCTACAGCAGCCTTCCGAAACAGTAGTTGACACGTTAATGACGAACGCTTTTAATATCTCTTTTGACTTTAGTACCAGGAAACAATTACATCAGTTGCCGTATCTCGATCCTGAATCGTCAAATAAGCGAGAAGACTGAAGATCACTTGAGTAGGTTCATGTCGCGCAGTAGCCCTGTGTGACATGCACCATACTGTACTTTGTGGGTCCATACAGCCACATCACAGCAGTACGGTATGCGTTATGATGGCAGTTTCATAGATATCAATTTGCAGTATGCTATCTCTATATATCCGCACAAGCTGATCACCTAATGCCTTCGTTCACTTCTCCAAGAATAGTGCGATAAACTCCAGAGAAGGCGACCGCGTAGAAAACACGAAGGATGGAAGACCCCGTCCTTTCCTCTTGGGTGGACTTGTCTTTGAGGTCTTGGTTTTGCTTCGGTCTGTTGTTCTTGGGGTTGGTGCTTTTCAGGGGATATATTGTATTGTTATTGTGGCTGGTGCCCAGACCCCTTTGTGTGCTCTTCGGTGCTTTGTATTCCTCTGTTTTCTTTTCGGATATATACAGTGCCGATCTTTCACATAAAGCCGTACATGATGAGATGAGAAAGAAAGGTAAAATGGGACTAAGACATGACAATGATTCATATTTCCTTTGTACACCTCTAATGTGAATTGAAACAAACAAGATGGTAGTTTCGCGAGAATTCCATATCTCGAACAATGTCTCAACGGTTACAGGTGGGACGGCCTTCTGTGACAATAACAGACCTCATATTGGGGTTTTTTAAATCCAAAGTTACGCCTATTTTATGGAAGTTTAGTGGTATCCATGCAAAATATATGGGTACACGTAAACGAAGTAGGGGGGTTCAGATACTACTCCCGTACAAATTCAACATGCAATAATATATTCGAAGCTCGAAATTTACGCCAAAAATTTTGTAGGAGTTGTAGGGAAGTCTGGATGCCTCGCAAAATTTGACGGGTCACGAGAAAGGTGACTCGTCAAATTTTACGGGCCTGCGGGTCTTGCCCAGTCAAAATCAAGTTTTTCCCCAGTGTTCCTTACGGTGTTCTAATACTTCTCGTAAATATTTACAAGATATTTATGGGAGATGAAAATATTAAATTTGAAATGCCTAATACGTGCCTCACATTTCCGCTTCAGACCTGATGGGCACCGGTCTTCCACCCGGATTGAGGTTCTCTTTATGCACTTGAGTGGGGTCTGAATTGAAATTTCCACTACTATAATCTTGGATCCCAACTTAAAATTACTCAGGATCAGAGTTAAAGCATTATTAAAGCAAGGATCAAAGTTGGGAACAAATATTGAAGTTTTCAGCAAACTTGATTCTCCATATAGTCAGAGCTTATTGGATCAGAAGCTAAGGTCTAGGGAGAGCACGGTAGTAGAATGGACATAAGTACATTAATCGTCTTTGAGTGAATATGAAGAAGAACAAATGACACTCTGAGATGAAATCAGTTTAGCGAGTATGTACGTTATAATTTTAGATAGTCTGAACTAGCCAACCTGCTTCCTCGCTCTCCTAAATTTTGAATTACACCAGTCGAAAACGCATTAATAGCCTGGATACACGACTAGATTTCAAGTAAATTTCATTAGTAATGCATGCATCACACCGACCTAGTAAGATAAATCGTTTTGTAAAGAGAGAAAACTGCTTGTGAGCTCCTACGTTCTCACCCAGCATGTACAATTTTAATGTACTAGAATTATAGGCGCGGCAAGAGCAACTTAAGAAGTACACTGAAGAAAATCCGAGGTGCACTGTTTCACAGTACATCCTGACATATATTCTGGATTGCTAGCTGAACGATTTCTTGATACTTGATCACAGAACGTAAGTCCGGAGGTATACTGACGTGGAGACAAGTAAACAATGTCCTTTTGAAATGTAAAATCTAGAAAAGACACCTTCTTAATAATTAGCTCAATACCTCGAAAATCAAACAATCTCCACCAGGTCCAAGTGAGTTGCTCGGAAGTCGAGGGCGAACCCCGACTTCCAGGGTGTTAATTCTTCCCGACAACTTAGGTTGCCGAAGGTCGGGTTGTCTTAAATTCATTTCTACAGTTCTGTCCCTGCTTCATGCGGTGCCCATAACTTCAGACCTTTAATACCTGACGTTCAATCTACTGTACATCTGTAGATAACACGCTCGAATTTAAGGTGGTATTACCTTCAGGAATGGTTACCGCAAGCTAAAGACGAATCGTCTCCACTCTTACGTGATTGGAAGATGGAAATCAGGGAACCTAAGGCAGTGATGAGTAAATATGACACAATTTATGAGTTCTATATGCTTGTAGAAAGTTCATGTTAAGGTCACATTGTGGGAGTTCTTTATAGAGCATTTATGGAATTCTAAAGTGATACGGGAAATTTGTTTCGGGGTGGGTTCAATATCACCTGTAAAATTAGATGGTTTGGTTTGGTTTGATTCGATTTTAAAAGAAGTTTGGAATTTTAATTTAGTTTACTTCCCTTTTAGAAGATTTTAGATGTATTCATTTCCCTATGGATGTATTCATATCCAAAATATTCTTGAATATCTATTTATGATATTCACCCCTCTCCAAAACCATTCTAATAGCGGTTCTGGAAATTCTGGATCTGAAACCTCTCAGTCTTCAAACTAGGGTTCTCTTCAATAGATATTGGGTAGTTTCACCACGATATAATTGAACGAATGCGACGTTAAGAAACGCTTATATGGAGTTGTTTCACACAAATTTAGAAATATTGGGAACAAGGAAGCTTTCACAAGAGGTTTAGCGAAGTCTCTGATTATATACGCCTAACTTAAAATTTAAGTCACACGTCCTATCCTCTACTCTAAGCACTATCGTATTGTCAAGTAAATTCGCATGATAAAAATTTCCGCTCGCTCACTCTTGTAGTTTCCAATTTCACTCACTGGTACCATGACATTTTTTATGAGTAGAATGTAAACAAATTTAAACCGCCAAAATAATTCTCTCATTTTCCTACTTTCGTTCGTTTCCATTAATCACGTAAAGTCAGACAATGTAATAAAAATTTTCTTAAACGATGAAATAGATGATCTTGTTGCAAAAGGAATGAAAGGTCTCTTTGCTTATTTCTTGATTGAGCGAAGGTTAATAAACCAATTTGAGACAAGCTTGAATGGTCAAAACCATATTACAATTATAGCTCGCCCACATCTGTGAAAGACGCGACTGCATCGATATGATGTAGGCTTATCTATGATTCGAAGAGCTTTGTGCGATGTGTCCTAGTGCAAATTTGTCAGTCAAGTGTCTCGTGTCCACTCCAAGGCCCATCTATATTGTGGACGCTTCGGTGGAGACGAAAAAGAAACTTTGTCTCTATCCAATCACCCGCGGCATGAGTGCAAAACAGTCTTCGAAGCTTCAACCTCCCTCTGGGGCTTCCCAAGAGACAACGAAAATTTCCTAGGTCAGGCTGACTTAGTTTGCCAACAGGGATATGGCACAAAGCAATGCAAGCTCGATTGATTTTGTGTCTGCTTCAATGTGCCATCTAACGTGATCCACACTCTTCAGGACAATAGGTGGTACAGCTAATTGTAGTAATTTGTACATCAGTTGAGGGGCTCAAACTTGGACACTCCGAGCAAAAGCAGAGCAATCTCGTGCGCAAATTCATAATATTCTAGAGAAGCAGCTATGGACTTAGTATTCGTACATCACTTGAGCCGGGCCAAATTTGGACGCTCCTGAGCAAAAGCATAAAAAACTCGTGGGCAGATCCGTAAAATGAGATATCTAGAAAAGTAGCCATGGTTACAACCGCGAATTCTCTGACGAATTGCCAGAAAAGAGGTTGGCCCCAAGGATGAAATGCAGCCAGATATATTCGTATCCAAGATGAATATACTTTTGTGTTCGAACTTCCCCACTAAATGGTTGTTGATACTCCTAGCGAATACTCCCCTTATGTCTTTTCCTTGTACGGGTTGATGGGGTCTCCTATCCTTCTTGTTATCACATGCGGTCGTCTTCTCCTAGCAGATTCCACGTCCATATACATAGGCAAAGTAGTACATACATCTCGCTTTCCACTTGATAAGACAAACAACGTATCTAGATTGAGCTATAAAAGGGACTCAGACAGTCCAATTTCAAGCAGGTTGGATTTACGAGTAGGTCCTCTTGCACTACATAGCTTGCTTGCCTGTTTTTGAATCTACAGGAAAAGGCGACCACGTAGGATGACAAGAAGGATAGGAAGACCCCATCCAGGCTTAGAACAAGAAAACAAAGGAGTAAAATGGATCCAAGCCCCATAGTATAAGTAAGAGAAATCTTCTAGACAACATCTAAGATATATGAGCTATGCAAGTATGATCTACACACAACTAGAAATTGGATAAAATATCACCTAGTGATTGCACCCGCCCATAATCGAGAGTGAGCAATGGACACACTATGTCTATAGTATATTATGATAAATGAGAGTGAGAGTGGTATCCCTAATGTCTAAAGGCATATCAGTTTAGACATGATATGCCTTTGTACACTTCTTGACAAATGGTTCAAATGTAATATCAATCATTCTACAAATTTCCAAGGTTAGAGGAATAAAGAAATGACCTCACTACATACATCTATACTTGGAGATCTTACTTCTGGCAGCTTTGTTCACTTTCCATCCAGGAGGATGAGTGATCACTCCCTCCAAAACTGCACTACATATAAAATCTATAACCATAACATTCAGAATTGTCACTTGATCATTTTGGACCAAATATAAATCTACCCTTGACTCATGTGGTCTACAAAGTATATCGAAGGTCCTCCAAGCAAAGTATTCACTCTCTCTTACTATGATGAACACTATATTCTTGATAGAATATTGGGTATCTATTTATGTCATCCAAAAAGACACTGGGTCAGATAACTACAATTGCATCACAAGTGAATAATGAAGATGCAAAAGGGTTATCAAAACTAGGCTATTGTATATTGTGACATTTGTGTGCACACATAATGTTGATCTATGGTCCAGGGTGCCAATGAAAGTCGTTACCTAGTTATAAATGGTGAGTGTAGTTGGTATGCAACCTCCGCGAATCTCAAATTTCTCAATCTAGAAACCCACATGCAATCTAGAAACCCACATGCAGAGAAATACCAATGATGAACAACAATATGCTGAACTCATTAGTATTGACTTGCATTCAGTGAGGAAAGATAGGTATCTTTCTCAACGTATGTTGCTGAAACTGCGTTCCCACGGGACTTATTTTCGTTCTACAGCATCTACGTTCTATCCAAAATGTGCACCATAAATAACTAGCGCAAATTGGGAACTGGTCAGCAAAAACAATATAACTGGGGATTTACAGTTTTTAGAAATAAGTAAACTTGTTATCGCAGGTTACATGGCCACCTACCCGATTAACAAAACTACATGTTATCTCACACAGGAAATTAAAGTAATGGAAATGAATCTTAGGAAATAATCTATTCAAAAGATGTACATGTATATTAGTTTCGAGGATGGTCAAATAGACCTCTTTCATTTTACCAAAACGACACACCTTAGTTTGCGTTCTTACGTAACTAGTATTGCAACGAATCGCACGACCAACTCGCACGAGAGTCATTGTGACCTCACGCGCTATAGACCAGGGTGTGTCGTTTAGTAAAATGAGAGGTTAATTTGATAATCTCTTTAGTTTAACCCAGACTTAGCTTAATTTAAATTTATAACATATGTTATCTTAAGGATGCCAAACAAGATTTTAACGAGGTCCTCCGCTTGGAAGAGACCAGAATATATCGACGACTTTTACTATGTGAAAATAATTTGAACTATTGATTTGACCTAAGGCTCAAAACTGAAAAAAATAATATGAAAATCATTTACTGTCAATACTCTAAATTTAGTTAACAAAATTTAATTTAATTCCAAATTTTAGATGATTGTTGAAGTCTTCTAGGTGTGAAATAAATCTCGTGTATTGTATTTTAACTAAAAACATACAGACAAAATAACTAAAAACAACAGTCATCAAGAATATTTTGTTTTAGAATAGACTAGAATACATTTCTAATTCATAGAAAATCAATTTAGGTCAGTGTCGATTCCAACTTTATGGTTACATTTTTCCAAATTTTAATTAATGATCAAATTACTCATAAAAAAATAAAAGGATACCAAACAATGATGTCTTGCGAGGGGTGGATAAGTACATGTTTTGCGTACAATCGAAGAATGGAGTAACAAGTGAAACCACAACGTTCGATTTATGCCAATTTGGTTTGACACTTAAAATTCTATCATTGAATCGAAGATGCGTTCTGATTATCGAACTATTGTTTTATAGAGATATTCTAATTATTCCGATATTTATATGTCACTTCCGGTTGCATATTAAGATCCCCTACGCAACGAATTCTAGGATAATCGCGCCCATATCTAGACGAGACAACAATTTGAAGGGAAACTGTAAATCCACTTCACCTTTCTGCTCATGCACCTCACCTCACCCCGATACTAGACAGGTGCAAATAAACCAATCAAACCACTCCCCTTAAACTATAAATCCACTTCACCTTTTCTGCCCATGCACCTCACCTCACCCCGATACTAGACAGGTGTATAAACCAATCAAACCACTCTCGCTATGCTATAAGCTTGGCTCCAATGTTAGAACTCGAAGTAAAAGGAATCTTACGAGCATGCAACCACAAGCGGCAACGACCAGTTACGCACTGTTGACCCTTTTGATTGGGTGAAAGTGTTAAAATAGGAAGGGTGAGGGAGATGAGCAGAAAAGGTGGAGTGGGTTTACAGTTTCCCAACTTTAATCAAATTATATTATGTGGACTTGTCTCGCTGCACTCATGTCGTCTTCTTATTGAAAAGGCTCGGTAATCACCGGTTTCGTTCTTCGTTTTCCGTGCGTTACCAAATCTGCATGCCCGTCTGGCGTAGACGGCGGCAAACGAAGGAACCGAAAACGAAAATTTGCGCGATGGGGACGCAGCTTGAGCATCTTCTGCACGGAGACAAAGTGGACAGGTTACTTCTAGAAGTACACACCACCATAAATATATACCTACGCGGTCGCCTTTTTACTACATAAATATATACCCGAAGGAAAGCGGAAAAGAATACAAAGCACCAAGGTGTGCAAGAAAAGAACCGAGCACGGAGCCCTAGTAATAGAATTTCCTAGCAGTCTCAAGCCAAACATACGAGTTCGATGGACTTGTGTTTCCTTTGGAGGGTGGATATGACCGATGTATTCTTCAGCCGAACGTACAGTGCAATGCTACGCTTCATTTTCACCTGACATCTGATAGCACCATCGAAAAGAAAAGTTCGAAAGCAGACACCAACTTGATGGGTTGAAGAGTTATTCTTAGTATTACTGTACAGTATGGATCGAACTGGATATCCCCTTTCTTGGACGCATAAATCTGCCACCACAACTCGTTTTTGTCACCAAGTGAATCTGGATTACAACTAGCAGCTCACTCTTGCAAGATCATGACCTGCAACTTTTGCTTCCCTCATCGTATAGACTTTCTAGTTGGTAATCCAAAGACTGGATATCCCATTTCTCGTTGAACTCCAATTCTATGGAGTTGTATGACTAAGTAAAATCTTCTGAGAAATATTACTCTCCCTACTTAAATTGAAAGAATCAACACACGCTGTAACAGCGAGAGCCAATTCGTCAATATTCCTTTATGATGTTTCTTTTCTTCTCATCTTGTATATATAAAAGTATTCTTAGAACTTATTGTTGATAGGTGATTGTCTCTTCTATTCACCCGGTGCTATGGACAGGGACGGAAGTTAATTCAAAATATTTATCTTTGAATACTTTTCTTTAATGAACTTTCTGTTAGAGTCCTAATTGATAACACAAAGCTTAGGTGCTTTTTTATCTAGAAGAGCTTTGTTGAGAATATTTGTGAACATACATCTAGTATACGATTACTCTAGGAGTAATATATCGTTCACTATTTTCTTCCCCGTAAGTTAAGATTAAATCTCTACGTGCTTTCTCCTTAAATGAGAAATTCAATTTCTTATCAAAGCAAAAAATGCTGACCATTCATCTTCATTGGAGTTTTCTTGTATTTAAGAATATACACAATTAAGAATTAACTATAATTGGAATCAATCCCATTGGTGGCTTGATTAAAAGCTAAAATTCAGCCTCATATTTAATAAATATTGTAAGAAATATTTCTTGCTCATCCAACTTATAGATTCTCCCTTAAAATTAATACAAATTTTTAATATAGATAATCATTGATCAAATCTTCTTCATGATCAGCATCAAAATATCACACCCAAGATTTTGCCAAACTCCTATTGTTCTTTAGTACCACGTCTGCTATACATGTAGAATCCGTGATAATTATTTTCAATACCAACATCCTTTCCCAAGATTAGACATATATTTGCTTACTAGACCAACAGGATAAGCAAGATCGAGCCTTATAGATGAAGTTAAATATATAAGAATTCCGTGTAATATTTATATGGTCTTGATGCTATTTCTTCTTTCTCACATTCAATTGATAGGAATATCTTTGATTTATACTTAACCAAGCTCCAATGGAGTAGTCTCAAGATGTGATTTCTCATGTTGATTTTCTTACAAGTTTTGATTTAATGTAATGTGATTGAGATAAAGATCATATTTTTGCTGTTCTATCTCTAGTGAGTAAAATAGAGATCAAGTATTTAACCTGTCTTAAATCACTCATCTCAAACTATGATTTAATTTATCTTTCATGTAAATTAATAATTTAAGTTTTTCCTATAATAATAATAATTTTATATACATATATTAAGATGACCAAATATAAAATCTAATTCTTTCTTGATGCAGACTCCAAGGTCAAAAGTTACTTCCTATGAGGTCCAAACTTATTTTGGAACCTCCAATTTCTTATACCATGATACATCAAGAGATTATTCGAGAAAATAATTTCAAATTTTCTTTCTATATCAATCATCCTAGTTTCTATTAATTTCCTTCCTTAAGATCTCTAATTAGAAATGCATACTTTGTATCGATTTGAAGTATTTCCTGATTTTCCAAGTTTATCATTACTATTAAATATCTAAGCATGAAAACTCTGACCATAGAAAAGGTTTAATCAAAATAAGTACTTTGTACTTGGTCTTGTCGTTTGCCACAAGCCTAGGTTTTAACCTCTCAAATTTTTCCATTCATTACTTCTTGATGTTTACTTGCATCCAATGACCTTTCTCTATTTTGGTAAATCTTTTAGTGTTCAAGTCTTTTTTGTCAATAAAAACTTCACCCCAAAATCTTTAATATTCTCATCCCCAAGTACCTCCCTAATAATTAAAACCTCATCTCCTGGTGAAATATTAGTAATTGATTCATAATTATTATTAAGTTTATTGAAGATATCTTGGGCCTTGTAGATATATTTGGTGGACCTGATAGTTTTCTTGTTTTCTTCTCTCTCCTTCCTTCTTTATTTAAAATTCCATTTTGGCCTATAAAATTTCAGATCTTGTTCAATATTTTTTCCATATAGTATAATTTTCAAATGGGTAAAAGATCCACTTTACAAAAATTGTTCATGAACATGCCTGAAAATATAGGTGTCTTATTTTCTCTTAATTATGCTAAACAAACCTCCTAACAAGGCCTGCAAGACAAGGCTCACAACGTTGACAGAAGTTTGTGGAACTCCTTCTTACAAGCTGCAAATGACAGAATTCAGTCAAAACAAAGTTTTGTAGGATTCCATGGCCAGTTCAAAAGACCAACAACTTTTGGCACCTCGCCAAAGAACTATTTGTGACCATTTTACAAGAAGGATTTGCACCTGTGGCATTTGACCATGACCCTTTGCCAACCATCACGATGGTTGAGGAATGACCGGGGTAGCAGATCTATAAAGAGGAAACCCTACCCCAAAAAGTTACTTTCTACTTTTACAATTTTCTATTCTTCTTGTGTAGGAATTGCTCAAGCCTCTATCCAAGATTTGTTGCAAACTCTAATGTAGGAGTGTACAAGTGCCATGGGGTAACATGAAAGACACTAGTTTTTTATGAATGAAAGATGGTGGACTAAGTGATGATGGTCAAGGCAAGGATCAAGCAGCACAAACATGATGAGATCATTTACAAACCACCCAAAGTATCCAAGTAAGGATTGCATTGTAGAGTAGAGTACTTGAAAAGTAGAAAATTGACTTCTTGCTTTGGGACTAGAGCTTGACAAACATATCTTTGCTAGAAGAAATTCAAAACAACTCTTACATTATAAAAAAGTCATTAAGAGCCAACCCATCATGTGGAAAGAAAGACCAATGACAATGAGTCTTTGGAGAAAGTGTGTGCTTGAACTCCCCATGATAGAGCCAATAAGAGTATGAAGTCCAAGATAGATGACAGGTTTGTTGGAGGGAAATCCATTAATGGGTATAAGATAGACTGTTAAAAGGATCCCATATGTAGGTTGTAATAGAATGAGTAATAAAATTATTCCTATCAAACAAACCTTATATGTAAACCTTAATTAAGCCATTTTCTTCCAATCTTGTACAAAAAGAAACTTGTGAGTTGGGGGCAGATGTTTCATGAATGGGTAAATGAACTTCTCAAAGACATGGCTTAAGGATAGGCCACAATTGTGCTTCCATTCATTGTACACTCTACACTAGAATGTGCTTCTTGACAAAAAGAGAGAAGGAGGAATGCTTGAGCTCCACTTCCACCTTCCAGCCTACTTTGATGGATATCAGGATCTGGCAAAGGAAATCATTAAATATTGTGAGGTAGATGAGGAGTATGCTCATACCAAGAAATTTGTACCCATTAAGGAATCATACAACACTATGATGATTATTAGAGGGTACACACAATGAAGGCCAAAAATTTGGTTTCCAAGAAATGGAAGCTAACTCAAATCATCAAAGTATCATCAAAAGATATTGAAAGTGGTAGAGCTTGGAGACAAGGTAGAAATAAAGCCTCCACAACCAACAAAGGTCATTCTGGATCCACCAAAGAAAAGCAAACTTCCCAAAATGAGAACAAGTCAAGCAATTATGACTCTTTTATGTGCATTTTGTCACTTGATACCAATAATGAAATCTCAAGGGAGGCAACAAACAATGAAGCACAATCATCACCAACACCTAAAGGAGTGACTAATGACAAAGGGAAAGTGAAAGCACCAACAGAAGAAGACAACAATGCTCCCATTGCAATTGTAAAGAAAGTACTTGTGTATGTACCAATCTTTTTTACTAAACCTTTCCAACCTAACAGTCCTATAGTGAATATAAAAAAAATGTCATTTTGGATGCAAAACCAATTAAGTAGAATTTTCCAAACAAAGTCCTAAACAACCAAGGATATGCAAGCATTGGAAGCAAAAGCCCAAAAATTAAAAGAAAAAGATTCCAATAGAGGCCACTTGCAAAAGGTGGATAGTAGCCAACAAAATGATGTAAAAACATGATGCGATGAAGAGTTCTCCTCACAATACAACTCAAGCACAATCCCCAACACAAGAGGACAACATGAATATGGTGGAGGATATTTGCCATTATTTGAAGTATGGCAACAATTTCATGGCATGGTTGATGTTGGTCTACTTTGTACATGCAATCACTCTAATAATAGAACTTCTAGATAATATTATGCCTTTCTACAAAGAGACAAACTCTGCAATTGTTGAGCCAATTAACCTCATAAAGTGTAAAAGACCAAGAAGAGAAATAATAGAATGGAGTAAAAGATCACAGTGAGATTCTTGAATGAGGGAAATTCCAAATGCCTAGCATGAGCTTGGGCTTTGGTATTTATAGGGAACATACAAGGCTCTTGAGAAGTTTCTTAGGAAGCTTCCTAAAATTTGCCTTCTTAGAGTGCAAGCTAAATTAACGAGGAATTTTCTTGAGTAGCTTCTTTCTAGAAGCGGTCTACTTGGCATGCAAGCTAAGCTAGTTTGGAAACTTCCCAAGGGTTTCTTCTAAAAGCCACCTACTTGGCATGCAAGCTAAGCTAGCCAAAAAGCTTCCCAAGAAGCTTCCTCCTAGAACTTGCCACTTGGCATACACATTACCCAATACTTAGAATATACCAAGAAGCTTTCTAGATGCTTCTAGAAGATTCTTATAAGTCTTGGCTAATTTGGTCTATTTGTGTAATACTAATAGCTAGATAGATGATCTAGAGATGAAATTTGGTTTGGTGACATCTGTAAGGATGCTATACATGAAGGACTAAGTAGATAAGCTAGAGGTATCACCAAAAGAGTACTTTTACTAAGAGGCCAAAAACCAAAACATGCTTGGAAACTTTAGAATCAATAGCTAGGCATATGATCTAGAGGTGAAACTTGGGGTGGTGATATCTAAAAGAGTTGTTACACATGATCAAGAATGTAGATTAGATAGATTTATCACCAAAAGAGCACTTCTACTCATAGGGCAGAAGCCAAAAAGGCCTAAAAACTTTAGAGGTAATTTTGGAGGCCTAAACTGATGAATTAGGCCTAAAAAATGTGTGGATTCCACCCACCAAAGGAATTCCCTCCCACCTGGTTTGTCTCACTGAGAGCTTTCCAATGGTACTTCACCCATGTGATTTTCAGATTCATATAAGAAGATTCCCTAAAATATTCCCTCTGGTCAAAGCCTATTTGACCAACCAGATGGGACCAGGACCGACATAACACCCATCCAAGCAAGTAATCTAAGGGTGGAGCTTGCTGACAGGTAACCTATCCATGTATCTAATCTTATGGTGGAGCTTCCTTGGAAGAGATCCTCCTTGGCTATATAATAAAAGGAAGGTGCTCCTTTGGAGCATTGGAGGATTGAGTGTGAAATCTATGTTTTCTCTCTTGTATCTCTCTTGAAGAGTTCTCTTGTCCTTGGAATATTACACTATTGCAGTTGTCCATCCTTTGTCTTTGGTCACAACCCAAATTTTATAAACAACATGGTGTTTGTTTAGAAATCTTTGCGGAAGACCCCCAAAGCCATTCTTTGTAGTCCAACAAGAAAAAAGTGGGCAATCCATTTCAGCAATGATGTGATCCAAAGCAAAAATCTAGGTGTCTTGCTCTAGATTGTGAGTTGAGAGACTTCAAGATCATCCATGTGATGAAGAGGAAGAAAGAAGTACTACATTGGGACTTAAAGAGAACCCTTTCAACTGGACCAAAGAGCACTAGAGACAAGTGCTTGGACAAGATGTAGGACTAGCAAGGTCCATGACAATGGAGATCAAGAAGAAGGGAACAACCCTTTAGAAGCCCCAAAGACCAACCAAGAGATTGAAGGAAATCCTCAAGTGATTGGTGTATCATCAAATGAAGTAGAGGCTAGAAATTCCTAGGAGGAGGTCACAAAAGAAGAAGATAAAGGTTCCTTTGCCTTGCAAGTGTTTGCCTCCAAAGCATAAGAAGAAGAGCAATATGAGGATGAAAAATCTACTCCAAACCCAAAGTAGAATGTAGGCTAGGAAGACAAAGCCAAAGTGCAAGGTGAAGCATTGCATTGAGCCAAAAACGTCATAGTCCCAATCAAGAAGTGAATATCCATGAAGAAGAGAAAGTGAACACCAAAGAAAAATTAGAAGAAGAACTTTGGTCCAAAGGTCAACAAGAAGCTAAAGACCATAAGCCAAAAGTAGGAGTGGAAGTGGAGGAAGAAGGCAAAGACACTCAGACAGATGTGCTGGCCAATGTAGGAAAAGGATTGGCTCAAGAAACTTGAGTGCTTATAAAGGAAGAGGCAAACTTCATTATACATTTAGTAGGAGCAATGCTACAACAAATGGAGCTTCTGCTGCCAAAGTACCAAGTGGTCTGCTGCCAAAGTACCAAGTGTTTCAACAAATAAAAGCAGAAGTTGCTTGGGTACAAAGACCAATTGAAAGCTCAAGATAAAGAAGTGGTGAGCATTTGAGGTGAGTTAAAGACTGCCAAAATCCAAGTTGTAACCTTGGAGCTATAGATGTCCAAGTATTGAAGGAGGTGGCAACCTAGATGGAGCACCTAGCCAAGAGTTGAAGAAGGCAAGAGAAGAAAATGAGTCCCATAGACTCCAATGCTAGAAGAAGTAAAGGAAGAAGTGAAGATTTTGAACCTACACTCACAGGAGGAGAAATGGATAGCCATCAAGCAATTGGAGGATACTACAAATCACTTTGTATTCTTGTTAGAAGACGTAGGACAAGGGAAAGAAACAAGAACAAAACTACAAAAACTTAAGTTGTAGGTCTAGAAGTTAGAAGGAAAGATCTACAACAAAGAAAGGATGGATCAGTTGACTATGAGGTTTAAGGAGCACTCAAATAGGAAGTTTATAAAAATGTGTGATACATATCTATTAGAGATAGCCGGATACAAGGAGAAAACTGAACTCCTCTTTAAGCATTTTAAGTATAAAAATAGTTTTTCATAGTACAAACTTTAGGCCAAAGATACTTCACTAAAAGAAGTTCTTGTAGTTTTAGAACATTCAAAGTAGGAAGTTATCCAAAGAACTTTGTAGTTGTAAATACATTTGGAGAAGAGTGCATTAAGATTTGTATAGATCTTTGTAGTTTACACCTTTGGAGTTGTAAGTCCAAGGAATTTTAAAATTCAAATTATCTTTAGGATTTATCTTTAGGATTTAGATTTAAATGTCAAATTATCTTTATCTAAGGAAGATGTGAGACCTTTCCTAACATGCCTATGGCACCTAATTAACACACATGTGGTTAGTATAAGATAGGATTAGAATCCTAAGTAAGTAATATAGTTAAAGATAGAAATATTTTTTGGAATCCACTTAATAATTGGATCTCTTTTGGGTTGCAATGAAGTAGAAGTGTTCTAAGGCTTAAGGTGGCCCAATATTATGCAGGTTCAGTTCAATTTTATGTCAATTTTAAGTTCTATAAAAGGACTCCAAGTTCTTTTGTCATTTTTTTCTTTCATTTTGAGAGTTGGTAAATGTCATTTTGAAGAACTTTACAGTAAAGTCACAAGTGTTGGACTGTAGGGAGAGACATTTGTACTTGATCAAAATATGGGATTTTCCATGGATCTAAAGGTGCAAATCAATGCATTGAGAAGTCAAATCTAATTTGGAGCATTGAGAGTATCACGGAATCAAAAGACAAATCATCTGGCTGATGCAAAGTTGCCTTTTGGGAAGAGTGGTATGTAACCTTTGGAGTCAAAGTCTTTGGGGTGGAGTGAATCCTCACCTTTAGGATTAATTTGGAATCTATTGTAGTGAAAGTGATTCTTAGTTTTCCTTTTTCAGTAGTGTGCCATAGGAGGTGACACTATCTTGTTTTGGGAGTAGTTTCTACCCAAGAGGTTAAATAGGAAATATTAAACAAACTGCAAGATATTGATATTTCCTTTCACTTCTAGTCAGTTTTTACTAGTATTCTCAAGTGAATGATCTGTTCTTACCAATTTTACTAGCATTTGGTTGACACTAAGTCACCAGAGTTTCAGACCTCATACCTCATGAGGACATAGTTACACCCGTGTACTGCTCTTGGGAAATTTAATCATTTTGTACTCCTATGTATTTTCTTTGCATCACCTGTAATTGAGAGTAAAGAAATATACTAATAATCCTCTTAATTATCTTAGACTTACATTATATATATATAAAATTATCTTCAATGTTCCCTTGTTTCCAATTCAAGAAATTTTTTATTATAAAATACATAGGACGATAAGAAGGATAGAACATGAAGAGTAAAGTAATGCACCATAGAAATACAAGAAGTTGAAAATGAGTTGAGAGAAGTTGAAAATTAATTAAGAAAAACAAATGAGTTCACTGGTAAATCTAAAGGGAATAGAGTTGTAGATGAAGGGGGGATGAGTTAAGAGAAGTGGAAAATGAGTGGTTAATCTAGAGCTGAAAAGTAAAGTTTACTAACCTAAGTAAAGCTTCTTATCACTTTTCAGCTGTCTTCTACAGCTGATAGGTGATAAAATAACCTGCTAAAAAATCATCAAAGTCCAATATCCTTTCTGAGTTGAGAGAAGTGGAAAATGAATGTTTAATCTAGAGCTGAAAAGTGAACTTAACTAACCTATTAAAACTTCTTATCAAAATCCAGCTCTCTTCTACAGCTGAAAGGTGAATAAAAGTAACCTGCTGAAAAAATCACTAAAGTCCAATATCCTTTATGAGTTGAGAGAAGTGGAAAATGAATGGTTAATCTAGAGCTGAAAAGTTTTTATTTTATTTTATCAAAATCCAGCTGTCTTCTACAGCTGAAAGGTGAATAAAAATAACCTTCTGAAATAAATGATCAAAGTCCAATATCCCTTACCTCTATTGTGTTCGATGGGATCTTCGTTTTATAAATTTTAATTTTGTAACTTACAATCTTGTCAAACGTTTAGTCTTTCGTTCTTTGCTCTTCTTGAGCATTATTTATGATGCATCTCTTAGAGGCAATGAGGCTACCGTAAACGGAAAATATATCCCTTGGAGAATCGAGCCCAGAAGCCACTTGATCACTAAGTGTTCTGCAGCACACCCATCTCCAGACTGCAGTTTAGACCAAGGTCCAAGAAGATATTTGAAACTTCATGTGATGTACAGATAGTGGGTGGCTAACCACTATCTTTCCTGACAAGCCAGCCTCTGAGGGAACTCCGGAGAATACTGCTTATTCGTCAGGAATCAAATCGGGTCTAGAAGCTGGGCCCTCATTTCAACTTTGAAGCAAGAAACATCTTGGATTAACAGACGTCGAGGTAATAATTTGCGCGAGTTGAAGAAATTATGGTATTAAGTTGCTGATACTAACTGACTACTGTAGTGATCAGGTGCTATTGAAGGGTCATAGGATAACGATACGTGCGTAGGATAAGAAGTTTTCAGTGGGACCCAAACAGTTGTACGAGCAGAGATCTGGATCGGTAGAAGTGAGGCGAAAAAGTTTTCATAGAGTGGACCATTGCGCGGGAGCAGGAAGGCAAATTCACCGGGTAGACTTAGAAAACGGCGAAGGAGGACTTTCCGGTCCAGACTCGAGGTGACCACACGCTACCCACGAGCTCAAATGTTTGACCGTCGCTGCTGTGGGAAGCTTTAAAATCTGCAGCTCCGTAGATCATTCATCACACTAGCGTCCCATCCAGCAGCTGGAGTCCAGGCCTGTTCTCAGGTGATAGCGCATTGTCCAGGATACACAGACATCTTCAGCAGCTGAGACAACATGGGGAAATTTCAAGCATTGTTCGCCATGGTGATGGCCCTGTCACTCAGTCAGGCTGCTCTCTCTGTTGCCATCAGAGGTGACTCTGTGTTTGCTTCCAATTCGGAAATTCAGCTCTCGGCCCTCGAGAAGATGGTATCTATCAGGGAAGGTCTCTCATGGACATTTTACAGTAAAAGTTGCCCGAGCGCTGAGACGATTGTAGCTCAACGTGTGGCGGAATTCCTCAAGAGGGACAAGGGTGTTTCTGCTGGTTTAATACGTCTTATGTTCCATGACTGCTTCGTTCAGGTACCAAAACTGTACTTCACGGAGTTTCCATTTAAAGTATAGATTGCACGTACTGAGGCACTGCCTTTTCTCTCATACTTTCATATAAACAATTCTCTAACATCCTGCACTCAGCATTTTATATCTATATCTGAGTTGGCCGATTGTCATATCATGCTAAATGGGCTCAGATAGTAGCGGACATAATCCAACGCACTGATCAATCCGAATGAAATGTGTCCTGTGTTCTGCGGCTAATCGAATCAAGCATGACACTCTCATTTTGGGCCACACGACACAAGGGACGATCTCGCTTTGCAGGCTCACAAGCTGTGTGAAATGCTGGTGGAAATGTCACAAATCATTTTACGTTGCCTGCTGAAAAGTGGTTCAGATATACAGTCCTACACTATATCTGTTCTGAACACTTGAATTAGTGTCTTCCCCTTCCAAGCTTGGAAGGACTCGGATGATCCACTTCTGGTGATCGATCAGTACTATTTACGGTTTGATATTGTCCTACTGCTTGCAGGGATGTGATGGATCAGTTCTTCTAAAGACCTCTGCTGGAACCGAGCAAGATGATCTACCAAATGCAACCTTGAGGAAGATCGCTCTCGACCTTATAGACGATGCCAAGGCGCTAATTGAGAAAGCCTGCCCTGGAATCGTTTCTTGTGCAGATGTTTTGATTTTGGCTGGTCGTGAAAGCATCAAGCAGGTAAACAATGAAATGCATACTAATTCCAATGCTTGCCTGAAAAGGCCACGGCTCAACCCTGAGTCTAACATTAATCTGGGACTCTGTTGAAGGTTGGGGGACCTGCATTTAACGTACCGCTTGGACGTCGTGATTCGAAAAGTTTCAGTACAGACACCAGTGACTTGCCCGGCCCCACAGCCAGCTTCGCTGATCAAGCGGCAGTCTTCAAAAGGAAAAACCTTACTGTAGTGGATCTCGTAGCTCTTTCAGGTAACTTCCATCGTCTAGACTAGTAATTTTCAATATTTATTTGACGATCTTCCCGAAGATTCCCGACAGGTCTGTATCTTACACAAGTTTTGTGCTCTCTTAACTCAATTGCTATTATTTTCTCCCAGGTGCGCACACCTTGGGCAGAGCTAACTGCGGTTCTTTCGATAACCGTCTCCGGCCCACTGTTGACCCTAAGTTGAACCAGCAATATGCTTCATATCTAAAAGGTGTCTGCCCCACATCTTCCACCTCCGCTACAAGTGGTTTGGACTTCTATACGCCTGAAAAGTTCGACAACGTTTACTACAAGAACTTCGCAACCGGATACACTCTGTTGACATCAGACCAAAACCTCGACTCAAATACCGAATCCTTCAACCTGGTGAAGACTTACGCCAATGACCAGACCACATTCTTCAACCAATTCTTGTGGTCATACATCCAAATGAGTATGGTTGAACCACTGAAGGTTGGCAAAGACGGAGAAATTCGCAAGGTTTGCTCTAGACCCAACAGCGCCAGTTTCGCAGAAGAGGATGTCATCAGCATGGTCACCGACCGCCCGGACTCGATCTAATTGTGCGCAAATACGCCTGGGCGGCCTTGAGATCATGATATTTGTGGCCGTAGCAGGGC
Organism: Lunularia cruciata; assembly: GCA_948567375.1. Classification (NCBI taxonomy): domain Eukaryota; kingdom Viridiplantae; phylum Streptophyta; class Marchantiopsida; order Lunulariales; family Lunulariaceae; genus Lunularia; species Lunularia cruciata. The sequence continues at coordinate 36,481,688 of OX419762.1, read as the reverse complement.
CTGAAAGGTCCGTGTTTACATAAGATGTGTGGGGAGAAATGATGAAGTCACTCCATACAAAAGCTCGAGGGAGTGAACTGGCAGGATTGAAGACAAGATTGCTTCAAACTTGTGATAAAGCTCTCTATAACAAGTTCTCGTGCAGAAGCAGTTGGACGGGACCTGTCGAACCAATAGCAAGCAATGTCCGTTAGCTAGTCTCTGGACTGAGACCTTTTTGAGGCGTCATGTCTGCGACTTGATGATAGCAAAATTTCTTTGGATCAGAATCAACTACAGTTAGTAATGTAAACGTCTTACTGTATGTAAATGACGGTTTCATTTCACTCTTGTACTCTGTCGTGACTGAGAAAGTCATTGTTCTATTTCGAATTCCAGTGACCTCCAGCATTTTGAAATTCGGATGATCAGATACAGTAGGTGAGGGTCTCCAATTGCTACTCCACCATGAATGTACATCCATCTCAGAAGTGTGTCACGAGTTCGTCAAGTTCAATGAAAGAAATCGATAATGGCACTAAATCAACCACACATAAACAGGTACTGGACGGGTAGTGAACGGGAGGAAAAGACACTCTTGTAAACTTTGAGGAATACGCCCCAAACGCGAGAAAGGTTGCAACGGTTACGAAGTACCTGAAAAGGACATTGCGTCTAGTTTGGAGTTGTTTGTGGGAAAATACTTTTTAGCGTTTCACACACACAGAAGGGTGAAGGAAAGAGCAGTCAGCCGAGGACAAATTGTTTGTTCAGAAGCTAACGTTTGCTCGCAGTGGGCTGACAAACATGCTGAGCGCCTAACCTCAGTTTTTCACAAAGTGCGTGAACATCTCGTTCCAGATCTACAAGTCAGTCACATGTTGCATGCGTTGATAAGAACCTTTATCAATCCAGTAACCGGTACTTTTGAACTTTAAAGTGAACGAACAAGTCCATTGTCATCTCGGTACCTTCTTGTCAGACTAGCCGAATTATGACAGCAACTGAGCAAAACTCATGATCGGCAATTCTTGTCTTCTAGCAATCATTTCAATTTTTCTTTCTTTTGGTGATCTTATTGTACTTGTGTCGGCGTCAACAAGTTGGAGTCGATGATACCAGATAGTTATGAGAAAGACCGTCGAGCTCATGTGGATTGGAACACGTGTACTGGACATTTCTGTTCTCTGTAAATTTGCAGAGAAAGACTTAACAGTCAACATGGACTTAACAATACATCAACTTTGACACTTCGACTTAACGGTACCCGAAGTTGGCAGAAAGGCTTAACAGTACTCCTTTGCGCCACGTGGATCCACGTGACAGCGGATTGTCGATGTTACGTCCAATGTCGGGGCTTAGCCCCATTTTACCCCATGTGATGGGGTCTTTCCATCCTTCTTGTTCTCATATCCGCGTCGATATTTGGATTCAATGTTATTGTGTCTCAATTCGAAGTCCGGGGTTGATATGAAATGCAAACGTACAGAGACAATAAATCTCGTGCTGAGCGTTCTACTCCTGCCCAAATTGCCCGATCGTGTTCGGCAGACCGTTGCTGGAGCTTATACGAATCAGTCTGCCCCTTCCTATCGCACGTTCTCCATCTCGCGGGCATTTCCACATTTCTAAAACAAGACCTAAAACACTACTGGATAAGCATCATGCAATATCAAGTTAAGGTCATAGCGTAGTTGGTAGCGCGTCTTTTTTGGGTTTAAGTTTCGCTGGTTAGATTCCTGCAGCTGCAGTAGACCTCCGAGGTCCTGAATGCCAATCTCCAAGTAAAGTTAGTCCCGTTGACGACTTTCTGAATTAGTGAATAGCTTACGAGATGAGTTGTCTCTTATCAGTAGTTTCGTTTCGGCCTGGAGCGTCCGAAACGATCTCTCTTGAAAGCTCGACGTTAGTGACATTGCAATTCATTCCCACCATCGCGTTTAAAATGGATGATAACGCCGATTGATTAGAGTGAGGCGTAAATTTGTTACTTTCAATTGCTAGCGTCTCCTTTCCCTTGACATTGCGGGAGACCATTGTTCCGTGGAATCCTCATCCTGTCAAGCTCTAGGGCTATATCTATCAACCTTAATATAACGCAAAGAAGCAATCTTTAGGTTTATTTCCTGTGCGAGTGTGTATCAGATGCAGGGGAGGATTTTGTACACAATCTGCCGATAGTAAGTTCATTTGTTATAGTTTAGTTCCCAAATCGCCCTGAGCCTATTCAAGTCGGACGACGAATAATGCAATATACTTGTCTCTGTCTGTTCATATTTTGTTTCATGAGAAAATCTATCATTTTTTATCAGAGCCTGACGTCAAGGCACATTTAGAAATATTAACGATCCTTCAAAGATTGACCTTGGACGGAGGTGTAAGATATGGACGCTCTGTGGGGGAGCATTGCTTCTCTCCCGACGTATGATTAAGATCCCAAATCTTGTCAAACACAAGCGAATGCTGGAATTAGGAAGCATGTGCGGCTTGCGAGAAATCGTTGCATCGGAATTGGATACTGCAGAAGTGGTGGGTTTGACCGATTACCTCTCATCCTTAATGTTAAATCTCCGAAGAAACTATCTCTTCATCTTATCTCTGCGAAAGAAAAGAAAGAAAATGATTACAGAGAGACTTTTCTTATTCGTCTACACTAGTCAACTCCGACAACCATATCACATGAGCTATCACAACGATATCACCTGTGGTACACGGGATGAAGGTTTCGCACTTCGACTACCTCTTTCGAAATTTCTATCTCTTGATTACAATGAGCAATCACAAAAGCAACGTCTTGTCGACGGTGAATTCCACTAACAACTTAGCCGGACACACCACGTCAAGGGGAGAGGGAGTACTGTCAAGTCTTTGTGTTAACTGAAGTTACCGTTAAATCGCATTGCCAATGTTAAGACCACTTTTGCTTAACAATATTCCATATTTGGCACTTCGCCTTGACTGTACCCAAGTTGGCCAAAATATTTTAGAGTACCCCGTCAATCCTATATTTTCAAGCATTTTGCCATCAAGCACATCAGATGATTCTTTTCTATAGTCAACATGATATAAGACTATTTTTCTTAATATTTAGAACAACGTAAAGTAGTCTGTTCTCAACATTATATAAAGTTGTTTTCCTAAATGCTTGCAGTACGATTAGAGTCGAAAACATCATAGTTCACACTTGATTTGGTAAACGAGATCTAAGATCATTTTGAATCAAATATTGAATAATTCTAATTTTAAATGACATTTTATTGCAATTTTTGGCCCAAAAACAAATCAAGCTACTTACAGGACGATACTTTATTAAATGATGAAATCCACACCTCTACCGAAACTCAGTTATCTTGCTGCCAAAGTAAAATTCAACACTAGTCGACTCTCTTAACTCTGTCTGGAAGTCCCTCGCTCTAGTAGATTCCATTGATCCCAACAATTCTAATATTCTAAAACCTTGACAAGAACAATATTTGCGAACACAAAGTCACTACTACAATTATGAACACTATCAACTATGTGTGATACATTTAACCACGTGACATCACTGGATGCAGCTTAGTCTTTCTGCCAAACTACCCTTAAGTCCATCTCTGGTGTAAATGAAGATCGATTGACCAGATCAAGATTGCTCCACAGCGCTCCATCCCTTGCGAATGACCTCGAGGCGCTTGCCTTCCGATGAATAGCATCTGCCTTAACGAGTTTTAAGCTCTAGTGGGTTCGCCGAATGCACGATTGGCATGGAAATTAAATGCCAGTGAAGGAGAGAAGTCAATGAGGTGGCTTCTTACTGTGGAGATATTTAGAGGATGAAAACCTTCGTCGATGTAGCCGAGATTCTACGTTTTGGACGAATCGGACTTGGTAATGACAGCATCTTAATCCCAGAGAGATAACCAAATCAAAGTAGACGCATTGCCTCTCGAAACAGTTGATATTCTCTTCAGCGAGTCACTCGTCAGCTTTGGGGGAATCGCGTTTGTCGTCCGGTGGTAGAGCAAAGGAACGAAACCCTGAACCAAGAGAATCGTAGTACTACGATGTGGAAATGCGCACCTGGCAGAATCGAGGATGGATATAAGGGTCCTAGCCGCTGAAAAGTCCAGACAGGTAAAGATAATCATGCAGGACTCACAAGAAGCAAATTGACATCCAACGAAGATAATATAACTCTCACCACAAATTGCAGCTCTGAAGTCATCACACGTCCTTATAGGAAGGTCCATCGCGACCCCACAATGAGCCGTTTCCTCATGTATTTGAAAGCAAAATTGAAGGAAATTATATGAGGAAATCAGCAGACATCGAGAGAGATGTTCCCCTAGCTACACAACCCATCTTCAGGCTATCCGACCAAGATTTACTGGATAGAAGAAGGGAAATTGTCAGAACAGACTGAAAACTCGTGTCAGTGACAAGCACGACTCTTGAGTCCTAGCTTGTGGGTAGCGCATGTTATCCACAAGCGCTCGTTTTTGTCGTCAACTGTCATCTTGAAGGTGCAGAAGGTAAACCTCAGTAGCCTACGGTTCCTCACATATTAGTAATAGAAAATTGTGGTGCGTAGGGTTTCGGATCAAGGGCCTTACCGGCAGAGTCTCGGGGTTCTTCTCTTTTTGAGTAATTCAACTTCAGCACCAGAACTGGAATATGGAGCTCCTGATAGATAGAGTCACATGGTGTGAATCCCATGGACTACTTTGAAAGTCGAGACTATTAATTCTCTTCACATTTGTCAGGAAAAGTATGATGCTTTTAGGTCAACTTGGCAGCGTAGCTCTCTCTCCTCAGCTTAGGTCTGCTGAGCTCGACAAGTGGATCATGACCACGTTCGCTTCTAGTTTGAAGAAGGAGATGGGATATTTTTAATCTAAATCCGTGTCTACACTACGAGGGAGGGCTCACTGTTTCTCTGCATGGAGTCGAGAAGGACTAGCATTGACCTTGTTCGCCAAGGAAGGTAGCTACAAAGTGGTTTCACGCACGAAATCAAAATTGCATTCGCGTACTCATTCTGATATTATGTCTGAATAGTAGGTGTTCTTCTCACTACTCAACTTTGAGATGTTCGTTGAAATTGCACACAAATTGGTTTCAAGATGTATTAGAAATTGCAACGCAAACCAGTGCAGTCGCCTGATTCCCTTTTGGATATAGTCTTCCTTATGTTACCAGAAACAGTTCTTCCTAGTTTCTACGCGCTGACTAGACAGAGCTGATAACATGTATAATCGCTATCTTGTTGATTAAAGTATTGAAGTAGTTCTGTCCTACATCCCATGTTATCAGGGCACTGTGAGTTCATGGTACCCATCACAATCTAGAGGATCTGTCCGTAATCGTCTGACTGATGTTCCTGTTCCCCAGTAGGTTTGTCTTGATTTAGATACTTCTCCTATACTCGCTGGGAGTATGATGAGTGGTTTGGTAAAGAAGGATTTATTCCATTGCAGCACGTTTGTGCCTTGCTGTCGGTTATGGCGTCATCATGGTGTGATCCCGTTGAAAGATTGGACAACTTTCAGACGTATTTTATTGTCCTCACGTGATGACTACGGAATCCGATTCTTCAGATGTTAGAACTTTTCCGCATCATCTATAATAGGTCAAATATAGCCAATAGTGAAGTGAATTCTCTCGCAAACCCCGGTGATCTGACACAGACGAGTAGATGGATACGGAGCAAAGGGACTGTGGGGTCGCTGAGAACTGGCTTTGAAGTCTCCAGGTTGCGCCAAGTGACATGCGCTGTATTCTCGTCGTGTGGCACTAATTTGGGCTTTGACAAAGTTAGCCATTGTCAACAATGTTCGTAGACTCTTTGCAATCCATGATGTCTATTTCAGTATGTATTGACAACAGCCTTCGGAGCCGGGAAAATTTCAACCACAAGGTGGTGTATATTATATATGTCATGCAAAAACCTGTATCTGAGAAAGCAGAAGGCTGACTGTTAAGGACAAGACCACGGTTCGTTTTTAATTCGTGATACGAACGCCGTCACACCTTGCAACTCGAGCTTTAGATCGAGCTCTTAATCGGTGGAAGGTCATGTCCAAGCTTGCAGCAGTTGCACCAATGTCTGAACCTCTTATTGCTGTGCAGGAGCCTCAGATTTGAGGATCTAATTTTATAACATGGACATTAATCACGAATGCATAGTGGCCCTGCACGGAATGGGATTATAACAGAATCAGTAAGTGGCTTCTGGTTACTCCTGGACAGGAGGTTCAGGCAAATGACATTGACTACCATCAGATCATGATTTAGACATGTACATCAATCATAGTACCCTACCGGTAGCACCCTCCTCATAGCCAAATTGTACATGCGTTATGTTCAATTTGGCGGCTTAGGGGCAGTAAAGGGTTAGGATAAGAGTAGCTGAATGCCACTTCCCTATTTCAGTGCATGTAATTGGATGACGAGTTTTCCAACACAGCGATTCCTCGCATCGACGTTGGAACTGAACGTCCGTCCTGCATATGCCCTGAGCCGATCAGACGATTTCGCAGAAGACCTGATATCTATCTCATGGTTGTGCATTTGATTATGACAACTGCTCCCTCCTTCCCTGCTGCTTGTTATCAAGCGCTTTCCTATTGCTTGGTCCCTTTCTGGTAGCGGGTAATACGGGCCCTCTTGACTTCCTAGGGATAAAAGCGACCCCCCTGGTTAGCAAGTGTTTTAACCAAAGAAACCCCTACGGGCCTTTGTTTAACCTACCGCGTTAGTTTGCAAATTCCGTCCTTTGATTTTAGCAAAGAGCTTGATCTGCACAGATTTTGAGAATACGTCAAAAACCCCAGGTATGAACGAGGTGAAGAGAAAGGAAGTATTATTCCATCTTGTCACTCCAAAGTATTCCTTGTGTCTCGTTTGAAGTAGCCATGTCATAAATGGATTTTGGACGAAATTCCACAATTTGCATCATCCGGAACTGCCTAAATATAGCAGCTGGTAATTAATTTTGCGCTTTGAGTAATTGAATATCAGATCAGCCTGTCAATATGTCCATCGCTAACGCTGATTTCACCTGAAGAGTCTTCCAGTGCCTCATGCTGAGAATTGCGTAGAGCTCTGCTTGAGTGCTAATTTGCTGTCAAGATTGGTGTGGCAGAAAGATGTGAGGGTGGACCATGAATCTTCTATGTTGATTTCTGTTCTTCTCTGGCTGATGACGAACTTTTGGGATGCTTTGGACACTAAAATCTCAGTGGCTAATGGTCTGCCATATAACACCCCGGAATCTATCACCTTTGAAATATGATGCAATGTCGGATTCAACTTCAATATCCCCTTGAGTATCGATCGGAAATAAACTCTACAGACAGATAGAAATCAACATCTCCGTACTGATGGGTAAACACCCAACCATTGTCACAATCATGAGGACTCACACAGCCCAGGTCCTTCAGAAGATCTAACTGGATAACACGAATACAGCAAGACACTATCATCAAGGACAGGGATTTGGGAGTCCGAAGGACCAGTACACAACCAATAGCCAAGTTGACTGTACTCTATTCATAGCAGAGACTTATATCAAATATCAATTGTTTTATAAGCTCAGAATCTTTCTAAACCTCCACCCGAGAGGGCACATCCGCTATCCTGGCCACTTGGGAGTGCTAAATCGAGACAGGAAATGAGATCCCGAAACTTAGGGGTGATGCCAGAGTAGATTCCGGACACATTAATGCAATTTAGCAATGCAGTTACGCACCTCAGCACGCGCCGGCCACGAACCTGGGAGTATGAGCATGACTTCTAAATCGGCTGTTCCTGTGGCTGCACCTAACTTCAAATGCGGGACTCTCAGCTCCCAGTTCTGAGCACCTCTCAGTCCTGCACATTCAGTTTGGACTTCCAAAGCAGCTCAGCAATATGACTATCAGACGAGTCGCTGCAGTATGGTTGGTGGTAGTCGCCTCATTGGTGACTCTAGTTCTCAGTGCCAGGGTTGAGCTCCAACAATTCACACCCAATGTTAATATTGGAGCCAACCTATCGAGCTTGGAACAGCAGATTCCTCTCGAAGCAGGTCTCGTATGGGGCTATTACTCCAAAACTTGCCCAAAAGCTGAGTCTATCATATCGCAGAAGGTGCAAGAAGCTATCCAAAGGGATGCAGGGATTGCTCCAGGTTTATTGCGTATCTTCTTCCATGATTGCTTCGTAAAGGTGAGTCAGATTACGTACCACAACTTTTGAGTTCATTTTCCTGTTTATGCTGAGTGCCATCGTGCATTTGCTAAGAATCTCAATCGAGCAATCCTTACTTCAGATTATATCCAGAGGTTGTATCGATATAGTTCGGAGTCCTTTCGAGCTCTGGATTGGAATGATCTCAATCTTCAACTACACTACTCAATACATTACTACATTCTGGCAGTCCTGGACTTGAATAGACTTGCCATGTGTTGCAAATTCTGTCTACAACAGAAAGCACCTTCCTGGAGACCAACGATTCTCTGAAAACTACTGCTATCTTACTCTTATTCAATCTAGAAATTTATTATGCCTAATCAAATCCGCTGTGGTATCCATGGTAAGGTTCTCCTCTGCTGTGAATCCAGAGAATTGTGCATCCCCTGACAAATTCAGAGTTAGTATTAGTTTAACGGCATTGAACAGGTCTTTCCACTTCTGATCCATTAAAAAGCAGAAATTGTGTTAGAACGTTACTGCGGCTGGTTATAATCAATTCCTGGCAGTGGTGACAGCTGAGAAGTACACAGTAAACTACACCAAGAAGTAGAGCAGAAGTTATTCTAACCCATCGGAAGATGCATTTTACCGTGGTTACAGGGATGCGATGCATCGATTCTTTTGAGGAATTCACAAGGATCCGAGCTAAATGACATTCCAAACAAGACCATCCGACAAAGCGCTCTGAATCTAATTGACAACATCAAGGCAGCACTTGAACAAGCCTGCAATGGTATCGTCTCCTGCGCGGACATCGTTGTTCTAGCTGGCCGTGACAGCGTGAAATTCGTAAGTAAACTACATGCATCTTATTTAAAATATTCAAAGCTCTCAGTGAATGCTGAAGCTGCTTTCTGTTTGCCCCATTTCGGCGCTGCTCAGCGGACGAACTCTGACAATCAATTATATTTCTCAACGTACTCGTAGGCTGGAGGACCAGCATTCAACGTTCCTCTCGGGCGTCTGGATTCATTCACTCACTTCCAGACTGGCGCTTTGCCAACTCCTTTCGCGACCTTCGGCGATCAGCTCAGTCGATTCAAAGCAGTCGGCTTGAACACAAAGGATCTCGTGGCACTTGCATGTAATATCTCTGCCCATAAAGCCTAGATTGATTTCGCAAAGCTGTCCATTACAGATCTCGCATGAATTTACTGCGGTAAACTTTTTGCCAAAGGAATTGACCGCTGATTTTGCATTAGCTTTAATCTAGCTTGTCGTCCAAATTGCTGCTCTTGTTTTCTTGACTCTCTACTCATTGGGTATTTGTGGTGTTTCTGCTGAATGAACCTTTGATTGTTGAAACTTCTCTTACTTTTAAGACATCGGGTGGTATTTACTATTGTAGATATCAACTACAGATATCTTAGAATTATAAAGTTTCCCTGGTCATATAAGTCAGTTCAACAGAAACATAGCAAATAAGAAATGAGTAGAGAATCAAGATCACAAGTGCAACCATTGGGACGGCAAGCCTATCTTCTCACGATTATGGATTCTTGTTCCTACGTTTGTGAAGCTGGTGCGCACACAATTGGAATTTCTCAATGCGCCTCATTCAGCAACCGTATCTTCCCCAATATCGATCCCAAGTTGAACAAGGATTTCGCCAACGCCCTTAGAAGCATGTGTGGGAGTAGCAGCAACACCGTGGGTATTGACTTCTTCACCCCGGCGAAGTTCGACAACCAGATCTACAAAAACTTTCTTACCGGGGGAGCGTTGTTGCAATCCGATCAAAACATGGACACGGATGCAACAGCCTGGAATTTGGTCAACTCTTGGGCTAACAACCAGGCAGGCTTTTTCGCTCAATTCCTCACTTCTTACATCAGGATGAGTCAAATTGGAACTCTCACAGGGAAGGCCGGAGAGGTTCGCAGAGTCTGCACAAAGCCCAACAGTATGGCGGCGGAAGAAGAGCCAGAAATCAAGCTAGTTACCGATCAGTAAAATGTGACAATCAACTTGCTTTTCCAGTGTCTGTCGGCATCAGGCCCGCAGAAGTACTGCAACTATTTTGACGCATTTGCTGTGTATTTATCCTTCCTTCGGCATCTGCTTGAGAAAAGAAACTTAGACGTGTTTTCATGGGTAGGAGTGACACTTACATCTTGGCGCATTTCACAGAGACATCCTCCAAGATCCACTCACCTTTGACCCTTGCGTACGTTCGGTGACAAGAATGTGGAGGTAGCTAGTGTGTATACTCTTTGAACGGTACAGAAATATATGCTACCTAATTTTGAGCAACCCATGGCATATTTTGAATGATTTACAAGTCTTGAGAATCCGAAAAACTAACCTGATGAGGATGAAATAAACGAGTAGATATCTAGAAATTATGACAGCTGTGCAGTGTTCAGTTCAACTGTTGTGTAGTCGATCACATGCTACTATGAATGCCTATGTATGAACATCCCCAACGGGCGCCGTGCTTACTCCACGAACATCACGCTGACTGTTCTCACCCGAATAAGGAACATCAAAGAACCTCGCATACACGTCACTAGTACCAGAGTCTGGGTTTAGTGAGGTCTTGTGGTCCCAGTAGTGTACATATGCCTGAGTCGTAAGAAGCAATCTGGGTGTCAGAGTGACGATTTTCTTGGTAGTGGACAAGAAGGTGCGCTGGTCGATCTCGATCGAAACCAACAGTACTTTTTGAAAAGTCAGGACTCACGGAAATGCAGGGTGTTATGTAACTACGTTGCACAGGGACCTAAATTACAGCTGCGTCACATCCCGCGTTGGTTGTACCAAGCACAGCACTGGGCAACGTTAAAATCGTCTTCCGATTCTACTGGAACTGTCATGTTTGATAGCAATGAGCCAAACTATCTTCACTGCTGCAGCCTGGATACTTTTCTTGGGTCTGGTACAGAAGCAACTTGTGAGGTTAATAAAATTCCAAGCTTTACCTCAACCTCCAAAGTTATTAGGTCAAGGACAGAGAACTCCTCAACCATGATTCGAAGTCTCCATAGATGGACCTTATATCGAACCATTCCTCCTTTCCCACGTCGCGAATATTGCATCAGATATTATAACCTCTATAAAATAGTAAATTAAATGGAGAAGCATACAGTCCAGAACAATGCCAAACAATAGAGCAGAGCATCCATTCGAGAGCAATGCGAAGCAATAGAGCAGAAAGAAAAATTTGGTGTTAGTTTCTGGTGGTAGACGGGGACGAACGAAGTATGACAATAGAGCAGAGCATTCATTCCAGATCAAAGCGAAACCATAGTGCAGAAAGGAAGAATTGGTGTTAGTTTCTGGTGGTAGAGTGGGGAACGAAGTGTGACAATAGAGCAGAGCATTCATTCCAGAGCAAAGCGAAGCTATAGAGCAGAAAGGAAAAGTTAATGTTAGTTTCCGGTAGTAGATGGGGAAGAACGAAGTGTGACAATAGAGCTGAGCATTCATTGCAGAGCAAAGCGGCGCCATAGAGCAGAAAGAAAGATTGGTGTCAGTAACTGGTGGTAGAGGGGGAAGAGCATTTATTGCAGAGCAAAGCGGCGGCATAAGAGCAGAAAGGAAAGATTGGTGTTAGTAACTGGTGGTAGAGGGGGAAGAGCATTCATTCCAGAGCAAAGCCAAGCGACAGAGCAGAAAGCAAAACTGGTGCCAGTTTCTGGTGGTAGAGGGGGAAGAGCATGCATCCCAGAGCAGAGCGAAGCCATAGAGCAGAAAGGAAAAATTGGTGTTAGTTTCTGGTGGTAGAGGGGGAAGAACATGCGTTCCAGAGCAGAGCGAAGCAATAGAGCAGAAAGAAAATTTGGTGTTAGTTTCTGGTGGTCGAGGCGGAGGAGGAAGCGTGACAGGACTCATCAGAGTGTATCGCAACATGCTCTATCAGAGCATACGTCCCAAGCACTAAACTCCCAGTTGCACATTTAGTTAGATCTCCCCTCAAGGGCTGCTCCACCTCCTCCAGTAACACCACCATAGAAGATGCGTAACCATTGTTCCATTGTGACAGATGCTTGAGACTACCAACGTGTGACTAAAGTACACATGTTATATGAATATGTGAATCCAGAAACACGAATCCAATTCAGAGGGTGTAACTTTGAACACGCATCCTACCAGGACAAGGAGTATCTTACTGTCTCGACCTCCGACCTCGACTTCCTATCTTTGCACCAAGATGTTTATGCACCTTTGCACCTTTGAACCATGAATAGCTTATATTTCCAGGGCAAGAGTATACCGTGAATAAATGCATGGAAAAACTCGACAATCTAACAGTGCCAATGCATCTCAATGTACAGTTGTGTCCGTCAAGTCGCAGGTAACGAGGGCTTGATACGGGCAACAATGTGAGGTAACAAACTGCGGAGGTTTTAGCGTGCATTGGCTTTGAAAACCTCACGAATGATTTATGATACACATGAGCATATCATCATTGTAGCTTCCATATCTCGAGAGTTCGGGCCACCGCCCCAAAAAGCCAATCACCAAGGACCTTCAGTGAGGATTAACAAGAATGAGTCATCAATAAAAGAAAGAAGATACGTAAGGTGAGCTGAGTTGCTGCTATCATCACTTTATACGTCATGTAACAATTAATGTAACAATTGTCTTGATGATAGATGAATCATCGAAGACCTTTACAGTTCTGAAAATTCTGACTGAATATATGGCATCCAACTTCCAGACATTCCCAAGTTCCTCAATTCCAGAAACCTGACGATGACTGATAATGTGCGAGAACCAACAATAATAGCCGGAACATCACGTGCAGTTAGTAATTCACTATCCTATAACATTTGTTGCACAAACCCAAGGTTGAGAGTATCTCGCACCATTAAGACGACTCCCAAAGCCAGCAATAGTAAAACCCCCGATGACATAATCCCTTGCTCCACTCCATCAGGAAGCTTCTTGCCGCCTCTAATAGCTTCCAGTGCAACAAACGCTAGATAACCTCCATCTAAGGCTGGGAGTGGAAGGAGATTCACGATGGCTAAATTGATGTTGACAATCGCAGCAAATTGGAAGAGTCCGGCAATATCATTCCTCGCCACCTCTGCCCCTACGGCAACTATTGCTACTGGCCCAGAGACATTATCAACTGTCTTCTCAAAGTTAAAAAGGATTTGCTTCAAACCATCTACAACAGTTGCAGTGAGCCTGGCAAACTCTTTACTGGATAATGACAAGGCTTCTGGCAAGCCAATAGCCTTAACTCTGTGTGGTTTCCCGTTGGGTGATAGTTGGACCCCAATTCTCCCGGATCCATCCAAATTCTGATCTGGGGTAACATCCACATTGACAATATCTGGACCCCGCTGGATATTCAAAGAAATTTTCTTCCCACCACTCTTCTTGATAGTGTCCACCAGTTCAAACACAGCTGCCTCTTTTGCAGTGAATTCATATCCATCAACCCCCAGAACAACATCTCCTGATTTCATACCAGCCTTAGCAGCAGCAGATTTGCTTATTACCTCAGGCACCATAACACCAGGGAACATTTCCTGCTGCAGAAGGCCCACAGTAAAAGTCTGCGTGAAGAGAACAGAGTATGCAAAAATTAGGTTAGCTATTACCCCGGCAGATATAACTATGGCTCTGTCCTTAATAGGCCTATTCTTTAACAGATTCGGGTCATCTGGATCAAATTCACTGTTGGGATCATCGTCTGGAAAAGCCACGAAACCTCCGAATGGGAAAGTTCTCAGGGAGTATTCCACCCCTTTTCTGTTGAATTTTGCCAGAGTAGGGCCGAATCCAACCGCAAACTTCGTCACATGGATGTTCTGCAGCCGAGCAGCCATGAAGTGCCCTGTTTCATGCACTGTGATGATAGCTGCCAAAACTCCGAGAGCCTGGAGAACAGATTGGGGACCTTCGAGATTTAAGCCCGCCATACCAGGAACAGCAGCAAGCAGTACACCCCTGCTTGCCAACTGGTTCACATTCCATAGCGAAACTTTTCCTCCGGTTTTTCGTCCAACCTCTGCACCCCTGTTTAAACCCGTCCAAGCCCCTTGCCACCCTGGCCTGGCCTCTAATCTTTCCACAATATCCACATGCACATTCTCCTCTCTACAAACCACCGCCTCAGAACCGAATTTCCATTCCTGCACCTGCTGGTCCTGCTCTACAGCAGAATCCTCAGATCTACTGCCATTATTTCCACCGGAAGCTGGCCCACTACTCCCTGGATGAGACCCAGTAAATTCACAATTCAATTTGGCAGAGCATAATGTTTGACTCCCTCGGAGAGAGAAGTTTCCCCTTTGGCGTCCTGACAAATTGAACCTAAGAGAGGCAGCTCTGCGTCCTCCTACAGCGGCGCGCAACTGCCCATATATGCAAACCAGCTGAGTTTTCCTAAAGAGTGCTAGAGGAGAAACGCCACAACCTGAGCAGGAGGCCAAATTACTACAATTCAAGGCAGACTGAGTGCTAGAAAACGAGTATCTACGGGTTGAAGAAGAGGACGATGGGATCAGCAACTGCCCAGAGAAATTGACGCCGGTGGCCATGGCCAGCAGCCCATAACCAAACCTCCGAACGATGGGTTTCTCAGAACTCGACCACACTCTTCTCGCCAAAAAGACCGCAGGCGTCCGAGGCTGGAAAGCTTCACCTCCACCTCCACCTCCACCTCCACCTCACCTGTGCAGACCCTCCAACACAACCAGTGTTGACGAGCTAGAGTCTGTTGGAGATGCACTTCAACTCACTTCCACACTTCTTGCTCACCCTATCCCTTTCCACTCTCTCTCTCTCACTCGCTCTTTTTTCTCCAACTTTCTCGCCCCTGTATGTCGTTTCTCACTTCCCTGCCTCTCATCTTCCACATTCTTCGAATCTCTGGCTCCTTGAGAACGCTCACGTGAGGCATCGCACTCCTGTACTCAGATTCCAATCAAGGATTATTGTTTCATGTTTGCAGCCGTACTAAGCTGGTGCTTGAGAGGGTACGCTAATTCGACACCTTATTAAATTAGAATGACGGTCAAGCAAGTTTGACTTTCATCTTATTAACTTTATAACGATAAGTTCAATGAATCTTGCTAAATAGAAAATTCCAACGCATCTCAATAAACTTCAGTCATTTCTATTCGATTTAAGTTCGATTGTACTCGCGAACAATCGAACCTCATCTCATACGAGTTAATGACAAGAATAGTTTCAGAATCATCTGTTCATGGAACTGGCCATTGATTACTTGCATCATTTCTATTATTTCATTGTTTGCATCATCAATTACGTCCGCTTCTTTTTGTCATGATTCTGCGTAAAGCTTTAAAAGCTTGGAAGTTGGTAATATTCTGTACTGTATAGAAAAGAGTCATGGTGGATATTCATACCTTATGGATTTCCCACATTACTTGATTGTAATTGACTGTTATGGAATTGTGTAATCATGTGTTGTATAACTGGTGATGCTTCTAGTGTAACAAAGTATCTCTTTTATTAAGATTTAATAAGTCCAAGCTGAGTGTGGTTGAGCTGGATTGAGTCTTAGGTGACTAAACAAAAGAGTAAACTCTTTGATGTTGGTAACATCAAATCAAGGATATAATCTGTCATAAAACATGCTTTAAAGTTGACACTTGCCCTCAAGCAAACTACAACAAATGAAACAGGGAAAACTGTTCGGATAATAAAGAGTTATATTTTCTCTATAACATCATCATGCCTCGTTAGTTAGGCAATGATGATAATTATAAGAATGGACAACTATAATAAGTAAAATACTTATCAATTTTCGAGCAAAATTTCAGAGCTTCAATATCTAAGCATGAAGCACAAAAATGCCATGATAATTTTGCAAGGAAAGTATATACAGGGGCGATCGCTAGTGAAACGTTTGTTTGTTTCTCGTTTTAAAATAAGTTATTTTAAAACGTTTTAAAAGGCATTTTAAAATACAATGATTTATTATAAAACATTCTTTTTTATTGCATGAAGAATATCACATTTCATGGGGGCAAAAAGAATTTGCAAGAAGTGTCTTTCGATTATTTTTGATGTACATGAAACGAGTGAGCTGCAGTGCAAGCATTTGATACGCATTGATTTAAACGCAAAGTCTTCAAACTCCTGACCGAAATGCTCTCTGTCGGGCCCTCGCTTTCAACCTTTGCCTATGACACTCATTTTTTACAAAACATGGAACAATCGAGTTTGTGGAGCAAACACCCTGGTGGCAATGGTGAGAGACAAAAGCCACGCAATCCCTAAACTTCCTTGTCTGCTCATTTTTTACAAAACATGGAACACTTGTCTGCTCATTTTTTACAAAACATGGAACAATCGAGTTTGTGGAGCAAACACCCTGGTGGCAATGGTGAGAGACAAAAGCCACGCAATCCCTAAACTTCCTTGTCTGCTCAGACTCTGCTCTATTGGGATAGTCGGACTACACAAGTGATCGCGCACACCACGAACCAAGATCGCCGGCACCAAAGAAAGAAAAGAAATGGTTTTATAAACCATTTAAAACATTTTAAAAATTTCAATTACTTGCAGAAGTAAAACGTTTTTCTAGCTACCGCATAGAAAAAACGAAGGAGGGGAAGACCCCATCAAGCCGTACAAGGGAGAGATGAAAAAGGTAAAATGGACTTAACCCCAAATTTGGAAGGAAAGTGAATTGCCTTGTGAGGTCACGAGGAGCGCCGTACAAATAGGAGAGTTTCAGCGATTGTTGCAACTCAGTAATTCTATCGTTATTACCTCGATGTAGAACCGGCCCTCCCTTTACACGAGCGCAAGGATTTCATAGCGGATCTCCCAACCTTGTTGAGTAGGGGGTCCAGATGTGTGTATATCTTCTGTTATCTCTATGGCATCGTCTATGGGCGAGCAAGGAGGAACCACTGTGCTGGAAAATGTGACCTGGTTTGAAAGTCTGAAGAGATTGATTCACGTACTACACAATGACAATGATCATGTTCACTATCACTTAAATCACCATTGGTTCAGCCGAGGAAGAAATGAAAGAACGGAGTGTTCGATGGAAGGAGAAAATCCTTTTTGGTGGTTCCCTTCAGTCGGGAACATACCCATGGAACTCTGGGTCAGTCAACTCAGAGTCGTGGATCAAACTGCAAGTTGATTCGAACTACTGGATGATGTGGACGGTTGCATCTGACGGTGTGCACTCCGAATGAAGAATCTTCGAAGGCAGCAACCGTGGTCCCATGCTCTTGTTGAGAATGGAGACGTGGTTGCAATGGACCTTCAGCTTTGAGATTCTTCTCGTGTCTCCTGAAAGGAAGGGGAACTTGCAGGGTCGGTGGGCCGCCTCCATGGCAGAACTGCACCACGCGTCCGTCGCTTGAAGGAAGCTTCATTCCGAGTGCCACCTATCAATCCTTCGTTTTCGCGAAACCGGTACTGTACCGGATTACAGGAGACGCAACATTCCAAATTCATCTCATGGATTATGGTACGTAAAGGAGAACAAAGTTTGCAGAGATTTAGGAGCGTGTAGCTGGTTACTTCTATTCTTCAGTTTCTTCTTCAGCCAGTAAACATCTGGTTCGCCTGCAATAGAATCGACATTCATGTCAACCTGCTTTGGGTAGTGTAAATAAGAGCATGTTTTGCAGTTGTAGTCACTGGATATTTGAGTAATCATGTAGCTAGATTGCTGAGGGGAAAGCCTGGAGGTTAAAACTGTTCCTTGCCAAATTTATCTTGAGGCTGTGCTTTTCGCAGATTTTGTGAAGAATGTGTCCATCTTGTTTATCCCGCCTCCTCTCTATTCATGACCTGGCGGAAGGCAATCTCTCCTTTGCTGGTGTTCTCTAATTGCCAGTACACAATTTTCTAGGCAGCCGCGTCGTTGAATTGTTACATTGAATCTTAAACCCGAGCAGATTTATGTCGTGGGTGTGTTCACCCGGCTTCTAGTTTCGGGGCGGTACCTGGGTCTGGGTGTGACTGCAGCGGTGTATTCTTCTACGAAAAGGTGTAAAGACTTTCATGAGACACTCGGGTTGGCAGGTTGTGAGGTTTGACAAATTTGAAGCGGGAGTCTAGTTCTCTGTTTGATCCTCGACGTCAGGAGGTCATGCTTGACTATTGACCTGCTGACGATTCTGGTTCCAAGAAACTATCGCGATATAAGAGATATATATAGAGAGAAAACATGGTGCCCCTTTTTCTGCAGATCGCAAGATGGCCGTAATTTTTTTATATTATAAAAAGTATGCTCCGACTGGCGGAAAAGGAGCTGGAATAGCTCAGTTGGTTAGAGCGTGTGGCTGTTAACCACAAGGTCGGAGGTTCGACCCCTCCTTCTAGCGGAACCTAGATCTTTTTCGACGATTATGACACTGAATGTAGATACAGATCGAGAGCAGATTGGAAACCAGATCGTTGGCAACATTTAACATGTTGCGTTTGTCAGGACAACCAAGATGATGCAAGCCCGCTTCTGACACATTAAGCTCGATCAGCAACTGTGATGTACGCCACAAGTCGCTCTTCTCTATCCAAGAAATGGGTGTTGGTGACTGCAATGTGGAGACCATGGAACTGCTGCGTTCTCTTGAAACTTTCATTCTGCTCCGGGAGATGGGCACGTTACTACCACCTCCCTTTATGCATATATATCCTAACTTTATGACGGTTGTTGACGGTCTTCTTGTTGTGTTCTTAGAGTTAGTAACTCCCTGTAGGCATGCTGGTACAAGTCGTCAAGCCATTACAACTTCATGATCTTGAGTTGCTGAGAACTTAGTCTATCGGTAGTCATTCTTTTATTCGCTCCGCCTCACAG
Source organism: Lunularia cruciata (assembly GCA_948567375.1). Classification (NCBI taxonomy): domain Eukaryota; kingdom Viridiplantae; phylum Streptophyta; class Marchantiopsida; order Lunulariales; family Lunulariaceae; genus Lunularia; species Lunularia cruciata. The sequence continues at coordinate 36,462,739 of OX419762.1, read as the reverse complement.
CATTGCTCCAAATGTAGCATATGTGAATCCTAGCAATAAGACCCATGCAGACTCCGTTTTTATTGAAGGCTTTAAGCAATATGTAAGATTTTAGTTAAAATTTGATTCATCACTACGCGACATCTTTGCCCACAGATTTGCAAGTTCAAAATAGAGAAACACTTGAGCGTGGGGTTCATGATTTATTTATTTATATTTATCTTACTCTGTTGTACAGGCATGCCGGGGGGTGTAGCTCACATGGTAGAGCGATCGCTTTGCATGCGATAGGCACGGGGATCGATACCCCGCACCTCCAAAGATTGACGAGGACTTACATCTCCGTCAACTCTACAAACTTTTAATACCTTTTTGTGAATTTGGATGTTTTTGACATAAATACAATCCTAGTAACTAACCAGAGTCTGTTATTTTCAGCGTCAGGCGTGTGGTTCTTATATAGTTCACCTTTCCAAAGTTAGCCAAAATAAACGGCGCCTCTCTACCACCTCCGCGGATGGGCACCATCTTCTCCACTGGTCATGTAGAAGTTAAGCACGTAGTTAATTTTTCCTATCGAATGTTATTAACACTAGACTCTTCGTTAGTTACTCGGTTTCTCTAGTTCACCTTTCCAAAGTTAGCCAAAATAAACCGCGCCTCTCTCCTACCTCTAAGACTGGCATCAACATCTCCATGATCATCATTAACGTTTCCCTCTCGAATGTTATAAAGGCTAGAACTAGGTTCCTCTCTGAAGTTTGAAACACATCTAAAATAGCTAAAGCCCCAGAATCCTCTTTTGATTCCAGGGTGCGAATTAGCCTGTATAGTAAATTTCGTGGCACGAGTTTGATCTTCGGTCAAAGGGTGAAGTTCAGATATCTATTGAATGATTCAGACCAGATGATCTTGGATGAACATTCCTCTACGGGACTTCAAATCGAATATTGTTGATCAAATGCAGCGGAGTGTCGCAGATTTTGGAGTAGGAAACTGTAACGTATTCTTTTGGCTGCTCTAACTCCGACTCTACAATCAAAATTAACAAACTCCCCGGTAAAAGGGGACCGCGTAGGAAAAATGAAGAATGGGAAGACCCCATCAAGCCGGACAAGGGAGAGACAAAAAGGTAACATGGGGCTAAGCCCCAATAGAGTCTGTATGAGAAATCTGCCCTACCGCACCTAAGATATCCGAGCTATGCAAGTCGTAAGATCTACACACAACTGGAGCATCCGAAGAAACATCACCTAATGTGATTGTTCTCCTATGGATTGCACAGCCACTGCCCTCTGTAGAGCAATGGACACACGCTGTCTAAAATATGTTACAAAGTATGAGAGTGAGAGTGGTACCCTTGACGCCTAACATGATAAGCTCTCGCGCACTCCTTGACAAATGTGTCAAATGCTGTGTCCATCCCTCCATATAACTCCAAGGCTAGAGGAACAAATAGGTGACCTCGCTGCATGCCCCTATACTTGGAGACCTTGCGACCTGCTGCTGCACTTGCCGCCCATCCAGGGGATGTGTAATCACTCCCTCCGAAACAGTATCCCGCGTGGGGTCTGTGACCACAACATCCACTACTGTCACCTGATCATCTCGGACCAAGTATAAGTCTGCACTGACACGTGTCGTCTGCAAAGCATACGAACGCTCCCTCCAAGCCAAGTATCCACTCTCTCGTGCCATAGCAAACACTATGTCTCTAATGGCATCATGGGTAGCTATCTTCTGTCCTCCAAAAGGACACCGTGTCATGTGGACCGCCGCTGCATCTAGTGTAGAACCACACTCACAAGTGAGTAGTGAAGATGCAGATGGGTGGACCAAACCTAGGCGAAACCTCATCGCTGTAAAGAAAATAGCCGGTGCAAATTAACAAACTCTACAATCAAACTGTAGGGAAATTCCTTTAGGCGTCAGTGCAAAGGAATTATGACTCAGGTTATGAAGCTTGGATGTGGTGATGTATGAGACACATCCAACCGTGAGGTTTAGGCCATGGTCGCTACTGTCACGCTTTTATGTGAAGCAAACACTTTTGTGTGTATGTGATAAATATCGTGTAGAGCATGGCGAAGGTTCATCAGCAGTGGGCTTAACCATACCCACACTTTGTCAGTACCTCGACACCCTTGGACCTCAAGCAAGCAACGGACACTTAATATGTGTGCTTGTGATGAACTTCTTGTGGAGAATGGGGAAGATTCATCGGCTTTGGACTTAACCATACTCACATGTTGGCACTTCAAGTTATCGAACCTCAAATTTGCAAACCGACTCAACCGTACTTTAGTCATAACTGGCATGTGTGTCTCTCAAGTCCAATTGCATGGTACCGTGAATTTCTTCAAGGGATATTAAGATCCTCAGTCTCTTCCACCGCTCAGAGGATGAAGGGACTTCGGGGTCAATCTATGATCTACCGCAGGTTTTAGAGCAAAATGTCGTACATTAATCTCTGGGTTGCTCCCCTTGAACCTATTTCCTAGTTCAAATAGCGGAGTTCCTTGTTGGTGGATGCTATAATTAGGCACCTCGTATCGTATTTCTAGAACCTTGAAACTTCATAAGGCTGTGAAGTTATAGGAAGGAATTGGATCCTTACTATGTTTCCAAGGTCGAAGGAAGGTGATTCTGGGGGTTTGTAAGGAGCAATCACCATCTTAGTCTCCGGAGCAGAGGCTGACAAATAACCCAAGTACATCAATTATCCCACACAGCCAGTTACCGCTTCGCTCCATCGATGCTTATAGGCCCACGGGTGTAGTTTGATGAATTCATACTCTTAAACACAGTGAGAATCATGAACTTCTTCTAATGCACCGACAACGAAACAACATCCGGGGTTTGACTATTCAAACATTCCATCGAAAATCTTTCTCGTACCATTGGGGTTTAAAACCTGCACTTTTCACTTCCATAAATAACCCGTAAAACTTTTTATGGGTACCCAAAGATTTTATTTTGTACGATTAGTAGGCGGTGGGGTACTCGTAGATTTGACATGTGAAGACCCATAGTCCTAAAATATATACGAGCTCGTAATATTTTCGTGACTCGTAGATTCCTATGGGTTCCGAGTACTCTCCGAAATATTAACCATGGGGTAATAGTTTAATTAACCACCTGACTTTATACCTATCTGATTTGATTCGAAAAGATTGGCACAAATTGGGATTCGGGAGTTTGAGTCCCGACAAGAACTAAACATCAAGGGTACTAGAAATAAAACCCAAAAGTTATTGTATTAATTTTAGAAATATTTGAAATGAGGATGGAATTTGAATTGAGGATAGAGAATGAAAGTTTTAGATTTTAATCATTTTAGAGACAAGTTCCTTGAAATTGTTTACTTTGTTCACGTGAAGTAATTAAATTGCATCATTTAAAGATAAGTCAATGAAACCATTCTCTTTGTTTGCGGGAAATACCAATGTTGCAGTAACCTTTTAAAGATTAGTCCCTCATATATATATATATATATATATATATATATATATATATATATATATATATATATATATATATATATATATGATGTCACTCTAAGGAGGGGGTGTCGTTGTTTGTAAGGAGGGAGCAAACCCCCTGTCCGAGCAAAACCTCTACAGCACAATGAGTGCAAGGAGGGAAAAACGCTTGTAGTGAAATGATGGTAAGTAAGAGGAGACATGTCACTTGAACGACTATAATATCAAACGTAACTACACAATTAATGTAAAATTGTAATCCATTTGAGTTAAATGATCCTCCCGACCTCAATCCTATACACAACATCTTTCACCATGGTCGTCATCTACCACCAATCTCTCTCTCAACCATGGTATGCTATGACAAGTGGATCTCAAATCAAATTAACAAAGGTGACGTGAAGAAGGCCCTGTAGTTTTGAAGATGAACGTGAGGTCCCGGGTAGATTTAATTTGAATTTCATAAAAAGTTTTTATTTCTTGCCATGTAGTATTCATTCTAGTACTCTATAGTATATAATTAAAGTTACGTTGACTGATTTTTCCCCATAAATACGAATCTCTCCCGCATTCACAAGGGAAATAGAAACGACCCGGAAGGTGGTTAAGAACTCGTAAAACTATTTGCGGGTGTTTCTTTTCTCCAGCCTTCTTTTTTCTACGGGTATTCTAGTAACTTTTCACTGGTACCCTGGCTTGACCCATAAACTTCCATAATTTCTTGTAATGTCTATTATTGAAAACCCCATTATGCCGTTGCACTTTCTTATCTCCCATTCATTATTGGTCGCTGTACTACAAAAAGGGAATAAAGTTGCACAGTTTGATCTGACTTGCGCACTTGGTAGTGTCCCAGATTTCTCATATACCATTTGCTTGTCGACCTATCTAGTTCTACCTTTGGCACCCTTCACCTATTTCTCCGAACACCATGGGGATCCAGATCTAATTCTCAACCGTGGCGGTCTTCTACTCCACCATCTTTGTTTTTGCAACCCTCTCCCGGTTTTGTTGAGCTCCATGCTCTTCTTTCCTCTAGCATCCCTTGGTTCTTTGCAGTCCTATTTAGGTTTTCTTTGGGGTTTAGTAATCTATTTTGTTCTGTTCTTTAGTTGTTGTAGAATATACATAGATATATAAAGTACCCCAAAGGAAAGGAGGAAAGGAAGAAGGCATATAAGGCACAAACAAGTTGAAAAAGGAAAGAAGGTTCAACAATCCCAAGCAACCAAATAAAAAGACATACACTAGTACAATAGGGGAAAAATCACCCCAACAACAAGTACCAAAGAAACCAAGGACGGATGGTCTAGTCCTAAATTATGTGGTAGAGGTACTCCAATGGTATGTTTAGTAAGTGGGAAGGGAGGCCACTAAAAGTGTTACGTGTACCTACTATAATCACTCAACAATGAAAACCTAACGCTTGCGTGCATTGCAAAGTGACTAATACACCTTGTTTGTAACAAGATGTGAGCATGGCTGGAGAAACAGTCAATGCTCCTCTCCTTTGGAAAGAATCTCATATTGCATCTCTAAGGAGACAATCAAAATGATGATGTAGGTGCCCAAAAATCTCAATCACAAGCAAGTCAAAGGTATTTGAAGATAAAATGGGTGTGTAGTGGTCCTCCTTGCCCCTAGAGGTAATGGTTGCTACTATGCCTGCTTGTTTCCTTGCCCATGTCAAGGACTCTACTTTTAGAGGGTTTGACACCACCACATCATGCAAGGTGTAGCAACCATCCATGAAAGTAACAATATGCACTTGCACCCAATGGATTGGTGGTCCTGGTAGATCCAACCAACACTCAATCTGAACTTGGGCCCGTGTAGGTCATAAGACCTGAGTGATTATATCAAAAAGTGCATTATGGACTCTGGTGGGCTCTCCTCCTACTACACATTGGAGAAAGTGTATCCCTTGCATGCCATAAGAAGAACCACATGCACATTTGTCCAAAAACCCTATGAGAGCTAGAGTGGGAGACCCAACCTCAATCATAATGTTGTGGTAAACTCCTCATATATGAAATGGAGGTCATCAATCAAGGGTGAAGCTTGGAGCCAAGCTCCAAAGCCTTTCTTTGCACAAGAGAGGATCCTAGCTCTACTAAGTAGAGGCATATCAATGAGGATGCTTGTAAGTGTGTGAGTGTGCATATGCTCATTGAGATCTGCCTAGAGCTTCCTAGAATCTATAGATAAAAAGTCAATAAACTCAAGGAATGATATGCATGTAGGGCTTGGCAGTAAGTCACAAGCCAATCATCAATATGCTTGGAAGGTGTAAGTACCCAAATCCACTGTGATAATCTATTGTGATAGGTCCTAAGAGAAAAGGACAACACTCATGTAAGAACTAGTATGCTATGCTAAACAAAGGACCACTCCCCATACTCTGATATATGTTGCTAGTGTTGTGGCCTCCTACCTTATGGGATCATATCCACCCATGATTGTAAGGAGAGTTATCTATTGCCTACACCACTCATATAAAAGTTGTGAGGGCATGCATAGCCCAAAAGAATTGGAGAACGTATGGTAGATATTACTATCAAACATCCATAAATATTGCAACAATACCTTTCTAGGTGTGAATGTTTGTGCCAAATATGAGGCCCTAAAGAAGTAGCACCACCTTAGGATAGAATAGGCTACCAAGGTAATCCCCAATCAGTGGAGGAGGTGAGCATGGGCTGTGTTGTAGCCTATACTAAGGTGTCCATTATGAACAAACAAAAAAAGTCCTCATGTTCCACACAAGAACCCAAAACTCTCAAACCACTTATAACTCTCAAACCTGAATTGGAACGCTATAAGTCCTAAACTCTCACATCTAAACTAGAATATTGGTGGGAAGTCAAAGGGAGTGAGGACCATGAGTGAACTCAAGACACTTCATTTATGAGTCTAGGCTCATAAACCCAAGGCGTTTAAGTTGAGTGTGAAAGAAAACACTATGCTAACTACATCCTCCAAAGGGCTACAATATGAGAGTCATCCAAGATGGTTGGGAAAAGACAAGATGGGAAAGTTGTTGCTACCAAACATAAATTCATGTAATGTGCTAGGGATAATAGAGGCCTCTCAATGGATACCCTTGTTGTGTACACTTGGTTGATGTCAATTGTGAGAACTCTCTTGTAGAAGTATAGTGACTATACAATAGAGGTGTCTATACCATAGAAGGTGCAAATAAAGGGAAATAAGGAAGGAATTTGATCTATATGTGAGCAAAGATTGCGGAATAATGATAGACAAGAGATAGTATTGAAGGCATTAGAGATATCAACTTAGACCACCAACCAATTTGGATAAATGTCTAAGGATGTTCAATGCTCACAATAGTTTCCTCAAGATCCCTTGGAGTAGCCACAACAAACTGATAGGGAGATAAGAAGGAAGAAAAAGCTACATAATTGTAAGCAAATAGTGCAAGAAATCAAATGAAAAAAACCATCCTCAATAGAAATGGTGCACACACTTGAGGTCTCCTTTGCAAGAGCAATGAGATGAGAGATTCCACATAGAAAAGCTGCTCCAAGGGGCACCTAACCAGAGGCAATGTGCTAACAAAATGCAAAGAGAAGAAGAAAACCCAAACCTGGACATCTAAGAAGAAGCAATCCTATAGGTGCTCAAAAACTAGCCTAGATGGCCCACCCATTGAGAAATGAAAGGAGTGGAGAAGAGCATGGGCAAAGTAGGACTCTATGAATTGTAACTTCTCATTTGGCTGATAATCATGGAGGAAAAAAGAAAGGTCCTCAAAGGAAGGTGGATGTAGGATCTATGAAGTTGATAAAGTCTCAAAGGAGAAGAGTGTTGGCTGAGAGTCTGAGAATACTCTACCTACTTGCTTGTACTCCTTACTTGATCAAACATCAAGGATTGATGGAAGTCACAATGCTTTGGAGATAGGGTGTGGTGTGGTGGAGACTCTATAATCTGCTTAGCTAAGGCTTGGGCCCTAATGGTGTACTCCTCTTGGAGGAATGCAAAATCTCTTCTCAAGAACCTATGAATTCTAGAGGCAATCTCTTGGTGGACCAAAGTGGCTCCATGGGCTGGAAGAGTAATGTCCACTAGGGAAAAAGTGCCCATAACATTTAAGTGGGGACATCTTGCTCATGGTCATCAACCAAGATAGCACATAGTAGGAAAGAAAATATGGATCTCACAAGAGGACATAAAGACATAAGAATCCCAATATACATCCAGGTCAAGGCAAACCTAGTAGGAATGCTTGGACAAGGTCCAAAGAGCGTAACCAAGTGTATGAGTTGGAAGAGCCTATAGAGATACTACCAAAGTATGGAGGGGGTTTTGCGGGAGAGGTAGGAATAGAGGCAGACCTTGCTTGCATATGCAAACATTGAGATCTCACTCTATGCTTGGCAAGGTGATCGTAACCCATGGAAAATCTAGACAAGACTATGTGGGATGCTAATGATGTAGGATATATAGATGTGCCAAGTGCCCAAGTGGATGAGACTAATCTTATGGAGGTGGCGGGGTAGTAGCAGTGGAAGGAGAGTTTTGAGGTGGAGGGAGGATGTGGAGTGTTTGTGATATGAGGATGTGGGATATAGGGGCCAATGGTGGGGCATCCTCCCTTCCTATTGGGTGCTCTATTGGTATAGGAGAGTATATGACTTAGAGACCAAGGGGAAACCATCTAGATAAACCTTGGCAACTATGGAGATATGCTAAAGAAAGTAATGTATAGGTCAACCCCCTACTTGTACATATGGGTTATGGGGGGCTTGATGAGCAGTGATGTTGGAAATAGTCCCTCTGTGGCCTTGTGCCAATGAACAAAAAAAAGGCATATAGAAATAAGCTACTGAAAATATATACCTCCTAAAGAATACCCAAGAAAGGCCATGACAAGTAAGCAAGACATAGTAGAGAAAAGTGATATATCCTAACACTAAAAAGCAAAATAAGAACGGATAGAAAACAAAGAAACAAAGATCTATAAAAGAAGTGAAGAGTGCCTGTGCCTATTGACAACCAACAAAGATCTAAATCTATCTCCAATCCACATGCATGTATTACTGCTTGTCTATGGTAGTAATGCTCAATGGCCAGACCTATGCATGTGCCTATGAAGTCCATCATAGTGGATCTTGGAAGCTGCTCCAAAAGACTCCTTATTGTGTGATATGTACGCTCCTCCATGTTAGTAATGCTAAATTCATGCTTACAAATGAAGTCTACTAGGAGAGCCATTGTTACATAGACTCCATCACATGCAATGCATAAGCCATCCTATACAAGAACTCATTGGTACAAGAACCTTTTCATATAAGACCTTTTGGTACAAGATCTTTCTGATAGAAGAACTATTCAATAAAAATAATATTATGTACAAGAACTTGTCAATGGGCCAAATCCCTTATCAAGATTTGGAATTTCTCTATATTGTATTATAAGATGTCATAAACCACACTAGTTTTCCAATCCCATACTTTCAATATGGTAGCTCCACACTCGAGGTAATATACAATAACCAAATTTCCCGTCCATCACTAGTCCAAGTTATGAGCCTCATCATACCCCTTTGATTGGATGCCCTTTGGATCACATGAAAGAAGCCTCATGCTCAAACCTTGTCTCTTCGTCCCTCCTCAAATATAAACACACTCGCCTAATCCCACATCTCAAATTAATCATTTCTCATGCTGGCCATTGATTAATTTGATTTCTCTTCCATACTAAAGTCTTGAAAGCATCCGAGTCACTCATAGGGTGTTATTGACCGATTGAGCACATTTGCTACCTACTCTAGACAATTGTTATTGATTGATCACAATTGCTATTGCTTATCATTGGACTCTAGACTAATCAGATTGGTAGAGACATAACTCAAATCTGCTTGTTGGAACTGGTGCATTTTTACTACACTCCATATCTAAAATTACTATTTCTGTTGAACTATTGGTGGAGATGGAATATGCTCAACAACCTTCAAAGACTCCAAAAACTACTTTAATTTCTCTCTAAGCTCTAATCACAATTAGACTCTATAGTGCTTATATTTCCCTCATGTGCCATAGCCATCACTCACAATCCATTTCAACTCTGCCTGACTTGATCATAACATAACCAAAATTAAACATAGAGCAACCACAAGCGCAAAAAAATTATTGGGACAACCCAATTCCTCATTGGCTATGTTTGATAATCACCTAGTTAAACTAAGGAAATTATGATCAATAAAGAATCATTCATATCTTGTCAAGGCAAAAACATTTACATGGAATTGTAATGAGTGACAAATGCAATGTAAATCCTCACTATAGTAGACTGATTCATGAAATAAGATCTTCCAATGCTAAAGCATTGGACACCAACCATGCTTGATGAAAGTTGTTTTGGTTGTTATTGTGTTGCAAGCAAAAGAAGGAAGATTTTGATGCCAATGATTCTCTATATATTATGTGTAATATAAAAGCCGTCTTAATTACTATTAGTATGGTTTTTGCACAAAGAAGCATTTTTAGCTTTAGTGATAGGTAATTTCAACATGCATCAAAAGATTCTTCTCATCATCAACCCACCAAATGACAACCATCCTTGTGCTTATTAATGTAAAATGGCTCAACTTCTTGTTGCAATACTCACTCCACACTCTATCTAATGCCTTAATGTAAAAGATCAAGGAGAGAAATAGTAGAATGGAAGACCGGAGAGGAAGATCACATTAGGACTCTCAAACGAGAGAACTTGGCTTGGGTATTTAGATGTAACTTGGGTAAACGGCTCCCAAGGAGCTTCCAAAGAAGGTTCCTTTTAGGAGTCACCTTACTTGGAGTGCAAGCTAAGCTAGTTGTTTACTTGGTACAAGCTAAGCTAGTTACTCTACCCTTGGAAAGTTTCCAAAAGCTTCTCACCAAAAAGCTTCTTGGGTGCTTCTAAAATATTCTACCCACAGGCTTACTTGATATTTCTCATGCATTCTTAGTCTGGTTCTACTTACTTTTGCAATATTTAGCTTAGCCTACTAACTTGTCTGCTAGCTCCATATTGTTACTCTTCATGTAAGTTAGAGTTAATCTATGAAATTGAGCTTGTTATCATAGTTGATACTAGAATTTATAGAGCTTGTTCATATTAGTTCATATTAGTATTTAGAGTGATTTTAGTTGATACTAAAGAGCATGATTCAAAAATAGTAGCATTGCTGCATATTAGAGTACATACATCTAGAGAGAGTGCATGTCAATGATAAGATCATATTAGTAGTTGTGTGCAATTGAAAATTAATATGGAGCAATTTGCATTGCCAATATGCATCAATTGCCATGTGGGAGCATGTCTCACACTAGACAACATTGTAGCATGCAATTCAATGCGTAACGCCTCTTTGACCATGCATTATAGTTGAAATGATGAGAAAGAGCTCAACCTTTAACCTTTAACCCAAAGGCTAGGGAATCTAATATGGCATGAAATTAAGTTGGATCATTTCTTGCATTAATTCCTGCACCCATCATCTTCTAGGTCATGAACGGCTAAAGGATTCTACTTTGCTATGTTTTTGTGGAACTTGGTAGGGTTTTCAAGAGTGGATTGTTCAAGACTCTACAATAATGCCATTGGACCCATTGGTAAACACAAAAGTAATAGAGAGCTCAAGCCAATCGGGTCAAATAGATCCAAGTTTGGTGTATGATATCAAGGGCAATGAGTACACATTATTCCTCTATTTGATCTTATACTTAACAAAAGAACTCCAACTAGTAACAAGAGACATGGAGGTGCTTTGATGTGCCTACTAGTGTGTAATACAAGCAACTAGACATATTATCTAGAGGTGAAAATTGGCTTAGTAACATCTAGAAGGATTTTGTGTACAATGGGCTAGGTAGATCAAACAAAGGTGTCACAAAAAGAGTACTTCTACTAATAGAGCATAAGACAAAATTAGCCTAAGAACTTTAGAGCCAATTTTGGAGGCATAAATGGATGAATTAGGCCTCAAAAATGGAAAGATGTATCTCCCTTGGGGAAAAAAGGCTTGCCTTCTCCCCTGTATGATTCATCTCATTAAGATCTTTCCAATGATACCTCATCCACATGATTTTGAGCTCCCTATAGGAAGATTTCCTAAAGATTCAATTTAGTCAAACCAACTAGATAGGACAAGGACTGACATGTCACCCATCCAAACAACAAATCCAAGTATAGAGCTTGCTTATAGGTCACCAATCCATGTATCAAATCCAAGGGTGGAGCTTCTTTTGAAGAGATCCTCTTTGCTATATAATAAAGAGAAGGTGCTCCTTTGGGGCATCGGAGGATTGAGTGTGAAACTTATGTTTCCTCTCTTGTATCTTTCTTGGAGAGTTCTCTTGTCCCCGGAGTTTTACAATGGTATCAGAGTGTGTGTTTTAATCCAAGAGAGTGGATCATCCATCTTGGAAAAGCACGAGCTACTGAAATTGAGTAACTGAGGTGGAGAACTTAGTGCAATTGTTAGACTTTTGTAGTGCTTTAGAGAGCAGATGGGATAGATGCATTGCGAGGAAAATTTCATGCACCTAGCTTTCATTCTTGAATCCATTCCACATCAAAATTATGTATATCTAGCATGAGCAAATGAGAGTATCTTTAGTTTATCACTTTGGAGTAGAATTCATGGACAGAGTGATGAATTCACCAAACCCGATGATTCTACCTATAGTGGTATACCACTGAGAGTGGGATTTGACAATCTAAATTCTATTATGATGTTATGGATCTGAATGTACCAAATACTCACCCTTTCAACACGTAAGTAAAAATCCGTTATGTAGTTAGACCAAAAGTGATATTTAGGGATTTTGTGGTCCACAATTTTGGTGAGGAATATTACCAATAAATGATAGCCTCTAAGGTCCCAATGGTAGTCCCCATACTTTGTGCACCCTCTTGAGTGATCATTCTAACCCTTTATTGAAGTAGGAAGTAGCAATTGAACATTGGTCGTGTGTGGGAATCATGGATCCGCAATTGTAGGAGTTGATGCAAGGAATGCAGGGGATGTTGAACAAGTTTCAAGAAATCAAGATGACCATGAAGGAATTGGAAAATCAAATACATACTGTCAAGAATGATCAAGTAATGCAAGAAGGGGAGCCGTCTCAACAACCAACACCAGCAATCAAAGTACTTGGAGAGTTATGCATGCCCATGACATCAATTCCAATCAACAACCAAGCCACATTGTTACTACAAATGACAAAGACGTGAAAAATCAAGCCTTACAAGAAACAATGTTCCATGGGAGTAGTGGAAAATTGGATTTCAAGAATGAATCAATACCTTTGATTGTTCACAACGGAGATCATTGATCATTTTGTAGGTGTGTTTGCATGTGGTTACTTGACTGATAAAGCCCTCACATAATATGATGCTTAGGAAGGATCATTGTTGGTAGAAGGAAGAGAAGTCACTTGGACAGCCATGCAAGAAGGGCTGCTCAAGAATTTCCAATTTGTGGATTTTGTGCAAATGGCCCAAACCAGACTCTAGGGGTGAAGCAAAAGCATAACATGCAAGAGTCCGTGGAGGTATTTCTGGATCTACAAGTTGCAATAACCAATATGAGTCTAGCCAAAGCTCTTGATAATTTCAAGAGAGGATTAAAAGAGTGGATTTGCCAAGAGGTAATGGTGCAAAATATCATACTAGTTTTGAAGCCATTGCATGCGCCCAAAGAATAGCACGAGCACTTGGAGGAGGTGAAGTAGTAACAATGATGCAAAACTATTGGGGGCCGAGACACACCATTTTGGTGGACAAGTTCCTATGGAATTGTGCAACATTTGGTTTTGAGATAGAGGAGCAAGACACCTCTAAGGAGAACTGAGACAGGTCAAAGAAAGGAGAGAAGGAGTCTCAAGGGGAGAAGAGGCTTGAGCAGAACAACAAAGATGTTACAATTATGGCCAAGTTGGGCACATAACCATCAATTGTCATGCTTGTCATCTTAGAGGCCCTCAACCTCCATACAAGTGACCTTTAAACCACATGAAGAAGTGAATTGAAGAGGAAGATATGAAAACCACATTTGGAAATGAAGATAAATGTACCTCATGGCCTTATTGGCTTGGTGAAGAAGAGTAAAAGCAAAGGAAAGAAGAGGAGGAGTATGCAAAGAAGGAGGAAGATAAAAGCACAATTAATTGTTGTAAATGGAGTGCTAGAAGGAAATCTGCCGAGAGTGTTGATAGATCTTAGTGCAAAGAGAATTTCTTGTCTTGCTCTATTGCAATAAGGTTGGAGATAGAACTAGAGAAGGATGAAGTAGAGTTACCTAATGGTTAGACAAAGAAGATTGAGTCATTACCTAGAAAGGTAATACTCTTTGTAGGAGGGTATCAAGAAGCAATCAAGTGGTGAGTGATACAACTAGCTCATTATAATGCAATCTTAAGTATGTCGTGGATGGAATACTACAACCCCATGTTGGATTGGAGAAAGAAAGTAGTGAAAACTAGTCAATGAAAGATCTTTGGGATTAAAGGAAGATCACAAAGGCAAGAGTTTCCCCTATATGTCATAAAGACCACATCCATTGGTAAGACAGACAAATGTTTCATGGGTGTAATAAGAGAAGTCCAAAGTGCCCAACACAATAGAAAAATTCATGAGAAATTAAAAAATGTGGTCAATGAGTTCCAAGATGTCTTTGCGGATAAATTACCCATAGATTTACCACCAAAAAGGTGAGTAGATCATAAAATTGAGATACACTTTGGGAAGACACCTGCTTGTAAGATCCCATATCAACTATCACCTCATGAGTTGGAGGAATGTTAGGCTCAAATTGAGGATATGTTGTAGAAGGGGTTTATCCAACCCAATATATCACCATATGGGGCTCTTATATTGTTTGTGAAGAAGAAGGACAAAACAATGCGCATGTGCATTGACTATGGGGAACCAAATCAACAAATGGTGAAGAAAAATATCCATTACCTTGCATGGATGACTTGTGTGATCAATTCAATGGGGCAAGGCACTTCATCAAACTTGATTTGCGGAGCAATTACAACCAAATCAGGATTGCAAAAGAAGATATACACAAAAGGTATTTTGAACAAGGTATGGTCACTTTGAGTACTTGGTGATGCTATTTGGCCTCATCAACACTCCGGCCACTTTCATGAATTTGATGAATTACATATTTCATCCGTACTTGGATAAATCTATTATCATTTTTCTTGATGACATCTTAGTCTACAATAGGACCTTGATAGAGTGCAAGCAACGTTTACGACAAGTCCTCTAGATTTTATGATAGAATCAATTGTATGCCATGTGGTGCCCACATTTTTTGTTTTTTTTCAAAATAAAGAAGAAGTGTATAGAGCAGTCAGATTGCGCCTATATGGCCAAAGAAGGCAAAGAAAAGAGTCTTTGGGATGAAACCCGAAGTAAAGTGACTTTGGGTCATAAGGCAAAGTACTCGGAAATGCCCTATCAGCATACAACCCGAAGTAAAGTGTCTTTGTATCGGGGGGAGCTCAACCCGAGGCGAAGACAATCTAACAACCTTTCGTCGGGGCGAGAAATTCAAGAAGGGACCGTTCAAAAACCGGCAGCCCATACGCGCGAAGGTTGATTGACAGTGACAGGTGCATGCAGGAGGTGTGATTTCTCGGTAGAAACTCAAAGTGAAGAAAGATGAAGAAAGTGCAACTCTATAAAAATCAAACTTGCAACAACAAAATATTGAATAATTTTCCTTCGCCATTGAGAAGTTGTCTTGTAGGTGATCGTGGGAAGGGAAATAGAGTTGGAATCGCATTAGTGGGTAAGGGAGAAGTCTCGAGAGTGAAATTGAGAGATAGTGAGAAGGCAGAAGAGATGGGAGGAGGAAAGAAGAACTCTGAATTTGCAGTGAGAAATCATGCAATTCAGAGGTTAGATGTGATCGCTAGGATCAAAGTCTTGAGGCGACTTCAGATCACTTTCTTGGCATGGAATTGGAATGTGAGCTTTCCAGGTTTCATGATAGAAATCATCGAGAGCAAGTGTCTCGATGAACCCGAGGAGGAAGGGAAGAAAGGAAATCCGGCTTGCTGGACAAAGTCGGATTGGAGACTCGTACTCGGGAAGGAAGCAGGCTCGGAGCAAGGGGCCACATTCTTGGGGAAGGGAGAGATAGCTCAAGAGACTCAAGAAGTGAGAGATACATTCTCGTCAAAGTAGACAAAGAATGGGTACAAAGTTGAGAGCTACAAAGACCCTATGAAGAGAGGAATTGTGAGTGCACTGATGGCCATCCTAAAGCCGGAGAGAACCACGTATGTGATGAAACACCAAACGGTGTTCTTTCACAAGTTATTTGCAGGAGAACCAATCAATTGGGCAAGGTGTTTCCATAGGAGAACAAGGAAAATGGTGTGGAATCTACGGGATAAATTGCCTCCACACTACATCATCCCGTTTGCAGCGCATTTCTACCTCGGGCTAAATCTGCTGAACTTAGCGGAGCAAACTCGGATGGTGTCGTACTTCCATCCTAATTTGAGAAAGGAGGTCAATGTTGAGGAGCAACAATACATCTTGCAAATCAGGAGCACCGACGACTACAACAAAAAGATAGGGAAGAAAGTGGAGATCATAGTGAGTACCCCAAATATGAAGAAGAGAAGTCGGCAGGGCAAAGCCAAAGACACGAAGAAACCTCGAAAGACCAAGAGAGGCACCCCGAGGCGAGGTATGGTGGTGATCGAGTCAGAGGATGAAGACTCGGAAGGTGATGCGAGCTCAAGACTGAAGACTCAAAACACAAGGAGGAGCCTGAGCTAACGCTACAGAGTGGAGATACACTTAGTGGAGATACACTTAGCTTAGCTTGCACCTTAAGTAAGTAGCTTCTAGAAGGAAGCTTCTAGAAGCTTCCAACTAGCTTAGCTTGCACGCCAAGTAAGCGACTTCTAGAAGGAAGCTTCTTGAGAAGCTTCCTAGTTAACTTGGCTTGCACTCTAAGAAAGCGGCTTGAGGAAGCTTCTCAAGGGCCTTGTATGCTACCTATAAATACCAAAGCCAAAGCTCATGCTAGGCATTTGGAGTTTTCCCTCATTCAAGTGTCCCAATGTGAGTTTCCATTCTCCTATTTCTCTCCTTGGTTTTGGTCTTTTACATTGGTATCAAAGCAGGAATGAGATGGATGGAATTTATGGACCACCAAATCTACTTCCGCCAAACCATTGGGACTTTCATGTCCAGATATTACCAAAGCATTGTTTCACACAATTCATCACCTCACGCTTTGGGCAAGATTTTCTACAGATGATCACCGTGTCAGAGGAACCCTTGATACTTCCAGTTGTAACTTATGGAGAACGGTGGACGTGTTGTATCTACGTGTTAATCAACTAGATAAATTGAGGGTAGTGGAATAGAGTAGTAGCGATGGCGGCAATACCGGATGTTATCCTTACGATGCAACAACAAATCAAGCATCTTACTCGATTGTTGGATGAACGAGACCAGCAACGACGAGAACAGATAGACAGAGCGCCAATTTGAGATGGAGAAGATTGCATTTGATTTCCAAAACCCAAGGTATTTGAAGGCAAGAATCTTCCAAGCACAGTGGAGAATTTTGTGTTTGACTGTGAACGTTACTTTGAAGCCACCAATCTTCAAGACGAGCGGAAACAAATTCTCTTGGCTTCTAGCCAGTTGGATGGCATGGCAAAACTTTGGTGGCGATTCCGAGTAGAAAGAGCTGAATGACAAATTATTACACTGATTTTGACATGGGCAGAATTCAAAGATGCAATACTTGGTTGATTTCAGACTATAAATGCTACCCGAGCTGCACGAGATAAATTGGCGGAGTTGAGGCAGATTGGCTCAATGAGAAGCTACATCACACAATTTCAAAATATCATCATGCAAATTCTAGATATCCAAGAAGGTGAAGTTCTGGATTGATTTGTGTGAGGATTGAAGTCACAAACCAGATTGGAGGTGACCATGCGAGAGCCACAGAATGTAGAAGAAGCTATGCAATTGGCTGAGCGTTTTGATTCCTTAGTTGCGACAACTTGGTCTCAACCTCAACCTACACAAAACCTACCAGTACCACGAGTGGAAGAACCGGTACCAATGGAGATTGATGCTATCCAACGAAGACCACTTGGCACAACAAATAGAGAAAGATTATGACAAAATGGAGGTTGCTTTTATTATCACCAAGTTGGACATCGCATTGCTCAATGTCCACTTAGGAATGGGCAACCTCAACAAGTTTCCCAGATGGAGTTTGTGGAACAAAATGATCAGGGAAACAAAGAATCCCAGTAGGAGATTTTGAGCCGCCTACTGGGAGCTTGATTAGTTCCAATGGGATTGAAGGCTTGACCTATGCAAGTTTGCTTCACTTGCAAGGTACAATATCTAATCGGGGTTGTAGGATTTTGGTTGATTCTGGAAGTTCAGAGAATTGCATATCTATGCAAGTAGCAAAGGAATTGGGTATTCCTATCAAGCCAGTGATTGGAAGTAGTTTGATGATGGCGGATGGTAGAAAAGGTTCTGCATTTCGCACCTCGCATCCTGTTACCTTCAAGATTGGGAAGGAGTATTTGGAGTGTATGAGGTTTGTAGTGGCACCTCTACACTATGATATCATTTTGGGTCTACCTTGGCTTGAACGTCATAAGGTTCAATTCGATTGGACCCGACGTCAGATTCAAGTACAACACCAAGGTAGGAATTTCTGATTAGGTTGTCTGGCACTTTTGAGTAAGACACCTAAGAATAGTCAGTCCCAAGATGGGAAGTTTGTTGAGAAGGTAGCCATAGAGCAAATCTGGAAGGGAGATGAGTCCCAAGATGGGAAGTTTGCCAAGAAGGCAACCATGGAGCAAGCTTGGAAGAGAGATGAGTCCCTAGAAGGGAAGTTTGTTAATGAAGCAACCATAGAGCAAGCTTTGGAGGAAGATAAGTCTGTATTCACGGTGTGGATCAAGCCGATTGCACAAGAACAATCTGAGGAGGGCCAAGTGCCGCATCAAGTAACAATTGATTGGATAGTTCAGGAGTTTGCAGATGTGTTTCCGGATGATCTGCCAAAGGGATTACCCTCTAATCAAGGTATGCCCTTCAAGATCAAGTTATTGCCAGGGAGTACTCCAGTGAGTAGACCAATCTATCGGCTCTCATCAAAGGAGTTGGAGGAGTTGCAAACAACACTTACAGAGTTGTTGGAGAAGGATTTCATATGATATAGTACATCTCCGTGGGGAGCACCGGTACTATTTGTTGCAAAGAAGGATGGAGGACTTTTTTTTGTATTGATTACCATGGGCTTAACAAGCAAACCGTGAAAAATGCATATCCCTTGCCTCGGATCGATGACCTGCTTGATCAATTAAGTGGAGCACGCTACTTTTCCAAGCTAGATCTTTGTAGCGGCTATTGGCAAATTCCTATTGAAGGAGAGGACGTGCAAAAGACTACCTTTCGCACAAGGTATGGACACTTTGAGCGGAGAGTTCTACCTTTTGGACTTACTAATGCTCCAACAGTCTTCATGGATCAGATGCATCGGGTGTTGGAGGGATTATTGGATCAGTTCGTGGTAGTTTTCTTAGATGATATCTTAATCTATAGTAGGACAGAGGCAGAACACATGAATCATGTGCAAGAAGTCCTAAGATGACTACGACAGTGGAAATTTTACTGCAAGAAGTCAAAGTGTGCTTTTTGGCAGAAGGAGGTTACCTTCTTGGGTCATAAGATCTCATCAGAGGGGATCAAGATGGAAGAAGAGAAGATCAAGGCCATTACTGATTGGCTTACCCCAAAGGATGCTACCGAAGTACGAGCATTCAATGGATTGGCCAGTTTTTACCAACGGTTCACCCACTATTATGCTCACGTGGCTGCACCATTGACTGACCTCTTGGGAAAGAACTCGAGCTTCCAATGAACCACCAAGCATGAAGAAGCATTCTAGAAATTAAAGCATATGGTGTCTTCAAGACCCATTCTTCAACCATATGATACTCAACTACCTTGTGTGGTTGATTTTGATGCTTCTAACTTTGCAATTGGAGTTGTGTTGCAACAAGACTTTCCAAATAGACTACATCCTATTGCCTTTGTGTCTCGCCGACTAAATACAGCTGAAAGAAATTACTCTGCTCAAGATCTGGAACAACTTGCAATGGTATATGCCACCAAGGTATGGAGGCATTATCTCTTGGGAAAACAAGTGATCATGCAAATTGATCACAAGCCATTGTTGCAGACCTTACACCTAGAGCACATGAAGAGTCGACATCATCGATGGGAAGAGCAACTCCAATTGTTTGACATCAAACTTGAGTACAAACCAGGTCGGTTCCATGTCATCCCTGATGCTCTATCATGACGACCTGATTTGAAATCTCTTCCTCTTATCGCGGCAACAATTACGACGGTGTCAATTGATCCCACGATTCATAACAAGTTTTGGTTAGCTCTACAACAAGATCCCTTCTTCCAAAGGGTACATGGTCGGCTAACAACAGGTGACAAGGAGTACAACACCTTCTCCTTCAAGGAAGGCCTTCTATTCCATGCAGACTAGATCTATGTTCCAGCCAAAGGTGATCTTCGACTTGTGCACCTTCAAGAAGCCCATGATTTACCCATCGCTGGTCACATGGGTGTGGACAAGACCTTGGGTACCCTCCAACGTCAATGGTAGTGGCCCAACATGACATAGGATGTTCAAGAATTTGTCCGATCGTGTGAGAGCTGCCAACGTAACAAGACCAGCAACCAGAAGCCAGGTGGACTCCTTCAACCGCTTGCCGTTCCATCAGCTCGTTGGGAGCATGTGAGCTTGGATCTCATCACATCCTTGCCAAAGACAAAACAAGGACACACCGCCATCGTGGTGTTTGTGGATAAGCTTAGTAAGCAAATCCACTTGGCACCAACCTGTGATACCGTGGATGCTCCAAACTTAGCGCAAATCTACTTCGACAATGTCTTCAAGCATCATGGAATGCCACGCGTACTCATCTCCGACAGTGATCCTTGCTTTACCGGGAAGTTTTGGCAGGCACTCTTTCAGATACTCGGCACCAAGGTTGCTTTGTCCACGGCCTATCATCCTCAAACTGATGGACAAACCGAACGTGCAAATTGTACATTGGAGGATATGTTGCGTGCCTTTGTCAATATCCACCATACCAACTGGGATGAATGTCTTGCCGCTGCCAAATTTGCCTACAACAATTCCAAACAGGCAAGCACCGGATTCTCTCCTTTCTTTCTCAATTTTGGCCAAGATCCGCTTGTTCCAGATTCTCTTCTTGCTCCCCCACCATCTCAGGTTCCTCATACTTCCACATTCTTGACCACTATATCCCAATCTCTCCAACAAGCCAAGTCTCACCTCCTTGTTGCTCAGAATCGCCAAAAACAATATGCGGACCACCATCGTCAAGATCTCACCTTTGAAGTTGGTGATAAAGTCATGCTATTCTCTAGTAACCTCCTTCTCCCACTTGATACCCAAGTTTGTAAACTTGCCCCTAATTGGATAGGACCCTTTGATATCACCCAAATTGTCTCTCCTGTTGCTTATCGTCTTGCCTTGCCTTGTCACATGCGTATCCATCCTATCTTTCATGTTTCCAAGTTGAAACCCTTTGTTCCTAACCCCTCTTCCTTTTCCTCTTGAGTCCAACCTCCTCCTCTTCCTATCCCTATCAATAATCATGAGGAGTACAAAGTTGATCGTATCCTTGCACGTCGCCACATTCAACGAGGCCGTCGCCAACATACGGAGTACAAGGTCCTTTGGAAAGGGTATCTCCTTCATGATGCCACCTAGGAACCTCTTTCTCACCTCCACAATGCACAGACGGCCATCCAAGAATTTGAAGCTTCACTGGCGACGAGGACGTCACGAACTAGCGGCGGGGGAATATGTAACAATATGGAGTTTAGCGACAAAGTCAGTCAGGCTCATGAAGTAGCACATAAGACAAAATTAGCCTAGAATATTCTGGAAGTATCTAGGAAGCTTCTTGGGAAGCTTCCCGATTAGCTTAGCTGCACCTTAAGTAAGTAGCTTCTAGAAGGAAGCTTCTAGAAGCTTCCAACTAGCTTAGCTTGCACGCCAAGTAGGCAACTTCTAGAAGGAAGCTTCTTGAGAAGCTTCCTAGTTAACTTGGCTTGCACTCTAAGAAAGTGGTTTGAGGAAGCTTCTCAAGGGCCTTGTATGCTACCTATAAATACCAAAGCCAAAGCTCATGCTAGGCATTTGGAGTTTTCCCTCATTCAAGTGTCCCAATGTGAGTTTCCATTCTCCTATTTCTCTCCTCGGTTTTGGTCTTTTACAACTCCACAGGTTGAAGTAGTTGCCAGTGATGGAGTGGAGTACCTGCAAGAAGTTGTGTGCCCGTTGTTAGTAAAGCTAGAGTAAAGGAAGAAGGAGATGCAGTCAACTTCCAGAGGTGAAGACTGTGTTGCAAGTATTAGCAAGACTGGAAGAAGAAAACTCGGAGTTGAAGAAGAGTATAACCCAAGGTGAGGAGGAAAGAGAAGTACTGCAAGTGGAGGCAGTAGTGAGAAGTCAAGTAATTGAAGACCTGAAGAGAGAAGTGAATTATCGAGAGGATCTTGTAAAGAAAAGTGACATAGCAAGGGAGAGACAAGTAGCTGAGTACGAGATCTTGAAGCAGTAGTTTGCTGATTCGAGGGTAGAGGTTATCCATGCTATGGCGAGAGTAGCTGCAAAGGATCAAGAGCTTGATAGGGTGATGGAGAGTGTTGAGGAGAAGAAGCAACTCTGGCAACGAGAGTTGGCAGCACAATATAGAGAAGAAGAAAGATTACGAGAGTTACTTCATAATCAGGAGGAGAGAGTTGTACAAAAGGAGAAGGAGAAGGAGTTGGTGAAAGCCAAGTTCAAGGCGGAGTTGGCAATATACAGGGAGGACTGGCTTGCGGATCGAGAACGTGAAAGGAAGACAAGATTGGAGCCTTTGAAGGAGATAGTCCTCCGGATGAATGCGATGTTAAGTACAGAGGCCAGCATTTGGATTGAAGAGACGAGGCTGCATGAGTTGAAGTTGTTGGTGCAGGAGACGAGGCAAAGACAGGCAAAGGATACAAATATGAATGCCTTGTTAATTAGTCTTAGAACTTGTGTAGACAGAAAGATCTTAGAGGTAGAAAATAACATTTTGATTAGATTAGACTTAGTGAAAATAGAGATAGAAAAAATTCGGAAAGATGTTAGAGCAAAACCCAAAGTAGATAACATCGGAGTGCAAATGTCTTCAAAATTACCGATGGAGACATTAGAAAAGAGTGGGTCGAGAGATGAAGAGTTAGATAGATTACCCACTAGTGCAATTTCAGATCAAGAAAGAGAATTGTTGGATCTGGTAGAAGAAGTAGAAGATATGAAACCCAAGGAAAAAGTAGTAGGAAGTAAAGTTACTTCGGGTTCGGGTTTGAAAGTTGATGACGAAGTAGACATCGGATCGGATTAGTAACAATTTTGAGATTTGAAGAGGCAGATATGAAGAGGTGCATTATCATTTTGGATCTACAGGTTAGAACAGTTGTTGTAGAACGGTATAGTTGTTAGAATTGTCGATTGATTCACTATTTAAGAGTGGCATTTGCAGTCACATGTTGTTTAGTGCTCATAATTTCTAAGAATAAATAAAGTGAAGCGCTATGAAGCAGTGCTCATCGCTTGAGCTTGATTCCAAGTATCAACTTTGTAGTTGTGTTTGTGAGTGTGTGGAGAAATTTGAAGTGCAAGTCAGTGTGCTTGTTGGATGTTGGGTTCCGCAGCCTTGATCTTCATTCTGTGTGTTTGATCCTGAGTGAGGTGCAATCAAAGCAATGCCTTGACAGATCTGAGAGGAATTGTAGTGTTGGTAGTATTCTGCATTTGTGAGTGTAGTGCGAAGTTGATGTGAAGCAATTTTGATCGAGGAAGTTGTGCCTTTAGTGGAAGAGTGGAACACAATTCTGAGGCGAAGTTGTTTTGCAGTGAAGTGCCATTTTTGAGTGAGCCTAAATCATCACAATCAAGATTGTTTGGAAAGATTTGATGGAGTTATGATTAAGGAGTGTGAATTCGTGACAAGACTGAGAGTCAATGCTTGTTACTCTCTTCTGGGTGTGGTTTCTACCTGAGAGACTAAAGAAGAACTCAAGAAGAGCTACATGTTACTTTGCTTCATATTTGACCAATTCTGACTTGTATCTCTGCGGGAACGAACTTTACGTACCCAATTACCGCAAAAGTGATATTTGCCGGGTTGTCACATGCCAAAATCCTAAAGTGTGAGTTTGGAAAATCTGAAGTAGACTACTTGGGGTATAGAGTACGTGCAAAGTGTATCCAAATGTTAATAGATAAAATAGAGGTCATTCAAAATTGGAGTGCTCCAAAAGATCAGACTCAACTCAAGAGTTTCTTGGGATTGACAAGGTTTTATCATCAATTTGTCAAGGACTTCTCCAAGATTGCACAACCTCTAACAACACTATTGGGCAAGGAAAAGAGGTGGGTATGAGGAACCGCACAAGAATTGACCTTTTAGGAGTTGAAAAACACATAACTACGTGCACTAATCTTGAAATGATATGATCCAAAATGTCCAATCAAGATGGCTATAGATGCATCAGGTGTAGCAATAGGAGCAGTCCTACAACAAGAATGGCAAGATGGATGGAACTCAATTGCATATTTCTCCCAGAAGTTGCTACCTGCAGAATGCAACCATCACACCACTAAACAAGAAGAGCTGGCCATTGTCCTTGCAACCAAGTATTGGAAGCACTATTTGAGTGAGAAGGCATTTGTAGTAGAGACTAACCACAAACCTCTAGTCTACCTCAAGACACAAAAAGATCTTTCTTGTTGATAGACTCAATGGGCAAAGTGTAGACAACAATTCAACATGACAATCAGATATGTGGGGTGCAAGAAGCAACTTGCAAATGCATCCACTCGAATGCCAATAGCAAACAATTTGGTGGTGGAAATCAAGATGAACCATGAATTCTGGCCTAGGATTCTTGTTGCTATAAAAATTGATCCACAAATTGTAGGTGCTCAATCATCCAAAGGCATCTCCAACACCCAAGGATTCACCTTCTGTGATGGTAGGTTGTGGATCTCTAATGATACGGATCTAAGAACCACTTTCCTAGTGGAATGTCATAATTCTACCATTGCAGGTCATGTTGGAATGGACAAGACCTTGGATACAATCAAACACCATTATTATTGGTCCAAGATGAGCAACAACGTGATAGAATATGTTTGGAGCTGCCTATGTTGTCAAAAAAATAAGGCTTCTAATCAAGCTCCCATAGGACTCCTCCAACCTCTTCCCACTCCTACGCAAAGTTGGCAATAAGTAAGCATATATATGGTTTGTGAATTGCCCAAGACCACCTCTAGGTTGATTCCATCATAGTCTTTGTTGACCAACTCAGCAAAATGATTCATGTTTGTCCTTCCACCAAGGATATGACTACCTTGCAACTAGCTCAATTGTACTTAAATGTAGTCTTTTCCCATCATGGCTTGTCTTGAGTGCTCATAATAGATCGAGACACTCAATTCACTAGTTTGTTTTTGGAGAACACTCTTTGGGTTCTTCAAAACCAAATTGGCTATGTCCATAGCTTACCTCCACAGACTGATAGACAAACAAAGAGGGAAAATTGCACTATTGAGGACATGCTTTGGGGCTTTACTTTGGATGAGCAAGAGAGTTGGGACACCTTACTCCCATTGGTGGAATTTGCATACAACAATTCAATGAATGCCTCCACACAAGTCACACCATTCTTTCTCATGTATGGAGAGCATCCTTTCACACCTTCAAGCTTGATGAAGGTCCATCCGGTGGCTACCAAGGTGGACGTTACAAACACTTTTGTTTCTAGAATCCAATATGGGGTGGAGCATGCAAAGCATAGGTTACAGATTGCCCAAAATTGGTGAAGCACTATGCAAATGCACACCGCCAACACATGGAGTTCAATGTGGGAGATCAATTCTGGGTGTCAACCACCAACCTCAAGTTAGTTGGCCCTCATAAGCTCAAACCTCATTTTATTAGACCTTTCTCCATCCTTCATCGTATTGGCACCATGGCTTATCACTTCAAGCTACCGGCACATATGAAGATCCACTTGGTGTTTCATGTTTCCTTATTATGTTGATATGCTCCCCGGCCGCCCCACTTCTCTTCCATACAAGAAAGTTGACCTTGTCCAACCCTAGTTGAGGAAGCAGAGGAGTATGAGATCAAATGCATTCTCCAAAAATACATCCGTGGTACTTGCCTTCCGTGTGTGGAATATCTGGTCCATTGGAAAGGGTTCCCACTGTACAAGGCAACATGGGAGCCAACAGCCAACTTGACCAACGTACAAGTGTTAGTTCAATCTTTTGAGCAACACCTTTGTAACGAGGACTTTGTATCTTAAAAGGGTGGAGGTATGTAATACAAGCAGCTAGACATATTATCTAGAGGTGAAAATTAGCTTGGTAACAATTAAAGGATGTTGTGTATAATGGACTAGGTAGATCAGATAGAGGTCACCAAAAGAGTACTTCTACTAATAAGGAAGAAGAAAAAAATAGCCTAAAAACTTTGGAGCCAATTTTGGAGGCCTAAATGGATGAATTAGACCTTGAAAATGGATGGATTCATCTCCCTTAAGGGTAGAAAGGCTTTCCTTCTACCTCTCTAAGATTCATCTCATCTAGAGCTTTCCAATGGTACCTCACATAGGCAATTTTGAGCTCCCTACAACAAGGTTCACTAAAGATTCCCTTTGGTCAAACCCATTTGACCAACTAGAGAGAACAAGGATTGACATGTCACCCATCCAAACAACTAATCCAAGAATGGAGCTTGCTGATAGGTCACCAATCCATGTATCTGATCCAAAGGTGGAGCTTCCTTTGAGTGTATCCTTTGCTACATAATAAACAGAAGGTGCTCCTTTGGGGCATCGGAGGATTGGTTGTGAAACTTGTGTTTTTTCTCTTGTATATCTCTTGGAGAGCTCTCTTTTCCTCAAAGTATTACATAGTGTTCTGGACTCAAACTATTGATCCATCCTTTCAAAGAATGAAGAATCATGATCCTATTAAAAATACAATTATATGTAGAATATTCAAATGATATGATGTAAATATGATATAAGCAAATCAAAATGAATAGCAACATTGGAAGTGGAAATAAAGTGAATCTAACTAAACAAATGAAAGTTTGGGGAAAATACATAATTGAAATATCTCATGAGCAATGAGTGCATAGCACTAGTAAAATAGTATACAACTAGTATACATCTAGTGTGATAGGCAAGTGTGATAGGCAAGGCATGGAGATGCAATAGAAATGAAATAAGAAGAAATATAAATACATTGAGAAATAAGAAGTTGAGAAATATAATACATTGTGCAATAGACCACCTATAAGCATCACTTGAACAAAGAAAGTAAGCATAGTTTGGAGTCAAGTAGGAACTTGGAAATTGAAAATCAAGTTTGAATTGTGAAGCAAGCAAACAATGAATAATAATAGGGAAAGGAATTAGTTTAGGAGCATAGCAATGCCTGAGTGGAGTGGTTGATTTTGTTTCTAAAATGGATTGAAGCATAATAAGATATTGCAATTGGATATTAGGAGACAAGAGTTTACTTTTGTTACCTATCTTCCTCTAACCCCACCAATAGTTATTCCACCAATAGTCAATCCAATCATTACTTGTATATCTCTTATATTATATAACTTGTTTGAGTGAATACTCAATATGTATACCAACAAAAGTATTTATTTTGACATGTGGATCTTCTAGTCATATAACTCCTCTATAGCTCATCACCGATGGACTTAAACCCCTCTACTTCTCTTAGAATTCTCCCTCCTTAACACTTGCTAGCATTTTTTTCCTCCTTGCTCACTATGGGAACTTTCCTTCTCACACTCTTCTTCTTATATTTTCATTTTACTTCTTTCTGGCCTAGTCTTTGCCCTTACATCCTCTTTGGAGTGTCTCATCCCCTTTTCATGCATCTATGAGTATTCTATTGATGGTGATTCTATCTCATCTTTCTTTACTTACTATTCATGAGCTTCATCTTTATAATTGCATCATTCTTCTTTACAATTACATCATTGAATAACTTTGTTGTGTTTTATTTGTATCTCTAATAATTGATATTTTTATAACAAATATTTACCATGTATATTTAGATCCATTCCTTTCTTTTGATCATTATTATTCTACTTTTCTTTTCTTGGTTGGTCATCATTTTGATCCTAATGTTAGTTCTACATGACAATTTTGGTCCTCATAACTTTCAACTTGTTATATTCCCAACATCTTAACTACTATTGAGGGCATTTTGGAGAGCCATCAAGTTTGTCTTGGTACTCATAGCTTTTGAATAAAAACTCAATATGATGGATCTTGACATTCACTTAGCTACTTTGGCTGGAAAAGACCGAGATCAAAGAGAGAAATAGGAGAATGGAATATCACACTAGGACACTTGAATGAGGGAACACTCTGAATGCCTAGCATGAGCTTCAGTTTTGGTATTTTTAGGGAGTATAACACTTGGCATGCAGTCTACTCAATACTTGGAAGATATTAAGTAGCTTCCTAGATACTTCTAGAATATTCTAGGCTAATGAGGCATATTTTCTAGTTTGTAAGCCTTGAATAACACATTGGTAAACTCCATATTTTTACATTGGGCATTGATGAAGTCATGGTGCTTTCATGAAGGTTCATTATGACCACCTTCTACTTCCTTTTATTATTTTTTGTTTAAGGATTGATGCATTCATGTAATATTCTAAGGCTAGGAGAACTTCCAAAAGAAATTCAATGCTCCAATGCCCCAAAGGAGCATCTTGCCTATATTAGAAAGCAAAGAGGATTCCCTCAAAGGAAGCTCCACCCTTGGATTAGATAAATAGATTGGTGATATGTCAATGAGCTCTACACTTATATTAGTTGCATGCATGGATGACATGTTGGTCTTTGTATTATTTGGTTGGTCAAACAAGCTTTGATCAGAAGGAATATTCTTGTAGGAATCTCAAAATAACATGGAAGAGGTATCGTTGGAAAGCTCTTAATGAGACAAATAGGGGGGAGAGGAAGGTCAACTCTTTCCTTTCTCCTTGAACAATGTGTATATTTTCAAGGCCTAATTCATCCGTTTAAGCTATCGTGCGTATATACATCACTACACAACATACATCGATGTCAACATCATACACTATAGAAATACAACTCACACATAAGTCATACATAGACTCTAAAGTGCCACAATAATCAGATTGCTTACCACTCTCAACTCAACTCAACTCATATCAGTACTTGATCTGCCACTCTATAAACTGCCAACAACTGGGCACTAATTACAGTCAAGCCACACCCACTCAAGCATAGAGAATCCAGATGATGCTTGCCGGCCTCTGTCCACCATAGCCAAGAACTCGAAGGCTCAATATCAGAGAAGTTATTTCTCTAAAGCTCACTTCAAAACTATACCCCTTGGACTCAAGCTAGCTCTGAAACCCTAACGGTCCTGCTGATGGCACACTCGACGGTGCGAATGGTGCAAAGTGACGGTGGGCCCCACCGTGAAATCAGTACCCCAAACACATAATCTAACCGTCGGAAAGTAATCTCTGAGAAACTGCTGAAATAACTCTAACTACTATCACTGGAACTCCAGTGTCTGAGCATCTAGATGCGGCACTACAAATGGCATGACAGCTATCGTGCGTATATACATCGCTACACAACATACATCGCTGTCAACATCATACACTATAGAAACACAACTCACACATAAGTCATACATAGACTCTAAAATGCCACAATTGCTCCCCTAGTTGGCGGTTAGGTCCCTCTAACTTCAGATAGCTATCTACTCTAAGTATATGGTATACCCTCTAATGGGCAAAGATCAGGAGGCCGGGTGCTATGGAGCCCCATTGTTAGTCGCCTGTCTGCAATCTATATCATATAAAGAATGAACTAGCTATTTGTCAAGTATATCTAGGACATAACCACTGTCCCTGAGGAACCACCGTGAGGGAAGGAGTCATACATGCCATATGCCATCCTCTCAAATAGCTATCACACACTAACATAGTAGCAGCTCCACCAGAAGAGCCACATAACATACACCTCAAGCCTGCACGTACAAGTACCAAGCTTGGGTCCATAGTACCATCAATGTTTGAGAGGTGGCATGGCGTGCAATTGTGCACATGATCCTTCCAAACAACACCATCACATCCTTCTAACACAAGGACTCCAGATGGCAAAACCTCGAGCAATCTCAGGATAGTGCGGCCTGTAGAAACATAAGTGTCATTGGTGCTGTCTGTTGTAGATATACATAGTCGCCTAGATGAAATCAACGTATCGAGGAACTATAACCTCCTCCTCGAATGGTAGCATAGCGTAAAGTATCTCTATGTTGAGCAATCGCCAAGTTCTCAAAGGCCATCAACATCACTCTTTGAAAGATCTCTGCCCGCTGAGAACATGCGCTCATCCATACATTGGGGTCATCCAAGTCCAAAACTACAGTAACATCTTGACAAATGGCTGCAGGTAAATCTGGATCTCATCCATAGAGTAGAAAGTATGGAGAGAAGGATGCTAAGGAGGCTTGCCGGCTAAACCGATAGCCCATGGCCAACCAAGGTAATTGGAGATCTCAATCTCCCAAGTGGTCTCTCTGCAAACCATACTTTCACAATCCTCTCTTCACCATCTGAACCACTCTCTCTGCTAAGCCATCTGCCTCAGGGTGATCTTGGGATGTATTATGATGATCAATCAAAGCCTTGTCACACAAGACCTGAAACTCCCCCGAGAACTCGGTACCCTGATCAGTCAAAACCTCAGTTGGTGCACCAAAATGACTAAGAACTTGATCTAGGAACGAGTAAGTTGTCCCTTCACTAGACTTGTCAGGAAGTACCACCAACTCAATCCACTTGGAGAAGTGCTCCACCATCACCAAAACATACCGATGATGTCTCACAGTCAGCGGTGAAGGTCTGGCAAAGTCCAAACTCCAACGGTAACCAAATCCCATGATAGGTAATGAGTGTAGCTGTGGCATAAGAGCATTGAATGATGCTCTAACTCGGTCACAAACCATACATCTGGCAACAAACTACTGTACCTTGGTCTGCATACCGCGCCACCAATAATGACTTTGGAGTAAGCTATACGTACGCTTTACTCCAAAATGTCCTAGCTCCTCATGAGCATGATGGACCAACTGTGGTCTCTGTGATAGAAGTGGTACTACTCGCACTCTACCATCCTCCCATACACGCAAAAGGTGTCTACCCTCCAATCTGAACCGTCTGGCTCGCTGAAGAACATGGTCTCTCTCCTTGGCCCCAACTGTGCCACCCACAACACAAGTGCAAAGATAGTCCATCACTAAGACATCATCATGAATGTCTCGCTGAATTGTACCAATATCTTCACTCTTTAGATTTGTGACCTCAAGAAATCCTCCTATATGCGCTGAGAGAGATACCACCAAAGCCTCTGCAAATATACATAGAAAGGCCGATGCATGCCAACCTGGCACCATCTCCTCATCTGTCTCACCATGCCAACGTGCTCCGGTCTGATCCTACTGGCTGGGACATGGGTTTCTACTCAACCCATTTGCATCACGGTTCACCACTCCAGGTTTGTGAACAACGTGAAATCATACTCCTGTAAAATCAGAGCCCATCATGCAAGCTTCCCTGAAAGCTTGTCGGACTCCATCAACCACTTTAGTGGCTGATGATCAGTGATGAGAGTGAAGGGGTTACCAAAAGGTAACATCAGAAATGTGCTATTGCCCAAATTGCTGCCAAGCACTCTCCCTCATATGAACTATACTTCACCTCTGCTGAATTGTTGGAGTGACTAGCATAGGCCACCACAAACTCCTTCTCCTCATCATCATGTTGGGTGAGCACCGCTCCAAGCCCCAACATACTCCAATCAGTGTGAACCTAAAATGGTCATCCCTTGATTGGTCTCCTCAAAATAGGAGCAGATGTCAACCTCTCCTTGAGCTCTACAAAAGCTCTCTCCTGCTCATCTTCCCAACACCACTCTTGTGTAAGCTTGGTCAGCTTTGTCAAGGCCTTGGCAATGGCACTAAATCCTCTAATATAACGGCGATAGAAGTTCACCAACCCAAGGAATGCTTGTACTCTGCTCACATCCGTAGGCCGAGGAATACGTGCAATAGCTTCCACCTTGGTCTGTTGAACACCAAGTCCTCCGGGGTAGATAGTGTGACCCAAATACTCAACCTACTCGTGGAAGAACCTACACTTCCCAAGATGTAATTTGAGTCCATGAAATCTCAACCTTTCAAACACCTCCAACAACTGTCGCTCATGCCCCTCCACAGTAGTGCTATAAACCAAAAATGTCATCAATATAGCACCAAGCAAAATCCAATCCAGCTAGGATCCTATCCATGACACTCTGGAACTCAGCAAGAGCATTCTTTAACCCAAATGGTAAGAACCTCCACTGATATAACACATCCTTGCCATGAGGATCAATAGCCCAAAATGTTGTCTTGAACTTATCCTCCTCCCTGATTGGCAATTGATGATATCCCGCTCAAAGATCCAAAGTACTAAATATCTTTGTATGCCCAATTGCATAAAAAATAGCCTCTGGTGTAGGCATGGCATACCGATCAGCCATGGTCTGTTGGTTGATAAGACGGTAATCTCCACACATCCGCCTATCTGTATAGTTGCTATGCATATCCTTCTTGGCTGGCATCATTGTCGTTGATGCATACTCTCCATGTGAAATCTCCACCAAACTAGCCTCAAAAAGGTCACTTCTCCGGCTCTGAATCAATGTCCTCTCCATCTCACTATATCGATAAGGACGTCGGAAAACTAGTGTGTCGCTAGTCAGCTCAATCCATATACCAAGTCCTTTCAGAGCACCCAAATCCTTCATACTGAAGGCAAAACAACTTGTGTGACTCCTCAAGAACCTCCAAACCCTCAGTCTTTCTTCTCCAAAAAGCTTGGGTCCAAGATCTGGCTCCCAAGTATCCTTTGTAACTGTAGTAGGAGTGGAAGACGTACTGACTGACTGCTACACTGGGCCCTTGGGAGCAACAGCATCATGCTCCTGACCACTAGAGGTCCCAACCTCTATGTGAAAAACTCCCTCCACTCTGGCTGCAAGCTCCACACATCCTCTAGCTGCATCCCATGTGGACCAAGGGTATAATCCAAGTAGCCCACTCTCACCTGGATGGACTCCAAGTAGACCACTTTCCCTAGTAGCTACTGGATGTGTCCCAAGAATACCATGTCCACTCGGTCCATCGCCCCCAACATGTGCCTCAATTGTCTCTATAGGCATAGGGCTCACAAGTGTCCAAGTGGTGATGCCTATCAAGCGCATCCTACGCTGCTCAGCCAAGCCAAGGCTCACAATCCAGGTCAAACAGTTCAGGTCCATAGCCTGACCTAAAACCTAACGCCTGGATGCCATTGACACTGCTAGAATAGTGGTAATATTGGTGCAAAAACCCATTGCCCGCTCTCTCTCATCAGCGTTGGGCTCCACCAACTGCTGTAACTGTGAGTCCCAAACAAGTCCAGATCCTCTCTCTGGAAAAGCATGAGAGCCTGGGAAACTCATGAGTGTGTGAAATGCGGCTCTAGGCTGTCCAACTAGGTTCACCACTGCCATAGGTGACCTATCAGCCACTACCACTATCTGAGATTGACGCCCAATATCCAAGATATCATCAACAAGAATGTGGTCTAGTCGCTGAATCCCATCATAAGCACGTTGTAGAACCTCTTTGGGTAAGAGGTTCTGTAACACCCATATGTGCATGTGTGAGGTATTGTGATATTTAACTTGGTATTACAAGTACTTAAGAGATATTATTTATATAGAGATAAAGGATGGTTCTATATTAGTCATGGTTAGCTAAAGTTAATCATAGCTAAGATAGAGGGGACCTTACTTTAGAGGAAGTAGAAAAGATGAGCACCACTATTTTGGATTTTAGTGTGTTGACTTGGTATTATTCCTAGGTGTTTGGCTTTGAGGAAAGAGTTGAGAACTCTTGGGCCCGCAAGCCTTTTTGTTTTGGATTCTTCTTTAGTCCAAGGATAGCCCATGTGAAGGAATCTTTGACTTAGTGGTTGGGTCAAGATAAGACCACATGCTTAGGGGAATATGCCCATGTGAATGGATATTCCTTTCTACTTTTTGACTTTACTTGACTTTTAGTCTAGTAACTTGAGTTACTACGGTAATTAGTAACTTTGGTACGTAACTATTTCACAAGTATATAAGCAAGGGGTGAGGAGGTACTCATCATCCTCTCATTTGCAACTATTTCTCTCTCATTGAGTTCTCTAGTGAGCAATGTCTTGAGTCTTGGAGTGTTAGCCTTGGAGGAGTATGATGGAGTTTGGGTTCCTTGCCTTCTTAGTCCATGGTGCGCTACCATAATAGCCATCAGAGGTTCATCCTTAGTGAGAGACAGGCCGGCTCATAGTTTGTCCACCAAAGACAAAGACAATGAGCCTGTGATCCCACTATGGCTGCATCTTACAATACAGAAGGTCCCATCCAAGAATAGACCTAATGTGTACTCGCCACCACTCTGGTGCGAGAATCACCCATCAAAGGAACGTTCTCCAAAAGGAAAGCTGGAGAAACAGACTGATGAACCTGGAGATGTCGTAGTATCCGTAACATCTCCCAAAACACACTTGACCAAGGATCCTGAAGACCCAATCCTCTACCAGCACGTGTATGTCCCTGACATGGCCATCCAAAAATCACCAAGTGAATAGGCCCATGTCTCTCTAGGTCATGTGCCCCTAGTAAGGAAATGTCTCTTGGTAAGGCCTTCTCGTAACCTCTGATTACTGACATTGGTAATAACTTTGGATACGGATAGGCCAAGTGTGCCACATGATGTAGAGAGACTCGCCTAGTAGTCGCATCTCTCTCTACATACAAGTACCTCTGTACTCGGATACCCGCCTATAACACCGCAGCTAGTCCGGTATTGATCTCACCAAACAACTCCAATATGCATATCCCTTCTATTGGATACTACCAAGAAATGAGTGTGGTATCCACAGGTGTCAAAGCAATTGCCTCTGGAGGCTCATCCTCACACTCATCTCCTGATGGTACGAAGACTCCACTCCAAGCCTGGTGCACCAATTGATCTGCATGCTGCTGCAATGCCTCCTCTGAACTCCACAATGGAACATCCAAGGTGGATGGAACAATCCCACTCATACTCCAAAGCCGAGTGATCTCCTCTCGTACCGGAGTATCCTCTACATGGGCATTCCCCTCCAACAAGTCACTTGGCCAAGTAACTGCACCACTGAAAGCTAAAACTGATGTTGCCATGGTCCCGGACTGTAGTGAGCCAAGACTGCCACTACTGAAGCGTAATGGTAGGCAACATACCCGTCCCTCACCAGACTGCCAACCAGGTCTATAAGAGGTTGTCTCCTCCCAATAGTCAATGCTGAAACCCATGGGATATAACACTACTCCCCCAACTAG
The DNA here is from genome assembly GCA_948567375.1 of Lunularia cruciata. Taxonomy (NCBI): domain Eukaryota; kingdom Viridiplantae; phylum Streptophyta; class Marchantiopsida; order Lunulariales; family Lunulariaceae; genus Lunularia; species Lunularia cruciata. The sequence continues at coordinate 36,427,622 of OX419762.1, read as the reverse complement.
CACATCATATGACTTAGCTATCATTGCAATAGCCTAAGCTCTCACCACCGAGCTATCAGTCGGATGACTAGGCTGAACCTGGACAACAAGCTCTCCACGTGTGATGTACTGTGTCAAACCACCACCTAGAGATGTCGGGATCTGAAATGGACACCTCTCCACATCGGTCTTCCGTTACTCCAGACCGACAACTGTAGCCTTCCCCAACATAAGGGGCTGCACACCATAGTCTAACAAGACTCTCTGTGGTGTATAGACCTTCCCTAAAGGTCCCACCAAATGAAAAATCCCCCTTTGGTTATCCAATAAGACAACACCAGGTGTGAACCGTGCCCTCTCAAAGGCCGGTCTAGCTGGCAACTCCTCCAGTCTAGCCGCTACTGCCTGCCATAAATCATTGGTAGCTAAACGGATCCCATGCTCCTCAACCAAGTCAGCTCCACTACCAACCACCTATGCTCTAGTAGTAGGAACTGCACCATCCCTACTCTCACACAACATGGCAGCCAACCGGAACACTGGGGCTGGGTCAACTCCCAATGTAAACATGTCACTGGCTGAAAACAAAGGATGCCGCATAATCAGCTGAGCCGCCTCCAACATCATGCTAGACTCAGTCTGTGTAGTAGCAGGTGGTTGACTAGCAGGTAGTCCATCATGTACTCCATCACCACCTACCACACCTACACTAGGACATCTAGGAACCATGGATGTCGTGTGCAATGCCTCAGATAGCATGAAAGACTGGGGAAGTCTGACCTATCTCCCAACCTCTCCTCTCTGTGGGTCCAACTCCACTGATGCTCCTCTAGGCTTCGGAGCACGTATTGCACTCCTAGTCACTACTGCAGATGCATCCACCTGTGCTGCTCCGCACATGAAGTCCAAAGCATCTCTATCACCAACATATGAGGTGGAAGCCTCAGCACCCGAATCTGATCTCCTTTGAGCAATAGCCATACTAGCCAATCTCTGCTCCAACTGCTCAATCCAAGTAGCCATAGCTGTGTCAGAAGTAAGGGCAGGTACTGCACCCCTACTAGGTATAGATCTTCTACCACCACCTCTACCACCTTGTCCTCCATGAATTAGAGCTCCTCTACTACCAGCCATAGCAGCCCTACCACTTTGTAACTCCGGGTGTAGGTCAAAACACCGGTCACTAGTGTGACCAAATCTGTGGTAGTGCTCACACTACCTCTGTGCTGGCTGTGATGCACTTGAGGTATGTGACAACCCGGCAAATATCACTTTTGCAGTAATCGGGTAAGTAAAGTTTGTTCTCGTAGAGATACGAGTTAGAAATGTCCAAATACGAAGCAAAGTAACAATTTCAGTTTTTCTTGAGTTCTTCTTTAGTCTCTCAGGTAGAAACCACACCCAGAAGAGAGTAACAAGCACTGACTTGCAGTCTTGTCACAAATTCACACTCCTTAATCACAAATCCTTCAATTCTTTCCAAATAATCTTGATTGTGATGATTCAGGCTCTCTCAAAAACGGCACTTCACTGCAAAACGACTTCGCCTCAGAATTCTGTTCCACCCTTCCACTGAAGGCACAACTTCCTCGATTGAAATTGCTTCACATCAACTTCGCACTACACTCCCAAATGCAGAATACTACCAACACTACAATTCCTCTCAGATTTGTCAAGGCATTGCTTCGATTGCACTTCACTTAGGATCAAACACACAAAATGAAGATCAAGGCTGTGGAATCCAACATCCAACAAACACTCTGACTTGCACTTCAAATTTCTCCACACATTCATAAACACAATTGCGAAATTGATACTCGGAATCAAGCTCAAGCAACAAGCACTACTTCACAGCACTTTGCTTTATCTATTCTTAGAAATAATGAGCACTGAACAACAATTTCCTGCGAATGCCACTCTTAAATAGTGAACAATCGACAGTTCTAACAACTATACCGTTCTACAACAACTGTTCTAACCTGCAGATCCGAAATGACAATGCACCTCTTCATATCTGCCCCTTCAAATCTCAAATCGGTTACTAATCCGATCCGATGTCTACTTCTTCCTTGGCTTTCAAACCCGAACCCGAAGTAATCTTACTTCCTAGTACATTTTCCTCGGGTTTCACATCTCCTACTTCTTTGACCAGATCTAGCAATTCTCTTTCTTGATTTGAAATTGCACTAGTGGGTAATCTATCTAACTCTTCATCTTTCGACCCACTCTTCTCTAATGTCTCTGAGGGCAACTCCGAAGACATTTGGATTCCTATGTTATCTACTTCGGGTTTTGCCTTAACATCTTGCCGAAGCTTTTCTCACTCTATTTTCACTAAGTCTAATCTAATTGAGATGTTATCCTCTACTTCTAACACCTTCATATCTACACGAGTTCTTAGTTTGATTAACAAGGCATTCATCTCAGTGTCCTTCGCTTGTCTTTGCCTTGTCTCTTGCACCAACAACTTCAACTCGTGCAGTCGCGCTTCTTCAATTTTAACGTTGGCTTCTGTACTTAACATTGCGTTCACTCTGAGGACTATCTCCTTCAATGGCTCCAATCTTGTCTTTCATTCTCGTTCCCGATCTGCAAGCCATTCCTCTCTGTACATCACCAACTCTTCCTCGAACTTGGCCTTCACTGCTTCCTTCTCTTTCTCCTTCTGTACAACTTTCTCTTCCTGATTATGAAGTAACTCTCGTAATCTCTCTTCTTCTCTATACCGCACAGACAACTCTCTTTGCCAGAGTTGCTTCTTCTCCTCCATACTCTCCATCACTCGATCAAGCTCTTGTCCCTTTGATGCTACCCTTGCCATAGCATGGATAAGCTCTACTCTTGAATCAGCAAACCGCTGCTTCAAGATTTTGTGCTCCGCTACCTATCTCTCCCTTGCGATGTCACTCTTCCTTGCAAGATCCTCTCGATAGTTCACTTCTCTCTTCAGGTCTTTGATTACCTGACTTCTCTCTATTGCTTCCACTTGCAGTACTTCTCTCTCCTTCTCACCTCGGGTTATACTCCTCTTCAACTCCGAGTTCTCCTCTTCTAATCTCGCTACCACCTGCAATACAGTCTTTACTTCTGGACAAGTCAACTGCATCTCCTTCTTCTTCTTCTCCACCTTCACCAACAACGGGCATACTACCTCTCGCAGGTACTCTACTCCCTCACTGGCAACTTCTTCCTCCCACGGAGTAATTTCTTGTTTCTCCTCCTGTTCTCCTGATACACGCCTTCTTCTTTGAAGTCTTTGTATCAGGATTGATGCCTCACTACTCGTGCTGTCTTCTGCCTCTTCCTTCACTTTACTCGGCCCCGCCTCACACTTTGCCTTACGTCTCAAGCAAACTCCTCGCTGTACTGCGATCTTCTTCTCCTCGAGCACCGGTACTTTGTCTTCCAACACCGCATGTTCTTTGGCTTCTACTTTGGCTTGCACTTCTTCTTCGTATTCTTCAGCCACAGGTGCCGAGATCATTTCTCCACCGTCTTCATTGTCACTGCTAGTATCTCTGCTCTGCAGTGTCAGCTCAGGTTCCTCCTCACGTTCCGCGTCCTCCGTTTGGAGCTCGGCCTCACCTTCTGAGTCTTCATCTTCTGACTCAATCACCACCATTCCTTGCCTTGGGTTATTTTTCTGCATCTTTTGAGGTTTCTTGTTTTCTTCGGCTTCTGCGTTACCGAGTTCTCTTCTTTGTCGGGGTACTTACCACAACCTCCACGTTTTTCCCTATCTTCGCGTAGTAGTCGTCCGTGCTCCGGATTTGGAGAATGTATTGCTGCTCCTCCGCGTTGACTTCTCTTCTCAAGTCAGGATGGAAATGAGACACCATTCTATTGCGCTGCGCCAAATTGAGCAAATTCAACCTGAGGTAGAAATGTGCTGCAAATGGCACGATGTAGTGTGGAGGCGACTTATCCTGCAGATTCCACCATCTGCCTCGTTCTCCCGTGAAAACACCTTGCCCAATTGATCGGTTCTCCTGCAAATAGCTTGTGAAAGAACACCGCTTGGTGTTTCAACACATAAGTGGTTCTCTCTGGCTTCAGGATGGCCATTAGTGCACTCACAATTCCTCTCCTCACAGGGTCTTTGTAGCTCTCAACTTTGTACCCATTCTTCGTTCTCTTCGACGAGAAGGCATCTCTCACCTCTTGCGTTTCTTGGGCTATCTCTCCTTTCCCCAAGAACGTGGCTCCCTGCTCCGAACCCGCCTCCTTCCCGAGTACAAGTCTCCAATCCGACTCTGTCCAGCAAGCCGGATTTCCTCTCTTCCCTTCTTCCTCGGGACCATCAAGACACTTACTCTCGATGATTTCTGTCATGAATCCTGGAAAACTTACGTTCCAGTTCCATGCCAGAAAGGTGATCCGAAGTTGGCTCAAGACTTCAATCCTCGCTACTACATCTAATCTCCAAATTGCATGATTTCTCATTGCAAATTCAGAGTTTTTCTTCCCTCTTCCCATCTCTTCTACTTTCTTACTGTCTCTCGATTTCTCTCTCGCGACTTCTCCCTTGTGCACTAACCCGAGTACAACTTTATTTCCCTTTCCCCGATCACTTGCAAGACGACTCCTCAATGGCGAAGGAAAATTGCTCAACATTTCGTTGTTGTAGTTTCAATTTTTATAGAGTTGCACTTCTTCATCTTCCGTCACTTTGAGTTTCTATTGAGAAATAACACCTCCCGCATGCACTTGCTACTGTCAATCAAGCTTCCCACGTATGAGCCGCCAGTTTTGAAATGGCCCCTTCTTGAATTTCTTGCCCTGACGAAAGGTTGTTAGACTGTCTTTGCCTCAGGTTGAGCTCCCCCCGATCCAAAGACAATTTACTTCGTATTGTATGCTGACAGGGCATTTCCGAGGACTTCGCCTTATGACCCGAAGTCACTTTACTTCAGGTTTCATCCCAAAGCCAATTTTCTTTGCCTTCTTCGGCCATATAGGCGCAATCCGACTTCTCTATACACTTCTTCTCCTTTATTTTGAAAAAAACAAAAAATGTGGGCACCACAAGGTATTAGGTCCACTGCCCTGAGTACACTCTCTCTGATGGTGAGGTCCACCACAAGTCCAACAAGCAACACCACCACTCACTGGCTGCTGTTGACCCAAAAATGAGGGTAAGGATCTAACTCCACTAGGCCCTCCACTCTCTCCATAGGATCTGGGCTGTCCACCCTGTCCTTGAAAACCAAGTAGGCGTGGTGCACTCTGCTGCACTCTAGAAGAAGTCACAGCCGTGGATGAGGTCTCCCTACCAAATCCAGATGTCACCACTCTCTCTTCCACCATGTTGAGCTCAATATGCTCAGCCAAACCAAAGACCATTGCCAAAGTAGGCAAAGTAGCCTGTAACAACGTGGCATCACGAAGTCTACATTGCAACTCCTTGTCCAGTATCCCATACCAAAACTGGACTGCTTGGGCCTCAGTAACTCCCTGAGTGAAACTGATCAGCCGCCTCATGCAAGTGTATGCTTCACGTAGGCTCTCTCCAGCCTTCCGCTGGAACTCCTGCAAGCTCCTTAGCTTGTCAGTCCGCACTCCCTGGTAGTTCTGTCTCAAACACAAGAAGAACTCCACCATGGGGTTAAACCCCGATACCACACCACTTCCTGCAGCGATACCTCCACTCGTAGTAGCACTATCTCCAACTAGTGCACCTCCACTAGCTCCACCCACACTACTCAAGCTAGAACTCATAAGTACAGCCAATCTACTCCTGGCCACCGAGCCTGAAGTGATGGAGACATAGTATGGAGACCAATATTGTCTCCATAACTCAATCTCCTCCAAATGAGCTCTCCTGAACTCATGGTAGTCATCCATTGGTGGACCCTCCAAGTGCTGAAACAACCCCTTCCATGCCATGAAGGGTGTGAAAAAAGTTGGGTTCCGCATCTATTGCAGATCACACCAACTATCGAACTCCTAGATGAAGTCATCCAACTCAATGGTACCCACTGTACCAGAGTAATGCTTGTGGCCTTTGGAGGCCCCATAGATCTTGTCCATGTCCCACAACAATGGTGCGGACACACCAAGTGCACTCTCAACTGAATCAGCTCCTGTGTCAAACTCCAACTCAGAGTCAATCTCCTCCCTCACTGGGACCTGAGATATAGGCTGATACCAAGCACCACTCCGAGTAAACCCACTGCGTACTGCAGGGCTAACTCCTCTAGAATCTCCAAATAACTCCGTCGTGACAAAGTAACCACAACAGCAACCCAAACCACCAATTGCAACCGCAAGTACCCCACCAAGTGCCAACACCACCACGTGCCAACACCACCAAGTGCCAATACTAACTAAGCACCACCCACTAATATAACTCTAACCGAGATAACTACACTAGGAGAAAGGGCAATCTGTAACCTACCATCATAACATGCACTCTCACGGTCTGTAGGTCATCACTTCCTGCCTCACCGGAGAGAAAAAAAGGTAGTCTGACTAGTCATCACTCCTGCCTCACCACCAAGAGCACACCAGAGCACCAACGCTCAAAAGTCAGGGCACCTCACACAAACGTGGTGCACAAATAGGAAGCAAAGAATGGAGGGGATCCAATCACAAGAAATCTGAACAAAAACCCTCCATCTCATAACACAACACGGGACTGACTCTGCAACCATCAGGCATTTGACATAAGAGAAGTTTGTATCTAAGTCCTAAGCTACCAGGATCACCAAAAATAGGATCAAATTGCCTCTCCTAGCCAAAGCTACATGTGTATAGTTAACAGTGGCACAGTCACTAGGACAACAAGTGAGGGTGTACCAGTTGGCTAGGGCACCAGTCTAGGAACAAGAGATCTAGGGGTCAAACTCTATTGCACATAATCTAGCAGGAAAGGCAAATTTTGCCAACCAATGACCAAGATCACTCTAAACTAGCTAGCCTCATGCCAATAAGCTGGCTTGCTGGCCCTTCGTAGCGTCTCATAGCCCACAGCCCTATGCCTCGAAGTCAACCAAAATCTGACGTAAAATCTGACATAAACCCTAAAGTTGGTCATCCACCAAATCCCCCGCTAACTTTCCACTCGAGCCAAATTGACAACACGTGTTTTTCCAAATCACAAATTCATGAGAAGAGCTTCCCAACTCCACCTTCAATTTGACTTTTTGAGCCCAACTCACAGCAAATTGGTCCTGCTTTCACCTCTTGAGCTCAAAATCACAACCACTGCTCAAAATTTGCTCCTTCTTTGCTCAAAATTTGGCCAGCGCTTCTGCACACCGTCCACCTAACTGCTAGAACTGCATCAATTGAACGAGCTTCTACACACTAGGGAAACACTGAACTTGAATTGAGCTACAAATATCCACCGAGCTTGGAGATACCACCAACACTCATAGTTCTTGCACCCGATTTCCCCCTGACTTCACTTCTCTAATGTAATCAGATTGCTTACCACTCTCAACTCAACTCAACTTAGATCAATACTTGATCTGCCACTCTATAAACTGCCAACAACTGGGCACTGATTACAATCAAGCCACACCCACTCAAGCATAGAGAATCTAGGTGACGCTCGCCAGCCTCTGTCCACCATAGCCAGGAACTCGAAGGCTCAACATCAAAGAAGTGAGCTCTCTGGAGCTCACTTCAAAACTATACCCCTTGGACTCAAGCTAGCTCTGAAACCCTAGCGGTCCCGCTGACGGCACACTCGACGGTGCAAACGGTGCAAAGTGACGGTGGACTCCACCGTGAAGTCAGTACCCCAAACACGAAATCTAACCGTCAGAAAGTAATCTCTGAGAAACTGTTGAAATAACTCTAACTACTATCATTGGAACTCTAGTGTCCGAGCAGCTAGATGCGGCACTACAAATGGTGTGACAAGGCTTCCAAAATTGACTCTGAAGTTTTTAGATTATTTTTGTTCTTGCTCTATTATTAGAAGTATCCTTTTGGTGATACCAATATCTGATTTACTTAGTCCATCATCTATAACATCCTTCTAGATGTTATCAAGCAAATTTTCACCTCCAAATAATATATCTATCTATTGGTATTATAAACCTCTCTCTTTCTAAAATGCAACAACCTCTTTGCAAAGTTGTTGCTCAAAAGATTTCACTAACATAAGTGCATGGGCAAGTTGGCTATAGGATCCTATATCACCTCATACAAAGGGTGCCCTTTCCACATGCGGATAGCAAATACCATGGATGCATTTTTGGAGAATGCATTTGATTTCATATTCCTTTGTACCATCAATGAGTGTTGGACAAGGTCAAATGTCTTGTATGGAAGGAAAGTAAGGCAGTTTGGAGCATATTGCATGGTAAAGACACATGGAACATTGGATGGATCTTCATGTGTGACTGAAGCTCAAGGTAAACGACCACTACTCCTATTTGCTGAAGAATAGGAATAGGCCTAATTAAATGAGATTTGAGCGTATAAAGGCCAAAAAAATGTGAAGTTGGTTATTGATACCCAAAATTGATCTCCAGCATTGAACTCCATGTGTTAGTAGTGTGCATCTACATACTACTTTTGTCAATTTTGGGCAATCTGCAACCTATGCTTGGCATTCTCCACACCTTGTTGGATTCTAGAAACAAAAGTATTGATTGCATCAACCTTGGTAGCCATTGGACAAATCTTCATTAGGCTCAAAGTTGTCAAAGGATGCTCTCCATGCATGAGGAAGAATAATGTAACATGTGTGGATGCACTCACTAAATTTTTGTAAGAAAATTCCACCAATGGAAGTAAGGTGTCTCACCTCTCTTGCTCATCTGAGGTGAAGCCCCAAAGCATGTCTTCAATAGTGCAATTATCTTGCTCTATTTGTCCATCAATCTATGGATGGTAAGCCATAGACATGGCCAATTTGGTTTTGAAAAAACTAAAGAGTGTTCTCCAAACAAACTAGTGAATTGAGTGCCTCTATCAATGATGAGCACTCAAGACAAGCCATGGTGAGAAAAGATTGCATCTAAGTATAAATGAGCTAGTTGTGGAGCAGTCACGTCCTTGGTGGTAGGATGCACATGAATCATTTTGTTGAGCTGGTCAACAAACACTACAATGGAGTCAAATGCTTAAGTGGTTGTAATACTTTGAGGACAAGAGAAGAGAGAAAACACAAATTTCACACTCAAACATTCGGTGCCCCAAAGGAGCACCTTCTCTTTATTATATAGACAAAGAGGATCTCCTCCAAGGAAGCTCCACCATAGGATTAGGCACACGGATAGGTGACATGTCAGCAAGCTCCACCCTTGGATTACTTACTTGGATGGGTGACATGTTGGTCTAGATCCTATCTGGTTGGTCAAATAGGCTTTGATCAGAGGGAATCTTTTAGGGAATCTTCTTGTAGGAGTCTCAGAATCACATAAGGTACCATTAGAAAGCTATGGACAAGAAAAACAAAGGGAAGGGAAGGCTGAATTTTCCTCTATTGGGGAAAGGGGGGCATCTGCATGTTTTCGAGGCCTAATTCATCTATTTAGGCCTCCGAAATTGCCTTCAAAGATTTCAGGCATATTTTGGTTCCTACTCTATTAGTAGAAGTCCTCTTTGGGTGATACCTTTTTCTGATCTATTAATTCCATCGTGTGTAACATCCTTTCAGATGTTACCAAACCAATTCTCACATTTAAATCATATGTCTAGCTATTGGTTCTAAGGTTCTCAAGTCTATTTCGGTTTTTGCCCTATTAGTAGAAGTACTCTTTTGGTAATACTTCTATCTAATCTATTTTGACCATCATGTATAACATCATTCTAGATGTTACCAAACCAAATTTCACATCTAGATCATATGGCTAGCTCTTGGTATTACATACCTCCCTCCTTTTAAGACGCAACGTCCTCATTGTGTAATTGTTGCTCAAATGCTTGCACCAACACCGATGCATGTGTCAAATTGGCAGCAGACTCCTAGGTTGCTTCATAGAGGGGGTAACTTTTCCACTATACTAGATAGTCCACCCGTGGATGGCGAGTACCATGCATGCATTTTTGGAGAATACGCTCCACTTCATATTCCTCTATGCCATCAATGAGTGTCAAACAAGGTCAAATGTCTTGTGTGGAATGACCCTGGCCTGATCGGGGAGCATAACTATGTAGTAGGGACACATGGAACACTGGATGGATCTTCATGTGTGGTGGTAGCTCAAGGTGATAGGTCACAGCACCGACACGATGAAGAATTGAGAAAGGCCTAATAAAACAAGATCTGAGCTTACGAGGTCCAACTAATGTGAGGTTGGTTGTTGATAGCCACACTTGATCTCCAACATTGAACTCCATGTGCCTGCGGTGTGCATCAGCATATTGCTTTTGTCAATTTTGTACAATCTATACTCTATGTTTGGCGCTCTCCACACCTTGTTGGATTCTAGAAACAAATATGTTGACTGCATTGACCTTGGTGGGCACTAGAGGGATCTTCATCAAGCTAGAAGGTGTGAAGGGATGCTCACCATACATGAGGAAGAACAAAGTGACCAAGGTGGATGCATTCACAGAACTGTTGTAAGCAAATTCCACCAATGGGAGTAAGGTGTCCCACCTCTCTTGCTCTTCTAGGGTGAAGCCGCGTAACATGTCTTCAATCATGTGATTAGCCCGCTCTATTTGGCCATCTATTTGTGGGTGGTAAACTGTGGACATAGCCAACTTAGTTTTGAAGAAACCAAAGAATGTTCGCCAAAACAAACTGGTGAATTGAGTGCCTCTATCGGTGATAAGTACTCTAGACAAACCATGGTGAGAGAAGACTGCATCTAGTATACTTGAGCTAGTTGTGGAGCGGTCACATCCTTGGTGGTGAATCATTACATGAATCATTTTGCTAAGCCGGTCCACAAAGACCACGATAGAGTCAAACCCTGAGGTGGTCTTGGGTAATTCACAAACAAGATCCATACTCACTTGTTCCCAACGTTGGGTAGGCATGGGGAGAGGTTGAAGGAGCACTGCAGGAGCTTGATTAGGAGCTTTGCTCTATTGACAAAGAAGGCAATTGTGCACGTAGTCCATCATATTGTTGCTCATCTTGGGCCAATAGTAATGGTGTTGGATTGCATCTAGGGTCTTGTCCACTCCGACATGACTTGCAATGGCCAAATCATGACATTCTGCTAGAATGGTGGTGCGTAATTCTGAGACATTTGGGATCCATAATCTGCCATCACAAAAGGTGAGTCCTTGGGTGCTGGTGATGCCTTTGGATGATTGCTTTTCTACAATCTGTGGATCAGTTTTTGTAGCAGCCAGAATCTATAGCCAGAATTCAGGGTTAATCTAAACCTTGGCCACCAAGTTGTTTGCCATTGGCATGCAGGTGAATGCATCTACAAGTTGCTTCTTACCTTCCACGTAGGTGATTGTCATGTTGAAGTGTTGTCGCCTCTCTGCCCACCAAATCTGGCAATGAGATAGATCCTTCTATGTCTCGAGGTAGACTAGAGGTTTGTAGTCTGTCTCTACTACAAATGCCTTCTCGCCCAAATAGTGCTTCCAACGCTTGGTTGCCAGAACGATGGCCAACTCTTCTTGTTCTATGGTGTGGTAGTTGCACTCTGCCGGTAATAAATTTCAAGAGAAATATGCAATTCAATGTCATCCGTCATGCCACTCTTGTTGTAGGACTGCTCCCATTGCTACGGCTGATGCATCTATAGCCAACTTGATTGGACATTTTGGGTCATACCACTTCAAGATTGGTGCATGTAGCAAGGCAGCTTTCAATTCTTGAAAGGCCAACTCTTGTGTGGTTCCTCATGTCTACTTCTTCCTCTTGCCAAGTAGTGCCGTTAAAGGCTGTACAACCTTAGAGAAGTCCTTGACAATCTACGATAGAATCCCGTCAACCCCAAGAAGATCTTGAGTTGAGTCTGATGTTCTAGGGCACTCTATTTTTGAATGAACTCTATTTTATTCATCAATACTTGAATGCCCTCTACACTTACTCTATGCCCCAAGTAGTCTACTTCACACTTGCCAAACTCGCACTTTGAGATTTTGGCATACAATCGATTCTGTCTTAGAATTTGGAGGACTTCTCGTAGATGTTGTTTGTGTTCCGTCATCATGCTATTGTATACTAAGATATCGTCCAAGAAGACAATAACAAACTTATCCAAGTATGGACAAAATATGCCATTTATTAGACTCATGAAAGTGGCAGGTGCATTGGTGAGGCCAAAAGGTATCACAAGATACTCAAAGTGGCCATAGTTGGTTCGAAAGGCAGTTTTGTACAGATCCTCCTTGGCAATTTGGATTTGATTATAACCGCTCCGCAAGTCCAATTTGGTGAAGTATCTCACTCCATGGAGTTGATCAAACTGGTCATCTATGTGAGGTAAGGGGTATTTGTTCTTCATTGTTTGTTGATTGAGACCTTGATAGTCAATGCACATGCGTATTGTACCATCCTTCTTTGTCACAAACAAGACAGGAGCCCCATATGGTGATATGTTGGGTTGGATGAATCCCTTCTGTAGCATCTCTTCAATTTGAGTCTTACACTCCTCCAACTCATGAGGTGTATGCAATATGGGGCCTTACAAGGAGGTGTCTACCCCGGGACTATCTCAATTTTATGATCTACTCTCCTTTTTGGTGGTAATCTTAAGGGTAGATCATCGAGAAAGACATCTTGAAATTTAGCCACCAAAGTCTTCAATTTCTTAGGAATTTGTCCATCAAGTTGTGCACTCAAGACTTCTCTTATTAGACCCATGAAACATCTATCGGTCTTACAGACAGTTGCCGTCCCTATGACATATAGAGGCAGTTCCTATCTATGTGATTTTTCTTTAACCCCAATGATTGACCATTGGTGGGTTTTCACTACTTTCTTCCTCCAATCTACCATACAATTGTAATGCTCCATCCATGGCATGCCTAAGATTGCATCATAACGAGCTAACTGTATCACTCGCCACTCAATTGCTTCTTGATATTCTCCTACATAAAGTGTTACCTATCTAGGTAATAATTCAATCCTCTATGTTTGCCCGTTAGGCAACTCTACTTCTTCACTCCCATCTTTCTCTAGATTCATTCCCAATCTTATTGCAATAGAGCGAGATAAGAAATTCTCTGTTGCTCCTGGATTGATTAATACTCTCACTTGATTGCCTTCTAGGACTCCATTCACGACAATCAATTGTGAGGTTGCCTTTTGGGATCTTTGCGCATTAGTCTTCTTCCTTCCTTTGCTTCTCTTCTTCCTTATTGAGCCAATAAGGCCACAAGGTACATTTACTAGCAATCTTTGTTTTCTGAAGTGATTTCTATCTCCTCCTCTTCAATGTGCCTCTCTATTTTGTTCAAAGATTGCCTATACGAAGGCCGAGGGCCTCTAGGGAAATGAGTGCGACAATTGGTAGATATGTGTCCAATACGGCCACAATTGTTATAACGGCGTTGTTCTTCTTAAAATCCTTCTCCTCGTGGGACTCCATCTCTTTTTTCTTCTACTTTTCCATGCTCTTCTTGAAGCCATCGTGCTCCTCGATCTCAAAAGCAAAGGTTACCCAATTCCATCGGTACTGGTCTGTGAGCCGGCCTGTCTCTCACTCAGGATGAACCTCTGATGGCTATTATGGTAGCGCACCATGGACTAAGAAGGCAAGGAACCCCAACTCCATCATACTCCTCCAAGGCTAACACTCCAAGACTCAAGACATTGCTCACTAGAGAACTCAATGAGAGAGAGATAGTTGCAAATGAAAGGATGATGAGTACCTCCTCACCCCTTGTTTATATACTTGTGAAATAGTTACGTACCAAAGTTACTAATTACCGTAGTAACTCAAGTTACTAGACTAAAAGTCAAGTAAAGTCAAAAAGTAGAAAGGAATATCCATTCACATGGGCATATTCCCCTTATCTTGACCCAACCACTAAACCAAGGATTCCTTCACATGGGCTATCCTTGGACTAAAGAAGAATCCAAAACAAAAAGGCTTGCGGCCCCAAGAGTTCTCAACTCTTTCCACAAAGCCAAACACCTAGGAATAATACCAAGTCAACACACTAAAATCCAAAATAGTGGTGCTCATCTTTTCTACTTCCTCTAAAGTAAGGTCCCATCTATCTTAGCTATGACTAACTTTAGCTAACCATGACTAATATAGAACCATCCTTTATCTCTATATAAATAATATCTCTTAAGTACTTGTAATACCAAGCTAAATATCACAATACCACACACATGCACAAATGGGTGTTACATTTACCCCCGGATTAAGTTTTCACTTTGTCCTCAAAGTGAAGGTCTCTCTACCTTCTATGGTACATCTTCAACTTATCATGGTTAATCCTATCAAAGTATCTTCCTCCCAACTCCTTGAGATCATAGGTGTAATTGCCCCACATCTTCTCCACTATGAAAGGTCCAAAGTACTTAGGCAAAAACTTCTTTTGCACTCTCTTGAATCGAATGGAATCAAACAACATTACCTAATCACCTTCTTTGAAAGGCTCCACCTTCTTCTTGTCTTGCCTCTTATCATAGCTCTCCTTTTGTTTCCTTTGGGCTTGCTCCACTCGAACCATAGCAACTGCTCTTGCCTCTTCCAACTCCATGAGTTGATCCTTCCTTGACTTCTCTGCATCACCTCCTTGTGCTTTCTTCAATCTCTTATGAATGCTTTGGAAGGTAGGAAGATCAAAGTGAATAGGTAAGGTAGACTCAATACCATACACCAATTGAAATGGAGAATATCCAGTGGAAGTTTTCATGGTTGTCCTATACTCCCACAAAATTGCATGAATCATCTTGTCCCAATGATGTTTAGCCCCCTCCATTTCTGCATCTTTGGCCAACATCATGCACAAGGTCTGATTGGTTCTCTCTGCCAAGCCATTGGAATTTGGCTTATAAGATGTAGTTACTCTATGTGTGATAGAGAAATGTCGTAGCATGGCTGTAGTAATGCTTCCTGTAAACTCTCCTCCTCTATCAGAAACCAACTCCAAAGGGCATCCAAACCTAGTGATAATGCGTTCATAAAGAAATCTACCCACTTCATCTTCATTCTTGTCCCTCAATGGTCTAGCCTCAACCCACTTGGTAAGGTAATCAGTAACTACCACAATGTACCGATTGTTCCTTGGGGTTCTATTGAGAGGACCTACAAAATCAATTCCCCACTTCTCAAAAGGTCCTAGCAATGGAATTGATCTAAGTGGTGGAGTGGATGTAGACTTTCTAGCAAAAGCTTGACAAACATGACAAGTTTTGCAATAATCAAGACAATCCTTGAAAATCCCTCTCCAATGGTAACCTGCATCTAGAATCTTGAAAGTAGTCACCTTTCCTGCAAAGTGTCCTCCACATACTACACCTTCATGAAACTCCTTTATGAGTAGGATAGACTCTTCCTTACCCACTGATCTTCGAAGTAGACCATCTGCTCCTTGGTGAAAAAGAATATCCTCCACCATTGTGTAAGGTCTAGATCTTGCTGCAAGGGCCTTCCTCTCCCTAGCATGCATCCCTTCTGGATAGTTACCTTTTGTCACAAAATCCACAATCTCCTTGTACTCCATTGGAACCTCTTGAGTGACTGAGATTGTCATGAGCTCCTCATCCGGGAAGGAATCATCCATTGGCTCATCTCCATCATGATCATAGGCTCTAGATAATAAATCAGCATTTGCATGTTTCTTTCCTGGCCTATCTTCAATGGTGTAGTCATACTCAGACAAGAGTATCATCCACCTTGCTAGTCTCCCTTCAACATTAGGCTTGTTGAAGATGTACTTCAAAGCCTTGTGATCCATGACAATGGTGGCTTTCCCTCCAATCAAGTAGTGTCTAAACTTCTTGAGACCAAAGATCATTGCCAACCCTTCTCTCTCCGTGACAGAGTAGTTCTTCTCTGCTAAAACCATTTGCCTACTAGCATAAGCTATTGGATGATCATGCCCATCTTGGTCTAATTGACTAAGAGTGCATCCTATAGCTACATTAGAAGCATCAGTGTAGAGGATGAAAGGTTTACTCCAATCAGGTTTAGCAAGAATTGGAGCTACAACAAGGGATTTCTTGAGCTCCTCAAAAGCTTTGAGAGCCTCCTTGTCTTCCAAAATCACCATGTAATCTACACCCTTCTTCATGTAGATGGTCAATGCATAAGCCTTGTTGGAAAATGAGAAGATGAACCTCCTATAGTACCCAACCATCCCCAAGAATTGGCGTAACTTTGTCAAGCTTGAAGGGAATGGAAGGTCTGAGATTTTCCTCACCTTCTTAGGATCAACTGCTATTCCATTCTTGGAGATGATATGCCCCAAAAGTAGACCTTCTTCACATCCAAAAATGCACTTCTCTGGGTTGAGTGATGCATTTGCCTCATCCAAGCGTTGCAAGACTTTGATTAGGTGCTCAAAGTGCTCCTCCTTGCTCCCATAGACACAAAAGTCATCAATGAAATCTCTCACAAATTTCCCAATGAAAGGTTCAAATACCTTGTTCATGAACCGTTGGAATGTGGCTGGAGCATTGCAAAGCCCAAAAGGCATGACCTTGAAAGCGTAAGTTCCCCAAGGTGTGGTGAATGTGGTGAGTTGTTGATGCTCTGGTGCAATCTTGATTTGATTATATCCACTATAACCATCTCCAAAACTGTACCTCTCATTACCTGCAACCTCCTCCAAGATCTCATCAATGAATGGCAATGGGTAGTAGTCCTTCTTGGTAACAGCATTGAGCTTCTTGTAATCCACACATACCCAAAGCTTGCCATTCTTTTTCTTCACAATGACAATTGGAGACACCCATTCTGAATTCTCCACCTCAAAGATAAATCCAGCCTCCTTGAGCTTATCAATCTCCTCCTTCACAACCAAAGATATTGGTGGGCTAATGCGACGTTGCTTTTGGCGGATTGGTCTTGCATGTGACTCCACCTCTATCTTGTGCTCCTCCAAGGTGACTTCCTTCAAATCCTTGTAACTAAAAGCAAACACATGGATGAACTTGCGGAAAATCTCCTCAAATCTCACCTTCTCCTCCTTGGTAACATTTGGGCCATACTTGAGGGTAGATAACCTTCTCTCTACCTCCTCAAGTGTCAATGGTGATTTATCTGGGTCCTTCAAAACCTCTGGCTTAGGTGCAAAATCTATAGCACACAAAGGATACACATCTGAATCAGATTCAGATTCATCCTCCTCCGTGGAAGTCTCCTCTTCCATGCTTGTGTCCACACTTGAAGCTCCTTCTTCAGAATCTGATTCCCAATAATCAGAAGATGGTGTATCTGAATGTGAAGTGTTGGTGGTGTTAGTCACAAGAACAGTGACTCTATGGTTTGATGGCCCAATCCTCAAGTACTCTTTGTGCCATCGATCAGTTGTGCGTGCTGCTCTCAACCATGGCCTCCCAAGAAGTAAGTCATAGCTTGAATCCTTCAAGACTTGGAAAGTCATGAGATTTTGAACTCCCATAACTGAAACTACCACCTTATCCATCACCTCTACTGGTCAAACTTGTTGCTTGTTTGCTATGCTCACCACAAATGTTGAAGGTCTCGAGGGTATCATACCCAACTTCTTCATCAACCTTTCTGACATGGCATTCACTGCTGATCCTCCATCAACCAATGCATCCTTGATGTTGTGACCATTCACTCTCACATCAATCTTGGAGGCATATTCACAAGCTTCCCATGGTGCTGGCTTGGCATCCACCACCCCCATTGATACTGGAACTTTTGCTTTCTTCTTCTTCTTGCTCCTTGTAGAACTCAAACCACCTCTAAGCTCCTTTCTCAAGGTAGGGTTCAAAGCAATTAATTGGCCCACTGTGATGTTAGCCTTGTGACTACCAACATCCTCCAACACATTGTAGTTCCATTGTTGCTTTGAGATCAAGAAGTCCTCCATCCCCAACTTCTTCCTTGGAGTCTTTGTTGTTGATGGTGTTGAGGTGCGAGTGCTCCTAGTAGACATAGGAGTATCCTTGCTTGAAGTAAATCCTTGAGAAGAGTGAACATCCTCTGCAAAACGAGCTCTCTTCTTCTCTTGTGCCAAAAGCTCCAAATTAAGACCCTTGGAGTTTGAGCACTCTCCCTTCTCATACTTGCTCTCAACCACATCTATGGATGCTATCCCCTTACCTTTGTTGGGATTAGGAGCCACTTGGGTTTCAATACCTCCCTCTTTCCGTCTATTGGCTCCCTCATAACCCCTTCCTCCATGGTAAGTGGAATTTGGACAATTCCTTTGGATATGGCCTCTTCCTCCACAACCAAAACAATTTCTATCATTGAAATTGTTGGCTGGTTGGCCTCCTCTATATGGATAGTTTCCATAACTCCTAGGCCCTCTCCCTACATTCTGATCCACCTCTCTCTTCTCCCATAGTTGCACCACATTGATCTTGAGATCCGCAAGTTGTTCTATGATAGTTTGGAGTGGATCTTTTGGTGGAGGTGCAAGAACTGGAGCAACCACTACTTGTGGTGCAACCCTTGTCACCAAAGTATCAGAAGTTCCACCATACTTGTAGCCTTGAGGAGGATGCACAACCTCCTTCACCACCAAATCACTCTCATCCCCTTCCAAACTCTCCTCCATACGAATTGCGATCTTGATAGCTTCAACCTTGGAAGAAGGTTTCTCATATCTCACCTTGCTTCTAATTTGTGGTCTCAATCCTCCCACAAAATTCTTGGTGAGCATGGCCCCTATGCCAATCATTGTAGTCTCCACATCATCCCTACCCTTCCTCAACACTATGCGAAATCTGGACTCCAACTTTTCCACTCTTTCCACATAGACCCTCACTTTCTCTCCATCTCCTTGCTTGAGAAATGTAACCTCACTCATCAATCTCTCATAACTCTCATCAGGAAGAAAGTTCTCAATGAGTGCTGAAGTCAAAGTCTCCCAAGACTCCTCTTCCCCCTCTCTCCTCTCTCTCTTTTGGTATTCTGACTCATACCATGTAAGTGTTGCATCCTCAAAGAAATCTGGTAATAATGAGACCCACTCATTCTTCCTCCTCTCATTTTTTCCTATGCAATCTCTCTTGAAGTCTCTCACAAAGGCCTCCACATCTTCTCCATCCTTGCCAAAGAAAACCGGAAGTTTCCCCATCTTAACCCCTCACTATCTTTCTTTTCTCTCAATTTTTTTTTTCTCTTTTCTTTTCTCTCACTCTATTACTAATAGAGTATATACATGACTAACACCATCTGAGAATAATCCACTCTAGGGAACACAAAAGGTTCAGGTTGCTCCAAGATTTCTATAGCAACATCAAATCCTAGAGTGCATATTAATCTAACTCTCATGGATAGTTTATCCATAAGTTGAAAGATTATCTCCATCACTAATCTTGAGAACTAGCTGATGAAGGTGGTAGTATTTCTGTAGCTGTACTAAGACTCTCTCCAAGATCCTTCACCAAAGTCTCCAAAAGTGCTTTTACTCCACTACACTCATGTCCTTTTGGAAGTCCTTCAACTCCACAAACCTCACACACCTCCTTGGTTTTAGATCTTCTCCCTCCCAATCTTGGTGAAGAAGGTCCAACATGCAAACCCAAGTCAAGTAAGCCTCTCCTTTCCCTCAATCTCTTGCTCTCAAAGGTCAATGGACATGAACTTGCCTTATGTCCCTTCTCTCCACATAGAAAGCACTTAGACTCACTCTTTCCCCCAAGTGGTGTAGGTTTTTGGATCCTCTCAACACTCTCTTCAAATTCTATTGTAAACTCTCTTTTCCTCAAATCCACCCCTAAAATCACCTCAAACCCTTGGAGAACCTTGCATAATCTCAATTTCCACTCTTGATGACCCTCCATGTTCCCCAAGATGAATCTAAACACTCAAACATGCTTTTTGTTGATCTCAAACTTCTCATGCATGAGATCTTCACTCTGCAGAATTGACCCTTCCTCACAATGTCACTCAAATCTCCCAACCAATATGTCACAGTCCTCTGAAATTTTCCACACTTGATCACAACTCCAGGGCGTCCCTCCCTGCAAAATTTCAGATCTTTTCATTGAGCCATTTGGCCTAGACACCTTTCTATTCAGCACCCATATTTCAGATTTGGTCTGAAAACCACCCCCCTCACTTCAAAAACTCATAACGCCTGCACAAAAACGATCTCTCTCTAATTTTTGTGGCAGCAGGTAGGATACAATGCACTGAATTTTCTTGGAAATTTTCAGGACAATTCACTGAAAATTGAAGAAATGGCAGACTCTGTACAATTTTCTAGAGAGCATGCAGTTGCGGGAGCACTTTACCCTATCAACTTTCAAAAATTCTAGCCCAGTGCGCATAGAAGCTCTCTCAATAATTTCAAGTGTGCTAAATGAAAGATAACCCAAGCTATCATGTGTAGAAATCTCAAATCCAGATCTCAAACTTGAGATTTTGCACAAAATCACCTTAATCCCCAAAATCTGCAATCCACCTCACACAATCTCTCCAATTCCTCTCATGTGTACAAGATGTACAAAAGCACCTCAAAGACATCATAATGAACTATAGGGTATACAAATGGATCTTGGTTCTCTAACATAAGTTCAGCCCTCTCCTCTCCTAATGTTCTCTCCAAGTGAGCTCTCATAGCCTCCTTCTGCCTAATGTAGAATTGGACGCGGAACATTATCTTGCCTTCTAGAGAGGTCCCGGCAACGGAACCAAAAATGTGAGCCGGCCTGTCTCTCACTCAGGATGAACCTCTGATGGCTATTATGGTAGCGCACCATGGACTAAGAAGGCAAGGAACCCCAACTCCATCATACTCCTCCAAGGCTAACACTCCAAGACTCAAGACATTGCTCACTAGAGAACTCAATGAGAGAGAGATAGTTGCAAATGAAAGGATGATGAGTACCTCCTCACCCCTTGTTTATATACTTGTGAAATAGTTACGTACCAAAGTTACTAATTACCGTAGTAACTCAAGTTACTAGACTAAAAGTCAAGTAAAGTCAAAAAGTAGAAAGGAATATCCATTCACATGGGCATATTCCCCTTATCTTGACCCAACCACTAAACCAAGGATTCCTTCACATGGGCTATCCTTGGACTAAAGAAGAATCCAAAACAAAAAGGCTTGCGGCCCCAAGAGTTCTCAACTCTTTCCACAAAGCCAAACACCTAGGAATAATACCAAGTCAACACACTAAAATCCAAAATAGTGGTGCTCATCTTTTCTACTTCCTCTAAAGTAAGGTCCCATCTATCTTAGCTATGACTAACTTTAGCTAACCATGACTAATATAGAACCATCCTTTATCTCTATATAAATAATATCTCTTAAGTACTTGTAATACCAAGCTAAATATCACAATACCACACACATGCACAAATGGGTGTTACAGGTCCACCCATGTGTGGCATTTCTGGTCAATAATATTGAGGTGGAACTACTCTTTCACCTCCACCCAATGCTCCTGCTATTCTTTACGCACAAGCAATGGCTTCAAATACCATGCGAGGATTTTGCACCATGACTTCTTGGCAAATCTGCTCTTTTAACCCTTGTTTAACATTGTCGAGACCCTCTGCTGGACTTATGTCGGTTATTGCGACTTGTAGATCTAAAAATGCCTCCACATACTCTTGTACACTATTCTTATGTCTCAATCCCCATAGTTGGGTTTGAGTCATCTGCACAGAATCCATCAATTGGAAATTCTTGATCAATCCTTCTTACATTACTGTCCACGTGACCTCCCTTCTCTTTGCCAACATGGATTTTTCCCAAGTATCATACCATGTGAGGGCTTTATCAGTCAATTACCCACATGCAAACATGCTTGCAGCATGCTCTGTGATCTTTGTTGAGAACAATTGGAAATATTGATTCATTCTCAAGATCCAATTTTCCACTACTCCCATCATACACTACCCCTTGTAAGGCTCAATGTTGTAGGTCTTCATCATCCGAAGTAGCAATGTGGCTTCATTGTTGATAGGGTTCGTAGGCACAAATGCCTCTCCAAGTACTTCAATCGCAGGTACTGGGTTTTGAGACGGCTCTTCTTCTTGCATGGCTTGATTGTTCCTGAGGATCTGCACTTTACTTTGTAATGTCTCCATGGTCATCTTAATCTTTCAAAATTCATTCAACATTTCTTGCATTCCTTGCACCAGCTCTTGCAATTGCAGATCTATGGTTCTTACAGCACTCAATTGCTAATGTCTACTTCAATATAGAGTCAATATGATCACTCTAGAAGGTGCACAAACTATCGGAACTACCATTGGGACCTTAGAAGCTATCACTCATTGAAAATACTCCTTGCCAAAATTCCTAACCTTAAAATCTCTAAATACCACTTTTGGTCTCTCTACATAATGGATTTCTACTTGAGTCTTGAAAGGGAGAGGATTTGAGACATTCACATCCATATTATCATAATAGAATGTAGATTGTCAAATCCCACTCTCTATCATATATCACCATAGGTAAAATCACCGGGTTTGGTGAGTTCATCACACTGTCCATGAATATTGCACCAAAGTGATAAACTAGCAATACCCTCATTTGCTCACGTACATAACCTTGATGTGGAATGGATTCGGGAATGGAAAGCTAGGTGCGGGAAATTATCCTCTTGGTGCATCCATCCCGTCTGCTCTCTAAAGTCCTTCCTAGGTCTAGCAATTACTCTATGTTCTCCACCTCAAATTACTCAATTTGAGTAGTTTGTGCTCTTCCAAGAGAGGTGATCTACTCTCTTGGACTAAGACACTTGCTCTTATACCATTGTAATACTCCGAGGACAAGAGAAGAGAGAAAACACAAATTTCACATTCAAACATTTGGTGTCCCAAAGGAGCACCTTCTCTTTATTGTATAGACAAAGAGGATCTCCTCCAAGGAAGTTCCACCATAGGATTAGGCACACGGATAGGTGACATGTCAGCAAGCTCCACCCTTGGATTACTTACTTGGATGGGTGACATGTTGGTCTAGATCCTATCTGGTTGGTCAAATAGGCTTTGACCAGAGGGGATCTTTTAGGGAATCTTCCTAGAGGAGTCTCAGAATCCCGTAAGGTACCATTGGAAAGCTCTCGACAAGACAAACCAAGGGGAAGGGATGGCCAACCTTTCTTCTATTGGGGGGGGGGAGCATTTGTAGGTTTTCAAGGCCTAATTCATCCGTTTAGGCCTCCAAAATTGCCTTCAAAGATTTTAGGCTTATTTTGGTTCCTACTCTATTAGTAGAAGTCTACTTTTGGTGATACCTCTTTCTGATCTATTTAGTCCATCATGTGTAACATCTTTCCAAATGTTACAAAACCAATTCTCACCTTTAAATCATATGTCTAGTTATTGGTTCTAAGGTTCTCAAGTCTATTTTGGTTTTTGCCCTATTAGTAGAAGTATTCTTTTGGTGATACTTCTATCTGAAACTATTTTGACCATCATGTATAACATCATTCTAGATGTTACCAACCAAATTTCACATCTAGATCATATGATTAGCTCTTGGTATTACAGTGGTCTGGGGCAATTTACACACCATACATGTTCCCAACATTATGTAAGAGTAGGGAGGCTTGAAAGAGTCATATAGGAGCTTGATTAGAAGCTTTATTTTGTTGACAAAGTAGGCAACTCCAAACATATTCGATCACATTGCTCATCTTGGGCCAATAGTAATAGCATTTGACAACATCCAAGGTCTTGTCCGCTCCAACATGACCTACAATAGCGGAATCATGACATTCTACTAGGACGGTGGATCTTATGTCCATGGCATTCAGGATCTATAACCTTCCATCACAAAAGATGAGTTGTTGGGTGTTGGTGATGCCTTTGGATGATTGAACTCCTATAATCTGTGAATCTATTTTTGTACTAGTAAGAATCCTTACCAAAATTTAGTTCATCTTGACCTCCATTGCCAAATTGTTTGCCATTGGCATTTGGGTGAATACATCTATTAGTTGCTTCTTGCCTTCCATATATGTGATTGTCATGTTGAACCATTGTCTCTACTCTGCCCACCAAATCTTTTGATAAGATATATCTTTTTGTGTCTCGAGGTAGACTAGAAGTTTGTGGTTTGTCTCCACTACAAATGCCTTCTCACCAAGATAGTGCTTTCAATGCTTGGTTGCAAGGACAATGGCTAGCTCTTCTTTTTTGGTGGTGTGATAGTTGCATTCTACCGACATCAACTTTTGAGAGAAATATGCAATTGGGTGCTTTCTATCATGCCACTCTTCTTGTAGGATTGCTCCTATTGCCAAACTTGATGTATGTGTAGCCGACTTGATCAGACATTTTAAGGTCATACCATTTCAAGATTGGTGTATGTAAAAATACCTCTTTCAATTTATGAAAGGCCAATTCTTGTGCAATTCCTCACATCCACTTCTTCCACTTGCTAAGTTGTGTTATTAGAGGTTATGCAATCTTGGAGAAGTCCTTGAAAAATTGACTATAGAACCTCATCAATCCCAAGAAGCTCTTGAGTTGAGTTTAATCTTTTGGAGCACTTCATTTCTCAATGACCTCTATTTTATCGATTAACACTTGGATACTTATGAGGACTTCTTATAGATGTTGCTTGTGTTCCATCATTGACCTACTATAGACTAAAATATCATCTAGGAAGATGATAATAATTTTATCCAAGTATGAACAAAATATATCATTCATCAAACTCATGAATGTGGTTGGTGCGTTGGTGAGGCCAAATTGCATCACTAGGTACTCAAAGTGGGCATACCTTGTTTGAAAAGCCATTTTGTCTATGTCCTCCTTTGCAATCTGGATTTGGTTGTAACCCCTCCGTAGATCAAGGTTAGTGAAATATTTTACCCCATTGAGTTGATCAAACAGGTCATCTATGCAGGCTAAGGGATTTTTTTCACCATTTGTTGGATTAGGCCACAATAATCAATGCACATGTGCATTGTACCATCTTTCTTTTTCACAAATAAGCAAGGCCTCTATATGGTGATATGTTGGGTTGGATAAACCTTTTTTGCAATATATCCTTGATTTGAGCTTTACACTTCTCCAACTCATGAGGTGAAAGACAATGTGGGGCCTTACAAGGAGTGTCTTCCTTGGAAATATCTCAATTATATGATTGTCTCTCCTTTTAGTGGTAATCCAAAGATCATATATAAAGACATCTTGAAACTCATTGACCATATCTTTCAATTTCTAAGGAATTTTTCCATCAAGTTTTGTACTCTAGACATCTCTTATTAGACCCATGAAACATCAATTTTTCCTTATGACATGGAAAGGCAATTCTTGCTTGGGTGTTCTTTCTTTAATCCCAATGATCTTCTATTGGTGAGTTCTTACTACTTTCTTCCTCCAATCAATCATAGGGTTGTAGTGTTCTTTCCACGGTATGCCTAAGATTGCATCATAACAAGCTAACCATATCACTTGCCACTCAATTTCTTTTTGATACTCTGCTATAGAGAGTGCTACCTTTCTAGGTAATGACTCAATCCTCTCCTAGGTAAGTATACTTCTTCATTCTCATCCTTCTCTAGATCCATCTCCAATCTTATTGCAATAAAGTGAGACAAGAAATTCTTTGTTGCTTTAGGGTCTATGAATACTCTCACCTAATTGAATTTTAGGACTCCATTCAAGACAATCACTTGTGAGTTTGTCTTCCTTGACCTTTGCCCACTTGTCCTCTTCCTCCCCTCACTTTTTTGCTTCTCTATTGAGCCAATAAGGTCGTGAGGTACATTTACTGGTGATCTTCATTTTCCAATGTGATTCATCTCTCCATGTTGTTCAAAGATTGCATGTATGGAGGCCGAGGGCCTCTAGGGAGATGAGCATGATAGTTGATGGCTATGTGCCCAACTCAGACACCATTGTAATAATGACATTATTTTGCTTGATTCTCTTCTCCTTGTGGAACTCCATCTCTCCTTTCTTCCCCCCATCCTCATTCTCCTTGGGCTCAAAACGCAATGTTGCCTAATTCTATAAGAATTGGTCCACCAAAATGTTGTGTTGTAGCCCAATAATCTTGAGTCAAGACTATCTCTTCACCTCCTTCAAGCACCCTTAATATTCTTTGAGCGCAAGAAGTGGCTTCAAAAGTAACGCAAGGATTTTGTACCACTCAATAAATTTGTTCTTTTAACCCTCATTTGAAATTATCCAAACTCAGTTGGACTCATGTTTGTTATGGCAGCTTGTAGATTCAAAAATGCCTACACATGCTCTTATATGTTATTCTTTTACTTCAACCCCCTAGAGTCGGGTTTGGGCGATCTATACAAAATCCACAAATTGGAAATTCTTCAACATCCCTTCCTGCATTGCCATCCAATTGACCTCTCTTCCTTCTACTAACATTGATTGTTCCCAAACATCATACAATGAAAGGGCTTTATTAGTCAAGTACCCACACACAAACATGTTTGTAGAATGATTAGTGATCTCCTTTGGTGAATAATTGGAAGTATCAATTCATTTCTTGAAATCCACTTCTCCACTACTCACATGGAATGTTGCTCCTTGTAAGGCTCAATATTGCATGTTTTCTTCATCCATAGTAACAATGTGACTTTATTGTTGTAATACCAATAACTAAATAGATGATCTAGAGATGAAATTTGGTTTGGTTACATTTGGAAGGATATTATACATGATGGACTTAGTAGATAAGCTAGTGGTATCATGAAAAGATACCTTCTACTAAAAGGCCAAAAACTAAAACATGCTTGGAAACTTTAGAATCAATAGCTAGGCATATGATCTAGAGGTGAAACTTGGGGTGGTAACATCTAGAAGGATGTTACACATGATGGAGAATGTAGATCAGATATAGGTATCACTGGAAGAACATTTAATAGGGCAAAAGCCAAATAGGCCTAAAAACTTCAAATGCAATTTTGAAGACCTACATTTCTCACCTCCCCCCCCCCCCCCCTCAATGGAGGAAAGGTTGGCCTTCCCTTCCTTTGGTTTTTCTCACCGAGAGCTTTCCAATTGCATCTCACCCACATGATTATGAGATTCTTACAAGAAGATTCTCTAAAAGATTCTATCTGGTCAAAGCCTGTTTGACCAACCAAATGGGACCATGACTAACATGCCACCCATCCAAGCAAGTAATCTAAGGGTGGAGCTTTCTGACAAGTCACCAATCCATGTACCTAATCCTATGGTGGAGCTTCCTTGGCTATATAATAAAGAAAAGGTGCTCCTTTGGAGCATTGGAGGATTGAGTTGAAATCCGTTTTTTCTCTCTTGAAGAGTTCTCTTGTCTTGGAGTATTACAATGGTATCAAAGTTAATGTTTTCATCCAAGAGAGTGGATCATCCCTCTTGGAAGAGCACGCGCTATTGAAAATGAGTAATTTGAGGTGGAGAACATAATGCAATTGCTAGACTTGGGAATAGCCTTAAAGAGCGGATGGGATGGATGCACCGAGAGGACAATTTCTTGCACCTAGCTTCCCATTCTTGAATCCATTCCATATCAAGATTATATACATCCAACCTGAGCAAATGAGAGTATTGCTAGTTTATCACTTTGGAGCATAATTCATGGACAATGTGATGAATTCACCAAACCCGATGATTCTACCTATGGTGGAATACAACAAAGAGTAGGATTTGACAATCTATATTCTCTTATGATGTTATGGATTTGAATATACTGAATCCTCACCCTTTTCAACATGCAAGTAGAAATCCATTATGTAGTTAGACCAAAAGTGATGTTTAGGGATTTTGTAGTCCACAATTTTGGTGAGGAATATAATCAACAAGTGATGGCCTTTGAGTTCCCAATGGTAGTCCTCATAGTTTGTGCACCTGAGTGTATACCTGAGTGATCATTCTAATACTTTATTGAAGTAGGAAGTAGAAAGTGAACATTGATTGTGTGTAGGAATCATGGATCCACAATTGTAAGAGTTGATGCAAGGAATGTAGGGGATGTTGAACAAGTTTTGAGAAATCAAGATGACAATGGAGGAATTGCAAAATCAAGTACGTGTTGTCAAGAAGGATCAATTAATGCAAGTACGTGTTGAGGCTGTCTCAACAACCAACACTAGCAATCAAAGTACCTAGAGATTTGTGCATGTCGATGACACCGATGCCAATCAACAACCGAAATATGCTTGAAATCTTTGAAGGCAATTTCGGAGGCCTAAACGGATGAACAAGGCCTTGAAAATGTGCAGATCCCCCCCCCCAATAGAGGAAAGGCTGGTCTTCCCTCCCCCTCTGCTTTGTCTCGTTGAGAGCTTTCCAATGGTACCTTACTCACGTGATTTTGAGATTCCTACAAGAAGATTCCCTAAAAGATTCCCTCTGGTCAAAGCTTGTTTGACCAACCAGATAAGACCTAAACCAGACATGTCACCCATCCAAGTAAGTAATCCAAGGGTGGAGCTTGCTGACATGTCACATATCTGTGTCCCTAATCTTATGGTGGAGCTTCCTTGGAGGAGATCCTCTTTGTCTATATAATAAAGAGAAGGTGCTCCCTTGGGGCATCGAATGTTTGAGTATGCAATTTGTGTTTTCTCTCTTCTCTTGTCCTTGGAGTATTACAATGGTATCAAAGCAAGTGTTTTAGTCCAAGAGAGTGGATTACCCCTCTTGGAATAGCACGAACTACTGAAACTGAGTAATTTGAGGTGGAGAACATAGAGTAGTTACTAGACTTAGGAAGGACTTTAGAGAGCGGATGGGATGGATGCGCCGAGAGGCCAATTTCCCGCACCTAGCTTTCCATTCTCAAACCCATTCCACATCAAGGTTATGTACATCCAGCATGAGCAAATGAGGGTATCGCTAGTTTATCACTTTGGTGCAGAATTCATGGACAGAGTGATGAACTCACCAAACCCGGTGATTCTACCTGTGGTGATATATGACAGAGAGTGGGATTTGACAATCTACATTCTATTATGACAATATGGATATGAATGTCCCAAATCCTCTCCCTTTCAACACTCAAGTAGAAATCCGTTATGTAATGAGGCCGAAAGTGATGTTTAGAGATTTTGTGGTTAGGAATTTTGGTGAGGAGTATTATCAACGAGTGATAGCTTCTGAGGTCCCAATGGTAGTTCTGATAGTTTGTGCGCCTTCCAAAGTGATTATATTGACTTTGTATTGAAGTAGACATTAGCAATCGAGTGTTGCAGGAACCATGGATCCACAATTGCAAGAGCTGGTGCAAAGAATGCAAGGGATGTTGAACGAATTTCGAGAGATTAAGATGACCATGGAAATATTACAAAGTCAAGTGCAGATCCTCAAGAACGATCAAGCCATGCAAGAAGAAGAGCCGTCTCAAAACCCAATACCTGCGACAGAAGTACTTGGAGAGGCACTCGTGTCTACAAACCTTATCAACGATGAAGCCACATTGCTACTCCGGATGAAGAAGACCTGCAACATCAAGCCTTACAAGAGGCAGCATTTGATGGGAGTAGTGGAAAATTGGATCTCGAGAATGAATCGATATTTCCGATTGTTCTCAATAGAGATCATAGAGCATGCTGCAGGCGTGTTTGCATGTGGGTACTTGACCGATAAAACCCTCACATGGTATGATACTTGGGAACGATCCATGCTGGCAGAGAGAAGGGAGGTCACATGGACAGCAATGCAAGAAGGACTGCTGAAGAATTTCCAATCGGTGGATTCTGTGCAGATGGATTGAACCCGACTATAGGGATTGAGACAGAAGAATAGCATACAAGACTATGTGGAGGCTTTTCTAGATCTACAAGTTGCAATTACCGACATGAGTCCAGCAGAGGCTCTTTCAATTTCAAACGAGGGTTGAAAGAGCGGATTCACCAAGAAGTCATGGTGCAAAATCCTCGCACGGTATTTGAAGCCATTGCTTGTGCGCAGAGAATAGCAGGAGCATTAGGTGGAGGTGAAGGAGTAGCTCCACCTCAACATTATCGGGCAGAAATGCCACACATGGGTGGACCAGTACCAATGGAATTGGGCAACCTTTGATTCCAGGATCGAGGAGCACAACCGCTTCAAGAGGAGCGGGGATGGGTAGAAGAACGAAGAGATGGAGTCCCACAAGGAGAAGGGACTCAAGGAGAACAACACATTTGCTACAATTGTGGCCATATTGGGCACATATCTACCAATTGTTGCACTCGTTTCCCTAGAGGCCCTCGGCCTTCATTCAGGCGATGTTTGAACAACATGGAGAGGCACATTGACAAGGAGGAGGTGGAAATCACTTTGGAAAATGAAGATCGCCAGTAAATGTACCTTGCGGCCTTACTGGCTCAATAAGAAAGCAAAGAAGCGAGGGAAGGAAGAAGAATAATGCACAACAATCCCAAAAGGCAACCTCACAATTGATTGTCGTGAATGGAATCCTAAAAGGTAATCAAGTGAGAGTATTAATAGATCTGGGAGCAACAAAGAATTTCTTGTCTCGCTCTGTTGCAATAAGATTGGGAATGGATCTAGAGAGAGATGGAAGTGAAGAAGTAGAGTTACCAAGTGGGCAAACGGAGAGGATTGAATCATTACCTAGACGGGTAACCCTCTCTGTAGGAGAATATCAGGAAGCAATTGAGTGGCGAGTGATACAGTTAGCTCGTTATGATGCAATTTTAGGCATGCCATGGATGGAGCAGTACAACCCTATGGTGGATTGGAGGAAGAAAGTAGTGAGAACCTACCAATGGTCAATCATTGGGGTTAAAGAAAAATCACACAGGCAAAAACTGCCTCTATATGTTATAGGGACGGCAATTGTCTGTAAGATAGATAGATATTTTATGGGTCTAATAAGAGAAGTCCAGAGTGCACAACTTGATGGACAAATTCCTGATAAATTGAAGGATGTGGTGGATGAGTTTCAAGATGTCTTTCTTGATGATCTACCCTCAGGATTACCACCAAAAAGGCGAGTAGATCACACAATTGAGACACTTCCAGGGAAGACGCCTCCTTGTAAGGCCCCATATTGCCTATCACCTCATGAGTTGAAGGAGTATTCTCAAATTGAGGAGATGCTACAAAAAAGGTTCATCTAACCTAGCGTATCACCATATGGGGCCCTTGTCTTGTTTGTGAAGAAGAAGGATGGTACAATGCGCATGTGCATTGACTATCTGGGTCTCAATTAGCAAACAGTGAAGAACAAATACCCCTTACCTCGCATGGATGACCTATTTGATCAACTCCATGGAGCGAGATACTTCACCAAACTGGACTTGTGAAGCGGTTACAATCAAAACCAAATTGCAAAGGAGGATGTGCACAAAACTGCCTTTCGAACCAAGTATGGCCACTTTGAGTATCTTGTGATGCCTTTTGGCCTCACCAATGCACCTGCCACTTTCATAAGTCTAATGAATGACATGTTTTGTCCATACTTGGATAAGTTTGTTATCGTCTTCTTGGATGATATCTTAGTATACAGTAGCATGATGACAGAACAAAAACAACATCTACGAGAGGTCCTCTAGATTCTAAGACAGAATCAGTTGTACGCCAAAATCTCAAAATGTGAGTTTGGCAAGTGTGAAGTAGACTACTTGGGGCATAGAGTAAGTGCAGAGGGCATTCAAGTATTGACAAATAAAATAGAGGTCATTCAAAAATAGAGTGCCCCAGAAGATCAGACTTAACTTAAGAGCTTCTTGGGGTTGACGGGATTCTATCGTAGATTTGTCAAGGACTTCTCCAAGGTTGCACAGCCTTTAACTGCACTACTTGGCAAGGGGAAGAAGTGGACATGGGGAACTGCACAAGAGTTGGCCTTTCAAGAATTGAAGGCCGCCTTGCTATATACACCAATCTTGAAGTGGTATGACCCAAAACGTCCAATCAAGTTGGCTATAGATGCATCAGGCGTAGCAATAGGAGCAGTCCTACAACAAGAGTGGCATGACGGATGGCATCCAATTGCATATTTCTCTCAAAAGTTGTTACCAGCAGAGCGCAACTACCACACCACAGAACAAGAAGAGCTAGCCATTGTTCTAGCAACCAAGCATTGGAAGCACTACTTGGGCGAGAAGGCATTTGTGGTAGAGACAAACCACAAACCTCTAGTCTACCTTGAGACGCAGAAGGATCTATCTCATCGCCAAATTTGGTGGGCAGAGAGGCAACAATGCTTCAACATGACAATCACCTACGTGGAAGGTAAGAAGCAACTTGCAGATGCATTCACCCGCATGCCAATGGCCAACAACTTGGTGGCAGAGGTTAAGATTAACCCTGAATTCTAGCAAGAGATTCTGGCGGCTACAAAAACTGACCCACAGATTGTAGAAGCACAATCATCCAAATGTGTCACCTGTACCCAAGGACTCACCTTTTGGGATGGCAGATTATGGATCCCAAATGTCCTAGAATTACACACCACCATTCTAGCGGAATGTCATGATTCGGCCATTACAGCTCATGTCGGAGTGGACAAGACCTTGGATGCAGTCAAGCGCCATTACTATTGGCCCAAGATGAGCAACGACGTGATGGACTATGTGCGTAGTTGCCTACTTTGCCAACAGAACAAAGCTTCTAATCAAGCTCCTACAGGGCTCCTTCAACCTCTCCCCACTCCTACCCAACATTGGGAACAAGTGAGTATGGATCTCGTCTGTGAATTACCCAAGAACACCTCAGGGTTTGACTCCATTGTGGTCTTTGTGGACCGGCTCAGCAAAA